>CM059431.1:157604077-158804077 GCA_030390025.1 Squalus acanthias
CAAATTTCTGCCCACTCACTTGCCTGTCTATGTCCTTTTACATGTTTTTTATGTCCTCCTCACTCGCTGCTTTCCCTCCCATCTTTGTATCGTCTGCAAACTTGGATACGTTGCACTTGGTCCCCTCCTCCAAATCGTTAATATAGATTGTAAAGAGTTGGGGTCCCAGCACTGACCCCTGCGGAACACCACTAGTTACTGATTGCCAACCCGAGAATGAACCATTTATCCCAAGAGAGAGTCCCATTGACTCAGATACACACTGGTCCTGGAGATGGACCGGGGAGAAAGGTCAGAGAGAATCCCATTGACTCAGATACACACTGGTCCTGGAGACAGTACACAAAGGTTACAAAGTGAGGCAGGTATTGGTGAGAATGAGAGTGGTAGTGTCTGACCACCGAGCACAATTATCCAGCATGAGGCCGTGCAATGGAATGCGAAGTGAGATCAGTTTCTGTCTCTAAACACAGAGTCACAAATAAATCTTGTGTATGTTTTAAAGTAAAGGGGTATGTTTCAGAGTAAAGGGGTTTAATCTAAGAGGTGACTCTGGGGTAGAGTCTGGAGCAGAGCCCAGCAGATGAACACGTGTCTGTTTGTTAGGTGGGGCTGAACTCACACCGACACCATCAGACCTCAGTGTTAAAATAGCTCAGATCTGGTGACAAATCAAGGGGAAAGATTGAACAGGGAAACTAATTAAAATCAATTCATTGAACACGATTCAGAGACCAACCTATAGCCTGTGACCAGCAGATATGGAGTATTGTCAGATAGTGAATGCTGAGCACAGCGTTATTACATAAGAAATAGGAACAGGAGTAGGCCACACAGCCCCTCGAGCCTGTTCCGCCATTCAATAAGATCATATCTGATCATCGATCTCAACTCCACTCTCCCGCCCGATCCCCATATCCCTGGATTCCCCATGAGTCCAAATATCTATCTATCTCAGCCTTGAATGTACTCAAAGACTCAGCATTCACAGCCCCCTGGGGCAGAGAATTCCAAAGAGTCACAACCCTCTGAGTGAAGAAATTCCTCCTCACCTCAGTCTTAAATGGCCTACCACTTATCCTGAGACTATGCCCCCTAGTTCTAGACACTCCAGCCAGGGGGAAACAACCTCGCAGCATTTACCCTGTCAATCCCTTCAGAATCTTGTATGTTTCAATGAAATCACCTCTCATTCTTCTGAACTCGAGAGTATAGGCCCATTCTACACAATCTCTCATGGGACTGCCCTCTCATCCCAGGAATCAATCTAGTGAACCTTCATTGCACCGCCTCCAAGGCAAGTATATCCTTCCTTAGATAAGGAGACCAAAACTGTGCACAGTACTCCAGGTGTGGTCTGACCAATGCCCTGTACAGTTGTAGCAAGACTTCTTTACTCTTATACTCCAAGCCCTTTGCAATAAAGGCCAACATACCATTGCCTTCCTTATGCTTGCTGTACCTGCATGCTAGCTTTCTGTGTTTCTTGCACGAGGACACACAAATCTCTCATCACCAACATTTGAAAGTTTCTCACCATTTAAAAAGTATTCTGTTTTTCTATTCTTCCTCACATTTCCCTACATTATACTGCATCTGCCACCTTACTGCCCACTCACTTAGTCTGTCTATATCCCTTTGCAACCTCTTTGTGTTCTCCTCACAGCTTACTGTCCCACCTAGATTTGTATCATCAGCAAACTTGGATACATTACACTTGGTCCCTTCATCTAGGTCATTAATATAGATTGTAAATAGCTGAGGCCCCAACACTGATCCTTGCGGCACCCCACTAGGTACAGCCTGCCAACCTGAAAAAGATCCGTTTATCCCTACTCTCTGTTTTCTGTCGTTAACCAATCTTCTATCCATGCTACTATATTACCCCAACCCCATGAGCCCTAATCTTGTGTAATAACCTTTTATGTGGCACCTTATCGATTGCCTTTTGGAAATCCAGATATACTACATCCACTGGTTCCCCTTTATCTACCCTGCTAGTTACATCCTCAAAAACTCTAATTTGTCAAACACCATTTCCCTTTCATAAAACCATATTGACTCTGCCTAATCATGTTATGATTTTTAAGTGCCCTGATGCAACTTCCTTAACAATGGATTCCAGCATTTTCCCGATGACTGATGTCAGGCTAACTGGCCTGTAGTTTCCTGTTTTCTCTCTCCCTCCTTTCTTGAATAGCGGTGTTACATTTGCGACCTTCCAATCCGCTGGGACTGTTCTAGAATCTAGGGAATTTTGGAAGATCGAAACCAATGTATCCACTATCTCTTCAGCCACCTCTTTTAGAACCCTAGGATGTATGTCATTAGGTCCAAGGGATTTGTCGGCTTTTAGTCCCATTAGTTTCTCTAGTACTTTTTCTATTCTTATATTAATTACGTTAAGTTCCTCACCATTTTTGGTATGCTTTTTGTGTCTTCTACTGTGAAGACAGATACAAAGTATTTGTTTAACGTTTCTGCCATTTCCTTATTCCCCTTAATAATTTCTCCTGTCTCAGCCTCTAAGAGACCAACGTTTACTTTTACTACTCTTCCTTTTTACGTACTTGTAGAGGCTCTTACAATCTGCTTTTATATTTCTTGCTGGTTTTCTCGCATTCTATTTTTTCCCTTATCAATTTTTTGGTCAACCTTTGCTGGTTTTTGAATCTCTCCCAATCCTCAGGCTTACTATTATTCTTTGCAACATTATAAGCTTCTTCTTTCAATCTAATGCTATCCTTAACTTCTTTAGTTAGGGCGGGGGCCTGGCCAGTGTGGGTGGGTGCGGAGTGCTGGGCCGGAGGGGGCGGGTATCCGGGCCAGTTGGCGGGGAGGGGGGGCTGAGCCAGTTTGGGGGAGGGGTGGGGGGGCTGTGCCCGTGGGGGGACGGAGGAACAACATCACTTGAATTATACAGGATCGGTCAGAAGGTAAGTTCCATGTTGCTGAGCCTCACTGCAAATAAAATATGCATTGAATGAGATGTTTGAAAGAAACATAGAAGATAGGAGCAGGAGTAGGCCATTCGGCCCCTCGAGCCTGCTCCGCCATTCAATGAGATCATGGCTGATCATCCAAATTCAGTACCCTGTCCCTGCTTTCTCCCCATATCCCTTGATCCCTTTAGCCTTAAGAAATATATCTAACTCCTTCTTGAATATATTTAATGAATTGGACTGAACTGCCTTCTGTGGTAGAGAATTCCACAGGTTCACCACTCTCTGGGTGAAGAAATTCCTCCTCATCTCAGTCCTAAATGGCTTACCCCTTATCCTTAGACTGTGACCCGTGCTTCTGGACTCCCCGACCATCGGGAACATCCATCCTGCATCTAGTCTGTCTAGTCCTGTTAGAATTTTATAAGTTTCAATGAGATCCCCTCTCATTCTTCTGAACTCTAGCGAATATAAGCCTAATCGACCCAATCTCTCTTCATACGTCATTCCTGCCATCCCAGGTATCAGTCTGGTGAATCTTTGCTGCACTCCCTCCATGGCAAGAACATCCTCGGATAAGGCGACCAAAACTGCACACAATACTCAAGGTGTGGTCTCAACAAGGCCCTGTGCAACTGCAGCAAGACATCCTTGCTCTTGTACTCGAATCCTCTCGCTATGAAGGCCAACATACCATTTGCCTTCTTAACCGCCTGCTGCACCTGCATGCTTACCTTCAACGACTGGTGCACAAGGACACCCAGGTCTCGTTGCACTTCCCCTTTTCCCAATCTATTGCCATTCAGATAATCTGCCTTCCTGTTTTTGCCACCAAAGTGGATAACCTCGCATTTATCCACATTATACTGCATCTGCCATGCATCTGCCCAATCACCCAGCCTGTCCAAATCATACTGGAGTTTCTCTGCATCCTCCTCGCAACACACACGCCCACCCAGCCTTGTGTCGTCTGCAAACTTGGAGATATTCCATCTAGTTCCCTCGTCTAGATCATTAATATATATTGTGAATAACTGGGGTCCTAGCACCGATCCCTGTGGTACCCCACTAGTCACTGCCTGCCACTCGGAAAAAGACCCGTTTATTCCAACTCATTGCTTTCTGTCTGCCAACCAGTTCTCTATCCAAATCAGTACCTTACCCCCAATCCCATGTGCTTTAACTTTGCACGCTAATCTCTTATGCGGGACGTTATCGAAAGCCTTCTGAAAGTCGAAATACACCATATCCACTGGTTCTCCCTTATCTATTCTACCAGTTACATCCTCAAAAAATTCCAGTAGATTAGTCAAGCACGATTTCCCTTTTGTAAATCCATGTTGACTTTGTCCGGTCCTGTCACTGTTTTCCAAGCGCTCTGCTATTACATCTTTTATAATGGACTCTAGCATTTTCCCCACTACCGGCTTACCGGTCTGTAATTCCCCGTTTTCTCTCTACCACCTTTTTTAAATAGTGGGGTTACATTAGCTACCCTCCAATCCATGAGAATGCCGGAGAACCCATCCTCCTGGAATGAATTGAGCGAGTTTGGTGCACTCCCCTCACTTCAGAAAAAAATGAGTTCATTCATGTTGGACCTAAAAAAAAAAATAGATCAGTGAATTTTCTAAATGGTTAGAAGTTAGGAACTATGGATGAGCAGAGAGAACTAGGGGTCCAAGTACAGAAATCACCAGAAGCTAGTTGATACCAAAAATAAGTAAAATGCTAAAGGAATGTTGGGCTTTATCTCGATGGCTGGAATACAAAGGGGTAGAAGTTCTGTTCCAGCTGTACAGAGCTCTGGTTAGACCCATTTAGAGAACTGCACCTCGGGAACAATATCTTGGCTTTGGAGGTGGTGCAGCTCAGATTCACCAGAACGATACTGGGGCTAAAATCTTTAAATTATGAGGATAGATTGCATTGACGAAGCTTTTATTCCCTTGATTATACAAAGTTAAGGGGTGATCTAATTGCGGTGTTTAAGATGATCAAATGAATTGCTAGCATAGAAAGAGTTAAACTATGTCCTTTGGTGGACTAGTCCAGAAAAAGGGGGCATAACCTTAACCGCAGAGCGAGGCCGTTCAGGGGTGATGTTAGAAAGCATTTCTTCAGACACAGTGTAGTGGAAATCTGGAACACTCGCCCTCAAAAAGCTGTTGAGGTTCGGTCAATTGAAAATGACAAAACTGTCATTGATAGATTTATGTTAGGCAATGGTATTTAGGGTTATGGAACCAAGGCGGGGAGATGGAGTTAAGATACAGCACAGCCATGATCGAATTGAATGGAGGAACAAGCTAGAACGAATGATTGGCCTACTCCTGTTCCTGTGCCTCTCTTTATAAAGCCAATGCTCCCATATACGTTTCTAAAAGCCTTATCGCCCTGTCCTGCCACCGTCAAAGATTTCTGTATCTATACCCCCAAGTTTTACTGTTCCTGCAACCCCTTTAAAATTGTACCAGTTGGTTTAAATTGCATTGCCTCATTCTTCCTTCCAAAATGCAGCATTTCCCACTTCTCTGCATTAAATTTCACCGGCCATGTGTCTGCCCATTTCACCAGTGTCTCTCTTTCCTCCTGAAGTCTTCTGCTATCCTCCTCACGGTTTACGACTTTTCTGAGATTCGTGTCACCGACAAACTTTTAAATTATGCCCTGTATACCTAAGTCCATGTCACTGAAATATATCAGAGCAGTGGTCCTAATACCGACCCCTGGGAACACTGTGTACTTCCCTCCAGTGTGAACAATATCGGTTCACAAGTACTGTCTGTTTTCTGTCCCTTCACCAATTTAGTATCCACGCTGCCACTGCTCCTTTAATATCATTGGCTCCAGTTTTGTTAACCAGTCTATTATGAGGTACTTTATCAAACACCTTCTGAAAGTCCATATACAGAACATCAACTGCACTACCTTCATCAACCCTCTCCTATTTCATCGATTAGCTCATTCAAATCAGCCGGATTTGATTTGCCTTTTAAAAAAATCCATTTTGACTGTCGCTAATTAACCCATGTTCTTCCAAGTGACAGTTAATTTTGTTTCGGAAATGTTGTCCCGAGGAGTTTCCTCAACACCGATGTTAAGCTGAGTGGCCTGTAGTTATTTGGTTCATCACTCTCTCCTTTTTTGAACAGGGAAGTAATGTTTGCAGCCCTCCCAGCCTCTGGCACCTTTCCCATATCCAAGGATTGGAAGATTGAGGCAGAGCGGGTGACATTTCTACTTTGAGCCCTGTCAACCGTTTCAGTACATCGTCCGAATCGATTTATATCCTGTCCAATTTCTCTACCACCTCCTCCTTTACTGTACGATTGGCAGCATCCTCTCTTTTAGTGAATACGGAGGCAAAGTGTTAATTTAATCCCTCAGCCATGTCCTCTGCTTCCACAAGATGATTGCCTCTTTGCTCCTTAATCAGCCCCACCTTTCCTTGGACTATTCTTTCACGCTTTATATGTTTATAAAAGGCGTTAGTGTTCCCTATTATGTTACCACTAATCATTTCTCATACATTCTCCTTGCCCCTCTGTTGCTTTTGTGTGTTTATTACACTAGTGGCAGCGTTCGTGAAACAGCAACGTACTGAATTTTACAAAGTCACAAACTGGTACTGAATTAACTGAATCGCTTTTACATTTCCACAGTGGGGAAAGGAAAGGCCGCTGATCGATTGTTTCAATGGACGCACGTGCGCGGGAACACACACAATTGTAGAATTATGATTGTAAAACAGCAGTCAAATCTACCACTTGTATATTCATGGTGTTTTCTGAGATCCCAGAGCTACCTGCTTCTGTACTGATGGGGAGGAGATATTTGATATCATGTTTAACAAGGCCACGTTCTCCTCATTTTAATATTTCCATCTAACCCTCCTATTAATATTATATTTGTTACAGAGCATCAGAGCCTGGGAACACCTGTCACCACCATGGCTGAAGGTCCAGACAGGGGAGAAGATCCAACATCTTCAAACAGGATGAGAATGGACACAGGTAGGCTCACAAAACTCTTTAAAATACAATTTCTGTCCTGACAAAAGGTCCAGAACTAGTACAAGAACCTGCAGCTCTCACAGGTCGAGGGAACAGGACAGGGGCTGAGTACAAAGAGGGAAGTGAATGACCATCTAGAGGGACACTGCAGTCACAGATGGAGGAAGCCCCTGAGTACTGGAACTGTCCAATGGATACCTGGTGTTGGGGACTGTATGGTGGATAGAGACAGTGACTCAGAGGATCATCTTCTTGAGCAAACAGTGTGACTCCAGAGAGCAGGAGGCCACCCAGCGGGGTGAGAGTGAGAGGCAGGTGGGGCACAGGAATAGGAGAGCGGTACTGGTGTCAGATTGTATAGTCGGGGGAATAAACAAACTCTTCTGCAGCCCTGAGCATGTCCTGAATAGTTAGTTACCTCCCTGGTGCCAGAGGGAAGAACATCCTTGACCGGGTGGGACCACCTCTGGGAAGGAAAGGAGAGCTGAAAATATCCATGGTCGGAGCCAGTAACACGGATTGAAATATGTTTATAGAGGAAATATTGAGACTGAGGCACTAAACTAAGAAACCAGGCCTCAAGCTGCTGATCTCTGGATTGTTTTACACTGGGCTGCTTAAGGAAGGAAATATGAGGCTGGTCAATGTGCGGCTGAGGGCTGGAGCAGGAGGGAAGTGTTCACGTTCTGGAGGCGCTAGAGTGAGTTCAGGGAGAATGGAAGCGACGGTAGCGATCTGAACTGACCAACAACAATAGATTAACAGAATATGTGAATGGAGCAGTCGGAGGGTATCAGGCGATGTGACTGGAAAGTGGGAAATATTCGGATCTGAGACTAGAGAGCAGAATCAATAAAAATGTTGTAGCTGAAACAGAAGATTTAAGGAATAGTGAAAACTTATTAGCAAGAAAAAGGAAGTTGTATTTGATGTGAGAAGTCGCACAACACCAGATTATAGACCAACAGCTTTATTTGAAATCACAAACTTTCAGAGCGCTGCTCCTTCGTCAGCGCTCTGAAAGCTTGTGATTTCAAATAAAGCTGTTGGACTATAACCTGGTGTTGCTCTTTTTGGTTGGACAAATCAAAATTTACTGTAAATCAATTAAAACTTTAAATGAAACTTAATAAATCAAATCAAAATTTGGAAGTCCGGGGTGACGATGCACTCCAGCCCCCGCGGCGCCCACCGGTCGCGGAAAAACTCAAGCGTGCCGGCGGACACCGCGTGCTCCATCTCCAGGGCCACCCGGGCGCGAACATGGCCGCGGAAGAGAGGCAGGCAATCGGGCCGAACGACCCCCTCGACCGCCCGCTGCCTGGACCAATTAATGGCTTTCTTGGCCAGGCCCAGGAGCAGTCCTACGAGGAGGTCCTCCGACCTACCCGCTCCCCTCCGCACCGGGTGACCGTAGATCAGGAGCGTGGGGCTGAAGTGCAACCAGAAATTGAGGAGCAGCCCCTTCAAATAATGAAAGAGGGGCTGCAACCTCTCACACTCAATATAAATGTGATAGACGGACTCCTCCAGGCCGCAGAAATGGCAAGCAGCCTGGGAGTCCGTAAACCTACTTAAAATCCTATTGCACGGGACTGCTCCGTGCAACACCCTCCAGGCCAAGTCCCCAATAGAACAAGGGAAGACTCCCGCGTAGAGAGCCTTCCAATGGGGACCTTCGCCTCCGCCGGACGGCAGGATGGTACGCCAAGGCGTGTCCGGACGGCAGACGAAGATGGCAAAGTGGAGAGTGTGCAGGAGCAGCCCGTACAGGAAACGCCTCCGTGCGGATTGAAAGGGCACGGAGGGCATTTCTCCGAGAAGGCTCAAGTGGTGAGGCGGCGGCTCCCGAGGGAGGATTCGGGGCCGGGCGCCGATAAGGAATTCCGTCCGAACGGGGGTCAGTTCGGACGGGATCGCCCCACGTGCGTGAGCCTCCTCGACACACCTAGTGGAGACGGGGCCCAGTGCTACTTTTAGCGACTCGATGGCTTTGACCGCGAGCCGGACGTTGACCCAGGACATGCGCCTCGCCAACTCCTCCGGCGCCATCCAGCCCGCTCCTCCGCCATCGAGCAGGTCCCCGACTCTGGTCACCTTACCGGGCACAGCCCTGCCCTCCGCCAGCCAGCCGAACCCGCGGTCGTGGAGGTGCGGATTCCTGAACAGCGGCTCCCGAAGGACGGCCGCCGCTCCTGACGGGGGAGAACTGCGCTCGGAGGCGACGCTGTTCCAAACCCATAGCAGTTCCTGGTAGAAGACAGGCAGCTCCCGCAGGCTGGCACGCGTGCCACCCACTCTCACAAACAGGAGCTGCGTGTCGTAATTGAGGCCGTGCAGCTGGCGGAAGAAATACGTCGCCAGCGCACGCCACCTAGGAGGATTCTCCACGTACAGGTATCTCTGCAGCGTCTGAAGACGGAAAGTCGCCGCCCGGGTGCGAAGGCACACCAGCGCCTGACCGCCCTCCCTAAGCGGGAGACTCAAAACCGCGGCAGAGACCCAGTGCTTCCTTTTGTCCCAGAAGAAGTCGACGAGCTTCTTCTGCATCTTGGCGACAAACGCAGGGGGAGGGATCAAAGTGACCAACCGGTACCACAACATGGCGGCCACCAGCTGGTTTATGACCAGCGCTCGACCCCTGTAGGACAACACTCGGAGCAGTCCTGTCCAGCGCCCTAGGCGAGCGGTGACTTTGGCCTCCAGCTCTTGCCAGTTCACCGGCCAGGCGTCCTCGGCCGGGCTGAGGTAGACTCCCAGGTAGAGGAGGTGCGTGGTGCTCCAGGCGAAAGGCCCGAACTCCTCCGGCAGGGAGTCCACCTGCCATGGGCCCACCAGGAGTCCAGAACATTTCTCCCAGTTGATCTTGGCGGAGGATGCGTCCGAGTAAATCTGCTGGCATTCTCGCATCCTCCGCAAGTCGACGGGATCCGTGACCGCGAGGAGCACATCATCGGCGTAAGCCGAGAGGACCACCTCCACGCCCGGCCCTTGCAGAGCCAGTCCCGTCAACCTCTTCCGCAAGAGGCGCAGGAAAGGCTCCACGCAAACGGCGTATAACTGACCGGACATGGGGCATCCCTGACGCACCCCCCTCCCGAAGCGAAGGGGCGCCGTCAAAGACCCGTTAACTTTAATCAGACACTCCGCGGCGGCGTACAGAAGTCGGATCCGGGCGACGAAATGCGTCCCGAACCCGAATGCGCGCAGAGTCCCGAAAAGATACTCGTGATCCACCCTGTCGAACGCCTTCTCCTGATCCAGGAAAAGGAAGGCGACCGACAGACCAGCCCTCTGGGAATGGTGGACCAGGTCCCGGACCAGATGGATGTTATCGTGGATACTCCGGCCCGGGACCGTGTAGGACTGGTCGGGGTGGATCATGCGGGCCAGCACGGTGCCAAGGCGAGCAGACATAGCCCTGGCGAAAATTTTGTAGTCCGTGCTGAGGAGGGAGACCGGGCGCCAGTTCTTAAGTAGGCGGAGATCGCCCTTCTTGGGCAGCAGGACGATGACCGCCCTGCGCCAAGAGAGGGGCATCTCCCCGGTCGCCAGACTTTCCCCCAGGACCCGCGCGTAGTCGTCCCCCAAGACGTCCCAGAACGCCCTGTGGAACTCCACGGTCAGCCCGTCCAGCCCCGGGGACTTGCCCCTCGAGAGCTGGCGCAGGGCGCCGGTCAGCTCCGCCAGGCTTAGCGGAGCTTCTAAATTCTCGGCGCCCTCCGGGCCGACCTTCGGCAGGTCCTCCCACAAAACTCTGCGCGCATCCTCACTGGACGGATCCGAAGAGAACAGAGCCCCGTAATAGGCCCGGGCCTCCGCGCTGATGCCCTCCGGATCCGAGACCAGAGATCCGTCGTCGGCCAGCAGCCCCAAGAGCTGCTTACGGACCCCCCGTCTTTTTTCCAGCGAGTAGAAGAAGGGGGAGCCGCGGTCCAGGTCCCGCAGGAACTGGATCCGCGACCTCACGTACGCGCCTCGGGACCCAACCAGCTGCAGGTCCTTCAGCGCGCCCTTCTTCTCTTCGTACACCTTCCGCAGGGCCGGGTCCTCGACGACTTGACCGAGACGGGACTCCAGGTCGAGCACTTCTTTCTCCAATCGCCCGACCCGGGCCTCCCGCCTCTTGGTCGACCCCTTCGCGTACTCCTGACAGAAGACGCGGACGTGAGCCTTGCCCACGTCCCACCATAGCCTCAAGGAGGGGAAGCCTCCCCGCTTCCTTCTCCAGTCGGCCCAGAACCGGCGAAACGAATCCCGGAACCGCGCGTCCTCCAGCAGCAGGTTGTTAAAATGCCAGTACGCGGACCCCCCCCCCGCGCGCGCAGCGGAGCGAGCTCCGCCCACACCAGGTGGTGGTCCGTGCACGGCACCGGCCGCATGGAAGCCGCCGGAACGCAGGAGACGTACGCCCGGGAAATGTAAAGGCGGTCGATTCTGGACCTTCCTCCTCCAGACCTCACGCTCGTGAAGGCGCTGGAGTCGGGATGGAGATTTCGCCAGACGTCCACCAAGTCGAAGGACCCGACCAGGTCCCGCAACTTCTCCATCGCCGCCGGGCTTCGCGGGGGACCCGACCGGTCCCGCGCCTCGAGGGTACAATTGAAATCCCCCCCCGAGGATGACGCACTCGCCCACGTCGATGGAGCCCAGAAGAGCGGACACTTCTCCGAAGAAGCGCACTTGCTGCGCACCTGTCCGGGGGGCGTACACGTTCACTAAATGGAGCGGCACGCCTCCCAGGCGAACAGTGACCTGGAGCAAGCGGCCCGGTACGTGCTCCTTGACCCTCAAGATCTCCGGCTGAAAATGCGGGGCCAGCAAGACAGCCACCCCGCAGGAATTGTTAGAGAGGTGACTCATGCTGACCCCTCCTTGCCACTCCAGGAGCCACGTGGCCTCGTCTCCCGGAACGGTGTGGGTTTCTTGCAGGAAGCACACCGCATATTTCCCGTCCCGAAGGACCGAGAAGTTATTGAATCTACGGCGCGCCTCCCTGCTGCCGTTGATGTTGAGGCTGGCTATGGTTATCTTCATCTCAGAAGCATAGTGCAACCTCTACCTAACGGAGGGGAGGGAGCGCGGTCACTGACGACCGCCACTCCCTCAGCAGCCCAGTGTGGAAACTCTTGAGCCGACGCAGCTCGAGCCGGCCAACGTCCTTGTCCGCGCCCATGATTTTAACGGCGGCGCGGACGGACACGACGAGCAGCGCCAGCTCCGACCACTTGTCGAGGGCCAGCCGGATCTTCTTGTGACGACCCTGGCTCACGGCCATAAAATCCCGGAGTTCCCCTACGGGGATGAGGGGAGAGTCGGTGAAGGGCACGAGGGCGTCCATCACCTCGCTGCCGATGGACTCCAAATCGTCCTCGATGCCCACCACCGAGTCCCCGTCCTCCTCCGGGAGGTCGTCACCGGCGGCCAACCCGTCCGTCACACGGGGTGCAGCGAACGGCTCGGCCGCACCGGCCGGCCCCGCCTCCGTCACGATCCCACCCCCAGGATCGGTGGCAGAGGAGTCCACCCTGGGCTCCTTCAGGGGCGCCGGGCCGGGAGGCGGCGGCGGTTCGGGGCCCCCCCCCGCCTCAGGCGCCGGAGAAACCGGGGAGAAAATAATCTCAAATTCCTCCAGTACGTCCGGCGCCAACATCAGAGACGGAGTCAGGGGGCTTTCTGTCTCCCCGCCACCAACCTCCGACCCAGCGGGCTGGGGATTGTTAAAGTCCTCCACCAGGTCGAGCAGTCACTGGGAGATATCTGGATTGTAAAAGGCGGGCTCGGCTTCAGCCTCTTTGGCCTCGCCCGCCCCAGTCCCCAGGACGCCCGACCCGGCGAGGAGCAACGGTTCCGGAACTACATTTCCCTCCGCGGGTTGTTCCGCGCCCCCCCTCCACGGGCAGGGTCTCTTCCCCATCCCCGGGAGGCACAGGTCGGACAGACTCGGCTGTCTCACCCTCCCGAGGGACAGACGACCCCTGCCGATCGCGCGCGACGATGACGGTGGTGGGGTGGGGCGCAGCACCCGCGGCGGGCGACTCCCCCCCCTTCTGCGGAGGGACCTTCCTCCTCGCAGTCCTCCTCCTGGGGGCGGAGCTTTCTTTTTAACAAGTTGGGGCCCGGAGAGGGGGAGGCCTCCATGTCTGCTGGGGCCTCCCTCTCTGCCCCCTTCCGACGACTGGGTTTCTTGGGCCCCTCGGGCCCGAGCCCGGCCGCAGGTCTTGGTTTAGCTGCCTCGGCAGTTGCGGTCACGGTCACGGTCACGGGCCCGGGCACGAGGACCCCCCCCAGTCTCAGGCGTCCCGATCAACTCCGCGATGTACTCGGGCGTGAGTTCGGTCAACTCGGATGTTTCCTCCACGAGGGGATCCGCCCTTAGGTGTTTATTTTTCCTACGCGCCTTCCTTCCCCCCGGACGCTCTCCCTCCCCCCCGCCGGAGGCCGTGATGGTGTTGGCCTCCGATTTCGACCGCGCATCCGTCGCCGTCGACGCGCGGACAGTATCAGGGGGAGGGGGGGCGGCGGCGCCAGCCCTGGCCGCGCCAGGTGTCGTGGCGGCCTTGGAGGCGGGGCAGTTTTTGCGGACGTGCCCCACCTCCTTACAGGCGTAGCACCGCACGCCGTCCGAGGTCCAGAAGACGCGGTGGGCGGTCCCCCCGTGGAGCACCGTGAACGCGCCATCCGCGTCCTCCTCCCGCGCCAGCCGGACGAAAAGCTGGCGCCGGAAGGAGAAGACGTGCCGAAGGCTGGCTTCCCGGAAGCCGAGCGGGATGGGTGTGATCCCCGACCTCACCTCCCCCAGTTGACGTAGGTGGGGGAGGAGGAGCTCACCCGGAACAAAGGGCGGGACGTTGGAAACCACAATCCTTTGCGCGGTGGCCTCAAGGGGGTCCACCGGCAGGAAGGTCCCGCCCACGGTGAGCCCCTTCTCGATGGCCAGGGACACCGCCCGCTCCGACCCCAGGAAGAACACAGCCTTGCCGTACATTTTAGAGGCGGCGACGATGGCTGAAGGGCCGACAACCCCAGCCATGGCTTTTACGCACGCCTCTATAGTCATGTTGGGGTGAGTGTAGCTCTTGACCCCATTCTTCCTCGTAAGGAGGGTAAAAGGTGACGGGGTAACAGGAGGACTCGCGGCTGCGGCCGTGGCCGCGGCTGCCACGCTTGCGTATGTCCTCGCTGCCCCCGCCACCGGCGAAGATGTGGTCGCCATGATGGGTTGGTCTTTAAGGGCTACACTCACCCCAAGTCACAGGCCTGAAGGTGTTAATGGCCTCGGTTTTTTGTTTCTGTTTTCCCCTGAGCAGAGGGAGCTCTTAAATTGAAGGCACACCTCTCCCTTTATATGAATTAATTGGGAGAGGGGCCTTCTCCCCTCTGCTCAATGGGTACTTAATTAAAAATAGATTGAGGTGCCTCTTAGAGAGAGAGGCAGAGAGAGACAGAGACAAAGAGAGAGAGAGAGGGGGTGGGAAGGAGGGAAGCCGCAAGGGCAGGGTCGCCACTCAGGATGGTGGGTGGGTGGGTGTTGGCAGGGGGGTGCACTCTCCAATGTAAAAAGTCTTTGGTGGTGGTCTTCTGGTGGGGGGAGAAGATGTCTTCACCTGGGATAGCTGGAGATGCCCAGGCTCAGTCCTGCACCAGGTCTTAACGATGCCCAATAAGATTAAATTAATTGGGGACTTCACCTAGGCAGCTCCAGCTGTCCCAGGTCAGGCAATGGGAAAGGGGTGTTTAATATGGTGTGTGCGGCCTAGCTTTTACAGAAGCCACACACATACACACACACCCCTTGGATGTCTTTTTTTTCCGGCCCTCTTCTTATCTTCTATCCTCCCCCCACCTACAAAACAAAGTCTCTGGGAGAGTGCCCCAGAAATAACACCCACCTGTAGCTGTTCTTTCCTTCCTTCCTCCTTCCAAACAGATGATGGATGTTGTGTTGTTTTCTCCCCTCTCTCCCTCTCCTAAAATGGAGGCCAATTGAGGAGGCAGTGTGGAAAGGCCTCTCCTCTGGTGTTAATGGCCTTGGCCTTCTTTTTTTTTCTTTCTCCTCTCCTGTCCTCTCTCTCCAGGCACCTCAGTTGTGGTTGTGGTTGTTGGTGGTGGTCTGCTGTCTGGTCTCCTTCTCCTTCTCCTCTTCCTGCTCACAGAGACCACCACTCTGCTGCTGCTGCTCCTCAGTCAGCAGCTCCGAAAGCTTGTGATTTCAAATAAAACTGTTGGACTATAACCTGGTGTTGTGCGACTTCTCACATTTGTCCACCGCAGTCCAACACCGGCATCTCCACATCATGGCTAGTATTTGATGTAGTGAGAGACAAATTCACTTTTTTTTAAAAAAGAAACAGAGACAAGTCAACATTCCAGACGTTGGAGCTAGTATTGTGTTGTGTGTGTGAGTGTACAAATCATTCCAAACATTCAGAAGCACGAGAGATGTGATCTAGTATCTATAAGACAGGGCCTTGGTTTTCACAGGATTCAGAGGGAGATGTTTCTGGTGATAACATTTTGAGGGAAGCGCAAACGTTTGTGGCAGCCAGTATTAATAAAGCATTCTATGACAGCGTAGAACAACAACTAGAACAAACTTGCGTTTATATAGCACCTTTAACGTAGTAAAACGTCTCAAAGTGCTTCACAGGAGTGTTACCAATCAGAATTTGACACCGAGTCACACAAGGTGATATTAGGACAGGTGAGCAAAAGCTTGCTTAAAGAGGTAAGGTTTAAGGAAGGTCTGAAAGGAGGAGAGCGAGAGAGAGGCGGAGGGGTTTACAACATACGGGTGTTCCAGGGAGCAATGCTAAGATGGAATCCATATGTGCACAGTTCAGCAATAGGAAGGGAGATAGCACAATTCTCAGTGGGTTTTGCAGGCCAGCGAGCAGTGGAGGTGAGAGAGGTGGGACTGGGGAAACTAGTTGTGGAGGATGCAATTTTGGGGCGATACAAAATATTTCCTGTACTTTCTAAAAATGATGGTTGAAGTGAGAATGTTGATGTACTAGAGGAGGATGTGGGTCCACAGTTAGAGATCACTGTAGAGAAGGATTTGGATCTGAGTAAAATAGCCGAGGTGGAGAAGTCACTGGGCTCAGAGATAATGCACCCCAGGCTGTTAGAGGAAGTCAGAGACGAGATAGGAGGGACTGACCACAGCATTTCAACCCACGTTTAATATCAAAAATATACAGGTGGACTGAAGAAGCCCAAGTGATGATTCTGTTCTAATGTGGAGAGAGGATCAACCTGGCAACCAGAGACCATTGTGTAGAAACTCCTCAAATCTGTTAATCCAGGTCGAATTAGTGAGCATTTAGCGATAGAGGATGATGAGGGGAGGCTGGAACGGACTAGCTGTAGAAAAATCCTGTATGACAATTTCACGAACAATGACTGACAGGTAAAGACCCTTTGGTCCATCCAGACTTTCCCAGGCAATTGCGATACTTTGTCGCCCTATCCCAAACAAAACAAAGTGATCTCCTGGGTGAGGTGGAAAAAAACACGGAAAAAACACAGGCCAATTTGGGGGATTAAAATACGGGAAATTCATCTCCGACCCATCTAGGCGATTGAAACTAGTCCAGCAGATCAATCTTACACTGAATTCCCGGAAGTGTCTTCCTGTTGTAAGCGGTGATGTCCGCAGCAAACAGGAACAGGTCCAGCTCTCGCCTGAAGGAATTCACTGAGTCAGTGTCCACCGCCAGAGAAGGTATCCTGTTCCAGAGGTCGACTATTCTCTGGGGAAAGAACCACCTCCTGACATCTAACTTAAATCTGGCCTTGCACAACTTAAAATGGTGACCCCTGGCCCTCCGTAAGCTATGTAATTGGAACAAACTGTCAAATGGAACACAATCGATTCCCTTCATCATCTTATAAACCTCAATCAGATCACCGCTAAGTCTTTGCTTCTCTAAAGTGCAGAGTCCAAATTCTTAGCCTATCTTGATAACTAAGTTGCTTTTTACTGGGAATCAGTCTAATGTCCCTCCTCTGCAACAGTTTCAAAGCCTCACTATCACCCCCCATGTGAGGAGACCAAAACTGGACACAGTATTCCAAGTGAGGTCTTCACCAAGGTCTTGTACTAGGACAAAATAGGTCGTCTTATACCCAACTGTCCTATGAATGCAGCCCAATATCCCCTTTGTTCTTGCTATCGCTTCACGGCATTGCTCCTGTACCTTTAGAGATGTATCCACTAGAATGCCCCGATCTTCCTTTCTCCCCCTTATTTAATGCCATGAAGGGTGTATGAATGTTGAGCATTCGCACTGCCCACAGGCATAACACGGCACTTCTCCAAGCTAAACATCATTTGCCAGTCATGTGCCCAATCTCCCAACACATTAAGATGCAGTTTTGTTGAGATGTGACTATACAGGTTGATGGAATGTTGCCCATGCGGTGTATGTGGGTTATCAGAAGGTGTTTGATAATGTGGCTCACAGGAGGCTTCAGCCGTTTGGTATACGATGAAATGTGAGCCGCCTGGGTAGAAAGTGGATAATGTGTTTTGTTTTTTCCATTTTTGTTCACAGATCAGAACTCTACAATCACTGAGTTCTTGACAAAGTGCGACGATTACCAGCTGTTCCAATTCACGAAATTCTACCGGGACAGACTGGAACAGGCGATTGAAGGAGGGGTGGACGGACTTAACTCGTTGTTAACATACTTGAGGCATTTCAGTGGACAAGAACATCGGGTAAGTGGGCGGGACACTGAATGAGTTTGGATTATCCAAACATCAGAGAACTGACAGGAAATCAGATCTTAGAATCAGAGAATGTTACCGAAGAGAAACTCGTCAAATAGGAAAGAAATAGATAAAGCTGAAAATATTGTGAATCTGAAACAATGATATAAAGAGGTGAAAATACCCAGCGGATCCGTCCCTATCTGTACAAAGGACAGGGGAACGGTTCGGGTATCAGTCTTGTGTGGACTGAAAACAAGCGAATACAGTTTTAGTGGGACTGGGAAAAGGAGAGACGAGAGGCAACAGACAGGGATTAAAGGGAAGGTCATGAGTTTACTGACCTGGAAACTACTTAACGTAAATTAAGGAACCGAGAGATGACAAAAATCATCTGCGGTGTCAATGAGAGGCATTTCAAGAACAAAAACAAAATGGTAAAATGGTTAAAATGTGTGAGACTCGAACAGGAAAACTAACCCCCAAAAAATGAGGATTGAAAACCCGACGCTGGGCAGGTTTTTCTTCCCCCTGCATCACCGGGGGTCAATTCCAACTTCGGCAGAGACTCAATCCGGGCGGTAGAGCCTGTCGTGGAGCGACACTCCCGGGACAGCCCTTCAGGAAATTACAGCAAGCAGCCTGTAATGTTCTGTCAGTTACCTGTAATGGAACAGAGCTAAATGGAAATGATAATCGGGCAGGGTGTGTAATGGACGGTCGACATGCTACCAACTTTCCAAGTTGATCGTCTAGGAAACTTACTCTCATCCCAACCGCCTGCTCACTACCCATTACCGTTAATATCCCACCTAGTCTAATCCCAACCTCCTGCTCACTGCCCATTACCGTTAATATCCCACCTAGTCTAATCCCAACCTCCTGCTCACTGCCCATTACCGTTAATATCCCACCTAGTCTAATCCCAACCTCCTGCTCACTACCCATTACCGTTAATATCCCACCTAGTCTAATCCCAACCTCCTGCTCACTACCCATTACCGTTAATATCCCACCTAGTCTAATCCCAACCTCCTGCTCACTACCCATTACCGTTAATATCCCACCTAGTCTAATCCCAACCTCCTGCTCACTGCCCATTCCCGTTAATATCCCACCTAGTCTAATCCCAACCTCCTGCTCACTGCCCATTCCCGTTAATATCCCACCTAGTTTAATTCTAACCTCCTGGTGACCGCATTATGGTTAGTATCCAAATTAGTCCAGGTGCAATCTTCTCTTCACTCCCCATACTCCAGCATTCCTTTCTATCCACGCAGCAATAGAAATAGATTTTATCACGAAAATGTCGACATGCTTCCACAATAGTCTGTGATTGAATTATGCTTTCTAACCACCTTGTGTGTAAATAAATTATCAACGTTCACCCCAATTCTTTGAATTAGCCTAAATATGTGCCCTCTGGGCAATCTTTGGAAACTATCAGTAACTATTTATTTGATCATAACTCTTCAGAATCTGAAGACTTGCAGCAACTTCTCACTTAATCTGCTCACCTCTAGTGGAATGAGCCCAGTGTTCTCAAATCGCAGTCTCTAACAGTAACTCCACATCCCTGCTAACATCCCAGTGCAATTGCACGCCTGTTTTTCCATTGCTTTTACATTGTATAAATGGAGTCTCTAAACTTGTACACAACTGGGTAAATTACCAGCCCCTGAGCTCTTGATGTGGAACGTCACTGCCCAGGAGAATATCATGAAATTGAGATCAAAAATTCAGTCTGTAATTACCTGCCCCTGTGCTCTTGGTGTGGAACGTCACTGCCCAGGGGGGAACATCAGGAAATTGAGATTATTCAGTCTGTCATTTGCTGTCCGCTCACTTTAATGGTTTGGTTTCTGCACCATTTTATTCAAGGAGTGAGTGACTGGGGGATGAAATAGTGGTAATTTCATATTTTTGTAATGGGCCAGATTGATTTTGCGGTAGAAATAACGGTGGGGCTGACAGCGCTCACTGTTATTAAAGTGTAAATTTGACAGTAACTTCCAGCGACCGCACATGCGGAGTTAAAGAGGAACATCGGGAAGTTGCTGTCCGAGTTGCCCTGCTGCTCCCAAAGCTGCGCGAGAATGGTATCTCGCCGGAGACTCGCCATTGAAATGAATGGAACGGCGTTAAATTACTGTACTTACCTGATAGATACACAGGAAACTCGCCAGGAAAAGTCGGGGCTTGCCTATTCCAGTGTAATTATTTGTTTAACGGCGTGATCAGTCTTAACTAATGCCAGACAACCTCTCTGGCACAGAAAATTAACTTTTACAAGTGTGGAGTCTCATTCCTTTGGATTTTAATTATTGTTGGTGCTGTACAAACAAAAATTCAATAATGTTTGTACCGTTTCTTTCTGTCTCTTTTTTCGCTCCCTCTAAACATAAGAGAAGAAATAATAGCAGGAGTGGGCCATTTATCCCTTCGAGCCTGCTCTGCCATTCAATAAGATCATGGCTGATATTCTACCTCATCTCCCCTTTCCTGCAATATCCCCATAACCCTTGATTCCCTTAAGATTCAAAAATCTATCCATCTCTGTCTTGAATATACTCAACAACTGAGCCTCCTCAGCCCTCTGGGGTAGCGAATTCTAAAGATTCACCACCCTCTAAGTGAAGAAATTTCTCCTTACCACAGTCCTAAATGGCCGACCCCTTTTTCTAAGACTGTGACCCCTGGTTGCAGACTCCCCAGCCAGGGGAAGCATCCTCCCTGCATCTACCCTGTCAAGCCCTGTAAGAATTTTATATGTTTCAGTGAGATGCATTCTGAATCCAATCTTTCTTTCCCTCTCTCTCTTTATTTCACTTTCTGCATGTGATTTGACATTGCATTCTATATTCTAACTAAGACTTCCTGGTTCAGACATTGCGTAAGGATTCTTCAAGCCGATTGGTTAAGGAAACATACAGTCGCTTCTCCTGTTCCCTCTGTAGAGGGCGCTGGGCGTTTTGGCTCTAATTTACACTGACGATGAAGGAACGGCGATATATGTTCAAGTCAGGATCATATGTTACTTGAAGCGGAACTTGGAGGTGGTGGTGTTTCCATGCAGATGCTGCTCTTGTCCTTCTAGGTGGCAGAGGGCGCGGGTTTGAGAGGTGCTGTCAAAGAAGACTGGGCGAACTGCTGCAGCTCTTTCTGTAAATAGCACACACTGCAGCGATGGTGCACCGTTGGAGGAGGGATTGGATGTTTAAGGTGGTGGGTGGGCTGCCGATGAAGTGTATTTCTCTGTCCTGGATTGCGTGGAGCTTCTTGAGTATTGTTGCAGCTGCACCTATCCAAGCAAGTGGAGAGTTTTCCATCACATGCCGCAGTTGTACCTTATAGGTGCAGGAGAGGCTCCTGGGTGACAGGAGTTGAGCCACTCGCCACAGAATACCCAGCCTCTTACCTGCTCTAGCAGCCATGAGTTTTTTTGTGGCTAGTCAATGGTAGGGATTTGACGATGGCAATGCCAGTGAATGACAAAAGGACATGGTTGGACTCTCTTGTGGGAGACGGGCATTGCCTGACACTTGTGGGGCGCGAATGTTACTTCCCACTTGTCCGCCCAAGCCTAGATATTGTCCAGGACTTGCTCCATGCAAGCATGGGCTGCATCATTATCTGACGAATTGAAAATGGAGCTGAACACTGCAATCATCAGAGAACATCCCCACTCCTGGCTTTATGATGGAGGGGAGGTAATTGGCGAAGCAGCTGAAGTGGTTAGTCCGAAGACTCTGCCCCGAGGAACTCCTGCAGTGATGTCCTGGTGCTGAGACGATTCGCCTCCAACAACCGCACTCCATGGTGCCACACACGTCGAACACTGCCTTGATGTCGAGCACAGTCACTGTCACCTCACAGCTGGAATTCAGTTCTTTGGAGTCGATTGGTCCTGGTGGAACTCAAATTGAGCCTCAGTGAGCAGCTTATTTGTGATTAAGTGCTGCTTGATAGTAGTGTTGATAACTCCTTCCAACACTTTGATGATTGAGAGCAGGCTGATAGGGCGGTAATTGATCGGCTTGGATTTGTCCCGCTCTTTGTGGACAGGACATACCTGGACAATTCTCTACATTGATTCCAGTGCTCTGGATGTACTGGAACAACTTGACTAGAGATGCGGTTAGTTCCAGAGCACAGATCTTCAACACCACAGCCAGAATGTTGACGGGACCTTTAGCATTTGCTGTGCCCAGTGCATTCATTTGTTTCTTGATATCTGAATGCGGTGGAACTAGGCACTAAATCTCACACCTACTGTACATTCTGGACCTTTTGTCACCTTTAGTGCTTCCTCCAAATTGTGTTCAGTATGGAGGAGTACTGATTAATCGGCTGAGGGAGGGCAGAAGGTGGTAATCAGCAGGAGGTTTCCTTGCCGATGTTTGACCTGAATCCATGAGACTTCATAGGCTCTGGAGTCAATGTTAATGATTCCCAGGACACTTACATCTGAGGGTATATCACTGCCCCCACCGCTGGTGGGTCTGTCCTACTGGGACAGGAAATACCGATGAATGCTGATGGAGGTGCCTGGGACGTTGGCTAATAAATATGATTTTATAAGTATCACTACGTCACACAGTTGCTTGATTAATGTGTGGTCCACTTCTCCCTACTTTGGCACCAGTCCCCAGGTGTTAGTGAGGAGGGCTTTGCAGGGTTGACTGGGCTGGGTGTTCCTTCATCGTGTCCGAATCCAATGCCGAAGCCGAGCGGTCCGCCCGGTTTTATTCTTCCGTATCCTTCTTTCGAGAGGATTTCTAGGCCATTTCAGAGGCCATCACATTGGTGAAGGACTGGAGTCACGTATAGGAAAGACGAAAAGGACATTAGGTTTTACGACAATCTTTATTAATATCAGCTTTTTATTTCGAAATGTTTCAAATTCGAATTTGAATTCAAATTCATGAAACAATGGCGAGAAAGCAGGAATGGGGTACTGAGGTAGCATGTTCAGCCATGAACGCATTGAATGGCGGTGCAGGCTCGAAGGACCGAATGGTCTACTCCTGTACCTATTTTCTATGTTTCTATGTAATCACGATGATATTTGAACCGTTGTCTCTAGATTACTCGTCCAGTAACATAACCAACAGGCTATCGTTCTCGACGCCTCGTCATCTCTATGTCCATTGTCTGATTGCACCTCTGTGAAGTGTCTTTTGACGTTTTCTTTTTTGCATTAAAGGTGTTATATAAATGTAATTTTGGAGGGGGAGGGCGAACAGCCAGCTGTCGTGGTGCACATAGGCACCAACGATATAGGTAAAAAAGGGGATGAGGTCCTAAAAGCAGAATATAGGGAGTTAGGAGGTAAATTAAAAAATAGGACCTCAAAGGTAGTAATCTCAGGATTGCTACCAGTGCCACGTGCTAGTCAGAGTAGAAATAGGAGGATATTTCAAATGAATACGTGGCTAGAGGAATGGTGCAAGGGGGAGGGATTCAAATTCCTGGGACATTGGAACCGGTTCTGGGGGAGGTGGGACCAGTACAAACCGGACGGTCTGCACCTGGGCAGGGCCGGGACCGCTGTCCTAGGGGGAGTGTTTGCTAGTGCTGTTGGGGAGGATTTAAACTAATGTGGCAGGGGGTTGGGAACCTGAGCAGGGAGACAGAGGAAAGCATGTCAGGAAGGGACAGAAGGTATGGAGCAAAAGGTAAAGTGTTGAATAAGGAAAAAGCAGGAAGTAAGTGTCGCAAAACACATTTGAAAGTTCTTTATCTGAATGCACGTAGCATTCGTAACAAAATTGACGAGTTAACGGCACAAATAATTATGTATGGGTATGATCTTGTGGCCATTACAGAAACATGGCTGCAGGGTGACAACGTCTGGGAATTAAATATGCCAGGGTATTTAACAATCAGGAAGGACAGGCAGGAAGGAAGGGGAGGGGGGGTGGCTATGTTAATAAAGGAAGGAATCACTAATACAGAGAAATGATATTGGGTCAAAAGATCAGGATAATGAAACAGTTTGGGTAGAGATAAGGAATAATAAGGGGAAAAAAACACTGGTGGGCATAGTATATAGGCCTAATAGTTGCAACTCTGTTGGAAGAAGTATTAATCAGGAAATAGTTGGGGCATGTAATAAGGGAACAGCTATAATTATGGGGGATTTTAACTATCATATTAACTGGACAAATCAAATTGGGCAGGGCAGGCTTGAGGAAGAGTTTATTGAGTGTCTTAGGGATGGATTTCTTGAGCAGTATGTAACTGATCCTACAAGGGGGCAAGCAACCTTGGACCTGGTACTGTGTAATGAGTCTGGATTAATTAATAGTGTCCTAGTTAAGGATCCCCTTGGAATGAGTGACCATAACATGGTTGAATTCCATATCCAATTAGAGGGTGAGAAGGTTGGTTCTCAAACAAGCATACTGAGCTTGAATAAAGGAGACTATGATGGCATGAGAGCAGAATTGATTAAAGTGGACTGGGAAAATAGATTAAAGGGTAAGACGGTACATGAGCAGTGGTGTTCATTCAAGGAGTTATTTTACAACTTTCAAAATAAATATATTCCACTGAGGAAAAAAGGGTGTAAAAGAAATGACAGCCATCCGTGGCTAAGTAAAGAAATTAAAGAAAGTATCCAACTAAAAACAAGGACATATAAGGTAGCCAAAGTTAGTGGGAGGATAGAAGATTGGGAAGTCTTCAAAAGACAACAAAAAGTAACTAAAGGATTGATTAAGAAAGGGAAAATAGACTATGAAAATAAATTAGCAAAAAATATAAAAACAGATAGCAAGAGTTTCTATAGTTATATAAAAAGAAAAAGGGTGGTTAAGGCAAACGTAGGTCCCTTAGAGGATGAGACCGGGAAATTAATGGTGGGAAACATGGAGATGGCAAAAATGCTGAACAAATATTTTGTTTCAGTCTTTACGGTAGAGGACACTAAGAATATCCCAACACTGGACAAACAGGGGCTCTAGTGGGGGAGGAGCTAAATACGATTAAAATCACTAAGCAATTGGTACTCAGTAAAATAATGGGACTCAAGGCGGATAAATCCCCTGGACCTGATGGCTTACATCCTAGGGTCTTGAGGGAAGTGGCAGTAGGAATTGTGGATGCTTTGGTAATAATTTTCCAAAACTCCCTGAACTCAGCAAAGGTCCTGGCAGATTGGAAAACTGCTAATGTAACACCCTTATTTAAAAAGGGTTGTAGGCAGAAGGCTGGAAATTATAGACCAGTTAGCCTAACATCTGTGGTGGGTAAAATTTTGGAGTCTATTATTAAGGAGACAGTAACGGAACATTTAGATAAACATAATTTAATAGGACAAAGTCAGCATGGCTTTATGAAGGGGAAGTCATGTCTGACAAATTTGCTCTAGTTCTTTGAGGGCATAACGTACAGGGTGGATAAAGGGGAACCAGTGGATGTAGTGTATTTAGACTTCCAGAAGGCATTCGACAAGGTGCCACATAAAAGATTATTACTCAAGATAAAAAATCACTGGATTGGGGGTAATATTCTGGCATGGGTGGAGGATTGGTTATCTAACGGGAAGCAGAGAGTTGGGATAAATGGTTCATTCTCGGACTGGTAGCCAGTGGTGTTCCGCAGGGGTCGGTGCTGGGTCCCCAACTCTTTACAATCTATATTAACGATTTGGAGGAGGGGACCGAGTGTAACATATCAAAGTTTGCAGATGATACAAAGATGGGAGGGAAAGTAGAGAGTAAGGAGGACATAAAAAACCTACAAGGGGATATAGACAGGCTGAGTGAGTGGGCAGAGATTTGGCAGATGCAATACAATATTGGAAAATGTGAGGTTATGCACTTTGGCAGGAAAAATCAGAGAGCAAGTTATTATCTTAATGGCGAGAAACTGGAAAGTACTGCAGTACAAAGGGATCTGGGGGTCTTGGTGCAAGAAAATCAAAAAGTTAGTATGCAGGTGCAGCAGGTGATCAAGAAAGCCAATGGAATGTTGGCTTTTATTGCTAGGGGGATAGAATATAAAAACGGGGAGGTATTGCTGCAGTTGTATAGGGTATTGGTGAGACCGCACCTGGAGTACTGCATACAGTTTTGGTGTCCATACTTAAGAAAAGACATACTTGCTCTCGAGGCAGTGCAAAGAAGGTTCACTCGGTTAATTCCGGGGATGAGGGGGTGGACATACGAGGAGAGGTTGAGTAGATTGGGACTCTACTCATCGGAGTTCAGAAGAATGAGAGGCGATCTTATTGAAACATATAAGATTGTGAAGGGGCTTGATCGGGTGGACGCGGTGAGGATGTTCCCAATGATGGGTGAAACTAGAACTAGGGGACATAATCTTAGAATAAGGGGCTCCTCTTTCAAAACTGAGATGAGGAGAAACTTTTTCACTCAGAGGGTAGTGGGTCTGTGGAATTTGCTGCCCCAGGAAGCTGTGGAAGCTACTTCATTAAATAAATTTAAAACCGAAATAGACCGTTTCCTAGAAGTAAAGGGAATCAGGGGTTACGGGGAGCGGGCTGGAAATTGGACATGAGTTTGACTTCGGATCGGTCAAGGCCCTGTGGGTGGCGGAGCGGGCCCGGGGCCGAGTGGCCTGGTCCTGCTCCTACTTCTTGTGTTCTTTAGAGTTGAGGTTGGATCAGATCAGCCATGATCTCATTGAATGGCGGAGCAGGCTCGAGGGGCCGATTGGTCTACTCCTGCTCCTATTTCTTATGTTCTTATGTAAGTTTTGATGATGAAAGTCCTGACTACAGCAACCCCATTGCTGGATATATGTTCCCGGTTACTGAGGTTTCATCCCGGCAGCAGATGTGCAAAATAACGGGTGTCAGACATTTCAATTATCGGGGGGAAAAGCGATTAGATTTTTCATCATTATTTTTAAGAACATAACATAAGAAATAGGAGCAGGAGTGGGCCATTCGGCCCTTCGAGCCTGCTCCACCGTTCAATGAGATCATGGCTGATCTTCTGCCTCAACTACATTCACCGGCCCTATCACCATATCCCTTGATGCCTTTACTTGTCAGAAATCTATTGACTTCTGTTTTGAATATACCCAATGACTGAGCCTCCACAGCCCTCTGGGGTAGAGAATTCCAAAGATTCACCACCCTCCTTGTGAAGAAATGTCTTCTCATCTCCGTCTTGAATGGCCTACCCTTTATCCTGAGTCTGTGGCCCCTGGTTCTAGACTCCCCAGCCAAGGGAAACATTCTCCCAGCATCCACCCTATCAAGCCCTGTAATAATTTTGTATGCTTCAATGAGATCCCCTTTCATTCTTCTGAATTCAAGAGAATACAGGCCTAGTTTACTCAATCGCTTCTCATACGACAGTCCCGCCATCCCAGGAATTAATCTCGTGAATCTTCGTTGCACTCCCTCTAAGGTAAGTATATCCTTCCTTGGGTAAGGAGACCAACATTGTACACAGTACTCCAGGTGTGGTCTCACCAAGGCCCTATATAATTGGAGTAAGGCTTCTTTACTCCTGTACTCAAACCCTCTTGTAATGAAGGCCAGCATACCATTTGCTTTCCTAATGGCTTGCTGCACCTGCACATTCACTTTCAGTGACTGATGTACAAGGACACCCAGGTCCCTTTTGAGCATCTGCATTCCCCAATCTTTCCCTATTTAGTAAATACTCTGCCTTTCTGTTTTTTCTACCAAAGTGGATAACTTTACATTTATCCACATTATAATTCATCTGCCATGTTCTCGGCCACTCACTGAGCCTGTCGAGATCCCCTTGAAGCCTCTTCATGTCCTCTTCACAACTGACACTGCCACCTACCTTAATATCAGCAATTTTGAAAATGTTACATTTAGTCCCCTCATCCAAATCATTGATACAGATTGTGAATAGCTGGGGCCCAAGCACCGATCCTTGCGGTACCCCACTAGTCACAGCCTGCCATCCTGAAAAAGACCCATTTATCCCTACTCTTTGTTTTCTGTCTCTTAACCAATTCTCAATCCATGCTAGTATATTACCCCCAATTCCATGTGCCCTAATTTTGTTCACCAGCGTCTTGTGTGGGACCTTATCTAAGGCCTTCGGAAAATCCAAATACACCACATCTACCGGTTCCCCTTTGTCTAGTTACATCCTCAAAGAACTCCAATAGGTTTGTCAAACAAGATTTCATTTTCATAAATCCATGTTGACTCTGCGCAATCTTACTATTCGTTTCTAAGTGCCCAGTTATTGCATCCTTTATAATAGATTCCAGCATTTTCCCAACTAATGATGTGAGGATAACAGGTCTGTAATTCCCCGTTTTCTCTCTCCCTCCTTTCTTTAATAGCGGGGTTACATTTGCTATCCTGCAATCTGCAGGAACCGTTCCAGAAACTATAGAATTTTGGAAGATGACAACCAATGCATCCACTATCCCAATGGCCACCTCTTTCAAAACCCTGGGATGTAGGTCATCCGGACCTTAGGATTTATTGACTTTTAGTCCCATTAATTTTGCGAGTACTGTTTTTTTTACTACTAATAATTTCTTTAAGTTCCTCATTCTCGCCATACCCTTGGATTTCTCGTATTTCTGGGGAGTTTTCTGTGTCTTCCTCGGTGAAGACAGAAACAAAGTATTTATTTAATTTCTCTGCCTTTTCCTCATTCCCCATTATAAATTCTCCCGTCTCTGACTGTAAAGGACCTACATTTACCTTCGCCAGTCTTTTCCTTTTCACATACATATCGAAGCTTTTCCAATCCGTTTTTATATTTTTCGCCAGTTTGTGCTCATATTCATTTTTCCCTTTCTTTATCAATTTCTTGATCCCCCCCCCCCCCCTTTGCTGATTTCTAAAAAGATCCCAATCCTCAGGCTGACTGCTTTTTCTGGCAACTTTATAAGCTTCCTCCTTTGACTTAATACTAGCTTTAATTTCTTTTGTTAGCCATGGTTGTATCACTTTTCCTTTTGGATTTTTATGCCCTAGAGGAATATATGTTTGTTGCAAATTATGCATTATTTCCTTGAATGTTCGCCAGTGTATGTCCACCTTCATACCTTTTAGTGTAGTCTCCCAATCTACCATTGCCAACTTGTCCCTCATGCCCTTGTAGTTTCCTCTGTTTAGATTGAAGATCTTAGTTTCAGATTGGACTACATCACTCTGAATTTAACATTAAATTTATCATATTATGGTCACTTGCCCCTAAAGGCCCCTTTACCACAAGATTATTGATTAGCCTTTTCTCATTACACAGTACCAGATCCAGAATAGCCTCTTCCCTGGTTGGTTCCTCCACATACTGATCCAGGAAACCATCTCGCATGCATTCCAAGAATCCGTCTTCCACACCATTAGTGGCAATTTGATTTGCCCAGTCAAAATGTAGATTAAAGTCCCCCATGATTACCGTATTGCCCTTGTTTACATGCACTTCTAGTTTCTTGATTGATACTGTGCCCTACATTACCACTACTGTTTGGTGCCCTATAGACAACTCCCACCAATTTTTCCGCCCTTTGCTGTTTCTTAGCTCCACCCAAACTGATTCCAGTTCTACATCACGATCTGCCGAGCCAAGATCTTTTATCTCTACCGTACCGATCTCATCCCTTAATAGCAGCGCTACGACACCTCCTTTTCCTTTTTGTCTGTCCTTCCTAAATGTTGAGTACCCTGGAACATTCAGTTCCCAGCTTTGGTTACCCTGCAACCATGTCTCTGTAATGGCAATTACATCCTACCCATTTACTTCTATTTGTGCCATTAATTCATCCACCTTGTTGTGAATGCTACGTGCATTTAGATAAAGGGCCTTCAACTTTGCCTGTTTAATATTTTTCTGCACTTTGACCCTCTTTACTGTTGGCTTTTGTTTCTGCTACCTATTCGTTTTGCTGACTACTTTTCAAACTTTCACTTCCAGCTTTGTTTCTCTCCGATCTGGGCCCACACTGAGGATCCCAGCCCCCTGACAAACTAGTTTAAATCCTTCCCAACAACACTAGCAACCCCCCTGCGAGGATATTGGTCCCGGTTCTGCCGAGGTTTAACCCGTCCGGCTTGTACATGTCCCACCTTCCCCAGAATCGGTCCCAATGCCTCAGGAATTTAAATCCCTGCTTCCTACACCATCTCTCCAGCCACGCATTCATCTGGTCTATTCTCCTATTTCTGCTTTTGCTAGCACGTGGCACTGGGAGTAATCCTGAGATTACTACCTTTGTGGTCCTGCTTTTTACTTTAATTCCTACCTCCCTATATTCTGCTTGCAGAGCCTCATCCCTCTTTCTACCTGTGTCGTTGGCACCGATATGGACCACGACCTCTGGCTGTTCACCCTCCCCCTTCAGATTACCCTGCAGCTGCTCAGTGACATCCTTGACCCTGGCACCAGGGAGGCAACATACCATCCTGGAGTCACATCTGCGGCCACAGAAATGTCTATCTGTTCCCCTTATGATTGAATCCCATATCACTATTGCTCTCCTACTCTTTTTCCTCCCCTCCTGTGCAGCTGAGCCACTTGTAGTGCCACGGACTTGGCTCTTGCTGCATTCCCCTGAGAAACCACCTCCCCCAGCAGTATCCAAAACGGAAAAACTGTTTGAGAGGGAGATGGACCCAGGGGACTCCTGCACTACCTTCCTAGTTCTTTTACGCTGTCTGGCGGTCAACCATTCCCTTTCTCCCTGTGCACTCTTTACCTGCAGTGTGACCACCTCATTAAACGTGCTATCCACGTAGATCTCAGCCTCGCGGCTGCTCCACAGTGACTCCAGCCGCTGCTCCATATCCGAAATGCGGATTACGAGTAGCTGCAGCTGGAGACACTTCCTGCATACGTGTTCGCCCTGGACACCGAAAGTGTCTCTGACTTCCCACATAGCACAGGAGGAGCAGTCCATGCTACCGAGCTGCCCTGCCATGTCCTACCCTTAAAATACTTCCTTTAAATTAAAGAATATTAAATAAACTAGGGACATTACTTCACTTTAAACACTACTTACTCTAAACTAGAGACCTTACTTTTACTTTTACGACTGGACTATAGAAATACTCAGCAGGTCCTACTTACCAGTCAGCTCCTTCCCTGTTTGTGACGTCACTTTAGCGGTTTTGCAGTTGTTGTTGTAGTTTGACTGTGCCCGCTCTCGGATTCTTTCCTGGGTGTAAAGTAAGAACCAATTCCTACAGAGTGAAAAGTTAGGGAAAGCAAAGGTGAAGCAAGGGAGCTCCTCCTTCCACTCTTCACCCATCTAACTCACTCAACTCTCAGCACTCTGTTCAAACCGCACTTAGTGCCGATCGCACTGCGAAGCCTGTTTTTATAGGCCTAATTTCCCTAATTAACTGCCTTCAGCTGCTTTGAATTATCCTCTGCCTTCTCCGGGGCTGCCGGCTCCTTTCAGCTCCGCTGTCCTCGGCCTCCCGCGCTCTTTATCCTCTGCCTTCTCCGGGGCTGCCGACTCCTTTCAGGTCCGCTGTCCCCGGCCTCCCGCACTCTTTATCCTCTGCCTTCTCCGGGGCTGCCGACTCCTTTCAGGTCCGCTGTCCCCGGCCTCCCGCGCTCTTTATCCTCTGCCTTCTCCGGGGCTGCCGACTCCTTTCAGGTCCGCTGTCCCCGGCCTCCCGCGCTCTTTATCCTCTGCCTTCTCTGGGGCTGCCAACTCCTTTCAGGTCGATGGGTCAATTCTCCGGCCTGATACATCAACAGTGATTATTTCCATCATCGGCGTAATTTCTCAGTCAGTTTTCCAGCTGCGCTTCTCACTTCAGATTTGTTCCTTTCCTACAAATGAAGTTCTGACTCGCTGCTCTTTTATTTCTAAGTAAATCACAAAGTATGACAGCAGGAAAAAATGTGAGAAACGAGTGTATCATATTGTCAATCAGTAATCCGATGACATGTTGGACATTGAAGGAATGAGAAAGCTAATCAGATTACAACTGCTGCAGATTCTCAGTGATTCCTCGCTCCCCGAGAACTATAATTCATTCCATTTCTTTGCCATTAATGAGTGAATCAAGAAGCTTACAGAATATTTAGCCTCTGTTCAGAATGGATCATTACCCGGCTCAGTGACTGCTTCCTCTGCTCAAAACAACTGGGAGGTCCCATCACTGAACAGATCCTTTCCTTCTCATTCCCAGTGTTTATCTTTCACTCCACTCCTCAGTATATTCATTATTATTCTTTACAGAAAGTCACTGATCTCACGGCGAAGGGAAACCGGGCGGACAGTTCCAAACTTCTCCTAAATCTGGTGATGGAGAAAGGCTCTTGGGCCCGAAAAGTGATGTGGGAATCCTTTGTGTATATGCGCCATGGGGTGCCAAAGCTGGACAAAATACTGAAAGAAATGCAGGAACTTGGTACGGTAAACTCAGACACTGCATTCAATTTCACATTCAAACAAAGCATGATTTGCTGTAATAATACACAGATTTAATTTCATGAATGCTAATTGATTTAAACAGGTTCTGCTCCATTTGATTACATGGACATTGCACAAGGTTTATCCGAAGTACCCAGTCAGCTGAAAGGTAAGTGATGACAGAGATTTGAAAACATTTATTTCACATCTGAGAATCAGAATGATTGGCTGTAGCCGTTTGTTTAGAGGTTTCAGAATCTGGGAATCAGAAGTTCAAAGCCTGGAAATATAGGATGGGACGTCATTTAGATTTATCATCAATCCAAAGCTATTCTGTTCACATTCAAATTACAAGTCAGACCATTTCTGAAGTTTCCTGTAAATATGCGGACGTGGCATCATTTCACTAAATCCATCTGCTGATCTCTATCAGTTGTGAAACCCCATACACACCTGGCAGGATCCTGATACACTCTGAAAGCCCATGCACACCTGACAGGATCCTGATACACTGTGAAACCCCATGCACACCTGGCAGGATCCTGAAACACTGTGAAACCCCAAACACACTTGGCAGGATCCTGATACGCTGTGAAACCCCATACACACCTGGCAGGATCCTGATACACTGTGAAACCCCAAACACACCTGGCAGGATCCTGATACGCACAAGGCAGGATCCTGATACACTGTGAAACCCCATACACACCTGGCAGGATCCTGATACACTGTGAAACACCATATACACCTGGCGAGATCATTATACCGTGTGGAACAAATGCCTTTGTGCCTGATGTGGAAGTTGGCTCTGCCCCTGGGCTGCTATTCAGGACAAACTGTCGAAAACCTGGTGGAGAATTGGGAAAAAGTTAAGCATTACCATTGTACATCACGTCATGAACGTCAGATAGTGTTCGATCTAATCTGAGCAGATGTTCAGAGTTTCACACAATCAAACATTAACTGAGGAGGAACATGAGGAAAAGGCCATGTTATGGGTGATTTGAAATTGATTGGGCCGATTACCTCTGGCAGTAAAACAGACAAACTAGGAAAAGAGAATCTTGTACTGAAAGAACCATCATTTTATTCAGGGGGATTTTGAATCCCAATTTACTGATTAACAGAAACATATTTGTAATTTTCAAAACTACATTATAGGAAACTCGTGTCCAAATGAAACGATGGAGTTTAATAATTGTAACTGTTGAAATGAAATCTGTCTTTTCTTCCCTAAAATAATAGTGAAGTGGGCGGTAGTTCTATTTCTGATTCTGATCGGTTATCTGATGAGACTGTGATCTAAAAATAATATAAATGTAAAATTACTGAAAGCTGATCGCATTTTCTGAAACACAACAGGAGGATGTTTAGTGGAGCAAAAGGCCACTTTGGTCCAAACCAGTCTGTCCTGTTAGAGATGAACCCACCTGCCCCTCCTCTGTGTCTCCACAGAAACACAACCAATTGTCTCTTGTCCCCAATTAACCTGCCCCTTAGTGTCCTCCCTGGTAACTGGTCTCCCGCTCTATTACCCTTTGCTGACAAAGATTATCCTGATTTCCCTTCTTCATCCTGGCGTGTTAGTGTCAGTTTGCACTTAATTAATTGTGAATCTCATTCCGGCATTAATTTTGTGACTGCCGTTAGAAATTCTGATCCATTCCTGACACACACAATCATCTTATTTCTCCCTGCACCTTCACCATTTCAATAATATTCTTCCTGTGATTAGAAGTGCACACAATACCGGCCAGACAAACGGTGGAACTTCTGTCCTTTCACAGTCTGTCCCTCTCCCAGTGCCCACACTACCCCAGATAACCTGCCCAGGACCTGACACACTAACGGTGCAACTTCTGTCCATTCACAGACTGTCTCTCTCCCAGTTCCCACACTAACCCAGATAACCTCCTGACAGCCCGCATGGCGGTGCTGGAGCTGCGGGTGGACTCACTCTGGAGCATGCACGATGCCGAGAACTCGGTGAATCGCTCATTTAGTGAGTTGTCCACACCGCAGGTAAAGGCTAGGACAGACAGTGAATGGGTGACCAAGAAGCAGGGCAATATCAGGAAGGTAGTGCAGGAGTCCCCTGTGGTCATCTCCCTCCAAAACAGGTATGCCGCTTTGGATACTGTTTGGGGAGATGGCCTACCAGGGGAAGGCACCAGCAGCCAGGTTCATGGCACCATGGCTGGCTCTGCTGCACAGCAGGGCGGGAAAAAGAGTGGTCGGGCTATAGTGATAGGGGACTCAATTGTAAGGGGAATAGACAGGAGTTTCTGTGGCCGCAACAGAGATTCCAGGATGGTATTTTGCCTCCCTGGTGCAAGGGTCAAGGATGTCTCGGAGCGGCTGCAGAACATTCTGAAGAGGGAGGGTGAACAGCCAGCTGTCGTGGTGCATGTAGGTACCAACGATATAGGTAAAAGCAGGAAGAGGTCCTACAAGCAGAATTTAGGGAGCTAGGAGCTAAATTAAAAAGTAGGACCTCTAAGGTAGTAATCTCTGGATTGCTACCAGGGCCACGTGCTAATCAGAATAGAGAGAACAGGATAGTGAGATTGAATACGTGGCTTGAGCAGTGGTGCAGGAGGGAGGGATTCAAATTCCTGAGGCATTGGAACCAGTTCTGGGGGAAGTGGGACCTGTACAAAAGGGACGGTCTGCACTTGGGCAGGACTGGAACCGATGTCCTCGGGGTAATATTTGCTAAAGCAGTTCGGGAGGATTTAAACTAATATGGCAGGGGAATGGGAACCTATGTAGCGAAACGGGGAAGTAATATGCAGTCAGAAACAAATGTTAGAAGGGTGAGAAACAATAGGGGAAGGCCGAGTAAACAAAGGCAAGAAACACAAAGGGCCATACTAAATCATAAGTCTAAAAGGACAAAGGATGTTAATAAAACAAGCCTAAAGGCTCTGTGTCTTAATGCAAGGAGTATCCGTAATAAGGTGGATGAATTGACTTTGCAAATAGATGTTAACGGATACGATGTGATTGGGATTACAGAGACGTGGCTCCAGAACAATCAAGGCTGGGAACTGAACATCCAGGGGTATTCAACGTTCAGAAAGGATAGAATAAAAGGAAAAGGGGGTGGGGTAGCATTGCTGGTTAAAGAGGAGATTAATGCAATAGCTAGGAAGGACATCAGCTTGGAGGATGTGGAATCAATATGGGTTGAGCTGCAGAACACCAAAGGGCAGAAAACGTTAGTGGGAGTTGTGTACAGACCTCCAAACAGCAGTAGTGAGGTGGGGGAGGGTATGAAACAGGAAATCAGAGGTGCGTGCAAAAAAGGCACGGCAGTTATCATGGGTGACTTTAATATGCATATAGATTGGGCTACTCAAACTGGAAGCAATACGGTGGAGGAGGATTTCCTGGAGTGTTTAAGGGATGGTTTCCTAAACCAATATGTTGAGGAACCAACTCGAGGGGAGGCCATCCTGGACTGGGTGTTGTGTAATGAGGAAGGACTAATCAGCAATCTTGTGGTACGAGGCCCCCTGGGGAAGAGTGACCATAGTATGGTGGAGTTCTACATTAGGATGGAGAAGGAAACAGTTAAGTCAGAGACCATGGTCCAGAACTTAAATAAGGGCAACTTTGAGGGTATGAGGCGTGAATTGGCGAGGTTAAATTGGCAAGCGATATTTAAGGGGCTATCAGTGGAAGGGCAATGGCAGACATTTAGAGATCGCATGGATGAACTACAACAATTGTACATCCCGGTCTGGCGTAAAAATAAAAAAGGGAAGGTGGCTCAACCATGGCTAACAAGGGAAATCGAGGATAGTATTAAAACCAAGGAAGTTGCATACAAATTGGCCAGAAGTAGCAGCAAACCCGGGGACTGGGAGAACTTCAAAACTCAGCAGAGGAGGACGAAGGGTTTGATTAGGGCAGGGAAAATAAAATATGAAAGGAAGCTTGCAGAGAACATTAAAATGGACTGCAAAAGCTTCTATAAATATGTAAAAAGAAAGAGGTTAGTAAAAACAAACGTAGGTCCCCTGCAGTCGGAAACAGGGGAAGTCGTAATGTGGAACAAGGAAATGGCAGATCAATTGAACAAGTACTTTGGTTCGGTGTTTACTGTGGAGGACACACACAACCTGCCGGAAATAAAAGGGGTCAGAGGATCTGGTAAGAGGGAGGAGCTGAGGGAAATCCTTATTAGTCGGGAAAAGGTATTGGGGAAATTGATGGGACTGAAGGCTGAAAAATCCCCGGGGCCTGATGGTCTGCATCCCAGAGTACTTAAGGAGGTGGCCTTGGAAATAGTGGATGCATTGACGATCATTTTCCAACATTCCTTAGACTCTGGATCAGTTCCGATGGAGTGGAGGGTGGCCAATGTAACCCCTCTTTTTAAAAAAGGAGGTAGGGAGAAAGCAGGGAATTATAGACATCGGTGGTGGGTAAAATGATGGAATCAATTATTAAAGATGTCATAACAGACCATTTGGAAAGTGGCGACATGATCGGTCCAAGTCAGCATGGATTTGTGAAAGGGAAATCATGCTTGACAAATCTTCTGGAATTTTTTGAGGATGTTTCCAATAGGGTGGACAGGGGGTAACCAGTAGATGTGGTGTATTTGGACTTTCAGAAGGCCTTCGACAAGGTCCCACACAAGAGATTGGTGAGCAAAGTTAAAGCACATGGGATTGGGGGTAATGTGTTGACGTGGATTGAGAACTGGTTGGCACACAGGAAACTAAGAGTAGTAGTAAATGGGTACTTTTCAGAATGGCAGGCAGTGACCAGCGGGGTACCGCAGGGTTCGGTGCTGGGACCCCAGCTGTTTACATTATATATTAATGATTTGGACGAAGGGATTAAATGTAATATAGAACATAGAACATTACAGCACAGTACAGGCCCTTCGGCCCTCGATGTTGTGCCGAGCATTGTCCGAGACCAAGATCAAGCTATCACACTCCCTATCACTCTGGTGTGCTCCATGTGCTTATCCAATAAACGCTTGAAAGTTCCTAAAGTGTCCGACTCCACTATCACAGCAGGCAGTCCATTCCACACCCCAACCACTCTCTGAGTAAAGAATCTACCTCGGACATCCCTTCTATATCTCCCCCCATGCACCTTATAGTTATGCCCCCTTGTAACAGCTGCCTCTACCCGAGGAAATAGTCTCTGAACATCCACTCTATCTATCCCCCTCATCATCTTATAAACCTCTATTAAGTCGCCTCTCATCCTCCTCCTCTCTAAAGAGAAAAGCCCCAACTCCCTCAATCTTTCCTCATAAGACCTCCCCCCCAAACCAGGCAGCATCCTGGTAAATCTCCTTTGCACTCTTTCCAATGCTTCCACGTCCTTCCTATAGTGAGGTGACCAGAACTGCACACACTATTCCAAATGTGGTCTCACCAAGGTCCTGTACAGTTGCAGCATAACCTCACGGTTCTTAAACTCAAACCCTCTGTTAATAAACGCCAACACACCATAGGCCTTCTTTACTGCTCTATCCACTTGAGTGGCAACCTTCAGAGATCTGTGGATATGAACCCCCAGATCCCTCTGCTCCTCCACGTTCCTCAGAACCCTGCCGTTGACCCTGTAATCCTTATTCAAATTTGCCCTACCAAAATGAATCACCTCGCACTTATCAGGGTTAAATTCCATCTGCCATTTTTCGGCCCAGCTCTGCATCCTATCAATGTCTCTTTGCAGCCTACAACTGCCCTCCACCTCATCCACTACTCCACCAATCTTGGTGTCATCAGCAAATTTACTGATCCACCCTTCAGTCCCCTCCTCCAAGTCATTGATAAAAATCACAAACAGCAGAGGACCCAGCACCGACCCCTGTGGCACACCGCTGGTAACTGGTCTCCAGTCCGAAAATGTTCCATCCACCACCACCCTCTGCCTTCTATGAGATAGCCAGTTACTTATCCAATCGGCCAAATTTCCCTCTATCCCACAACTCCTTACTTTCTTCATGAGACGACCATGGGGAACCTTATCAAACGCCTTACTAAAATCCATGTATACGACATCAACTGCTCTACCTTCATCTACACACTTAGTTACCTCCTCAAAGAATTCAATCAAATTTGTTAGGCAAGACTTACCCTTCACGAATCCGTGTTGACTATCCCTGATTAAGTTGCCCCTTTCCAAATGGTCATAAATCCTATCCCTCAGGACCTTTTCCATTATCTTACCAACCACCGAAGTAAGACTAACCGGCCTATAATTACCAGGGTCATTCCTATTTCCTTTCTTGAAGAGAGGAACAACATTCGCCACTCTCCAGTCCTCTGGCACCATCCCCGTGGACAGTGAGGACCCAAAGATCAAAGCCAGAGGCTCTGCAATCTCCTCCCTTGCCTCCCAAAGAATCCTAGGATATATCCCATCTGGCCCAGGGGACTTATCGACCCTCAGGTTCTTCAAAATTGCTAAAAACATCTTCCCTCAGAACATCTACCACCTCCAGCCTATCCACCTTTATCACACTCTCATCCTCAAGAACATGGCCCCTCTCCTCGGTGAACACTGACGAAAAGTATTCATTCATCACCTCTCCTATCTCTTCTGACTCAATGCATAAGTTCCCACTACTGTCCTTGACCGGCCCTACCCTCACCCTGGTCATTCTTTTATTTCTCACATAAGAGTAAAAAGCCTTGGGGTTTTTCTTGATCCGACCCGCCAAGGACTTCTCATGCCCCCTCCTAGCTATCCTAAGCTCTTTTTTTAGCTCATTCCTTGCTACCTTGTACCCCTCAATCGACCCAACTGAACCTTGTTTTCTCATCCTTACATACGCTTCCTTTTTCCTCTTGACTAGACATTCAACCTCTTTTGTGAACCATGGTTCTCTCACTCGGCCATTTCCTCCCTGCCTGACAGGGACATACCTATCAAGGACACGCAGTAATTGCTCCATGAAAAAGCTCCACTTTTCGTTTGTGCCTTTCCCTGATAGTTTCTGTTCCCATCTTATACTCCCTAATTCTTGCCTAATCGCATCATCATTACCCCTCCCCCAATTATAAACCCTGCCCTGCCGTATGGCCCTATCCCTCTCCATTGCAATAGTGAAAGTTACCGAATTGTGGTCACTATCTCCAAAGTGCTCTCCCACATACAAATCAAACACTTGGCCCGGTTCATTACCCAGTACCAAATCCAACGTGGCCCCACCTCTTGTCGGCCTATCCACATATTGTGTCAGGAAACCCTCCTGCACACACTGTGCAAAAACTATCCCATCCGAACTGTTTGACCTATAAAGGTTCCAATCAATATTTGGAAAGTTGAAGTCACCCATGACAACTACTCTGTGACCTCCACACCTATTCATAATCTGCTTTGCAATTTCTTCCTCCACATCTTTATTACTATTTGGGGGCCTGTAGAAAACTCCTAACAACGTGACCGCTCCTTTCCTATTTCTAACTTCAGCCCATATTACCTCAGACGGCAGATTCCCCCTCGAACTGCCTTTCTGCCGCTGTTAAACTATCCTTGATTAACAATGCTACTCCTCCACCTTTCTTACCAACTTCCCTACTCTTACTGAAACATCTATACCCCGGAACTTCCAACAACCATTCCTGTCCCTGTTCTAACCATGTCTCCGTAATGGCCACCACATCGTAGTCCCAAGTACCAATCCACGCTCCAAGTTCTCCTACCTTATTCCGGATGCTCCTTGCATTGAAGTAGACACAATTCAAGCCATCTTCCTGTCTGCCGGTACATTCCTGCGACCTTGATACCCTCCTCAGTACCTCCCTACACTCACCACTGGCTCGTGGACTACAGCCCTTTTTCCCATCCCCCCTGACAAATTAGTTTAAACCCCCCCGAAGAGCCGTAGCAAATTTCCCTCCCAGGATATTGGTGCTCCTCTGGTTCAGGTGCAAACCGTCCTGTTTGTACAGGTCCCACCTTCCCCAGAATATCTCCAAATTTGCGGATGACACTAAATTGGGAGGCAGTGTGAACAATAAGGAGGATGCTAGGAGGCTACAGAGTGACTTGGACAAGTTGGGTGAATGGGCAAATATATGGCAGATGATGTACAATGTGGATAAATGTGAGGTTATCCACTTTGGTGGTAAAAATAGAGAGGCGGACTATTACCTGAATGGTGCCAGATTAGGGAAAGGGGAGGTGCAACGAGACCTGGGCGTTATGGTACATCAGTCACTGAAGGTGGGAATGCAAGTGCAGCAGGCAGTCAAGAAAGCAAACGGAATGATGGCCTTCATAGTAAGGGGATTTGAGTACAGGAGTAGGGAGGTGATGCTGCAGTTGTACAGGGCCTTGGTGAGGCCACACCTGGAGTATTGTGCGCAGTTTTGGTCTCCTAACTTAAGGAAGGACATTCTTGCTATTGAGGGAGTGCAGCGAAGGTTCACTAGATTGATTCCTGGGATGGCCGGACTGACATATCAAAGATTGGGTCAACTGAACTTGTATCCTCTGGAGTTCAGAAGAATGAGGGGGGATCTCATAGAGACATTTAAAATCCTGACTGGTTTAGACAAATTGGATGCGGGCAGAATGTTCCCAATGTTAGGGAAAACTAGAACCAGGGGTCACAGTCTAAGGATTAAGGGGAAGCCATTTAAGACTGAGCTGAGGAGGAACTTCTTCACCCAGAGAGTGGTGAATCTATGGAATTCTCTTCCACAGAAGGTTGTTGAGGCCAGTTCACTAAATATATTCAAAAGGGAGTTAGATATAACACTCTCAACTAGGGGGATCAAGGGGTATGGCGAGAAAGCAGGAATGGGGTACTGATGTAGCATGTTCAGCCATGAACGCATTGAATGGCGGTGCAGGCTCGATGGACCGAATGGTCTACTGCTGTACCTATTTTCTATGTTTCTATGTTCTATGTTTCTATGTTTCTAACCTGCCCTGGAGCTGACTCACTAACGGTGGAACTTCTGTCCATTCACAGTCTGTCCCTCTCCCAGTGCACACACTATCCCAGATAACCTGCCCAGGACCTGACTCACTAACGGTGGAACTTCTGGCCATTCACAGTCTCTCCCTCTCCCAGTGTACCCACTAACCCAGATATCCTGCGCACGGTCTGATGCAGCAACGGCGGATCTTCTTCACATTGTCCCTCTCGGTGAGCAATCGATCCGGTTTTCCATTGCTGCAGAAGGGAAGCACCAGTGACGGTTTCAGAGATTGATCCACGAGAACATCTATTGTCGGATAAACAGGATCATGTGTGGATTTGTGATGTGATTTCTAAAGCACAGGGCAGGCCGGAAAGTATTAACCATCAGAGGGACAATATCACCTTTATAGAAATCTCCATGTTCAGTGAATATTAGAATCAAGTGAGGATTCGAAACTTTTCTCGGTCATTGTTCACTTTCAAATGAGGTTTCCATTAACAGATTTAATTTCTACACGCACCTCTATTGAAGCTGTGAATTAAATCTTGCAATATTTTACTGAACATTAAATGGTATTGAGAAGTTGTTTTTTGTCAATACCACTAACATTGATACCACTTTCTGTCTGTTCTAATTGAAGATGTTCAACAGAAACACAAGGACACACTCCGGGTACAAACTGAAACACTGAGAGTGAACACTATTCTAATAAAGGAGAAGGTTAAGATGTTCCAGCTGGTTGATCGATACGCTGAGCTAACGGTCATTTCTACTGTTCGAGATCGGACACTTGTAGAACATGAACTGCTGGCAAGAGGCCGAGACCATGAAGAGTGGAGAAAGCAACATCTCCGGGGAGAACTGGAGAAAATCCGAACTGATCAATTATTCCACAGCAGTTTTTCCCGGAGAGAATCCAAATCTGGGAGTTCAGGAGCAGTGAGCGGAGTCCCGGGGATTGGAAAAACAACAATGGTACAAAAAATTGTTCATGACTGGGCCACTGGGAAAATATACCCACACTTTCAATTTGTTTTCAGTTTTAAATTCCGGGATTTGAACGCTATTAATTGTAGAATAAACCTGAGGAATCTGATACTGGATCTGTATCCTTACTTTGGGAATATTCTGGGAGAGCTCTGGAAGAACCCAGAGGGATTGCTGTTTATATTCGATGGTTTGGATGAATTCAATGACCGGATCGATTTTGCTGATAATCGGAGAAATACAGAACCTCAGCACATGTGCACAGATCCTGAAGACTGGTGTGAAGTGTCTGACATTGTGTACAGTTTAATACAGCACAAACTGCTCCCAGGAGGTTCAGTGCTAGTGACCAGCCGCCCCACTGCATTACATTTATTGGAAAAGGCTGAGATCAGTGTCTGGGCTGAAATCCTGGGATTTGTTGGTGAGGAACGGAAGGAATATTTCAACAAGTTTTTCGAAGATCAGGCGGTGGCAGCAGCTGTTTTCAAACACGTGGAGGAGAACGAGATCCTGTACACAATGTGCTACAACCCTTCCTACTGCTGGATCCTCGGTCTGTCACTGGGCCCCTTCTTTAAACAAAGAGACAGGAATCAGCAGCGAGTTCCCAAGACCATCACCCAACTATATTTATTTACAACATTCTGAAAAACCATGGCCGGGAGATTGAAAGCCCCCATGATGTGTTACTGAAGCTTGGTGAGATGGCCTTCACCGGAGTCTCCGAGAAGAAGATTGTGTTTAGAAACGGAGATTTGATCAACTACAGTCTACAACCTTCCCAGTTCCTGTCTGGGTTCATGATGGAGCTTTTAGAGAGAGATGAATCTGTCCAGAGAGTGGTGTACACATTCCCGCACCTCACCATCCAAGAGTTTGTAGCCGCACTCGCACATTTCCTGACTCCAGATCCCGGGGACATCCTGAAACTCCTCAGAGAAGCCCACAACAAGGAAGATGGGCGATTTGAGATATTTCTCCGTTTTGTTGCTGGTCTCTCCTCCCCACAGTCAGCTCGGCCCCTGGAGGAGTTTCTGGGTCCATTTCTTCATCAAACCACCTGCCGAATGATTGACTGGGTGAAGGAGAAGGTTGAAGGTCAGATTGAGAACACTGAGTGTATATGGGAAAAGGAACCTCCTGAACACATTCCACTACCTGTTTGAGTCTCAGAATAAAGCACTGGCTCGGAAAACAGTGGGATCAGTGGAATCACTTACATTTGGTGGATTGACATTGACCCCGATTGACTGTGCGGTCCTGTCTCATGTCATTGGACTCTGATACAACAAAAGTACTCGATCTAGGGGACTGCTACTTTGAGTGTGAAGGACTCCAGCGGCTGGGACCCGTACTGCACAAATGCCGGGAGTTGAGGTAACTGTTTATTGTCTCTAACTGTTGGGCGAATTGTAGAACAGTCAGGGATTGTGTTGTTGCTCCGTAATGTAGGGAAACAAACAGTTCAGATAAACCAGAGAGAAGCAGATCCAACACAAATATGACCCAATACTAAGAGGATCGGTTAGTAATTCCCTAAGGGCTGGAGAATCTAAAATGGATCCTTGTGAACAAGTAGGGATTTTACAGTCTTTATCGGATCAGCAAATACAGGTCACAGAGTCTGATAATTTAATTACAATAAATCACATTTAATAAGGCTGGACAGCGGAAGATAAACATAAAATATAATCCGGCAGTAAAGATAAAATTAATTTAAAATGTTTTCCACATCCACCATTTCAACTAGAAACAGGAGAGAAACCAGAGTTTAAATCACTAACAGTTCGATATTTACTCCAATACCGTGCAGGGTGTGTCCTGTCGAGGGGTTAGTTTCCTGGCTTGGGAATATTGGGGAATCGGGAATTCTTTCAGCTGTTAATGTTTACAATTATTCACAGTCCTGAACATTGAGTAAAGATTGATATTCAGGATCTTAAACCTGCCGGTGAAAAGGTTCCAATCTAACCGGAGTACAGACACACACCGGCCAGCGGTGGGGCCTCGCACACAGCGGGCGGCTCCTGGGTAAACCGGGGGCAGTGAACCCGGGAATTGCCCATAATCCGCCCCCTGTGTGAGGCCCCGCTCGGGGAGGCAACTTCAGAAAATTCCCCAAAAACTGTCGGGCCAGTTACACCTGAAATATATATATAGAGCCAGTTTAATGGGAATAAAGTGAGAGACTCCCCTCCCCTATAAACTAGGAGTACAGGGACTTTTAAAACTCGTAACGGGACAGAATAAACTCTATTGCTGCTATTGGCAAACATTCACTAACAGCCCTCTGACTCCTACAGCTACCTGGAATACACTTCCTCCCACCTCGCTTCCTGTAAGGACGCTGGTCCATTCTCCCAGTTTTTCCGTCACTGCCGCATCTGCTCTGACAATGCCAAGTTCCATACTAGTGCTTCCGACATGTCTTCCTTTTTCCCCATCCGAGGATTCCCCGCTACCGTGGTGACACGGCTCTTGACCGTGTCCGTTCTATTTCCCGCACTTCTGCTCTCACCCCTGCCCCTCCCACCCGGAACCACGATAGGGTTCCCCTTGTCCTCACCTTTCACCCCACCAGCCTCCGCATTCAACGGATCATCCTCCGCCACCTCCAGCGTGATCCCACCACCAAACTCATCTTCCTCTCACCTCCCCTTTCAGCATTCTGAAGGGATCGCTCCCTCCACGACACCCTGGTCCACTCCTCAATCACCCCCAACATCCCTTCCCCTTCCCACGGCACCTTCCCGTGCAAGCGCAGGAGATGCTGCACATGCCCTTTTACCACTTCCCTTCCCACTGTCCAGGGCCCCAAACACTCCTTCCAGGTGAAACAGCGATTTACTTGTACTTCTTGCAATTTAGTATACTGTATTCGCTGCTCACGGTGCGGTCTCCTCTACATTGGGGAGACCAAACGCAGATTGGGTGACCGCTTTGCGGAACACCTCCGCTCAGTCCCTAAGTGTGACCCCGAGCTTCTGGTCACCTATCGCTTTAATTCTCTGCTCCACTCCCACTCTGATCTCTCCATTCTCGGCCTCTTACACTCTTCCAACAAAGTACAACATAAGATCGAGGAACAGACCTCATCTTTCAATTAGGCACGTTACAGCCTTCTGGACTCAACATCGACTTCAACAATGTCAGACTATAAACTCGGCCCCTATTTAAATTTTTTGATGATTCTGCCATTGCCATTCACACCTCATCTAGATTCATCTTTTGTTTCTTAACTTGTCCCATTACCAGCTCCTTTTGATTGCACCATCATTCCTTTTGTCTTTTAATCGCTCCTGTCTTCCACCCTCTCACAGACCTTCCCATTTGTTCTTTCCTCCGCTCCCCCCACCTTTCCCGGCCCCGACACGTGCTGAAAAATCTGTTACAACTGTAACTATTTCCAGTTCTGACGAAGGGTCCTCGACCTGAAACATTAACTCTGTTTCTCTCTCTATAGATGCTGCCTGACCTGCTGAGTATTTCCAGCATTTCTGTTTTTATTTCAGAATAAATTCTCCGTGTTATATAAAATCCTGGGGGACGGATTTTACAGCAGCAGTTAGCGTTTCACAATATAACTCACCCCGAGATATTATACAGATTAATATAATGCACAGACTATAAAGTACAGGGAATCACCGCTTTATCATTTAATTCTGGGAAAATCGCCCCATTCCCAGAAAATCCAGGATTTAAGGAGAAGCAGAAATGAAACAAGTTTCTCCAAACATGACGGGGCCGGTCACTGAGCTGCAGGAGGGTAATTGTGATCATCAGGGAATGAGACTGGACTGAGGGACACCCGGCCCCACCCCCGGCACCGACCCCGGCCGCACCCGACCCACCACCGACCCCACCCGACCCACCACCGACCCCGTACCCGACCATCCACCGGCCCCGGCCCCACCATCCACCGACCACCGACCATGCCCCGGCCCCACCAACCACCGACCCCGGCCCCACCCGACACCGACCCCACCCGACCATCCAACGGCCCCGGCCCCGCCCGACCCGACCACCGACCCCGACCACCGACCCCGACCCCGACCCCGACCATCCCCCCCGGCCCCACCGATCACCGACCCCGGCCGCACCCGACCATCCACCGACCCCACCCACCGACCCCGACCCCACCCGACCATCCACCGACCCCGACCATCCCCCGGCCCCACCCGACCATCCCCCGACCCCGGCCGCACCCGACCCACCACCGACCCCACCCCCCGACCCCGACCCCACCCGACCATCCACCGACCCCACCCGACCAAACACCGACCCCGACCATCCCCCGGCCCCACCATCCACCGACACCATCCACCGACCCCGACCCCACCTGACCATCCACCGACACTGACCCCACCCGACCATCCACCGACCCCGGCCCCACCCAACCCGACCATCCGCCGACCATCCACCGACCCCGGCCCCACCCAACCCGACCATCCACCGGCCCCACCTGGCCCCACCCGACCATCCACCGGCCCCACCTGGCCCCACCCGACCATCCCCCGACCCCGGCCGCACCCGACCCACCACCGACCCCACCCACCGACCCCGACCCCACCCGACCATCCACCGACCCTGACCATCCCCCGGCCCCACCCGACCATCCCCCGACCCCGGCCGCACCCGACCCACCACCGACCCCACCCACCGACCCCGACCCCACCCGACCATCCACCGACCCCGACCATCCCCCCGACCCCACCCCCCGACCCCACCCACCGACCATCCACCGACCATCCACCGACCCCACCCGACCAAACACCGACCCCGACCATCCCCCGGCCCCACCATCCACCGACACCATCCACCGACCCCGACCCCGCCCGACCATCCACCGACCCTGACCATCCACCGACACTGACCCCACCCGACCATCCACCGACCCGACCCCGACCCGCCACCGACCATCCACCGACCCCGGCCCCACCCAACCCGACCATCCGCCGACCATCCACCGACCCCGGCCCCACCCAACCCGACCATCCCCCGGCCCCACCCGACCATCCACCGGCCCCACCTGGCCCCACCCGACCATCCACCGGCCCCGCCCGACCATCCCCCGACCCGGGCCCCACCCGACCAACCCCGGCCCCACCCGACCATCCACCGGCCCGGGCCCCACCCGACCAACCCCGGCCCCACCCGACCATCCACCGGCCCCGCCTGACCATCCCCCGACCCCGGCCCCACCCGACCCACCACCGACACGACACCACTCGGCCCCACCCCACCCGACCTGACCTCGGCCCGACCCGACCCAGCCCCACCCGGCCATCCACCGACCCCGACCCCACATGAACCGCCCCCAACCCCACCCCACCACAGACTGGGGAAAACCGGGTTATTAATTTCCTGAAGTACTTTCAGTGATTGCTGTAATATCCGAATGAGGGAATTATATCAGATCCGGGCTTTGATTCAGTTTGTTTCTCTCTCTGTTTCTGTTTAGACTGAGCCGCAATAAACCGAGAGATTCAGGAGTGAAACTACTGTCTGGCTCTGAGCAACCCGGACTGTAAAATACAGAAACTGGGGTAAGTACCAGACTGTGTGAGATTGTGTTTATAATAACTGCAGGTCTGACTCTGAACATCATTATTATTAGTATCAGTGATAGTGTTATTAATAAACTCTGGGGATTGACTCTGATTCCTGTTATTTCTCTCTCTGATCCCCAGTCTACACTCTGTTGGTCTCACAGATTCTTGTGCCGAGGATCTCGTCTCCGCTCTCAGTACAAACCGCTCACTGACGGAGCTGGACCTGGAATTTAACTCCTTCACAGACCGATCTGTCCCCGCTCTCAGCCGCCTCACACTGACCTGCCGGAGTCTGGAGCGGATCGGGTGAGTGTTTGTGTTAATGTTTAATGTAATAAATAAAATATCAATGGGATTCAGTCACTGTGGGTAATATTGGTCTGAGTGTTATTGAAATATTAACCCCAGTCTCGCGGCTATTTACACTGTTGTTCAATTTGTTTGTTTCCTGTTTAATCTTTAATCTGTTTCAGGCTGTTGGGGAATCGGTTCAGTTCAGACAGAGAGAGACTCCTGAGGGCACTGCAGGGAGCAAGACCCGGATTGACTGTGTTCATTAATTGATTTAATTTAATTTAAGGGTTTCCCGCTCGAGCTGATCGCATCATCGCCCATTGTGAGGTCAGAGGCCCTGCCACAGGGTCACGTGACTCAGCCACTCCCAGGCTTGCACCCCTTTCAAAATGGATGTGTGAGTGTGAGTTTCTGCAAATTGCAGAGTCTGTGTGAGTGTGTCTGTATGTCATTTTGGTTTTAATCTTCCAACTCGGCAGTCATCCCTCTGCAGGCTGGCCAGGCTGTGAGTTTGTGTGTGACAAGGCAGGCTGGCAGGCAGTGAGAGAAATCAAGACAACATGCAGAATGAAATACTGAAAACTGTCTGTTTGCTTTTAAACTGCTAAACAGAGCAGAGCTATGGAAGAAATGAACTTTCTTTCATTGCTGACAGTGATTTGTGGCAATTTTGCAGGCTGGCTGTGTGTGTGTGACAGAGAGAGAGAGAGAGACAGACAGCAAAATCTGGTGTATATGCAGGGCTTGGCTGTGTTTAAGTTATCTGCCATGTGCATTGATACTGCATCTCATGTCTGAAAAAACAAAGTATACACCATTAGATCATACTGATTTAATTCCAGACTACGCTATGGTGGGATCTTACTTTGCCTTTCTTTCAAGAATTTTGTAAAAAGCAAATCTACATATACATCAAGCCATTTGATATTTTTCTGGACTGGACTTTATAGTGGAATGTTTGTGAAGTGTTTCATGGCACATCCTGCTGTGGGATCTTGCTCTCCCCTTCATCCCAACTCAAACAAGACAAGACATTTGTTTAAAAAAAAAGTATATATCATACTTTTAAAATTATTTTCAGAATAATCCATTTGATTTTTTTCTGGACTGGGCTTTATTGGGGAATGTGCTTGGGATGTTTTTAGAGCAAAAGCTGCTGTGCGATCTTTCCATTTATTTTATTACACTCCAGGCAAACCACAGACAGGCAGACATTTAATTAACAGAAATAAAGTATATATATATTTATTCCTGATTGTATTTACTTCTTTTCACCCTCCCCGGGCTTTCATTTCCTCTCGGGGACCCGGATTTCTGGGGCCTCGGCTTCACCACTTCCTGTTTGATTGTCCTCGTCAAACATGGATGCAGAGCGAGGAAGGGACATCATCAAACATTGACACTCCCAGGCTACACATCTTTCCAAATGGATGTGCGTGTGAGAGTTTCTGCAAATTGCAGAGACTGTGAGTGTGTGTGTCATGTTACTGTAAATTTTATTTCAATGTGGGTGGGAGGGAGACTGTGTGAGTGACAGACAGTAAGAGCGAGAGAGACATGAAATCAAAAGGCAAGTAGCAGAATAGAAAGCCTGTTTCTGTAGGCCACAAAGTGAAAAGATAAGATACTGAAAAGTGTCTTTTTGATTTTAATCTTCCAACACGGCAGTCTTCCCTCTGCAGGCTGGCCAGGCTGTGAGTATGTGTGTGAGAGAGAGGGTAAAAGCTGGTGTTTGTGTGGGATGTAGTCTGCTGTCTTATTACCTGCTGTTGTTGTATTAAACCCCATTGATTTCATTCTGGTCCACGTGAATTGCTGTTGTGTATCACTTTATTGCAATTTATTTCATTTCACTTCCCTTCAAGACAGACAGTCTGTCAGTGAGATACTGAAAAATGTCTTTGTGGACTGTCTGACAATAACAGCGGCTCTGGGATCTTTGCATTCTTTTTATTCCACTCGACTCAAATCAAGACAAGGCTGGCAGGTAGTGAGAGAGACACATGAAATCAAGACAATATGCAGAATAGAAATGAAAACGGAAAATGCTGCAAATACTCAGTATATTAGGCAGCATCAGTGGAGATACAGAGAAACAGAGTAAATGTTTCAGCTCGATGACCTTTCGACAGCGGCGGACCTGGGCGAGAAGTGAGTGGAGCAGCGAGGCTATAAAGCCTGCGGTATCCAGGTAGGCCCCTCTCTTACAGGGTGATTGCTTTAATAGTGCGGGTCGCAGTGGTTGCTGGGTAAGTTTTTTTTTACCTGTATATAAGTTGGGCGGTTTCTAAACCCGAGACACTACACTTGTAGTGTCCCCCACCCTTCCACCTCCTCTAACCTAAAGGGGGTGAGTGTATATCAGGAGGCCCGGTGAGTATCTAAACTCACTTTCGCGGGCTTTTGTTTACAGAGGCTGGTGTCGGGAGCGGAGAGAGCCGAGGCCCGGTGAGTATCTAAACTCACTTTCGCGGGCTTTTGTTTGCAGAGGTTTACCAATCTCAGACCGGCGGCGGCGTTCCAGGGCCACGTCACGATTCAAAACGTGACGTGGGCAGGAGGGAGCGGCTGATTGGGTGAGTACGGCAGGTCAGTATTTATACTACTTTATAGTTTGATAGTTAAGGTTCATAGTTTATAAAGTTTCGAAGATCTTAATTTTGTGATAATTTCTCGTGGTAGTAACCAAGGGCCCTTGAGTAATTCATTTAATTGAGTGAAATTGGTGGTTTTGATTTAATTAAAGTTCAATTAATTAAAGGGTAATTCATGGCAGGACAGCCCAGCCCCGTGTTATGCTCCTCCTGCTCTGTGGGAAATCAGGGACCCTTCCGGTGTCCCTAATGACCATGTGTGCGGGAAGTGTATCCAGCTGCAGCTACTGACAGCCCGCATTGCGGCGCTGGAGCTGCGGCTGGATGCATATTGGAGCATTCGCGATGCTGAGAACCTCGTGGATAGCACGTTTAGTGAGTTGGTCACACCGCAGGTGAAGGGTGTACAGGCAGGAAGGGAATGGGTGACCACCAGGCAGAGTAGGAGGTGCAGGGAGGTAGTGCAGGGGTCCCCTGTGGCCATCCCCCTCTCAAACAGATATACCGCTTTGGATACTGTTGGGGGGATGACTTAGCAGGGGAAGGCAGCAGCAGCCAACTTCCTGGCACCATGGGCGGCTCTGCTGCACAGGCTGGAAGGAAAAAGAGTGGAAGAGCTATAGTGATAGGGGACTCAATTGTAAGGGGAATAGATAGGCGTTTTTGCGGCCGCAACCGAGACTCCAGGATGGTGTGTTGCCTCCCTGGTGCAAGGGTCAAGGACGTCTCGGAGCGGCTACAGAACATTTTGGAGGGGGAGGGCGAACAGCCAGCTGTCGTGGTGCACATAGGCACCAACGATATAGGTAAAAAAGGGGATGAGGTCCTAAAAGCAGAATATAGGGAGTTAGGAGGTAAATTAAAAAATAGGACCTCAAAGGTAGTAATCTCAGGATTGCTACCAGTGCCACGTGCTAGTCAGAGTAGAAATAGGAGGATATTTCAAATGAATACGTGGCTAGAGGAATGGTGCAAGGGGGAGGGATTCAAATTCCTGGGACATTGGAACCGGTTCTGGGGGAGGTGGGACCAGTACAAACCGGACGGTCTGCACCTGGGCAGGGCCGGGACCGCTGTCCTAGGGGGAGTGTTTGCTAGTGCTGTTGGGGAGGATTTAAACGAATGTGGCAGGGGGTTGGGAACCTGAGCAGGGAGACAGAGGAAAGCATGTCAGGAAGGGACAGAAGGTATGGAGCAAAAGGTAAAGTGTTGAATAAGGAAAAAGCAGGAAGTAAGTGTCGCAAAACACATTTGAAAGTTCTTTATCTGAATGCACGTAGCATTCGTAACAAAATTGACGAGTTAACGGCACAAATAATTATGTATGGGTATGATCTTGTGGCCATTACAGAAACATGGCTGCAGGGTGACAACGTCTGGGAATTAAATATGCCAGGGTATTTAACAATCAGGAAGGACAGGCAGGAAGGAAGGGGAGGGGGGGTGGCTATGTTAATAAAGGAAGGAATCACTAATACAGAGAAATGATATTGGGTCAAAAGATCAGGATAATGAAACAGTTTGGGTAGAGATAAGGAATAATAAGGGGAAAAAAACACTGGTGGGCATAGTATATAGGCCTAATAGTTGCAACTCTGTTGGAAGAAGTATTAATCAGGAAATAGTTGGGGCATGTAATAAGGGAATAGCTATAATTATGGGGGATTTTAACTATCATATTAACTGGACAAATCAAATTGGGCAGGGCAGGCTTGAGGAAGAGTTTATTGAGTGTCTTAGGGATGGATTTCTTGAGCAGTATGTAACTGATCCTACAAGGGGGCAAGCAACCTTGGACCTGGTACTGTGTAATGAGTCTGGATTAATTAATAATGTCCTAGTTAAGGATCCCCTTGGAATGAGTGACCATAACATGGTTGAATTCCATATCCAATTAGAGGGTGAGAAGGTTGGTTCTCAAACAAGCATACTGAGCTTAAATACAGGAGACTATGATGGCATGAGAGCAGAATTGATTAAAGTGGACTGGGAAAATAGATTAAAGGGTAAGACGGTACATGAGCAGTGGTGTTCATTCAAGGAGTTATTTTACAACTTTCAAAATAAATATATTCCACTGAGGAAAAAAGGCTAAGTAAAGAAATTAAAGAAAGTATCCAACTAAAAACAAGGAAATATAAGGTAGCCAAAGTTAGTGGGAGGATAGAAGATTGGGAAGTCTTCAAAAGACAACAAAAAGTAACTAAAGGATTGATTAAGAAAGGGAAAATAGACTATGAAAATAAATTAGCAAAAAATATAAAAACTGATAGCAAGAGTTTCTATAGTTATATAAAAAGAAAAAGGGTGGTTAAGGCAAACGTAGGTCCCTTAGAGGATGAGACCGGGAAATTAATGGTGGGAAACATGGAGATGGCAAAAATGCTGAACAAATATTTTGTTCCAGTCTTTACGGTAGAGGACACTAAGAATATCCCAACACTGGACAAACAGGGGCTCTAGTGGGGGAGGAGCTAAATACGATTAAAATCACTAAGCAATTGGTACTCAGTAAAATAATGGGACTCAAGGCGGATAAATCCCCTGGACCTGATGGCTTACATCCTAGGGTCTTGAGGGAAGTGGCAGTAGGAATTGTGGATGCTTTGGTAATAATTTTCCAAAACTCCCTGAACTCAGCAAAGGTCCTGGCAGATTGGAAAACTGCTAATGTAACACCCTTATTTAAAAAGGGTTGTAGGCAGAAGGCTGGAAATTATAGACCAGTTAGCCTAACATCTGTGGTGGGTAAAATTTTGGAGTCTATTATTAAGGAGACAGTAACGGAACATTTAGATAAACATAATTTAATAGGACAAAGTCAGCATGGCTTTATGAAGGGGAAGTCATGTCTGACAAATTTGCTCTAGTTCTTTGAGGGCATAACGTACAGGGTGGATAAAGGGGAACCAGTGGATGTAGTGTATTTAGACTTCCAGAATGCATTCGACAAGGTGCCACATAAAAGATTATTACTCAAGATAAAAAAATCACTGGATTGGGGGTAATATTCTGGCATGGGTGGAGCATTGGTTATCTAACGGGAAGCAGAGAGTTGGGATAAATGGTTCATTCTCGGACTGGTAGCCAGTGGCCAGTGGTGTTCCGCAGGGGTCGGTGCTGGGTCCCCAACTCTTTACGATCTATATTAACGATTTGGAGGAGGGGACCGAGTGTAACATATCAAAGTTTGCAGATGATACAAAGATGGGAGGGAAAGTAGAGAGTGAGGAGGACATAAAAAACCTACAAGGGGATATAGACAGGCTGGGTGAGTGGGCAGAGATTTGGCAGATGCAATACAATATTGGAAAATGTGAGGTTATGCACTTTGGCAGGAAAAATCAGAGAGCAAGTTATTATCTTAATGGCGAGAAACTGGAAAGTACTGCAGTACAAAGGGATCTGGGGGTCTTGGTGCAAGAAAATCAAAAAGTTAGTATGCAGGTGCAGCAGGTGATCAAGAAAGCCAATGGAATGTTGGCTTTTATTGCTAGGGGGATAGAATATAAAAACGGGGAGGTATTGCTGCAGTTGTATAGGGTATTGGTGAGACCGCACCTGGAGTACTGCATACAGTTTTGGTGTCCATACTTAAGAAAAGACATACTTGCTCTCGAGGCAGTACAAAGAAGGTTCAGTCAGTTAATTCTGGGGATGAGGGGGTGGACATACGAGGAGAGGTTGAGTAGATTGGGACTCTACTCATCGGAGTTCAGAAGAATGAGAGACGATCTTATTGAAACATATAAGATTGTGAAGGGGCTTGATCGGGTGGACGCGGTGAGGATGTTCCCAATGATGGGTGAAACTAGAACTTGGGGACATAATCTTAGAATAAGGGGCTCCTCTTTCAAAACTGAGATGAGGAGAAACTTTTTCACTCAGAGGGTAGTGGGTCTGTGGAATTTGCTACCCCAGGAAGCTGTGGAAGCTACTTCATTAAATAAATTTAAAACAGAAATAGACCGTTTCCTAGAAGTAAAGGGAATCAGGGGTTACGGGGAGCGGGCTGGAAATTGGACATAAGTTTGAGTTCGGATCGGTCAAGGCCCTGTGGGTGGCGGAGCAGGCCCAGGGGCCGAGTGGCCTGGTCCTACTCCTACTTCTTGTGTTCTTTAGAGTTGAGGTTGGATCAGATCAGCCATGATCTCATTGAATGGCGGAGCAGGCTCGAGGGGCCGATTGGTCTACTCCTGCTCCTATTTCTTATGTATAAAAGCTGGTGCTTGTGTGAGATGTGGACTGCTGTCTTATTAACTGCTGTTGTTGTATTAAACCCTATTGATTTCATTCTTGACTGGTCCACATGTAATGCTGTTGTGTATCACTTTATTGCACTTTATTTCACTTCACTTCACTTCAAGACTGTCAGTGAGATACTGAAAAATGTCTTTGTGGTTCTTTGCATACATTTTATTCCACTCTACCCAAATCAAGACAAGGCAGGCAGGCAATGAGAGAGACAAATGAAATTAAAACAGGCAGAATAGAAATCAAAACAGAGAATGCTGGAAATACTCAGCAGGTCAGGCAGCGTATGTGGAGAGATGAAGATGCATAGTTAACATTTCAGTTCGATGACCGGTCGTCAGAACCTTGCCAGAATCTGACGAAAGGTCATCAAGCTGAATTAACTCTGTTTCTCTCTCTCTCTCTCTCTCCACAGATGCTGCCTGACCTGCTGAGTATTTGCAACATTTTTTGTTTTAATTTTAGAATTCCAGCATCAGCAGAATTTTGCTTTTGATGCAGAATAGAAAGCCTAATTTTGTAGGCCGCAAAATGAAAAATTAAGATAATGGAAAGTGTTTTTTTTACTTTTAAACTGCCAAACACAGCACAGCAATGAGAGAAATTAACTTTCCAGACCGCACTGCTGTGGGATCTTACTTTGCCTTTCTTTAAGACTTGTAAAAATCAAAGCTACATAAAGACAACAAGCCATTTGATTTTTTTCTGGACTGGTCTTTATCGGGGAATATTTGTGGGATATGTCAGAGCATATCCTGCTGTGGGACCTTACTCTCCCATTAATTCCCAAAAAACTAAGACAAGGCAGGACTTTTGTAAAAACAAAGTATATATATATATATATATATTGTGTATGTTATATTTATTTTATTTTCAGAATAATTTAATTGCTGTTTTTCTGGACTGGGCTCTTTTGGGGAATGTCTGTCGAGTGTTTTCAGAGCAAAAGCTACTGTGGGATCTTTCCATTCATCTTATACCGCTCCACTCAAATCACAGAATGCAGACATTTCATTTACAGAAGTAAAGAACATATGTTATTATTAATATTATTCTTGATTTTATTTGCTTCTTTTCACCCTCCCTCCGTGCCCATATCCTGGGGCATCAATCATAGTAGAAGCATTGCTGGTCATCTTTCAAAATTCGATAGACTCTGGAACAGTTCCCATGGATTGGAGGGTAGCTAATGTAACCCCGCTATTTAAAAAAGGAGGTAGAGAAAAAATGGGGAATTATAGACGGGTAAGCCTGACATCGTGGGAAAGATGCTAGTGTCCATTATAAAAGATGTAATAGCAGAGCACTTGGAAAACAGTGACAGGATCGGTCAAAGTCAACATGGATTTACAAAAGGTAAATCATGCCTGATAAAACTTCTGGAATTTTTTGAGGATGTAACTGGTACAATAGATAAGGGAGAACCAGTGGATGTGGTTTATTTGGACTTTCAGAAGGCTTTCGATATGGTCCCGCATAAGAGATTAGCGTACAAAGTTAAAGCACATGGGATTGGGGGTAAGGTACTGATTTGGATAGAGAACTGGTTGGCAGACAGGAAGCAAAGAGTTGGAATAAACGGGTCTTTTTCCGAGTGGCAGGCAGTGACTAGTGGGGTACTGCAGGGATCGGTGCTAGGACACCAGCTATTCACAATATATATTAATGATCTAGACGAGGGAACTAGATGTGATATCTCTAAGTTTGCAGATGACACAAAGCTGGGTGGGCGTGTGTGCTGTGAGGAGGATGCAGAGAAACTCTAGTATGATTTGGACAGCTTGGGTGATTGGGCATATGCATGGCAGATGCAGTATAATGTGGATAAATGCAAGGTTATCCACTTTGGTGGCAAAAACAGGAAGACAGATTATTATCTGAACGGCAATAGATTGGGAAAAGGGGAAGTGCAACGAGGTCTGGGAGTCCTTGTGCATCAGTCGCTGAAGGTAAGCATGCAGGTGTAGCAGGTTAAGAAGGCAAATGGTATGTTGGCCTTGATAGCGAGAGGATTCGAGTACTGGAGGAAGGATGTCTTGCTGCAGTTGTACAGCGCCTTGGTGAGAGCACACCTTGAGTATGGTGTGCAGTTTTGTTCGACTTATCTGAGGAAGGGTGTTATTGCCATGGAGGGAGTGCAGCGAAGATTTACCAGACTGATACCTGGGATGGCAGGAATGACGTATGAAGAGAGATTGGCTCGATTAGGCTTATATTCGCTAGAGTTTAGAAGAATGAGAGGGATCTCATTGAAACTCATAAAATTCTAACAGGACCAGACAGACTAGATGCAGGAAGGATGTTCCCGATGGCAGGGGAGTCCAGATCCAGAGGTCACAGTCTAAGGATAAGGGGTAAGCCATTTAGGACTGAGATGAGGAGGAATTTCTTCAACCAGAGAGTGGTGAACCTTTGGAATTCTCTACCACAGAAGGCAGTTGAGGCCAATTCATTAAATATATTCAAGCAGGAGATAGATATATTTCTTAAGGCTAAAGGGATCACAGGATATGGGGAGAAAGCAGGGACAGGGTACTGAATTTGGATGAAAAGCCATGATCTCATTAAATGGCGGAGCAGGCTCGAGGGGCCGAATGGCCTACTCCTGCTCCTATCTTCTATGCCTCTATGGGTTGACCAGGGCTTTGTACAGTTGTAGCCTTACTTCTACCCCCTTGTATTATAGTCTTCTAGATATAAAGGCCAACATTCCATTAGCCTTTTACATTATTTCTGTTTTACTGATCTATGTGCATGGACCAAATCCCCAAGTCTCTTTGGCCCTCCACTGTTTCTAGCTTTCCACCATTTAGAAAGTACTATCCTCTTTTATCCTTTTTATGTCCAATGTGAATGACCTCGCATTTGCAACAGTCAGGAGACTTTTAATGGTAGGTATTTGTAACTGTTCTGGAAGTTTGTTAAGTATATTGCAGGCTCCGGTCTCCCCATCAGATCACATTGTCTACTGCCCCAATTGAACCCTGACCTCTCTGCTGATAAGTGTTCTAATGATGGAGGCAGGAGGAACTTGAGTTGTCAAAGTGATGTTTGGCATCTCTGTTTAAGGATAGTTACTGAAAATGAAAATGTATTGTTGAAAAATGAAGGTTGTTCTTGTGACTAAACAACGAGGAGCAACAATATTGATATTCTGGTCTCAATCAGTCTTCCTAATGGTGTAAAGCCGGTGTTCTGCTGAACCTCTGCAGGTCCTTCTAAAGCATATTTGGTGAGCGCCGTCTTAGTTCCTGGACACACATTGGCCCAGAAATTGTTCTCGCTCTGTTCCCGCGGGGGTAAGGCTTCCCCGCGATCTCTCACTCCGCGTGTGCTTTTTCAGATCCAGCTCGCACGAACTTGATGTTCCAGACATCAGCTGGGCAGTGCTTGCGTATCCCACCAGCGTAGTGAATTTGTGCGAGCTGTGGGATCACGTGACTCAGTTAGAGCCAATGGCAGCACACCATCTTCCATTCATAAGTTTCACATACGTGCGGTGAAATCTATGAATCTTACACCCCCCCAAAATAACAGCTAAACCTCAATTAAATTAAAAAAAATAACCATCACATTAATAAAATAAGTATAGTTAAATAAATTAACCATTTTAAATAAAAAATTAAATTTTTGAAAAAATTTAAAATCTTTTAAAAAGTTATAAAAATAAACTTACCTGTCTTTAAAGTCTCTAAAAAAGATATACCTGTTAAAAATTCAAAAAAATACTTAATTCACTACTTACCTTGTTAAAAGTGGGTCTTACTCCTCCTTTTTCCATTTCTAAAATCTTCCGTACTTACCTGCGCGTCCAAAGCACGAAGTGCACAGCGTGCGCGCAGCCTGTAGCGCGCACGCGATGCACCGAGGAACCGCCCCCTTTTCAAAAGACCAAGTGCCGGTTTTCAGCGCATGCGCAGGGCATGCAGAAAACCGGCAATTGGAGAGAGAATACGCGAGAGTACGCAGTGCGTACTCTCGCGTCGCAGGATGAATTTTTGGCCCATTGTTCCAACTCATTGAGAATATGTCACCAGTTTGAATCAGTAACTCGTTGTTCACAGGTGATCTACCCTCACATTCCGGTGTGTATAACAAGGGGTGGGAACAAGGTCTGAATGGAATGAAAGGCGAGGATGAACAGCCAGATCTCTGGATTTAAAGACTTAATTCCCTGACAGTACGGGTACAGAGAGTAAATCCAAAATAAAAGCAGCAGGGATTCGAGTTTAATAAGTGGGACATGGAGCGCAACAGCAACAAGTAATAATGCATTTGGGCAAGGCTTTGATTCGGCCACAGTTAGAACACGAGCTGCAGCTTTGGCCGCCTCATTATAATTCAACCCAAAGAGAGGCACTCCCCAGAATGCTGTCAACGTCCTGCGGAGTCTCTCCGTTCCACTCCAGGGACCGTAATGTCCTCACTGAGTTACACAGTGCGGCTCTACTAATAACGGCAGCGGTAGTGTAGTGGTAATGTCACTGGGCTAGTAATCCAGAGACCTGGACTAATGATCCAGGAGACGTGAGTTCAAATCCCACCACGGCAGCTGGGGAATTTAAATTCAGTTAATTAAATAAATCTGGAATAAAAAAAACTAGTATCAGTAATGATAACCATGAAACTATCGGATTGTCGTAAAAACCCATCTGGTTCATTCATTTCTTTTAGGGAAGGAAATCTGCCGTCCTTACCTGGTCTGGCCGATATGTGACTCCAGACCCACAGCAATGTGATTGATTCTTAACTGCCCTCAGTTGTAACTTACCGCTACGAAACAAAATAACAAGAATGAAACTGGACAAACCACCCGGCATCGAACTCGGCACTGGCTCCGTACACGGCAATGGCACACCCAGCCCATTCGACCTGCAAAGTCCTCCTCACCAACATCTGGGGACTTGTGCCAAAATTGGGAGAGGTGTCCCACAGACCAGTCAAGCAACAGCCTGACATGGTCATACTCTCAGAATCATACCTTTCAGCCAATGTCCCAAACTCCTCCATCACTATCACTGGGTATGTCCTGCCCCACCAGGGGTGGTGGCACCGTGGTATACAGTCGGGAAGGACTGGCCCTGGGAGTCCTCATCATTGACTCCGGGCAAGCGGAACATCCTGCTGATTACCACCTACCGCCCTCCCTCAGCTGATCAATCAGTACTCCGCCATGTTGAACATCACTTGGAAGAAGCACTGAATGTACTCTGGGTGGGGGACTTCAATGTCCATCACCAAGATGTGGCTCGGTAGCACCACTACTGACCGAGCTGGCCGAGTCCTGAAGGACATAACTGCCAGTCTGGACCTGCGACAGGTGGAGAGAGAACCAACATGAGGTGAAAACCTACTTGACCTCGTCCTCACCAATCTACCTGTCGCAGATGCATCTGTCCATGACAATATTGGTAGCAGTGACCACCGTACAGTCATCGTGGAGATGAAGTCCCGTCTTCACACATGAGGACACCCTCCATCGTGTTGTCTGGCACCACCACCGTGCTAAATGGGATATGATTCAGAACAGATCTAGCAGCTCGAAACTGGGCATCCATGAGGTGCTGTGGGGCAGCAGCAGAATTGTATTCCAACCGCAATCTGTAACCTCATGGCCCGGCATATCCCTCACTCTAACATTACCATCAAGCCAGGGGACCAACCCTGGTTCAATAAGGAATGTAGAAGAGCACACCAAGAGCAGCACCAGGCGTACCTAAAAATGAGGTGCCAATATGGGGAAGCTGCAACAAAGGACCACATGCATGCTAAAAAGCGGAGGCAGCATGCTATAGACAGGGCTAAGCGATCCCACAATCAACGGATCTGATCAAAGCTCTGCAGTCCTGCCACATCCAGTCATGAATGGTGGTGGACCATTAAACAACTAACGGGAGGAGGAGGCACCATGAATATTCCCATCCTCAATGATGGTGGAGCCCAGCACATGAGTGCAAAAGACAAGGCTGAAGTGTTTGCAACCACCTTCAGCCAGAAGTGCCGAGTGGATGATCCATCTCGGCCTCCTCCTGAGGTCCCCACCATCACAGAAGCCAGTCTTCAGCCAATTCGATTCACTCCACGTGATATCAAGAAATGGCTGAGCGCACTGGATACAGCAAAGGCTGTTGGCCCCGACAACATCCCGGCTATCGTGCTGAAGGCTTGTACTCCAGAACTAGCCGCGCCTCTAGCCAAGCTGTTCGAAACAACAGCTAAAACACTGGCATCTATCCGACAATGTGGAAAACTGCCCAGGTATGTCCTGTCCACAAAAAGCAGGACAAATCCAATCCGGACAATTACCGCCTGATCAGTCAACTCTCAATCATCAGCAAAGTGATGGAAGGTGTCATCATACCTAGCACAAAGGAAGATGGTTGTGGTGGTTGAAGGTCTATCATCACAACTCCAGAGCATCGTGGCTGGAATTCCTCAGGGCAGTCTCCTAGGCCCAATCATCTTCAGCTGCTTCATCAATGACCTTCCCTCCAACATAAGTTCAGGAATTGGGATGTTTTCTGATGATTCCACAGTGTTCAGTGCCATTCACAACTCCACAGATAATGAAGCAGTCCATGCCCGCATGCATCAAGACCTGGACGACGTGGAGGATTGGGCTGATAAGTGGCAGGTAACATTTGCACCACAGAAGTGCCAGGCAATGACTATCTCCAACAAGCGAGAGTCTAACCAGCACCCCTTGACATTCATGCGAACATACGAATTAGGAGCAGGAGTAGGCCACTCGGCCCTTCGAGCCTGCTCCGCCATTCAATAAGATCATGGCTGATCTGATTACTCCACATTCCTGCCTACCCCCGATAACTTTTCACCCCCTTGCTTACCAAGAATCTATCTACCTCTGCCTTAAACATATTCAAAAACTCTGCTTCCACCGCCCTCTGAGGAAGAGAGTTCCAAAGACTCACGACCCTCGGAGAAAAAATGTATCCTCATCTCTGTCTTAAATGGGCGAACCCTTATTTTTAAACAGTGACGCCTTGTTCTAGATTCTCCCACCAGAGGAAACATCCTCTCCACATCCACCCTGTCCAGACCCCTCAGGATCTTATATGTTTCAATCAAGTCACCTCTTACTCTTCTAAACTCCAGCGGATACAAGCCTAGCCTGTCCAACCTTTCCTCATAAGAGAACCCGCCCATTCCAGGTATTAGCCCAGCAAACCTTCTCTGAACTGCTTCCAGCGAATTTACATCCTTCCTTAAATAAGGAGACCAAAACTGTACACAGTACTCCAGATGTGGTCTCACCAGTGCCCTGTATAACTGAAGCATAACCTCCCTACATTTGTATTCAATTCCCCTCACAATAAACGATAACATTTTATTAGTTTTCCTAATTACTTGCTCTACCTGCATAGTAACCTTTTGCGATTCATGCACTAGGACACCCAGATCCCTCTGCATCTCAGAGCTCTGCAATCTCTCACCATTTAGATAATATGTTTCTTTTTTATTCTTCCTGCCAAAATGGACAACTTCACATTTTTTACATTATACTCCATTTGCCAGATCTTTGCCCACTCACAACCTATCTATATCTCTTTTTAGCCTCCTTATGGCCTCTTCACAATTTACTTTCCAACCTATCTTTGTGTCATCAGCAAATTTAGCAACCATACCTTCGGTCCCTTCATCCAAGTCATGTATATAAATTGTAAAAAGTTGAGGCCCCAGCACTGATCTCTGTGGCACACCACTCGTTACATCTTGCCAATCGGAAAATGACCCATTTATGCCTACATAAGAACATAAGAAATAGGAGCAGGAGTAGGCCAATTGTCCCCTCGAGCCTGCTCCGCCATTCAATAAGATCATGGCTGATCTGATCCTAACCGCCAATCTACTATCACAGAACCATCTCCTGAACCTAACAGAATTGGACACACGAAATAGGAGCAGAATCAGGCTACACGGCCCCTGGGCCCGCTACGCTACCCACAGGGCCATGACCGATCCGAACCTAGACTTATGTCCAAATTCCTGCCCGCTCCCTGTAACCATTAATTCCTTTTACTTCTAGGAAACTGTCTATTTCTGTTTTAAATTTATGTAATGATGTAGCTTCTACAGCTTTTTGGGGCAGCATATTCCATGGACCTACTACCCTCTGAGTGAAGTAGTTCCTTCTCATCTCAGTTTTGAAAGAGCAGCCCCTTATTCTAAGACTATGCCTTCTAGTTTCACCCATCATCGGGAACATCCTCCCCTCATCCACCCGATCCAACCCCTTCACAATATTATATGTTTCAATAAGATTGCCTCTCATTCTTCTGAACTCCAATGAGTAGAGTCCCAATCTACCCAACCTCTCCTCATATGTCCATCCCCGGGATTAACCGAGTGAACCTTCTTTGTACTGACTCGAGAGCAAGTATGTATTTTCTTAAGTATGGACAACAGAACTGTATGCAGTATTCCAGGTGCGGTCTCACCAATACATTGTACAACTGAAGCAATACCTCCCTATTTTTATATTCTATCCCCTTAGCAATGAAAGCCAACATTCCATTGGCCGCCTTAATCACTTGCTGCACCTGCATACTAACCTTTTGTGTTTCGTGCACCAGGACCCCCAGATCCCTTTGTACTTCAGTACTTTCCAGTTTCTTACCATTTAGATAATAACTTGCTCTACTATTTTTCCTGCCAAAGTGCATAACCTCACACTTTCCCATATTGTATTCCATCTGCCAAATCTCTGCCCACTTACTTAGCCTGTCTATGTCCCCTTGCAGATTTTTTATGTCCTCCTCACTCACTACTTTCCCTCCCATCTTAGTATCATCTGCAAACTTTGATATGTTACACTCGGTCCCCTCCTCCAACTCGTTAATATAGATTGTAAAGAGTTGGGGACCCAGCACTGACCCCTGCAGAACACCACTAGTTACTGATTGCCAGTCTGAGAATGAACCATTTATCCCAACTCTCTGCCGTCTGTTAGATAGCCAATCCTCTATCCATGCCAGAATATTACCCCCAATCCCGTGATTTTTTATCTTAAGCAATAATCTTTTGTGGCACCTTGTCAAACGCTTTTTGGAAGTCTAAATACACCACATCCACTGGTTCCCCTTTATCCACCCTGTGTGTTACTTCCTCAAAGATCTCCAGCACATTTGTCAAACATGAATTCCCCTTCATAAAACCATGCTGACTTTGTCCTATTAAATTATGATTATCCAAATGTCCGTTACTGTCTCCTTAATAATGGACTCCAAAATTTTACCTACCACAGATGTTAAGGCTAACTGGTCTATAGTTTCCAGCCTTCTGTCTACTGCCCTTTTTAAATAACGGTGTTACATTAGCAGTTTTCCAGTCTGCCGGGATCTTTGCTGAGTCCAGGGAGTTTTGGAAAATTATTACCAATGCATCCACAATCCCTACCGCCACTTCCCTCAAGACCCTAGGATGTAAGCCATCAGGTCCAGGTGATTTATCCGCCTTGAGTCCCATTATTTTACCGAGTACCACTTCCTTAGTGATTTTGATCGTGTTTAGCTCCTCCCCACCTATAGCCCCCTGTTTGTCCAGTGTTGGGATATTCTTAGTGTCCTCTACTGTAAAGACTGATACAAAACATTCAGTGTATTTGCCATCTCCATATTTCCCACCATTAATTTCCCGGTCTCATCCTCTAAGGGACCAACATTTACTTTAGCCACCCTTTTTCTTTTTATATAACTATAAAAACTCTTGCTATCTGTTTTTATATTTTTTGCTAATTTACTTTTATAATCTATCTTCCCTTTCTTATTCAATCTTTGTTATTTTTTGCTGTCTTTTAAAGTTTTCCCAATCCTCTATCCTCCCACTAGATTTGGCTACCTTATAAGCCCTTGTTTTTAGTCGAATATTAGCCTTAATTTCTTTACTTAGCCATGGATGACTGTCTTTTCTTTTACACCCTTTTCTTCTCAGTGGAATATATATTTTTTGGACGTTGTAAAATAACTCCTTAAATGTACACCACTGATCATGTATCGTCTTACCCTTTAATCTATTTTCCCAATCCACTCTACTCAATTCCGCTCGCATACCTTCATAGTCTCCTTTATTCAAGCTTAGCACACTTGTTTGAGATCCAACCTTCTCACCCTCTAATTGAATATGGAATTCAACCATGTTATGGTCACTCATTCCAAGGGGATCCTTTACTAGGACATTTTTAATTAATCCTGTCTCGTTACACAGGACCAGATCTAAGGTTGCTTGCCCCCTGGTCGGTTCAGTTGCATACTGCTCAAGAAACCAATCCCTAATACACTCAATTAACTCATCTTCAAGGCAGCCCTGCCCAATTTGATTTGTCCAATTAATAGGATAGTTAAAATCCCCCATAATTAAAGATGTTCCCTTATTACAAGCCTCAACTATTTCCTGATTGATACTCCGTCCAACAGAGTTGCAACTGTTCGGAGGCCTATAGACTACGCCCACTAGTTGTTTTTCCCCCCTTATTATCCCTTATCTCCACCCAAACTGTTTCATTATCCTGATCTTTTGACCCAATATCATTTCTCTGTATTACAGTGATTCCTTCCTTCATTAACATAGCCACCCCACCTCCCCTTCCTTCCTGCCTGTCCTTCCTGATCGTTAAATAACCTGGTATGTTTAATTCCCAGGCATTGTCACCCTGCAGCCATGTTTCTGTAATGGCCACAAGATCATAACCATATGTAGTTATTTGTGCCATTAACTCATCTATTTTGTTACGAATGCTACGTGCATTCAGATAGAGAACTTTCAAATATGTTTTGTGACACTTAGTTCCTGCTTTTAGTCTTTTTATTACTTTTTACTCCATACCTTCTGCCCCTTCCTGACAAACTCTGGTTTTTAATTTCCCCACTGCTACCTAAGTCTATGACCTTCTCTGTTGTCATTTTTATTATTTGCTCTCTAGGAACCTCCCCCCCCACTAGTTAGTTTAAAGCCCTCTCTACAGCCCTAGTTATATGATCCGCCAGGACTCTAGTCCCAGCACTGGCCAAGTGAAGCCCGTCCCAACGGAACAGCTCCCTCCTGCCCCAGTACTGGTGCCAGTGTCCCAGGAAGCAAAACCCATTTCTCCCACACCAGTCTTTGAGCCACTCATTTAACTCTCTAATTTTATTTGTCCTAGCCAAATTCGCTAGTGGCTCAGGTAATAATCCAGAGATTAATACCCTTGAGGTTCTGTTTTTTTATTTGACCCCTAGCTGCTCATACTCCTTTAACAGAACCTGCTTCCTTCTCCTATCTACGTCGTTTGTACCAACATGGACCTCGACAACTGGATCCACCCCCTCCCACTGCAAGTTTCTTTCCAGCCCAGAGGAGATGTCCTTAACCCTGGCACCGGGCAGCCAACACAGCCTACGGGACTCTTGCTCTCGGCTGCAGAGAACTCTATCTATCCCCCTAATAATACTATCCCCAACCACTACAACATTTCTATTTACTCCCCCCTCTTGAATGGCACCCCGTTCCACGGTGCTGTGGACAGGTTGCTCATCCTCCCTGCAGTCCCTGCTCCCGTCCCCACAGGGAGTAAGACCCTCGAACCTGTTGGACAAGAGCAAGGGCTGCGGCTCCTCCAACACTACCTCCTGGATCCCCGTACCTGCCTCACTCGTAGTCACACCGTCCTGTCCCTGACCATGGGCTACATCTGAATTAATTAACTTCATAGGTGTGACCACCTCCTGAAACACAAAGTCCAGGTACTTCTCCCCCACCCTGATGTGTCGCAGTGTCTGAGGCTCAGACTCCAGCTCATCAATACGGAGCTGGAGTTCCTGTAGCAGCAGACACTTGTCACAGATGTAATCACCGTGAGCCTCAATGGGGTCCACCGGCTCCCACATATCGCAACAGTAACACATCACCTGCTCCATTCTATGTAATTAATTTAAAAAAATTATTGTTAGTTATGGACACTCTCTGCCCGATTATAGATGCTAGTATCCCCTCTAATTAATTGGATTTAAATTAAATCAATCCCTCTAAATTACACCAGTTAAATGGTTTACCAACAGTCACTCTGCACCAGAAAGGCCTTATTAACTATAACCCACAGAGTTTAAGTCTAAAAAGAGAGAAATGTTCACCAACCAATTACTTACCTGCTTTCTGGTGACGTCACACCTCGATTATTTTTACCTCTCTCCCTCCCTCCAAGTTCGGAGACTGGTCCCGCCTTACCTGGTCTCTGGAGCCTTTTAAACCCTTTGCCGCCGCCTCGCCTCACACAGGTCCACCGCCGCACCAGGAACCTGACAAAGATGGAAAAAGGAAGGCACACCTCCCTCCCCTCACTCCCTCACTCACCAAACTCGCAGCTTAGCACTCTATTCCAAATCTGCACTCTCGTCTCCCTTATTTATACTGCTGAGATTTAAATAAGTGAGCTCTCTGGCAGTTACAGAACCAGATTAGACCAGTTAATTAATTAATTACTATTACCTGCTCTCCAGCACAGAGCTTGCTTAGCCTTGCCCAAGCCTGGAAGAAACTTTAAACTTGAAACAGTAAATTTAAATGCTAACTGCAAGCACACAAGACTAGAATTTATAAAAATAAGTGATTAACCTTTAAGAGTTACTCCCTCACTCACCAAACTCGCAGCTTAGCACTCTATTCCAAATCTGCACTCCTACTCCTACTCTTCTTGTTGTTCTTCTTCTTCTCCTCCTACCTCCTCCAACTTTTCTTCTTCTTCTTTCTCCTTTTCTTCGTATTCTTCTCCTCCTCCTCCTCTTTTTGTCCTCCTCCTCCCCTTCTTCTTCTTCTTCTTCATCTCCTACCTTTCCAACTTTTCTTCTTCTTCTTCCTTTTCTTCATCTTCTTCTCCTCCTCCTTCTCAACATTCACCTCTTCTTCTTCTTCTTCTTCTTCTTCTTCTTCTTCCTGAATGTTGTCCAGGTCTTGCTGAGTGCGGGCATGGTTTGCTTCATTATCTGAGGAGTTGCGAATGGAGCTGAGCACTGCGTAATCTTCAGCAAACATCCCCATTTCTGACCTTATGTTGGAGGGAAGGACATTGATGAAGCAGCTGAAGATGGCTGGGCCTAGGACACTGCCCTGAGGAACACTTCCAGCGATTCCCTGTGGCTGAGATTATTGATCTCCAACAGCCACAAACAACTTCCTTTGTGCTAGGTACGACTCCAGCCAGTGGAGAGTTTACCTCTGATTCATATTGACCTCCATTTTGCTAGACATCCTTGCTGCCACACTCGGTCAAATGCTGCATTGATGTCAAGGGCAGACACTCTCACCTCACCTCTGGAATTCAGTTCCTTTGTCTATGTTTGGACCAAGGCTGTACAAAGGTCTGGAGCCGATTGGTCCTGGCGGAACCCGAACTGGGCATTGTTGAGCTGTTTATTAGTGAGTAAGTGCCACTTGATAGCACTGTTGATGAGACCTTCCATCACTTTGCTTATGATTGAGAGTAGACTGATAGGGCGGTAATTGGCCGGGATGAATTTGTCCTGCTTTTTTGGACAGGACATACCTGGGCAGATTTACACATTATCGGGTAGATGCCTGTATTGTAGCTGTACAAGAACAGCTTGGCTAGAGGCGCGGCTAATTCTGGAGCACCAGTCTTCAGCACGACAGCCGGAATGTTGTCGGGGCCCATAGACTTTGCTGTATCCAGTGCGCTCAGCCCTTCCATGAAATCACTTGCAGTGAATTGAATTGGCTGAAGACTGGTTTCTGAGATGGATCATCCACTCGGCACTTCTGGCTGAAAATTGCAGCAAACACTTCAGCCTTGTCTTTTGCACTTGTCTGTTGGGCTCCAGCATCATTGAAACAAAGAGTGACCGACACTTGGAATTGACTCCAAGGTAGATCAGTGGAGTGCAATATCTGGAATATTGAATAAATGATTGATGCTGACACTTGGAGCGGACTCCCAGGCAGTCAGTGGAGGGGAAACTCTGGAAACATTGAAGAAATGATTGATGCTGCGAGTGACGTCAGGTTGGAATGAAGCCACAAGATCGCGATCACCTGCGAGGTCTGGAACTACGCCTGAATTTTCCTAACCTACTGCCGGCTCTCGGCCATGACAGGGATCGCCACTGGGCGGTGTGGGGTAAGGGTGGTGGTGGGGGGCGGTATTGGGGGCAGGTGGTGTTGGCCTGGGCCTTGTAAATGGGCGGACTGCAAAGCTCGGCCTTTTAATTGAATACCAGGTTACCAATAGTTAAACTCGAGAAACCAAAGAATTTTTAATAAATAGGGCGCAGACAGAGCAGGCGCACTGCAGTGGGTCATAATCCAGTCGTTCCCTTCCTGCCCTCTCAGAAGTACCAGTCTCCGGAATGATTAATACTGATCGGCTTATTAACAGCAAATAAACTGCGGGATAATAATCCCCAATGGAAATCCTTAAAGCTGCAAAACTCCAGCTGTAAAGCGTCCGTTTTCCTTCCCTCGCGAGCCCAGTGTTTCTGCAGAGCCTGCGACAATAGTGAATTCTAAAAACTCCCCGAATTTGTTATAAACATCCCATCGACAACCACACTTAACAACTACAGTGATATACGCAGCAGGGCATACCGATTCTGTATTCATTTCACACTCACTCACACTGCCTTTGACAACATTGTGAAACATGAGACACTTACATCTCATTAAACTGCCCCACATTGCTGCCCTCGATCACTGGATCGACGCAGCCCTTCTCTGGATAAAATATTCGTCATTATTTTCCGACTTCTATTTGCTGGCTCCTATAAATATCTTTTGTTACCGTCGTCCCGCTAATCTGTGAAAAAATAACAAGACCCTCAGCATCAGTATTTTGGCCAATTCGCAAGGTGCCTCTTCCCATTCTTAAGATTTCCGTTGATCACCTCTCTTTAAGGTCTTTTCCCTGGCAGAGATTCCCGTCTCTGCTCCGCCCAGGTGGTGCTTCATTCGGACTGTACAGAGAGAGTCAGAGGGATCAACAGACAGGGTTTTTTTTTACATCTTTGCTTTTGTTTCCTCCAGACTCGATTATTCCAATATTCACCTGGCCGTCCTCCCATCTTCCACCCTCTGTAAACTTCAGCTCTTACAAAACTCTGCTGCCCGTGTCCTAACTCACACCAGGTCCGGTTCAGCATCACCCCCCTGTGCTCGCTGGCCTACATTGGCTCCCTGTCCAGCAACAAATCTATTTACATTTCTTGTGATGAATACATCCATGTATCACGTATCCCTATCTCTGTAACCTCCTCCAGCCCAAAAATCTTCACAGAACTCTACATTCCTCAGATTATGCCAACTTGTGAACCCCGTCGTCCTTCGGTCCAACATTGGCGGCCGTGCCTTCAGCCTCTGGGCCCCAAGCTCTGACAAACCCTCCCTATAACTCTCCACTGCTTCACCTCTCCGCAATTAAGACGCGCCTTAAAACCTACCTCTTTGACCAAGCTTTTGGTCACTTGTCCTAACGTGTCCATATGTTGCTCGGTGTGAAATTGTGTCCGCTATCGCTCCTGTGAGGCGCCTTGGGAGGTTTCGCTAAGTTAAAGTCGATATAGCAATGCAAATTGTTGTTGATTTTGTGAAGCAGAGCGATGGAGCGGTGGTGAGAGACAGATACAAAGAGAGAGAGAGAAATAGACAGAAATAGACTGAAATATGTAGAGAGAAGTTGGAGCAAAAGACTTCCCCTGTGTGCATCAGAGAGACTCCAAATCTTTGAATTTAATCCATCTGCCCTGTGACACTTTAGGTCACTGGCTCCAGTGGAGAGGGATGTGGCTGGCCCAGCGAAAGTCTGTTGATGTGACTGACTCAGGAGATTCAATATCAAACTATCTTCCTTCGTAAAATAATCATAGATTGAATTCTGGGACCAGGAATCAAATTGGTCTACATAGAGTCATAGATTCATAGAAACTATTCGGCCCATCGAGTCCATGCTGGCTCTCTGTACAGCAATCCAGTCAGTCCCATTCCCTCGCACTATCTCCGTAGCCCTGTAAGTTTATTTCGCTCAATTGCCTATCTAGTCTCCCCTTGAAAACATCGAGTGTGTCCGCTTCCACCACTTCTGTCAGCAGCGAGTTCCAGGTCCTCAGCACTCGCTGCGTAAAAATGTTTTTTATTACTCCCACCCGTATCTCTTGCACAAAACCTTAAAACTGTGTTCCCAAGCCCATGTACCATCATCTAGTGGGAACAGCCTTTCCCCGACTTGCCTATCCAAACCTGTCATAATCTTGTACACATTTACCAAATCACCCCTCAACCTTCTTTGCTCTAATGAAAACAAATCCAGCTTCTCCAACCTCTCCTTGTAGCTAAGATCCCCCATCCCTGAAACCATTCTGGTAAATCTCCTCTGCACCCTCTCAAGGGCCTTCACATCCTTCCTAAAGAATTGTCACCAGAACTGGACACAATACTCCAGTTGTGGCCTAACCAGCGCGTTATAAAGGTTCAGCATAATGGCCCAAAAATTTGGCCTAATACGGGAGAGTACGCACTGTGTACTCACCCGTATTAGATCCCGAAGTGCCGGTTTCCTGCATGCACTGCGCATGCGCGGGAAACCGGCACTTCCGGTATGGCGAAGGGCGCGGTTACTAGGTGAACAGCGTGCGCGCTAGATGCTGTGCGCACGCAGCACACTTAGGTTTTTTTCAGGTTTCAACGCGAGGGTAAGTATGGAAGATTATACACATGTAAAAAGGAGGCGTAAGACCCCTTTTGAACAAGGTAAGTAGTTAATTAAGTATAATTTTCTTTTTCAACAGTTTTATCTTTTTTAGAGACTTTAAAGAAAGGTAAGTATATTTTTATAACTTTTAAACATTTTTTTAATTTTTTCAAAAATTTAAATTTTTGTTTAAAGTGGTTAATTTATTTAACTATAGTTATTTTATTAATGTAATGGTTTTTTTTAAATTTATTTGAGGTTTAGCTGTTCTTTTGGGGTCTCTTTCAATTCACAGATTTGACATGTCTCCTGTCAAATCTATGAATGAAAGATAGTCTGCTGCCATTGGCTCTCCATGGCTCACGTGATCCCAGAGGTCGCATCGCACTAACTGCGCCCCTGGGACACACGCACACTGCGCACCGGCACTAGGGAGCGGCCCAGGACCCGAAGTTCCTGTGGGCCCAAAACACAACGGCCGGCGCGGAGTGTGATATCGCGCGCGGTCCTTACCCCCGCGGCAAGCCTCCGAGTCAAATTTCTGGGCCAACGTCTCTAATTTTGTACTTAATACCTCTATTTATGTAGCCGACGATCCCATATGCTTTGCTAACCACTCTCTCAATATATCCTGCTATCTTTAGGGACCTATGCATGTTAACTCACAGGACCCTCTGTCCCCTGTACTCTTTAAAACTGTGAGAATTCGCACAACACCAGGTTATAGTCCAACAGCTTTATTTGAAATCACAAGCTTTCGGAGCGCTGCTCCTTCATCAGGTGAAGTGAAGAGATGCATATAGGCACAGCATATATAGTCAGAGAACACTGCTAGATGATTACAGTTAATCTTTCTAACTGCCCTTTATCACACCTCGGCAGAGAGATAATCACGGCAATCAAAGGTGTGGATGGTGTCCAAACAGGTCAGTCAGGAAAACATTACATCAGAGACAATGAGGTGGGGTCACAAGGAATCGAATGTGGCAGATGCTGGGGTCTGTATGGAAAACAAAAAACGTTTTTTGCTGAAAATCACAGCAGGTCCGGCCGCATCTGTGTAGAGAGAACAAGCCAACGACGACTCGAGTCTGGATGACTCTACGTCAGGTGGGGTTACATGTAGCGTGACATGAACCCAAGATCCCGGTTGAGGCCGTCCTCATGGGTGAGAAACTTGGCTATCAGTTTCTGCTCGGCGATTTTGCGTTATCGTGTGTCTTGAAGGCCGCCTTGGAGAATGCTTACCCGAAGATCGGAGGCTGAATGTCCTTGACTGCTGAAGTGTTCCCCGACTGGGAGGGAACACTCCTGCCTGGCGATTGTTGTGCGGTGTCCGTTGATACGTTGTTGCAGTGTCTGCTTGGTCTCGCTGATGTACCATGCTCCGGGGCATCCTTTCCTGCAACGTATGAGGTAGACAACGTTGGCTGAGTCACATGAGTATGTACCATGTACCTGGTGGGTGGTGTCCTCAGGTCTGATGATGGTTTCTGTGTTGATGATCTGGCATGTCTTGCAGAGGTTGCCGTGGCAGGGTTGTGTGGTCTCGTGGTCGCTGTTCTCCTGAAAGCTGAGTAATTTGCTGCGAACGATGGTCTGTTTGAGGTTAGGCGGCTGTTTGAAGGCGATTACTGGAGGCGTGGGGATGGCCTTAGCGAGGTGTTCGTCGTCATCGATGACATGTTGAAGGCTGCAAAGAACATGGCATAGTTTCTCCGCTCCGGGGAAGTACTGGACGACATAGGGTACTCTGTTGGTTGTCTCCCATGTTTGTGTTCTTAGGAGGTCTATGCGATTTTTCTTTGTGGTCCGTCAGAACTGTCGTTCGACGAGTCGGGCATCATATCCCGTTCTTACGAGGGAGTCTTTCAGCGTCTGTAGGTGTCCATCGCTTTCCTCCTCGTCTGAGCATATCCTGTGTATTCGCAGGGCTTTTCCATAGGGGATGGCTTCTTTAACGTGCTTAGGGTGGAATCTGGAGAAGTGGAGCATCGTTAGGTTGTCCGTGGGCTTGTGGTAGAGTGAAGTGCTGAGGTGTCCGTCTTTGATGGAGATTCGTGTGTCCAAGAATGAAACCGATTCTGAGGAGTAGTCCATGGTGAATTTGATGGTGGGGTGGAACTTGTTGATGTTATCGTGTAGTCTTTTCAGTGATTCTTCGCCATGGGTCCATAGGAAGAAAATATCGTCGATGGATCTGGTGTATAGCGTTGGTTGGAGGTCCTGTGCAGCGAAGAATTGTTGCTTGAACTTGTGCATGACGATGTTGGCGTATTGGGGTGCGAATTTGGTCCCCATGGCTGTTCCGTGTGTTTTTGTAAAAAACTGGTTGTCGAAGGTGAAGACATTGTGGTCAAGGATGAAGTGGATGAGTTGTAGGATGGCTTCTGGAGATTGGCTGTTGTTGGTGTTGAGTACTGAGGCTGTCGCAGCGATGCCGTCATCGTGGGGGATACTGGTGTAGAGTGCTGATACGTCCTTCGTGGCGAGAAGTGTTCCTGGTTCAACTGGTCCGTGGGTGCTGAGTTTCTGTAAGAAGTCTGTAGTGTCGCGACAGAAGCTGGGGGTTCCCTGTACGTTGGGTTTCAGGATGCCCTCGATGTAACCAGAGAGGTTCTCGCACAGGGTTCCGTTGCCTGATACGATAGGACGTTCGGGTGTGTTGGCTTTGTGTATGTTTGGGAGGCAGTAGAAGTATCCCACGCGGGGAGTACGTGGGATGGGAGCGCGTAGAATACTTTGAAGGTCTGAATCGAAGGTCTTTAAAACTGTCCCATTAAGTGTATATTGCCTCTCCCTGTTCCTTCTGCCAAAATGCATCACCTTACACTTCTCTGTATTAAATTCCATCTTCCACTTGTCTGCCCATTCTGCTAGCCTTTCAAAGTCCTTTTGCAATCGATAGGTATCATTCTCACTATTTGCCACTGCACCAAGTTTGGTGTCATCGGCAAATTTAGAAATTCGACTCTGTATTCCGATATCCAGGTCATTTATTTATATATATATATATATATATATATATATATATAAAACAGTGGCCCCAGCGCTGAACCCTGGGGGAACACCCAAGGAGTGCGTGATGCTTACACATTTCAGGATTTCTGCCCTGTATTCATACCATGCTTTACGTGAGATGCTGTGCTTCGTTCGGTAGTGTCAGAGGAGTTGTACGCTGCATTGGACACATGCTGTATCTGAGTTCACTGCACTTGATTAATGACTGTACGTTGAGATTTATATTGTACCTAACCCCTGTGTAAGTGGCCTGTGAGTTTTTGTTGGAACATGTTGAAGGAACTTTATTCTGTTTTTAACCCGTGTTGTACCTGCGCTGAGAATGGTGGATGGAACGGTGTCGAGGGAGCTTTATTCTGTATCTGACCCTTGCTGTCCCTTACCTGGGAGTGTTTGATGGTGCAGTGTAGAAAGAGCTTTACTCTGTATCTACCCTTACTGGACCTGACGTGTGAGTGTTTGATGGACAGTTTAACTATGCTTTACACTGTGTGCATCGCATGCTGCACCTGACCTGGCAGTGTTTGATGGGACGGTGTTGAGGTAGATTTACTCTGCATTAATCACGTGCCGTAATTTAACTGCGAGTGTTTGATTGGACAGTTTAGATGGAGATTTATCTAGTATTGCCCAAGATTTCACCTCGATTATTGCTCCAATGGCCCAACCCATTGATAGCCCTGATGATCCCTCCACATTGCCTCTGACGCCCCTTCCTGATACAGGGAATAGACTGGGTTTAGAACACAGTGCAGCTTGTTATATCTTCATCCAAGCACCATTACCTCAACCTGCCTTCCACTGCCAAAGCAAGAGCGAGACACACTGCCTGATATTATGCGAGGGAGAATTTGGGGGGTATAAATCCAAACGTGAACATTGAATAGTTGGTCTTCATATTTGGAGGGTGGGAGGGAAATGCTTAAGGGGCAACTTTGCGAGGCGGTGCTCCTTGGGAACGGGGTCGGAGACAGGATTGAATGTATAACATGTGTTTATTCTCAGTGAGACTGCACACCAGGAGCAGAGATTAGTCATGTGACCCTGTGACACCTCGACTTGGCGGAGCTCCGGCTGCTTTGTGACATTGTTACCGGCTGCTGTATGATTGGCTCCTGGCTCATTTGTTATGTCTCCTGGAGACCGGTTTCCGCCCCTGGTTACCCACCATCAGTGGTGTGTTACAGTGGGCGGGGCTGGAGTTGGCAGCAGATATTGTGATTGAGTACAGCTCCTGTAAATAGGGGCAAGGAAAGAAAAGAACAATTTAATATTAAATAAATAATTCAACCAAATGTCATTAATTGTAAATATATTCAAATTAAATCTATTCTTAGTCGCAAAATTACTCACATTGTATTCCGATCACAGTTCATGGAATTAATATTAATCATGTTACTATTGATAGTTTCTTGGAGTCAGCAGAATCTCAGGAAGGTACAGAGAGAGAGAGAGAGAAGTCGAATCATCACAACATTACCTGGGACCGGACAAACGTCATTGGGTTCACAGAACAGAACTAGAGGTACCATGAACCCCAGCTTGAAAGACCGGATAAAACAGAAAGCTTCAGCAATGATTGGAAGAATGGGGGACTTTCCTGAGAATCCAATCAGTCCAGGATTTTGCCGAGGTGAGAGTTGAACCCGGTATCAGCAACTGTTCAACATTTGTCATAACGCTCGGCCTTTGATGCAGCAAATTTGCCTGGGGATTCATTGTGTGCAAAACTTGTCCATACCTCACCTGGGAGCGCTTAAGAATTACATACTCACAGAATTTTATTCTGTAACCGTACCGTGCTGTACCTGAGTTAGTTTGTTTCATTGGATAGTGGCAGAGGAGCTTTCCACTGCATTGAGCACACGCTGTATCTGAGTTGACTGTGCTTGATGAACCAAAATACAGCGAAATTTACACTGTATTGAACCCCTACCGTACATGCATTGGGAATATTTGATGGGACAGTAGAACGGAGCTATAATCTGTATCTAATCCGTGCTGTACCTGCCCTGGGAGTGTTTGATTGGACGGCGGGAGCTTTACTCTGTATATGGAACACATCGAGTGGGAGGGGCTCCGGCTGCTTTGTGACATTTCTCCTGGCTGCAGTGTGATTGGCTACTGTCTCCATTGTGATGTCACCAAGAGACAGGTTTCTGCCGCTGGTTGCACACCATCAGTGGAATGTTACTGCGGGCGGAGCTGGATTTGGCATCAGATATTGTGAGTGATTTTATTGCCTAGAAATAGGGGCAAACAAAAGTACGATTTAACATTAAATTAATTCATTCAAACACGTTCTAAATATTATCAAATTAAATATATTAATAATCACAAACACAGTCCCATTGTTTTCCTTTAACAGATTCTATAATCAAGATGAATCATATTTATGTTAAAAGTTTCTTTGTTTGATCAGTATCCTAGGAAGGTGGAGAGAGAGAATTCGAATCATCACTACATTAACTGGGACTGGAGAAAGGTCGTTAGGTTGGGCTCAAGACCCCCCAGTGTCGAAGACCAGAAACGGGAAGCTTCAACAATGATTGGAAATGTAAGGAGGTTTACTGGGAATCTCTTCAGTCAATGATTTTGCTGAGGTCAGTGTCTAACAAGATATTGGGAGAAGTTTAGCATCTGGCATCAAACCTGGCCTTTGATGCGTTAATTTGACTGGGAATTCTCTGGTATATAAAACTAGCCAATATCTCTAGTTATTGATCCACTCGCCAGAGGGAATAGTATTTCTGTATCTACTCCATCAAACCTCACATCATCTTGAAAACCTCTATTAGGTCACCTCTTAACTTCCCTGTTCCAAGGAGAACAGTCCTGACTTTACCAACTTATCCTCATAACTGAAAACCCTCATCCCTGGTAACATCCTGTTAAAACTCATCTGTTCCCATTCCAAGACCTTTACATATTTCCTGAAGGGTGGTGCTCGGAATTGTCAACAATGCTCCAGTTGATGCTTTGCCAGTGTTTTATAAAGTTCTAGCATTATCGCTTTGCTGTTATATTCTATCCCTCCATTTATAAATCCAAGTAAATCATTTAATTTTTTTTTAAATTGTCAACTTATCCTGCCACATTTAAGGATTTGTGTATATGGACATCAAGGTTTCTCTGATCATTTACAATTTTCAAAATTGAGCCATGTATAGTATACAGTCTTTCCATTTTAGTCCTCCCAAAGAATGTAATCAAAATAGCTTAATGGAATGCAGTTATTTATATCTAGAGGACGACAATATAAGTGGGAGAAGTTATGCTGCAGCTGTACAAAGCCCTGGTTAAAAAGTGTCCAGTTCTGGTCACCAGACCTTAGAAAGGATGTATTAGCCTTGGAGGGCGTACAGCGTAAATTTACCGGAATGATACGGGTTAAATTATGAGGAGAGATTACGCAAACCAGGGTTGTATTCCCTGGAATTTAAAAGCTTAAGTGTTGATTTGATTGAAGTATTCAAGATATTAAGGGGAGCTGATAGGGTAGATAGAGAGAAACTTTTTCCGATGGTTAGCGAGTCTAGGACGAGGGGGCAGAGTCTTAAAAATGGAGCCAGACCTTTCAGGAGTGAAGTTAGGAAACACTTCTACATGAAATGGTTGCTAGAAATGTATAACTCACTTCGGCAAACATCAGTTATTGCTGAGTCTATTGTTAATTTTAAATCCTGAGATTGATCGTTTTTTGTTAACCGAAGTGATATACGGAAAAGGGATATAAAAGGAGCTGGGTAATTAAATGGCAGAACATGCTCTGGGGGATAAATGACTTACTCCTGTCCCTATGAAGAGTGAGAAATGATCGTGTTTCAAGGTGCTGCAAGTGGAGATGAGAATCGCGATGTAAACGCAACGCCTGAAATGGGACTTGAACCCTGAACCCTCAGATTAAAAGTCTGATGCTGTACCGACTGAGCTACCCGGGCTCTGCTTTCGGTGGGCCATACAACGACTTTCACTGGCTCACCAGCTGCATTACACTCTCAACAAATTGCATTTGCTTCTCCAGTAATCCCGCCTGTACAGCGCATTACTCTCACACACCAGACTGACTGCACCAACCCCCACCGGCTTCACTTCAGGAACAGTCTCCCTCCCACAAAGGACACGCTCTTTACCAGCGGCCTCAGATGAGAACGGAGGTGTCAGTTTGTTGCAGTAAATAAATGAGGGCATCTGGCGCTTCTCTCCCTGACACTGGGACAGATTGTAAAGCAAGTTTCTGTTTATTATGAAAAAGTAAAGCAAACATCCATCCACTATCACCAATTGCTTTCTGTCTCTGAGGCAATTTTGTATCCATACCACCACATTCCACTCAAATCCAAGGGTTTCCAACTTTTTAATGAGGCACATATCCAGGTTTGACGATTATAAAGGAAGAAAGACTTGTATTTATATAACGCCTTTCATGACCATCAGACGTCCCAAAGCGCTTTCTAGCCAATTATGTACTTTTTGAAGTATAGTTACTGTTGTACGGTACGAAACGCGGCAGGCAATTTCCGCTGAGCAAACTCTCATGAAGAGCAACGTGATAAGGATCAGATACTATGTTTTAGTGATGTTGATTGAGGGCTAAATATTGACCAGGACACCGGGGATAACTCCCCTGTTCTTCTTGGAAATAGTGCCACGTGATCCTTTACGTCCACCTGAGAGAGTAGACGGGGCCGCGGTTTAACGTCTCATCCAAAAGATGGCACCTCGGACAGTGCAGCACTCGCTCAGTACCGCACTGGATTATCAGCCTAGATTTATGTGCTCAGGTCTCTGGAGTATGCAAAGATATGCGGCATTGTCAGCAGTGTAGATGGAAGCATAAAATTACAGAGATATATTCATAGATTAAGTGAGTGGGTGAACTGTGGCAAATGCTTATAAATATAAACAACTGTGAGGTCATCCACTTAGGACCTAAGAAGAATAGATCAGAATACTTTCTGAATGGTGAAAGACTAGAAACAGTGGAGGCCCAAATAGACTTACGGGTCCATGTGCATATATCATTAAAATGTCATGGGCAGATACAGAATATAATCAGAAAAGACTTTTGGAATGCTGGTATTTATATCTAGATGACTACAATATAAAGGGGCGAAGTTATGCTACAACTATGCAGAGCCCTGGTTATAATGTAATAAAAACAGAAAATGCTGGAAATACTCAGCATGTCAGGCAGCATCTGTGAAGAGAGAAACAGAGTAAACGTTTCAGGTCGATAACTGTTCGTCAGAACTGAAAAAAGCTGGAGATGGAACAAGTTTTTATGCAAATTCAGGGGCAGGGATAGGGGGGAGGGGAGGAAGAAACAAAAGGGAAGGCTTGTGATATGATGGAAGGCAGGAGAGATTAAGAGACATTAAGAGAGATTAAGAGATGGTGCAAGGCAAAAGGAGATGGTAATGGCACAAGTTAAGAAACAAAATATGGCTTTGGATGAAGTGTAAATGGCACTGGCAGAATGAAAGACAGCTGCCATGTGGGAGTGAAATTTTTAAAAAGAAATAAATAAATAAAGTAAAATAAAATAAATGGAAGGAAAAGGATAGGGGCAGAGGTTATGATCTGAAATTGTTGAACTGTATGTTGTGTCCAAAAAGCTGTAAAGTGTCTAATCGAAAGATGAGGTGCTGTTCCTCGAGCTTACGTTGAGCTTAATTGGAACAGTGTAAGAGGCCGAAGACGGTGAGGTCTGAGTGGGAGTGGAGCGGAGAATTAAAGTGACAGGCGACCGGAAGCTCGGGGTTCCCCTTACGGACTGAACAGAGGTTTTCTGCAAAGCGGTCACCCAATCTGCATTTGCTATCTCCAATGTAGAGGAGACCGCATCGTGAGCAGCGAATACAGTATACTAAATTGCAAGAAGCACAAGTAAATCGCTGTTTCGCATGGAAGGAAAATTTAGGGCCCTGGAAAGTGGGAAGTGTGGAGGTAAAGGAGCATGTGTTGCATCTCCTGCGCTTGCACGGGAAGGTGCCGGGGGAAGGGGTGTTAACATAAGAACATAAGAAATAGGAGCAGGAGTAGGCCAATCGGCCCCTCGAGCCTGCTCCGCCATTCAATAAGATCATGGCTGATCTGATCCTAACCGCCAATCTACTATCTACTATCACAGAACCATCTCCTGCATCTAACAATATTGCACACACGAAATAGGAGCAGAATCAGGCTACACGGTCCCTGGGCCCGCTCCACTACCCACAGGGCCATGACCGATCCGAACCTAGACTCATGTCCAAATTCCTGCCCGCTCCCCGTAACCCTTAATGCCCTTTACTTCTAGGAAACTGTCTATTTCTGTTTTAAATTTATTTAATGATGTAGCTTCTACAGCTTTTTGTGGCAGCATATTCCATGGACCTACCACCCTCTGAGTGAAGTAGTTCCTCCTCATCTCAGTTTTGAAAGAGCAGCCCCTTATTCTAAGACTATGTCCCCTAGTTCTAGTCTCACCCGTCATCGGGAACATCCTCCCCGCATCCACCCGATCCAACCCCTTCACAATCTTATATGTTTCAATAAGATCGCCTCTCATTCTTCTGAACTCAAATGAGTAGAGTCCCAATCTACACAACCTCTCCTCATATGACCACCCCCTCATCCCCGGGATTAACCGAGTGAACCTTTTTTGCACTGCCTCGAGAGCAAGGATGTCTCTCCTTAAGTAAGGACACCAAAACTGTATGCAGTATTCCAGGTGCGATCTCACCAATACCTTGTACAACTGAAGCAATACCTCCCTATTTTTATATTCTATCCCCCTAGCAATGAAAGCCAAAATTCAATTTGCCTTCTTAATCACTTGCTGCACCTGCATACTAACCTTTTGAGTTTCGTGCACCAGGACCCCCAGATCCCTTTGCACTTCAGTACTCTCCAGTTTCTTGCCATTAAGATAATAAATTGCTCTAGGATTTTTCCTGCCAAAGTGCATCACCTCACACTTTCCAGTGTTGTATTCCATCTGCCAAATCTCTGCCCACTTACTTAGCCTGTCTATGTCCCCTTGCAGGTTTTTTATGTCCTCCTCACTCACTACTTTCCCTCCCATCTTAGTATCATCTGCAAATTTTGATATGTTACACTTGGTCCCTTCCTCCAAATCGTTAATATAGATTGTAAAGAGTTGGGGACCCAGCACTGACCCCTGTGGAACACCACTAGTTACTGATTGCCAGTCTGAGAATGAACCATTTATCCCAACTCTTTGCTTTCTGTTAGATAGCCAATCCTCTATCCATGCCAGAATATTACCCCCAATCCCGTGTTGGGGGTGATAGAGGAGTGGACCAGTGTGTCACAGAGGGCGCGGTCCCTTCGGACTGCGAAAGGGGAGTTGAGGGAAAGATGTGTTTGATTGTGGGATCACGCTGGAGGTGGCGACAATGGCGGAAGATGATCCGTTGAATGTGGAGGCTGGTGGGGTGAAAGATGAGGACAAGGGGAACCCTATCGTGGTTCCGGGAGGGAGGGGCATGGGTGAGAGCGGAAGTGCGGAAAATGGAACGTACACTGTCAAGGGCCGTGTCAACCACAGTAGAGGGGAATCCTCGGTTAAGGAAAAAGGAAGACATCTCGGAAGCACGAGTATGGAAGGTGGCATCGCCAGAGCAGATGTGGCAGAGTCGGAGAAACTGCGAGAATGGAATAGAGTCCTTAAAGGAAGCGGTGTGGGAGGAAGTGTAGTACAGGTAGCTGTAGGAGTCAGTGGGCTTGTAGTGAATGGTTGTCAATAACCTATCCCCAGAGATGGAGTCAGAGAAGTCGAGGCAGGGAAGGGAAGAGTTGGAGATGAACTATTTGAAGGTGAGGGAAGGATGGAAATTGGAAGCAAAGTGATTGAAATGTTCCAGTTCAGGGCGAGAGCAGGAAACGGCACCGATACAGTCATCAATGTACCAGAAAAAGAGGTGAGGGAGTGGAACTGAGCAGGAATAGAACAATGAATGTTGCACATATCCCACGAAAAGGCAGGCATAGCTAGGACCCATGCGGGTTCCCATAGCAATACCTTTAATTTGGAGGAAATGAGCGGAGTCAAAGGAGAAGTTGTTTAATGTGAGAACAAGTTCACCCAGGCAGAGGAGGTTGGTGGTGGATGGGGACTGGTTGGGCCTCTGTTCAAGGAAGAAGCGGAGCGCCCTGAGGCTACCCTGGTGGGGGATGTAGGTGTAGAAGGATTGGACGGCCATAGCGAGAAGGAGACGTTTGGGGCCAGGAAACTGGATGCTGTTAAAGTGGCGGAGAGCATCAGAAGATTCGAGGATGTATGTGGGAAGAAACTGGACAAGGGGAAAAAAAATAGAGCCTAGATAGGAAGAGATATGTTCCATGGGGCAAGAACAGGCTGAAACGATGGGCCTACCAGGGCAGTCCTGTTTGTGGATCTTGGGACGAAGGTTGAAGTGGGCTGTGCGGGGTTGGGTAACTATGAGGATGGCGGCCGTGGAGGGAAGATCTCCAGAGAAGATGAGATCAGTGACGGTCTTGGAAACGGTGGCTTGATGTTCGGTGGGGGGGTTATGGTCCAGGCGCAGGTAGGAGGAGGTGTCGGAGAGTTGGCTTTCAGCGTCCGCTAGGTAGAGGTCGGTTCGCCAAACAACAACATTACCACCCTTATCAGCAGGTTTAATGACAATGTTGGGGTTGGATCTGAGAGAATGGAGTGCTGCAAGTTCAGAGGGAGGTAGGTTGGAGTGAGTGAGAGGAGCAGAGAAATGGAGACGGCCAATGTCACGCCGGCAGATAGCAATGAAAAGGTCCAGATAGGTTAAGAGGCCAGAGGGAGAGGTCCAGGTAGAACGAGAATTCTGAAAACGCGAGAAAGGTTCAGCTGTGCGGGGACAAGACTCCTGACCAAAGAAGTGGGCACGGAGATGAAGGCGGTGGAAAAAGAGCTCAGCGTCGTGCCGAGCTCAACATTCCTTGAGGTGGGGGCGTAAGGGGATGAAGCTCAGGCCTTTGCTGAGGACTGATCGTTCGGGGTCAGAGAGGGGAATGTCAGAGGGGATAGTGAAAACAGGGCAGGGGGTGAGATTGGAAGAAGGGATGGGGTCAGAGGAACGTGAAAGGGAAGAAGGTTCCGGAGGGATGTTTGTGTCTAAGAGTTGTTGAAGCTTGCTATCCTTGACATCTGAAAGGAAGAAACAAGTTTTTTGTTAAAATGCCGGAGGAGGCGAAGGATGAAATGGAACTGCGGACCAGGACAGCTTTGAGATAGAGTGAGTCGGTGCTGCTGAAGAGTTTTGTTAAAGCGCCGGATGAGGCGAAGGATGTGGTTGAATGTGTTCAGTTCTGGTCACCACACATTAGGCAGGGTTTATCAGCCTTGAAGGGAGTACAGCCTAGATTTACCGGAATGATACATAGACTCCAAGGGTTAAATTACGAGAAGAGATTACTCAAATTAGGGTTGTATTACCTGGAATTTAAAAGCTTAAGGGGTGATTTGATTGAAGTTTTCAAGATATTAAAGGGAACTGATAGGGTAGATAGCAGAAACTATTTCCGATGGTTGGCGAGTCTAGGACGAGGGGGCAGAGTCTAAAAAATAGAGCCAGACCTTTCAGGAGTGAAGTTAGGAAACACTTCTACATGCAATGGGTGGTAGAAATTTGTAACTCACCTCCGCAATGTGCAGTTGATGCTGAGTCAATTTTTAATTTTAAACATGAGATTGATCGTTTTTTGTTATCCTCCGGGATATCGGGAAATGGGCTATAAACGGAGTTGGGTCACAGATCACACATGATCTAATTAAATGGCGGAACAGGCTCGAGGGGGTAAATGACTCATTCCTGTTCCTATAATGAGCGTGAAATGATCGTGTTTCAAGGTGCTGAACGCAAGTGGAAATGAGAATCGCGAATTTAAAAAAGCCCGTACAGGGACTTGAACCCGGGACCCTCAGATTAAAAGTCGGATGCACTGCCGACAGAGCGATCCAGGCTCTGCTGTCGGTGGCTCATACAACGACTTTAATTGGCTCACGTACTGCATTACACACTCAACCAATTGCATTTGCTTCTCCAGTAATCCCGCCTGTACAGCGCATTTCTCTCACAAACGCAGACTGACTGCCCCCCACCGGCTTCACTTCAGGAACAGTCTCCCTCCCACAAAGGACACGCTCTTTAACAGCGGCTTCAGATGTGAAAACGGAGGTGTCAGTTTGTTACAGTAAATAAATGAGGGCATCTGGCGCTTCTCTCCCTGACACTGGGGAAGTAGTGAGACAGACTTTACAGCAAGGTTCTGTTTGTTTTGAAAAAGCAAAGAAAGTATTGTTACGGAATTATCCAGACTTCAATCAATGCTAAAAGAGTTCTGACCCCAACGTGATTAGAACACACAGCCTTCTGATCTGGATTCAGACGCGCTACCGTTGCGCCACGAGGTCATATCAGCGCGCACAATAAAGCAGCAAACTGCTCAGAATACCCAACAGGTAGCACAGCTTCCGAAAAACAAATAAACTTTCGGCGTCTAGACAGTAGTTATAACTACAAAGAAGGCCGTGTGAAAATATAAACTGTGGGTGTGTGTATATAGAATCATAGAAACTCACAGCACAGGAGGAGGACATTCGGCCCGTCGTCCCTGTGCTGGCTTAGAAAAAGCAGCCGTGCTGTATTTCCATATTAGTCCTCCCAAAGTGCATCACTTCACACTTCTCCGCATTGACCTCCATCTGCCGAGCTTCTGCCCATTTCACCATCCTGTCTGTGTCATCCTGAAGTCGACAACTATCCTCATCATTATCTATTAAGGTGCCAAGTTTCGTGAAATTTGCAAACCTTATAATGCTGCTCCAGTCAAGTTCGTTTATAAAAGTTGCAAAGAGTAATGGACTCAAAACAGACCCTGGGGAACACCACTGCAAACCACCTCCTCGTGTGAAAAACACCCATCCATCACCACACTTTGCTTCCTGTCACTGAGCTAATTCTGTATCCATACCATCAATTTTCCCTTACTTCCATGGGCTTCCATCTTCTTAACAAGCATCCCCTCTGTGTGTGATATTTATATAGAAAGTTAGAGTTTATGTGATGAGTGTGATGCGTTATATGTGGGCCAGTTTAAAGTTTATTTTTATAATATGACAAATCCTGTTATAAAAATATAAATATGTTTAATTGCTTCTGTGATCATTCTAAATGTATTTGGGTGTATCTGTGTGCTAGTTATAAATATATTTGTGTGTATCTTTGTGTTATTTATCATTGTTTTTGTGTGTGTGTCTATATTATGTTTAAAAATATTTGTGTGTAATTTAATGTATCATATTGCGAAATAAATATATACACAATACATTTGGAATGAAGACAGATGTCTCCCAATAAAGGAATAAATATTACAGGTATATGGGAAAACATTTGTAAGCAGCAGTGTCATGAAATGCATTTAAATGTAAAATAATCAAAATAAATTTGCATCCAAAATGGATAGACACAATTATATTTAAAGTTATCGCAGTGATTTTATTTCGTTTTTCTTGTTGATCTAGTAGTTAGGATTCGGCGCTTTCATTGTCACGGCCTGTGTTCGAGTCCCAGTCAGACGCTAAAGCGCAGCTTTTAATTCAATTATTTGCATGCATCTGCTGTGAGAAAAAAAGCCAATTGTTTTAATCCCCACAAATGAACTGATGACCTTCTTTTGCAGAATGAAAGAAATGCTGACAAACCAAGAGTCTATACTTCAATATTTTTTATTTGATGAACTGTGACCCACAGCTCATTTCACACATAGGAGTCTGGTTTAAAATGTCCATTGCTTGTAACAACAGGAATCTGTTGCAAATTTTGTTCAACTTAACAGGACTGGTTATTTCTCAGACAATAATATTCTCTGACATAATGTTCCCGCCCGGGCCCGGGACATTCCGCGCGGCAGGCGACGGTGATAACCGCTCCAGTCCGGAAACCAGCGCTTGACACACTGTTCAGCGAGATGCTCAATTCCTCTTTCTGCAAGTTCATCACTAGTGAACCGACAATCCCAGGGTGTTGGTTTTCAGATTTACATCAGTAACCTTTTAATTAAAGTCTTGTCACCGCGAACGAGCTCTCCTGCACCCGGTGCGGTCTCCCTTCCAGCCTTTCCGTGCCTTGTTTGTTCCGAAGTATTCTGATTGTCATCGAGCTGAAACGTTAACTCTGTTTCTCTCTCCACAGATGCTGCCTGACCTGCTGGATATGTTGATGGAGTTAGATGAAGTCGGGTGGGAGGAGGTTCATGAGTTGACTAAAAACACGGGCCTGGACCTGTTGGGCTGAATGGCCTGTTTCCCTGCTGTAACTACTGTGTAATACTGTGCAATACAGCACAGACATTCCCTCGTGCAAACTTCATCTACTTGTGCTACTTTTGAAGTGGTTCCGGGCTTCAACTGTTCAAATGTTTACCGCCAGTTTGCTGCTGGCGTAGACCAATTTCACTCAACGATCTTCTGACGGGGAGATGAGAATGCGGGAACTGAGTCAAAGCGAGTGTGAACCGGACACCTGTTCCTGCATTGTTGTGTGGGTTGTTTGTTATTATCCTACTTTTTTCTTTCCAAGTTATTAAAGTTCTGACCCTCGGTTGTTGAATAAAATGATCACAAATCTTCAATGACTGACACTCAAAATGTTCTCAGTTTCCACACCCACTTTCTCCAAATAGTGTTCTGAATGCCATGAAAATATTCAATCCACTTTTATATTAATGGTAATTATAATCCAAGTTCATCTCTTGATTAATCGAATCACATTCCAGGTGCAGTGGGTCTTTATCAATGCTTTGGTTGAAGGCTTGTGCGTGAGGAAGATTATTTAAGCTTTTGCGGCACTGACACTTAATGTTTAAACTTCAGTAATATTGGGCACATGCAGTTGGTGTAAGTGTTTGGTTGGTCCGCGGGGGCCGAGTGACTCAGCGACGGATTATTAATCAATTGCGTGAAGTTCGCGCGTGGATTTGAATTTCGCCCTAATTCACATCAAGTCCCGTTCAACCATCGCGACTGTGCTCGCTGACCTACATTGGCTCCCGGATAAGCAATGCCTCGATATTAAAATTATCATCCTTGTTTTCAAGTCCTTCCATGGCCTCCCCTCTCCCTATTACTGTAGTCTCGCCCAGCCCTACAACCCTCCGAGATTTCTGCGTTCCTGCAATGCTGGCCTCTTGTGAATCCTCGATTTAATCGCTCCACCATTAGTGGCTTTGCCTTCATTTTGCCAAGGCCTTAAGCTCCGTAATTCCTTCCCATAAACTCTCCGCCTCTCTACCTCTGTTTCCTCGTTTAAGACGCACCTTAAAATCTACCTCTTTGACCAAAATTGTGGTCACCTACCCTAATATCTCCTTACGTGTTTTGGTGTCAAATTGTGGTTGACAATCGCTCATGTGAAGTGCTTTGGGACGTTTTACTGCGTTAAAGGCGCTTTGTGAATGCAAGTTTTTGTTGTTGTTAGGAATATAGGAGGAGACCATTCAGCCCCTCGAACGTGTTCCGCCATTTAATTAGATTATGGTTAATCTGCAGGTTAACTCCATTCACAGGCCTAGGTTCCTTTATCATATTGGCCTTTTATCTTATCCTTGCGAAACACAACTTTTAGACTAACGTTGTTGAAATTCTGCATCATTGTCTCGATTACTGCCGAAAATCCCATTGAGCTCCAGAATGGTTCTTCCCAGTTGCACTTCCAGCGTCTTGGATGGTGTGAGTGTTCCAGAGTGTGAGGTAACGGTTGCTGCCATGAAGAAAACGATAGAAACATGGGAGAGGTGGGAAACCGCGGTTAGAGGCTGCTGTCAAGGATCGGACACAGAATCATAGAATCAAACAGCACAGTAGGAGGCCATTGGGCCCACCGGGCCTGTGCCGGCTCTTTGTAAGAGCTGTCCGATTATTCCCACTCCCCTGCTCTTTACCCATAGCCCTGCAATGCTTTTCATTTTAATTTCCTTTTTTAAAGTTAATATTGAATCTGCTTTCACCGCCCTCTCAATCAGTGCACGCACACTCACCCAGATCGTAACAACTCGCTGAGTAAAGAACAATCTCCTCACACCACTTTACAAATGATCTTAATCAGTGTCCTCTTGTTACCGATCCTCTTGTCAGTGGAAACAGTTTTACCCTCTCTGCTCTATCGCCCCACCACTCCTCCTCCCCCGGCCACCATTTTGAACACCTCTATTAAATCTCCTAAACTTCTTCGCTCTAAGGAGAACAATCCCAGCTTCTACAGTCTCTCCACATAACTGAATTCCCTCATCCCTGGACATGATGCAAACCGACGAAGTTTGGAAAATATTGCCGGTTAGGAGCGGGAAAATCGAAAGGATCCAAAAATTAAAATACCGTCGCGAGCTTTGTGAATCTTTAGATCAGCTTCAGGAAAGGGAATCAGAGGAGAATGAAAGGCGAACTGCCCGATTTACCAGAGGCGTTCAAGACACCGTTCCCTGCTTTCAAATGCTGGGACATTTACTCTGATGTTATCTGATCTGAGCTACTTAAAGGATTCTCGTTACTGCAGATCAGAAATTCAATCCTAACATCGGGTACAGGACAATCAGAGTAATTCGTAACAAACAATGCGCCGAAAGGCTGGAAGGGAGACCGCACCGGTTGCAGGAGAGCTGGTTCGCGGTGACATGGGTGTGTCTACAGTGTGCGGGTCCAGACAGTCTCTGTGTGTTCACAATGATTGTCCCATTCTTTAATTTGGAAAAGTTAAACTGAAAGTGGGGAATTGCTATTCCGGTCGTAGCAATCTGAAACTTAACTCGCCGACACCCTGGTTTAGGGAATCTTGCAAACAAATGTCTAACCGTTGCTGTGGCGCAATCGGTTAGCGCGTTCGGCTATTAACCGCAAAGGTTGGTGGTTCTACCCAGAGACAAAGGTTTACATTTTTTCCCCTTTATGATTCATTGCCGCACAGTTCCAGGGTGTCAATGAGTGCTTTGGCTGCAGGAAAATATTCTGCACACATTGCCAGCTGTGCTGTTATCCAATGAGTTCCACCCAAATACTTCTATGAAAATTCCTTTCCAATAAAATGATAAAAACCAGTCGATGGATCCTGTTCCTCCAACCAACCCATTGGAAATAGATTAATTGCTTGGGTTCAAACAAACTGATGGAAATTGTATTCTGTATCTCCATATATGGAACTGGAACAGGCCATCGCACCGTGTGAGGCTACATTGAATGTGTGGCTATTGCACAGCTGGTCTTTGGGAAAACAGTCCAGGACACGCTGGGCCATTTTAATGATCATTTACCCGCATCAATAACTTTATTTTTGTCAATGTAAAATGTTGTAAAACACTGCGGTCTGATAGCAGGCACATGGGAACATGTTGCATTATTTGTGTAGGCGTCATGCTCTGGAATTCCCTGCCTAAATCCCTCCACCTTTACCCCTCGGTCACCTCCCTACAGACCCTGATTAAAACCGAAACCTTTGACCAGTTTTGATCAATCCTCTTCCTCACTCTATATTTGGATTTTGCATCCAAGTTTTCGATGACATCTCTATGAAACGCTTTGGGACATCCCATAGAAGAGCGTGTTTCTGGGTGTGTGAGTGGAGGGGGGGAATTCATCATGCAGTCTGGTATTTTTAAACCGTCAGTTTAATGACTTAAAACGAAGAAGCAGATTTAAACACCCGAGAGAAATAGCTAATGCCAATCAGCAGACACGGAAAGCGGAAATTTGTCAATCACGTGCACCCTTACTGAAATACATGCCCTTTAAAAAAACACAACACTCCCCTGGAGAGGACAGGGCCGGTTAATGCTGGTGGAAACTCAAATCACCTTTGACCCTCGGTGACACAAAAAAGGGAAACAACAAACAAACACAAGTAAATCCACAGTGCTATTCCTGGGTATCCCTGTCCAGCTGTGCTAGTCCCTGGGTATCCCTGTCCAGCTGAGATAATCCCTGGGTATCGCTGTCCAGCTGTGCTATTCCTGGGTCTCTCTGTCCAGCTGTGCTAATTCCTGCGTATCCCGGACCAGCTGTGTTAGTCCCTGCATATCTATGTCCAACTGTGTTGGTCCCTGCGTATTCCTCTCCAGCTGTGTTGGGCCAGGGGTATATCTGTCCATCTCTGCTAGTCCCTGGATTACCGTGTCCAGCTGTGCTAATCCCTGGGTATCTCTGTCCAGCTGTGTTTGTCCTTGGTTATCCCTGACCAGCTGTGCTAGTCCCTGGGTATCTCTCTCCAGCTGAGATAGTCCCTGGGTATCTCTCGCCAGCTGTGCTAGTCCCTAGGTATCTCTGTCCAGCTGTGCTAGTCCCTGGGTATCCCTGTCCAGCTGTGTTGGTCCTTGGGTATCCCTGACCGGATGTGCTGTCCCTGGGTATCTCTGTCCAGCTGTGTTAGTCCCTGGGATCTCTCTGCAGCTGTGCTATTCCCTGGGTATCTCTGTCCAGCTGTGCTAGTCCCATGGTATCTCTCTCCAGCTATGCTATTCCATGGGTATCTCTGTTCTGCTGTGCTAGTTCCTGGGTATCTCTGTCCAGCTGTGCTAGACCTTGGGTATCTCTGTCCAGCTGTGCTAGTACTTGGGTATCTCGCTCCAGCTGTGCTATTCCCTAGGTATCTCTGTCCAGCTGTGCTAGACCCTGGGTTTCTCTGTCCAGCTGTGCTAGTTCCTGGGTCTCTCGCTCCAGCTGTGCTATTCCCTGGGTATCGCTGTTCAGCTGTGCTATTCCCTGGGTATCTCTCTCCAGCTGTGCTAATCCCTGGGTATCCATGTCCAGCTGTGCTAGTTCCTGGGTATCCCTGTCAAGCTGTGCTAGTCCCTGGGTATCTCTCTCCAGTTGTGCTAATCCCTGGGTATCCATGTCCAGCTGTGCTAGTTCCTGGGTATCTCTGTCCAGCTGTGCTAATCCCTGGGTATCCCTGACTAGATGTGTTAGTCTCTGGGTATCTCTGTCCAGCTGTGCTAGCCCATGTTATCGCTGTCCAGCTGTGCTAGTCCCTGGGTATCCCTGTCAGCTGTGCTAATCCCTGAGTATCCCTGACCAGATGTGTTAGTTCCTGGGTATCTCTGTCCAGCTGTGCTAGCCCATGTTATCGCTGTCCAGCTGTGCTAGTCCCTGGGTATCTCTGTCCAGCTGTGTTAGTCCCTGGGTATCTCTGTCTAGCTGTGCTAGTCCCTGGGTATCTCTGTCCAGCTGTGTTAGTCCCTGGGTATCTCTGTCCAGCTGTGCAATTCCCTGGGTATCTCTGTCTAGCTGTGCTAGTCCCTGGGTATCTCTGTCCAGCTGTGCTAGTCCCTGGGTATCTCTGTCTAGCTGTGCTAGTCCCTGGGTATCTCTGTCTAGCTGTGTTAGTCCCTGGGTATCTCTGTCTAGCTGTGCTATTTCATTGTATCGCTATGCTAGTTCATGGTATCACTGTCCAGCTGTGCTAGTCCCTGGGTATCCCTGTCCAGCTGTGTTGGTCCTTGGGTATCCCTGACCGGATGTGCTGTCCCTAGGTATCTCTGTCCAGCTGTGCTAGACCCTGGGTATCTCTGTCCAGCTGTGCTAGTTCCTGGGTCTCTCGCTCCAGCTGTGCTATTCCCTGGGTATCTCTGTCCAGCTGTGCTAGTCCCTGGATATCCCTGTCCAGCTGTGCTATTCCCTGGGTATCTCTGTCCAGCTGTGCTAATCCCTGGGTATCCATGTCCAGCTGTGCTAGTTCCTGGGTATCCCTGTCAAGCTGTGCTAGTCCCTGGGTATCTCTCTCCAGTTGTGCTAATCCCTGGGTATCCATATCCAGCTGTGCTAGTTCCTGGGTATCTCTGTCCAGCTGTGCTAATCCCTGGGTATCCCTGACTAGATGTGTTAGTCTCTGGGTATCTCTGTCCAGCTGTGCTAGCCCATGTTATCGCTGTCCAGCTGTGCTAGTCCCTGGGTATCCCTGTCAGCTGTGCTAATCCCTGAGTATCCCTGACCAGCTGTGTTAGTCCCTGGGTATCTCTGTCTAGCTGTGCTAGTCCCTGGGTATCTCTGTCCAGCTGTGTTAGTCCCTGGGTATCTCTGTCTAGCTGTGTTAGTCCCTGGATATCTCTGTCTAGCTGTGTTAGTCCCTGGGTATCTCTGTCTAGCTGTGTTAGTCCCTGGGTATCTCGCTCCAGCTGTGCTATTCCCTAGGTATCTCTGTCCTGCTGTGCTAGTCCCTGGGTATCTCCGTCCAGCTGTGCTAGTTCCTGGGTATCTCTGTCCTGCTGTGCTAGACCCTGGGTATCTCTGTCCAGCTGTGCTAGTTCCTGGGTATCTCGCTCCAGCTGTGCTATTCCCTGGGTATCTCCGTCCAGCTGTGCTAGTCCCTGGGTATCTCTGTCCAGCTGTGCTAGTCCCTGGGTATCCCTGTCCGGCTGTGCTAGTCCCTGGGTATCCCTGTCCGGCTGTGCTAGTCCCTGGGTATCTCTGTCCAGCTGTGCTAGTCCCTGGGTATCCCTGTCCGGCTGTGCTAGTCCCTGGGTATCTCTGTCCAGCTGTGCTAGTCCCTGGGTATCCCTGTCCGGCTGTGCTATTCCCTGGGTATCCCTGTCAAGCTGTGCTAGTCCCTGGGTATCTCTCTCCAGTTGTGCTAATCCCTGGGTATCCATGTCCAGCTGTGCTAGTTCCTGGGTATCTCTGTCCAGCTGTGCTAATCCCTGGGTATCCCTGACCAGATGTGTTAGTCCCTGGGTATCTCTGTCTAGCTGTGCTAGCCCATGTTATCGCTGCCCAGCTGTGCTAGTCCCTGGGTATCCCTGTCAGCTGTGCTAATCCCTGGGTATCCCTGACCAGATGTGTTAGTCCCTGGGTATCTCTGTCTAGCTGTGCTAGTTCATGGTATCTCTGTCCAGCTGTGTTAGTCCCTGGGTATCTCTGTCTAGCTGTGTTAGTCCCTGGGTATCTCTGTCTAGCTGTGTTAGTCCCTGGGTATCTCTGTCTAGCTGTGTTAGTCCCTGGGTATCGCTGTCCAGCTGTGTTAGTCCCTCGGTATCTCTGTCTAGCTGTGTTAGTCCCTTGGTATCTCTGTCCAGCTGTGCTAGTCCCTGGGTATCTCTGTCTAGCTGTGTTAGTCCCTGGGTATCTCTGTCTAGCTGTGTTAGTCCCTGGGTATCTCTGTCTAGCTGTGCTAGTCCCTGGGTATCTCTGTCCAGCTGTGTTAGTCCCTGGGTATCTCTGTCTAGCTGTGCTAGTTCATGGTTTCGCTGTCCAGCTGTGCCAAGCCCTTGGTATCGCTGTCCAGCTGTGCTAGTCACTGGGATGCCTGTCCAGCTGTGCTATTCCCTGGGTATCCCTGACCATCTGTGCCAGACCCGGCGTATCGCTTTCGAGCTGTGATAATCCATGGTATCCCTGCCCTGCTGTGCCAGGCCCTAGGTATCACTGTCCAGCTGTACCAGGCCCTGATTATCTCTGTCCAGCAGTACCAGGCCCTGATCTCGGTCCAGCTGCGCTAGTCCCTGGGTATCTCTGACCAGCTGTGTTCGTCCCTGGGTATCTCTGTCCAGCTGAGCTCGTCCCTGGGTATCTCTGTCCAGCTGAGCTAGTCCCTGGGTATCTCTGTCAAGCTCTGCTAGTCGCTGGGTATCCCTGACCAGCTGTGTTCGTCCCTGGGTATATCTGTCCGCTGAGCTAATCCCTGGGTATCTCTGTCCAGCTGTGCTATTCCCTGGGATTCCATGTCCAGCTGTGCTTGTCCCTGGGTATCCCTGTCCAAATGAGCTACTCCCAGGGTATCTCTGTCCAGCTGTGCCAGTCCCTAGGTATCCCTGCCCAGCTGACCTTTTCCCTGGGTTTCCCTGTCCAGCTGTGCTAGTCTCTGGGTATCTCTGCCCAGCGGTTCAAGTCCCTGGGTATCACAGTCCAACTGAGCGAGACCCTGAGTATCTCTGTCCAGCTATGCTAGACCCTGGGTATCCCAGACCAGATGTGCTAGGCCCTGGGTAACACTGTCCAGCTGTGCCAGTCCCCGGGTATCCTAAGTCCAGCTGTGTTAGACCCTGGGTATCTCAGTCCAGCTGTGCTAGTCCCTGAGTAACCCTGTCCAGCTGTGCCAGGCCCTGGGTATCCCTGTTCACCTGTGCCAGGCCCGAGGTATCACTGTCCAGCTGTGCTAGTCATGGGTAACTCTGTTCAGCTGTGCTAGTCCCTGGGTATCGCTATCCAATTGTGCCAGGCCCTGGGTATCACTGACCAGCTGTGCCTGTCCCGGGGTATCGTTTTCAAGCTGTGCTAGTCCCTGGTTATCGTTTTCTAGCTGTGCTAGTCCCTGGGTGCCTCTTTCTGTGCTGTATAACTCTATGTTTCTATGACTTCTTGTAATATTCACATTTACTGTTTGCCCAAAAAATTACTTGTCACATTCATTTCCTGTTACACCACAGACATCAAAGTTCTAGTGAATCCTTTCACTCGTTCCAAATGGCAGTGGTTCTGCTAGTTCTAATTACGTGAGAAAAGTTTATTCATTTTACAACTGTTTAGAAAGAGAGTTTATGTGATAGATTGTTAATATTGTTTCCAGATAATTAACACACGATAGAAATATCGGGCAATACAGGACCATTTAAAAGATAGGATCAATTGGAGGCCATTCAGTCCCTCAATTTAATTCGGCCGATAACTTCGGTGAGAACTGACATTTGATAAGGTGCCACACAAGAGTTTATTAAACACAATTAGGGCTCATTGGATTGGGGGTAATATATTAGCTTGGATTGAGGATTGGTTAATGGACAGAAAAGAGAGACTAGGAATAAACGTGTCATTTTCGGGTTGGCAGGCTCTAACTAGTGGGTTACCGCAACGATCAGTGCTTGGGCCTCAGCTATTCAGAATCTCCATCAACGATTTTGATGAGGGGACCAGATGTAATATATGCAAGTTTGCTGAAGATATAAACCTGACTGGGAATGTAAACTGTGAGGAGGATGCAAGGAAGCTTCAAGGGGATATAGACCGGCTAAGTGAGAGGGCAAGAACAAGGTGGATCAGTAAATTTGCTGATGACACCAAGATTGGTGGAGTAGTGGATGAGGTGGAGGGCAGTTGTAGGCTGCAAAGAGACATTGATAGGATGCAGAGCTGGGCCGAAAAATGGCAGATGGAATTTAACCCTGATAAGTGCGAGGTGATTCATTTTGGTAGGGCAAATTTGAATAAGGATTACAGGGTCAACGGCAGGGTTCTGAGGAACGTGGAGGAGCAGAGGGATCTGGGGGTTCATATCCACAGATCTCTGAAGGTTGCCAATCAAGTGAATAGAGCAGTAAAGAAGGCCTATGGTGTGTTGGCGTTTATTAACAGAGGGTTTGAGTTTAAGAACCGTGAGGTTATGCTGCAACTGTACAGGACCTTGGTGAGACCACATTTGGAATATTGTGTGCAGTTCTGGTCACCTCACTATAGGAAGGACGTAGAAGCATTGGAAAGAGTGCAAAGGAGATTTACCAGGATGCTGCCTGGTTTGGGGGGGAGGTCTTATGAGGAAAGATTGAGGGAGTTGGGGCTTTTCTCTTTAGAGCGGAGGAGGATGAGAGGCGACTTAATAGAGGTTTATAAGATGATGAGGGGGATAGATAGAGTGGATGTTCAGAGACTATTTCCTCGGGTAGAGGCAGCTGTTACAAGGGGGCATAACTATAAGGTGCATGGGGGGAGATATAGAAGGGATGTCCGAGGTAGATTCTTTACTCAGAGAGTGGTTGGGGTGTGGAATGGACTGCCTGCTGTAATAGTGGAGTCGGACACTTTAGGAACTTTCAAGCGGTTATTGGATAAGCACATGGAGCACACCAGAGTGATAGGGAGTGTGATAGCTTGATCTTGGTCTCGGACAATGCTCGGCACAACATCGAGGGCCGAAGGGCCTGTACTGTGCTGTACTGTTCTATGTTAAGGCAAATGAAATATAATGTGGAGAAATGTGAAGTTATCCACTTTGGTAGGGAAATAGAAAAGCAGTGTATTTTGTAAATGGTGAGAGATTGGGAAATGTTGGTGTTCAGAGGGACCTGGGTGTCCCTGTACACGAATCACTGAAAGTTAACATGCAGGTACAGCAAGCAATTAGGAAAGCAAATGATATGTTGGCCTATATTACAAGAGGATTTGGGTATGAGTAGAGACGTTTTACGGCAATTATGCTGGGCCCTGGCGAGACCACACCTCAAATATTGTTACAGTTTTGGTCTCCTTATCTAAAGAAGGATATACTTGCCACAGAGGGAGTGCAACGAAGGTTCACCAGACTGGTTCCTGGGATGGGGGGATTGTCCTATGAGGATAGATTGAGTAGACTAGGTCTATATTCTCTTGAGTTTAGAAGAATGAGAGGGGATCTCATTGAAACATACAAAATTCTTACAGGGCTTAAGGGGATAGATGCAGGGAAGATGTTTCCCCTGACTGGGGTGTCTAGAACCACGGATCACAGTCTCAGAATAAGGGGTCGGCAATTTAGCACTGAGATTATGAAAGATTTCTTCACTAAGAAGCTAGTGAATCTTTGAAATTCTCTACCCCAGAGGGCCGTGGAGTTTCGTCGTTGAGTATATAGAAACTAGGAGCAGGAGTAGGCCATTCGGCCCGTCGAGCCTGCTCCACCATTCAATACGATCATGGCTGATCATCCAAATCCAGTACCCTGTCCCTGCTTTATCACACAGAATCCCCATCGAACCTGCACCGACACATATCCCACCCTATCCCCGTAACGCCACATATTTAATCCCCCCCTAACACTAAGGGTCAATTTATCATAGCCAAATCAACCTAACCCGCACATTTTTGGACTGTGGGAGGAAACCGGAGCACCCGGAGGAAACCCACGCAGACACGGGGAGAATGTGCAAACTCCACACAGACAGTCACCCGAGGCCAGATTCGAACCCGGGTCCCTGGCGCTGTGAGGCACCAGTGCTAACCACTATGCCACCGTGTTGCCCAAAGGAATTGATGCTCTAGGCGAGGCTCGACACTCGCAACCTCGGCATTTCCCGAGCCTGTACTGTCATATAAGTACCGCGCGCTAACCGATTGCGCCACTAGAGCCCCGCATTAAAGAGATAGATCAATAGATATTTGATTATTATGGAATCAATGGATATGTATATATTGCGGGAAATTGGAGATGAGGTAGAAGATCAGCCGTGATCTCAATGAATGGCGGAGCAGGCTCGAAGTGCCAATTAGCCTACTCCTGCTCCTATTTCTTATTTTCTTATGTTCTCTACAGCAACACGCATCCGTAGGCACTTGTGTGTTTTAGCTAATGTTCATATGAAGTTTCTGTGATTGTGCTGTCAAACATTGAAATCTTTATTTTCGTTCATGGACAAATTCGTGTGCACCTTTGGAAGTGGATTAGTGAGTTGCAGTGAATGGTGGGACATAACGGTAATGGCAATGTTGATGAATGTGAAGGAATGGCTTGGGCATTGTAGGGATGCTTTGTGGAATTGATGTGGCCTGTCGCCAACCTGGCGCATCATGTGGCAGCCAGGTTGTGCAGCGTCAAGTGAAGTAAATCTGCCCATGGTGAGGCCTTCTCTGGTGTCCCGTCAGTAGTGTGGTCGGGTGTTGATGCTCTCTGTGCTGTGCAGCATCTATTGATTGCGGAGAAGTTTTGTGTTCTTGCTGGTGCTGCTGGTGCGCCTGGTGCTGCTGGTGCTGGGGCTGATCTTGTTGGGATTCTGAGGAACAAATTCAGATAGTTTCGATGCCACCGATGTGATGTAATTGTTGGTAGGTGAAGTTGAGATGACAGAAGCGACCTGTCAATGGTGAGAAAGGTTGTTCCAATGAAGTGACACTGGATAACACGTTTACTCAAAGACTTGCAACCTGCATAAAGCTCAATCTGACTTCCAAATGGAGTAAAGAACAGCTTCTGAGCGTTGAAAGTGAACAGCTATGAGATGGGATCTTTTATAGAACATTTCCAGCTGTCAAGTAATGAGATGCTTCCATGGCCATTCAACTCGCCCTGCTTACCTGACGCGATCCCCGAGCAACGTGGACCCCGTGGGCGACCAGGTAAAATCTGAATGTGAGCTCAAAATTATTTTTAAGTGGCTCTTAACTAGATCATAAGGAACTAAATTGCCTCCCCCCGCCGCCGCGTGTCGGGTCTGTTCAGAGTTGAAAGACCCGACATCAGGGAGACTCCCGTGGCGGCGGGTTGATATGAAAAAGTCCCGTCGACCCGTCACAAAACGCGCCCGCTGACCCCCCAAAAAATTCCCCCTCAGTGTCTGGCCGGGGTATTCAGGATTCCGCCCGCCGAGTAGCTCCCAGGGCGACATGTACTGGTCCTTGGAGCACATGGAATTGATTGAAATTCACTGATCTCAGGTTACGCCTGGCGATTAGCGCCAGCTCCAGATGTGCGGGGGTTCGGGTGCTGCACAGCCAGGACCTCAGATCCAATTCTCGCCCATAATGACAATATTAGGGGTCCGGTAGCACAGTGGTTATGTTACTGTCCAAGTAATCCAGAGGCCTGGACTAAGGACCCGGAGACACGCGGTCTCTGTGGTCCCCTGATCCAGCTCCCTTCCTCGGCCCAAGGTTCTTGTTATTAAACTGAGAGCGGTGTTGCTCCCCATACTTTCTAGATTTACGTCCCTGCTCGTTCAACACAGTCACGTGATTATTGTGGGGATCTTATTTTAACAGGAAATTTAAACAAGATGTTTCAGTTCTTTAAACAGGAACTGAAGTTTCATGAAATGACGTGTATATTCAAATGTTATAACATTCCGATGTGTAAATAAGGTGACTGTCAAATGTGTGCCATCGAATTCAGTATTTTGGCAGCAATTTAAATGGTCACTGTTAACAGTAACAGATTTAGATGGTTTATGACAATTAGATTTTCAGAGGTGATGAGGTCTATTTCCAACAATGTCACTATTTTACTGATGTATTTCTGTAGATGCGGCGCTGCTTAATGTTCTGTACAGCTGAAACTGACGGTGGATTTAGTAAACCCGTAGTGTCAGGTCTGGTGGTGTAATAAAATATTTATTGGAATCGCAGCTTCATGGTCAGAAAAACTGGCTGAATGTTCAGTGTTAATGGTCTTAACTAAACTCAGAACATGTGATGTTGGTTTTGTTACTTCCATATTCAGTTATTTTCGCTGAGTGATTTCCTCTGTTGCCAGGGTAACAAACTGTCAGCTCTCAGTACAAGAGGCCTTTTCTCCAATTCATATCCGAAAGACCGTCAAACATTCAATGTAAACTCCTGACTATTTACTCTTCATTCCGGGAGTAGGGACGTTTCCTGGAATAATTTTAATTCAATGACCACAATTTTAACATGAGATTAAAAAGCTGTTGTGTTGGAGCAGTAGGTTATATGGATACATAAAATTCGTCATGCTTCCTCTTGCCATGGTTTAATAATGCTTCTTATATTGATAAAGCCTGTTTCAACCACTTTCTGAAAAGTGAATATTGCTCCATGTGTTCGCACATGTTCCAACATTTGCACATGTCCGCCTGCCTCTTCCTAAAAACTCATTGAAAATACATTCTAGTTCATCAGTTTGAGTTTAAGCAATTCCATCGTGATTCACCAGTAATTTATTAATTCTTGTTTGTAAAACACACTTCTTGTAAGATTCTCATTTACTGTTGGCCTGTTATTACCTGTTATATTCATTTGCTGTTACACCTCAGACATCAAAGTTCCAGTGAATCTTTTCACTCGTTCCAAATGGCAGACGGTCTGCTAGTTCTAATTACGGGAGAAACGTTTCTTCATCTTACAACTGTTCAGAGATAGTTAATATCTGATAGATTATTAATATTGGTTCCAGATAATTAACACATGATAGAAATATCGGACAATACAAGACCATAGATAGATAGGAACAATTGGAGGCCATTCAGTCCCTCAATCCTGTTCCGCCAATAACTTAGGTGAGAACTGGCATTCGATAAGGTGCCACACAAAAAGTTATTAAACAAAAGTAGGCCTCATGGGATTGGGTTAATATACTAAACTGGATTGAGCATTGGTTAATGGACAGAAAAGAGAGAGTTGGAATAAACGGGTCCTTTTCGGGTTGGCAGGCTGTAACTAGTGGGATACCGCAAGGATCAGTGCTTGGGCCTCAGCTATTAACAATCTACATCAATGATTTGGATGAGGGGACCAAATGTAATATATCCAAGTTTGCTTATGATATAAAGCTGGGTTGAATGTAAGTTGTGAGGAGGTTGCAAGAAGGCTTCAAGGGGATATAGACAGGCTAAGTGAGTGGACCAGAATAAGGCAAAAGGAATATAACGTGGAGAAATGTGAAGTTATCCACTTTGGTAGGAATAATAGAAAAATAATGTCTTTTTTAAATTGTGAGAGATTGGGAAATGCTGTTATTCAGTGGGACCTGGGTGTCCCTGTACACGAATCACTGAAAGTTAACATGCAGGTACAGCAAGCAATTAGGAAAGCAAATTGTATGTTGTCCTTCATTACAAGAGGATTATAGTATAAGAGTAAAGACGTCCTACGGCAATTATGTAGGGGCCTGGTGAAACCACACCTGAAGTATTGTGTACAGTTTTGTTCTCTTTACCTAAGGAAGGATATATTGCCACAGAGGGAATGCAACGAAGGTTCACCAGCCTGATTCCTGGGATGGGGGGATTGTCCTATGAGGCTAAATTGAGTAGACTAGGCCTATGGTCTCTACATTTTAGAAGGATGATGGGTGATCTCATTCAAGCATACACAATTCTTACTGGACTTTTCAGGTTAAATGCTGGCAGGATGTTTCCCCTGGCTGGGGAGGCTAGAACCAGTTCTCACAGTCTCAGAATAAGGGATCGGCCATTTAGTACTGAGATGAGGAGAAATCTCTTTACTCAGAATGTAGTGAATCTTTGGAATTCTCTACCCCAGAGGGCTGTGGAGGATTAATCGTTGAGCATATTCAAGAAAGAGATCGATAGATATTTGAATATTAAGGGAATCAAGGGATATGTGAATAGTGCAGCAAGTGGAGATGAGGTAGAAGATCAGTCATGATCTCATTGAATGGCGGGCCATGCCCGAAGGGCCAAATGGCCTACTCCTGCTCCTATTTCTTATTTTCTTATGTTCTTACAACAACACGCAAGGGTAGATACCTGTGTGTTTTAGCCAATGTTTATATGAAGTTTCTGTCAATGTGCTGTCAAACATTGAAATCTTTACTTTCAACATTTTCATTTCTTGGACAGATTTGTGTGCACCTTTGGAAGTGGGTTAGTGAGTTGCAGTGAATGACGACATATAACGGTAGCTCTCGCAATGCTGATGAGTGTGAAAGAAATGGATTGTGCATTGTAGAGATGCTTTATGGTGTTGGTGTGGTGCACCATGTGGCAGCCAGGGGGTAAATCGTCAAAATAAACTAAATCTGGCCATGGTGTGGCCTACCCTGGCCTCCCGGGCAGCAGTTTCTCGGGTGCTGATGCTCTGTGTCCTGTGCAGCATCAGTTGATTGTGGAGACATTTTGTGTTGTTATTGATGCTGCTGGTGCGCCTGGTGCTGCTGGTGCTGGGGCTGATCTTAGTGGGAATCTGAGGAGCAAGTTCACATAGTTTTGAAGCCACGGATGCAGATGTAATAGATGGTGGGTGAAGTTGAGATGACAGAAGCGATCTGTCAATGGTGAGAGAGGTTGTTCCAATGAGGTTGACACTGGATACAGGGTTTACTACAAAATCTTGCAACCTCCGTAAAGCTCAATCTGTCTTCCAAATGCAGTAAGCAACACTTCTGAGCTAGGAAAGTGAGCAGCTGTGAGATGGGAGCTTTTATAGCACATTTCCAGCTGTCAAGTAATGAGATTTTTCCATGGCAATTCAACTCAGGCCCTGCTTAACTGACGTGATCCTCGAGCAACGTGGGCGACCTGGTAAACTCTAAAGTTGAGCACAAAATTCTTTTAAAGTGGCTCTTAACAAGGTCATAATGACATAAGTTGCCTCTCCCTCCGCTGCTTGTCTGGTCTGTTCAGAGTTGACATACCCGCCATCTGCGAAAGTCGCGTGGCGGAGAGTTGAAAACAAAATTCCCACCCGACCCATCACCAAACGCGCCCGCTGACTCCCCAAAAAATTCTCCCCTCAGTGTCTGACCCGGGTATTCAGGATCCCGGATGCCCGAGTAGCTCCCAGGTCGACATGTACTGGTCCTTAGAGCACAGGTAATTGATCTAAATGCACTGATATCAGGTTACACCTGGCGATTAGCGCCAGCTACAAATGTAGGGTGTTCGGGTGCTGCACAGCCAGGACCACAGAATCCAATCTCCTGCCCATAATGACAATATTAGAGGTCCGGTGGCACAGTGTTTATGTTACTGTCCTAGTAATCCAGAGTCCCGGACAAATGATCCGGAAACACGCGGTCTCGGTGTTCTGATCCAGCTGCCGGCCTCGGCCGATGGTTCTTGTTATTAAACTGAGAGCGGTGTTTGTCCCCATACTTTCTAGATTTACTTCCCTGCTCTTTTAGCACAGTCACGCGATTATTGTGGGAAACTTTTTTAACAGGAAATAAAAACAAGATGTTTCAGTTCTTTAAACAGGAACTGGAGTTTCATGAAATGACGTGTACATTCAAATGTTACAACATTCCGATGTGTAAAGAAGATGATTGTCAAATGTTTTGCCATCGGATTCTGTGTTTTAGCAACAATTTAAATGGTCACTGTTAACAGTAACAGATTTAAATGGTTTAAGACAATTAGATTTTCAGAGTTGACGGTGTCTATTTCTAACAATGACTATTTTATTGATGTATTTCTGTAGATGCGGCGCTGCTTAATGTTCTCTACAGCTGGAACTGACGGTGGATTCAGTAAACCCGCAGTGTCAGGTCTGGTGGTGTAAAAATCCGTTATTGGAATCGCAGCTGCAAGGTTAGAAACACTGGCTGAATGTTCAGGGTTAATGTTCTGAACTAAACTCCGAACATGTGATGTTGGTTTTGTTACTTCCATATTCAGTTATTTTCGCTGAGTGAGTTCCTCTATTGCCAGGTTAACAAACGGTCAGACCTCACTACAAGAGGCTTTGGCTCCAATTTATATCCGAAAGACCGTCAAACATTCAGTGTAAATTCCTGTCTGTGCAGTCGGCACTCCAGGAGTAGGGACATCTTCTGAATAATTTTAATACAATGGCCACAACATTAAAATAAGATTATAAAGATGTTGTGTAGCAGCAGTAGGTTATATGGATAAACATAATTCGTAATACTTCCCCTTGCCATTGTTTAATAATGCTTCGTATATTGATAAAGCCTGTTTCAACCACTTTTTGAAAAGAGATCATTGCTCCAGGTGTTCGCACATGTTCCAACATTTGCATATGTCCGCCTGCCGTTCTTGGCCTCTTCCTACAGATGCAGTGAAAAGACATTTCAGTTCATCAGTTTGAGTTTGAGCAATGCCATCAAGATCCCCCCATAATGAATTAATTCTTGTTTCTAAACTTGGATGAAGAGACCGACTGTACTGTAGCCGAATTGGCTGATGATACAAATACAGGTGGGTTCGGAAGTTGTGAGGAGGACACAAAGAGTCTGCAAATGGACAGAGAAAGGTTAAGTGAGTGTGTAAAAATTGGCAGATGGAGAATAATGTGGGAAAATGTGAAGTTATCCACTTTTGAAGGAAGAATGAAAAAGCAAATTATTATTTAACTGAGTGAGACTACAAAGGGATCTGGGGGTCCGAGTACCTGAAACACAAACAGTTAGCATGCAGGTACAGCAAGTAATTAGGAAGGCTAATGGAATGTTGGCCTTTATTGCAAGGGGTATGAAGTATAAAAGTAGGGAAATTATGATGCAACTTTACAGGGCGCTGGTCAGACCGCACCTGGAGTACTGCGTACAGTTTTAGTCTCCATATTTAAGGAAGGATATATTTGCATTTGAGGCAGTGCAGAGAAGGTTCAGTTGGTTGATTCCTGGGATGAAGGGGTTGACATATGTCGAAAGGTTGAGCAGTTTGGGCCGATACTCATTGGAGTTTTGAAGAATGCGAGGTGATCTTATTAAAACATAAGATTATGAGGGGAATGATAGGGTGGATTATGGGAGGATGTTTCCCCTAGTGGGGGTATCTAGAACTAGGGGGCATAGTTTCAGAATAAGGGGTCATACATTTAAGACGGAGATGAGGATCAATTTCTTCTCTCAGAGGGTCGTGATCTTTGGAATTCTCTACCCCAGATAGCTGTGGAGGTGGAGTCATTGAATATATTGAAGGCGTAGATTGACAGATATTTGAACCTCAAGGGGTTCCAGGGGTATGGGGAGAGAGCCAGAAAGTGGTCTTGAGGCCAAGATTGGATCAGCCATCATCTTATTGAATGGCGGAGCAGGCTCGAGGGGTCGATTGGCCTATTCCTGCTCATGTTTCTTAAGTTCTTATGTTCTTATATAAAGCACACTTCCTGTAAGATTCAGATTTACTTTTGGCACATTTAATCTCCTGTCACATTCATTTCCTTTTACACTTCCGACACCAGTTCTACTGCAAACTTTCACTCTTTCCAAATGGCAGTGGATCTGCTAGTTCTAATTACATGAGGCACGTTTATCCATCTTACAACTGTTTAGAGAGAGCCTTTATGTGATAGACTTTTAATATTGGTTACAAATAATTAACACATGCGAGTACTATCGGACAATACAAGACCATAGACAAATAGGAACAAGTGGAGTCCATTCAGGCCCTCTGTCCTGTTCCGCCAATAAATTACATAAGAGCAGGCAATGTAGCCTGGCGCTGTTGCGCAGGCGCAGTCTTGCTCCCTTGCTCTCACGCAGGCGCAGTCTTACTCCCTGCCGTTATTCCGGAGATTCCCGGTCACGGGTCAGTTTGCCTCTTGTGCCGGGCGGTGCACAGCGATCGGTGAGAGACGGTAAGGAACAGGATCGTTCTCCGGGATACAGGGGAGTCGCAACCGTTAATGCGTGGAAGTCCAGTGGGCGGGATTTGCTGTGTGCCGGGCGGCGCGGGCCGGTGTGTGAGTGACGGTAAGAAACAGGATCGTTGCCGCGATCTGTGACTGAGTGAACTCGGCTCCATTCAGCGCACGGCCTGACAGCTCGGCTGCTCAGCCCAGCGTTTATATCACAGTGAGGGACTTTAAAGTGTAGCAGGTTTGTTTCGGAATATAAATCCCACGGAAATGTATTGAAACAGGGCAGAATACAGGGAAAGGTCCGGGATATAAACCCCAGGGAATGGACTGAACTAGGTCAGAATAAAGGGGCAGCTCCGGGATATAATCCCCCAGGGAATGGACTGAACCGGGTCATAATACAGGGGATAGCCCGGGATATAAACCCCAGGGAATGGACTGAGCCGAGCCATAATACAGGTGAAGGTAGGAGATATAAACCCCAGATAATGGACTGAATAGGGTCATAATACAAGAGATGCTCCGGGCCAAAAGCAACCAGGAATGTATTGAACCTGTCCTGATACGGGGAATGGTCGGGGAATGGAGGATGGGCCCCAAAGAGATCGGACAATTTCTGCAGTGTGGAGAAAAAAGGCGCTTTTCCGGCTTGGTGAGGGAAAATGCGGAACTCTCAGGCTGCCGGACTTTCACTATGAGGAAAAATACCAAATTAAACACAAAGCCTCGGAGCTGAGGGTTTGGAGTGTTGTGCAAGATAGAATGCAACTGCCAGTGATGTCAGGTGGTGTTTTACATGGGGAGGATGGGTCCAGTGAGATCAGACAGTGTGTAACCGGGTAGGATGGGCGCAGCGAGATCAGACAGTGGGTAACCCGTAGAGGATGGGTCCAGTGAGATCAGACAGTGTGTAACACGGGGACGATGGGTCCAGTGAGATCAGACAGTGTGTAACCGGGTAGGATGGGCGCAGCGAGATCAGACAGTGGGTAACCCGGTGAGGATGGGTCCAGTGAGATCAGACAGTGTGTACCCGGGGAGGTTGGGCCCAGTGAGATCAGACTGTGTGTAACCCTTTGAGGATGGGCCCAGTGACATCAGACAGTGTATAAGACGGGGAGGATGGGCCCAGTGAGGTCAGACAGTGTGCAAATCGGGGAGGATGGGTCCAGCGCGATCAGACAGTGTGTAAGACGGGGAGGATGGGCCCAATGAGGTCAGACAGTGTGCAAACCGGGGAGGATCGGCCCAGTGAGATCAGACAGTGTGTAACCCGGGGAGGATGGGCACAGTGAAGTCAGACAGTGTGTAACCCGGGGCTAGTCGGCCCAGTGAGATCAGACAGTGTGTAACCCGATTGGGATGGTCCCAGTGAGATCAGACAGTTTGTAACCCGGGGAGGGTGGGCCCAGTAAGATCATGCATTGTGTCAGACGGGGAGGATAGGCACAGTGAAATCAGACAGTGTGTAACCTGGCGAGGATGGTCCCAGTGAGATCAGACAGTGTGTAACCCGGGGAGGATCGTCCCAGTGAGATCAGGCAGTGTGTAATCCAGGGAGGATGGGCCCAGTGAGATCAGACAGTGTGTAACTCGGGGAGGATGGACCAAGTGAGATCAGACAGTGTTTAACTCGGGGAGGATGGACCAAGTGAGATCAGACAGTGTGTAACCCGGGGAGAATGGGCCCAGTGAGATCAGACAGTGTGTAACCCGTGGAGGATGGGCCCAGTGAGATCAGACAGTGTGTAACCCGTGGAGGATGGGTCCAGTGAGATCAATCAGTTTTACCCCGGCGAGGATGTGCCCAGTGGGATCAGACATTGTGTAACCCGCGGAGTTTTGGGCCCAGTGAAATCTGACAGTGTGTAACTCGGGAAGGGTGGGACCAGTGAGATCAGACAGTTTGTGTACACCGGGGAGGATGGGCCCAGTGAAGACATACAGTGTGTAACCCTTGGGGGGGGGGGGGGGATGATCTCATTGAGATCATGATGCGGAGATGCCGGTGTTGGACTGGGGTGGACAAAAAATGAGAAGTCGCACAACACCAGGTTATAGTCGAACAGATTTATTTAAAATTACGAGCTTTCGGAGCTGTCGCCCCTTCGACAGGTAAAGGTACCTTTACCAGACGAAGAGGCGACAGCAACGAAAGCTCGTAATTTTAAATACATCTGTTGGACTATAACCTGGTGTTGTGCGACTTCTCATCATTGAGATCAGACAGTGTGTAAGCCACGGAGGTTGGGCCCAGTGAGATCAGACAGTGCGTAATCCGGGGTGGTGGGGGGCGGGGCACTGATGTAAAACAGTGTGTAACACGGGGAGGATGGGCCAGTGAGATCAGATAGTGTGTAACCCGGGGAGGATGGGCCCAGTGAGATCAGACAGTGTGTATCCCTTTGAGGATGGGCCCAGTGAGGTCAGACAGTGTGTAACCCGGGGAGGATGGGCCCAGTGAGATCATACAGTGTGTATCCCTTTGAGGATGGGCCCAGTGAGGTCAGACAGTGTGTAACCATGGAGGGATTGATCCAGTGAGGTCAGGCAGTGTATAACCCGGGGAGAATGGGCCCAGTGAGATCAGACAGTGTGTAACCCGGGGAGGTTGGGCCCAGTGAGCTCAGACAGCGGATAAAACGTGTGGGATGTGCCCAGTGAAATCAGACGGTATGTAATCTGCAGTGGATGGTTCCATTGAGATCAGACAGTGTGTATCCATTTGAGGATGGGCCCAGTGAGATCAGACAGTTTGTAAACCGGGGAGGATGCGCCCAATGTGGGCAGACAGTGTATAACCCGGGCAGGATGGGCCCAGTGAGATCTGACAGTGTGTATCCCTTTGAAGCTGGTCCCAGTGAGGTCAGACAGTCTGTAACCCTGGAGGGATTGGTCCAGTGAGGTCAGGCAACGTGTAACCCGGGGAGGAAGGGCCCAGTGAGATCAGACATTGTCTAACACGGGGAGAATGGGCCCAGTGAGATCAAACAGTTTGTAGCCAGGGGAGGATGGGCCCAGTGAAATCAGACAGTGTGTAACTCGGGGAGGATGGGCCCATTGAGATCACACAGTGTGTAACTCGGGGAGGATGTGCCCAGTGAGATTAGACCGTGTGTATCCAGGGGAGGATGGGCCCTTTGAAATCAGACTGTATGTATCCCGTTCAGGATTGGCCCAGTGATATGAGACAGTTTGTAACTCGGTATGGATTGGCCCAGTGAGATCAGACAGTGTGTAGCCCTTTGAGAATGGGCCCAGTGAGGTCAGACAGTGTGGAACACTGTGAGGATGGGCCCAGGGAGGTCAGGCTGTGTGTAACCCGGGGAGAATGGGCCAAGTGAGATCAGACAGTGTGTAACCCGGGAAGGTTGGGCCCAGTGAGATCAAACAGTTAGTAGCCCTGGGAGGATGGGCCCAGTGAATCAGACAGTGTGTTACTCGGGGAGGATGTGCCCAGTGAGATTAGACCGTGTGTAGCCCGGGAAAGGTGGGCCCACTGAAATCAGACTGTATGTATCCCGTTCAGGATGGGCCCAGTGAGACCAGACAGTGTGTATCCATATGACGATGGGCCCAGTGAGGTCATACAGTGTGTAACCCGGGGAGGATGGGCCCAGTGAGTTCAGGCAGTGTGTAACCCGGGGAATGGAACCAGTGAGATCAGACAGTGTGTAATCCGGGGAGGGTAGGACCAGTGAGATCAGACAGTATGTAAACCGGGGAGTATGGGTCCAGTGAGATCTATCAGTTTTAACCCGGGGAGGATGTGCCCAGTGGGATCAGACAGTGTGTAACCCGCGGAGGTTTCAGCCCTGTGCAATCTGACAGTGTGTAACTCGGGGAGGTTGGGACCAGTGAGATCAGACAGTGTGTCACACGGGGAGGATGGGCCCAGTGAGGTCAGACAATTTGTAACCCGGGAGGGATTGGTCCAGTGAGGTCAGGCAGTTTGTAACCCGGGGAGAATGGGCCCAGTGAGATCAGACTGAGTGTAACCCGGGGAGGATGGGCCCAGTGAGCTCAGACAGTGTAACCCGGGGAGGATGGGCCCAGTGAGATCAGACAGCGGATAACACGGGGAGGATGTGCCCAGTGAAATCAGACGGTATGTAATCTGGGGTGGATTGTTCCATTGAGATCAGACAGTGCGTATCCCTTTGAGGATGGGCACAGTGAGATCAGACAGTATGTAACCCGGGAGGATGGGACCAGTGAGATCAGACATTGTGTATCCTTTTGAAGATGGGCCCAGTGAGGTCAGACAGTGTGTAATCCTGGAGGGATTGGTCCAGTGAGGTCAGGCAACGTGTAACTCGGGGAGGAAGGGCCCAGTGAGATGAGACATTGTGTAACCCGGGGAGGATAGAAACATAGAAGATAGGAGCAGGAGTAGGCCATTCGGCCCCTCGAGCCTGCTCCGCTATTCGATGAGATCATGGCTGATCATCCAAACCCAGTACCCTGTACCTGCCTTCTCCCCATATCCCTTGATACCTTTAGCTTTAAGAAATATATCTAACTCATTCTTGAATATATTTAATGAATTGGCCTCGACTACCTTCTGTGGTAGAGAATTACACACGTTCACCAGTCTCTGGGTGAACAAATTCTTCCTCATTTCTGCCTTAAATGGCTTACCCGTTATCCTTAGTTGATCACCCCTGGTTCTGGACTCTCCGACAATCGAGAACATTCTTCCTGCATCTAGTTTGTCCAGACCTGTCAGAATTGTTATGTTTCGATGAGATCCCCTCTCATTCTTCTATACTCCAGCGAGTATAAGCCCAATCGACCCAATCTCTCCACATATGTCATTCTTGCCAGCCCAGATATCAGCCTTGTGAATCTTAGCTGAACTCCTTCCATGGCAAGAACTTCCTTCCTCAGATAAGGCGACCAAAACTGCACACAGTAATCAAGGTGTGGTTTCACTAAGGCCCTGTACAACTGCAGCAGGACATCCCTGTTCCTATACTCAAACCCTTTCGCTATGAAGGCCAACATACCATTTGCCTTCTACACCGCCTGCTGCACCTGCATGCTTACTTTCAGCGACTGGTGCACAAGGACACCCAGGTCTCGTTGCACTTCCCATTCTCCCAATCTATTGCCATTCAGATAATAGTCTGCATTTCTGTTTTTGACACCAAAGTGGATAACCTCGCATTTATCCACGTTATATTGCATCTGCCACGCTTCTGCCCACTCACCCAACCTGTCCAAATCATCCTGGAGTTTCTCGGTATCATCTTCGCAGCACACACTCTCACCCAGCTTTGTGTCATCTGCAAACTTGGAGATATTACTTTTAGTTCCCTTATCTAGATCATTAATGTATATTGTGAATAGCTGGGGTCCAAGAACCGATCCCTGCGGTACCCCACTAGTCACTGCGTGCCACTCGTTAAAAGACCCATTAATTCCTACTCTCTGCTTTCTGTCCGCCAACCAGTTCTCTATCCAAGTCAATACCTTGCCCCCAATCCCATGTGCCTTAACTTTACATGCTAATCTCTTTTGCGGGACCTTATCGAAAGCCTTTTGAAAGTCCAAATAAACCACATCTACTGGTTCTCCCTTATATATTTTCCCAGTTACATCCTCAAAAAATTCCAGTAGATTAGTCAAGCACGATTTACCTTTTGTAAATCCATGTTGACTTTGTCCGATCCTGTCACTGTTTTTCAAGTGCTCAGATATTACATCCTTTATAATGGACTCTAGCATTTTCCCCACCACCGGTGTCAGGCTTACCGGTCTGTAATTCCCCGCTTTCTCTCTGCAACCCTTTTTGAATAGTGGGGTAATATTAGCTACCCTCCAATCCATGGGTACAGTTCCAGATTCCATCGAATGTTGGAAGATGATCAGCAATGCATCTACTATTTCTAGGGCCACTTCCTTAAGTACCCTAGGATATAGATTATCAGGCCCTGGGGATTTATCGGCCTTCAATCCCGTCAATTTCCCTAACACCATTTCCCTGCAAATACTGATTTCTTTCAGTTCCTCCCTTTCATCAGACCGTATGTTCTCCAACATCTCTGGGAGGTTATTTGTGTCCTCCTTTGTGAAGACAGAACCAAAATAAGCATTTAAATGGTCTGCCATTTCTTTGTTCCCCATTATTACTTCCCCCGCTTCTGACTGCAATGGACCTACACTTGATTTCACTAATCTTTTTCTCTTCACATATCTATAAAAGCTCTTACAGTCAGTTTCTATTTTACCAGCAAGCTTACTTTCATATTCTATTTTCCCCTTCTTAATTAATCCCTTTGTCCTCCTTTGTTCAATCCTAAACTGCTCCCAATACTCAGGGTTACCGCTTTTTCTGGTCAATTTATATGCCCTCTCCTTGAATCTTATGCTGTCCTTAATTTCCCTTGTTCGCCACGGTTGAGTCGCCCTTTTTGTTTTATTCTTATCCCACACTGGGATGAACAAATTCTGTAGTTCATCCATGCAGTCTTTGAATGTTTGCCATTGCCTATACAACATCAACCCCTTGAGTGACATTCCCCAATCAATCCTACCGAATTCGCGCCTCCTACCATCGTAGTTTCCTTTATTTAAATTCAGGACCCCAGTCTCTGATTCAACTATTTCACTCTCCATCCTAATGAAGAATTTAAATATTATGATCACTCTGACCCAAGGGGCCTCGTACAACAAGATTGCTAATTAATCCTTTCTCGTTACATAATACCCAGTCTAAGATGGCCCAATCTCTGGTTGGTTCCTCGACATATTGTTCCAGAAAACCATCCCGTAAACATTCTGGGAATTCCTCCTCCACAGTATTTTTATAATTTTGTTAGCCCAATCTATATGTAAATTAAAGTCACCCATGATGACTGCTGTGCCCTTACTGCATGCTTCTCTAATTTCCCTTTTAATGCCGTCCCCAAACTCCGTATTACTATTTGGAGGTCTATATACCACACCCACTAACGTTTTCTGCCCCTTGTTATTTCTCAGTTCTACCCATACAGATTCCGCATCATCACGGCTAATATCCTTCCTTTCAATTGTGTCAATCCCCTCTTTAACCAGCATTGCTACCCCACCTCCCTTTCTTTTTTGCCTATCTCTCCTAAATATTGAATAACCCTGGATGTTGAGTTCCCAGCCTTGGCCACCCTGGAGCCATGTTTGTGTAATCCAAATCAAATCATATGCATTTACCTCTATTTGCGCAGCTAATCCATCCACCTTGTTCCGAATGCTCCTTGCATTAAGACACAAAGCCTTCAGCCTTGTTTCTTTAACAACTCAGACCTATATGAATTATTATTTTCTGTGACCATGTTTGATTTAAACCGTTGAGTTCTTTGCCTTCTACTTTTGTTTTTCTCCTTCCTGTCTTTAGCTTTTATCATTGCTTCCCTTTCCTCTGTTTCCCTGCTCACGTTCCCAACCCCCTGCCACTTTAGTTTAAACCCTCCCCAACAGCACTAGCAAACACTCCCCCTAGGACATCGGTCCGGCCCTGCCCAGGTGCAGACCGTCCCGTTTGTACTGTTCCCACCTCCCCCAGAACTGGTTCTAATGTCCAAGGAATTTGAATCCCTCCCCCTTGCACCATTCCTCTAGCCACGTATTCATTTGAAATATCTTCCTATTTCTACTCTGACTAGCACGTGGCACTGGTAGCAATCCTGAGATTACTACCTTTGAGGTCCTATTTTTTAATTTACCTCCTAACTCCCTATATTCTGCTTTTAGGACCTAATCCCGTTTTTTTACCTATATCGCTGATGCCTATGTGCACCACGACAACTGGCTGTTCGCCCTCCCCCTCCAAAATGTTCTGTAGCCGCTCCGAGACGTCCTTGACCCTTGCACCAGGGAGGCAACACGTCATCCTGGAGTCTCGTTTGCAGCCGCAGAAACGCCTATCTATTCCCCTTACAATTGAATCCCCTATCACTATAGCTCTTCCAGACTTTTTACTTCCAGCCTGTGCAGCAGAGCCACCCATGGTGCCAGGATGTTGGCTGCTGCCGCCTTCCCCTGATAAGTCATCCCCCCCAACAGCATCCAAAGTGGTATATCTGTTTGAGAGGGGGATGGCCACAGGGGACCCCTGCACTACCTGGCTGCACCTCTTAATCTGCCTGGTGGTCACCCATTCACTTCCTGCCTGTACACCCTTTACCTGCGATGTGACCAACTCGCTAAACGTGTTAACCACGACGTTCGCAGCGTCGCAAAAGCTCCAATATGCATCCATCTGCAGCTCCAGCACCGCAATGCGGTCCGTCAGTAGCTGCAGCTGAATACATTTCCCACACACATGGTCGTCAGGGACACAGGAAGCGTCCCTGATTTCCCACATGTTGCAGGAGGAGCATATCACGGGGCGGAGCTCTCCTGCCATGACTTACCCTTTAATTAATTAATTAAAAATAAACTAATTGAATCCCGCCAATTTCACTTCAATTAATTGATATATACAAGGGCCCTTGCTTGACATCAGTCCCCGCTACACCAGAGACTCTAGAAACTATAAACCACAGAATTTAAGTATGGAAAAAAGGAGAAAGAGAGAAATACTCACCAACCAATCACTTACCTGCTTTCTGGTGACGTCACACTTTGCTTATTTTATACTTCTCTCTCTCCCGCTCTCTGGGCTCAGATTGGTAAGCCTACCTGGTCGCTGCCGCCTTTTACCGCCGCCGCCTCGCCGCTGTCGCTCCACCCAGGTCCGCCGCCTCTGTGGGCCTACGTGGTCGCTGCCGCCTTTTACTGCCGCCGCCTCGCCGCTGTCGCTCCACCCAGGTCCGCCGCCTCTGTGGGTCTACCTGGTCGTTGCCGCCTTTTACCGCCGCCGCTTCGCTGCTGTCACTCTAACCAGGTCCGCCGCCGCTGTGGGCCTACCTGGTCGCTGCCGCCTTTTACCGCCGCTGCCTCGCCGCTGTCGCTCCAACCAGGTCCGCCGCCTCTGGGCCCAGTGAGATCAAACAGTTTGTCGCCCGGGGAGGATGGGCCCAGTGAAATCACACAGTGTGTAACCCGGGGAGGATTGGTCCAGTGATATCAGCTAGTGTGTAACCCATTGAGGATGTGCCCAGCGGTATCAGACAGTGTGTAACCCGGGAAGGATCGGCCCAGTGAGATCGGATAGTATGTAAAGCGGGGAGGATGGGCCCACTGATATCAGAGAGTGTGTAACCCGGGGAGGATGTTCAAAGTAAGATCATACAGTGTGTAATCCGGGGAGGATGGGCCCAGTGAGATCAGACAGTGTATGACCCAAGGAGGATAGGCCCAGTGAGATCAGACACTCTGTAACCCGGGGAGGATGGTTCCAGTGAGCTCAGACAGCGTTAAACACGGGGAGAATGGGCCCAGTGAGATCAGACTTTATGTAACCAGGGGTGGATGGTTCCAGTGAGATCAGACAGTGTGTAACCTTTGGATGATGGGCCCAGTGAGATTTGACAGTGTGTCACCAGGGGAGGATGGGCCCAGTGAGATCAGGCAGTGTGTAATCCGGGGATGCTGGGCCAAGTGAGATCAGACAGTGTCTAACCCGGGGAGGATGGTCCCAGTGAGATCAGACAGTGTGTAACCCGGGGATGATGGGTCCAGTACTAGCAAACCGTGTGTTACCTCTGAATGAAAGCCCCAGTGACATCAGGAAGCTTCGGTTTGCCATCTGATATCAGTGGGCCCATCCTCCCCGAGTTACATACTATCCGATCTCACTGGGCCGATCCTCCCCGGGTTACACACTGTCTGATACCACTGGCTACATCCTCAACGGGTTACACACTAACTGATCTCACTGGACCCATCCTCCCCGGTTTGCATAAAGCACAGAGTAAATTGTACATTTCCATCCAGAAATTTGTTGATTTGCTGGAAGCCCAGGCGGGCATGTCAGGGATCTATGAAAAGGGACAAAATCAGACAGAAATTCTCGCACCCAAACTTTTATTTTTATTAGGCAGAAGAAAAGTCTACATTACATTACTTCACACTATTCACACTGTTATTTTCTGTCCTGCCATAATTAGATCTCCCGGTGAATGACTGAGTGATTGAGGAAGGTCCACAGCTGAGAGTAAACAGGGATTGTAGACTGAGGAACGACAGCAGCTGAACCAACAGAGGATTGTGTGAGCACAAACCAGAAAGAACCCTTCCGATTCAAAGACTCCCAGAGATCGACTGGGGAAAAAGGTAATAGAGAGTCCCATTGACTCAGATAAACACTGGTCCTGGAGATGGACTGGGGAGAAAGGTCAGAGAGTGTCCCATTAACTCAGATACACACTGGTCCAGGAGATGGACCGGGAGAAACGTAAGAGAGAGAGTCCCATTGACTCAGATACAAACTGGTCCTGGAGATGGACTGGTGAGAAAGGTCAGAGAGAGTCCCATTGACTCAGATACACACTGGTCCTGGAGATGGACTGGGGTGTGTGGATGAGGGTCGCGCAGTTGATGTAGTCTACATGGACTTCAATAAGGCATTGGACAAAGTCCCGCAATGGAGACTGGTCAAGTAGGTAAGAGCCCATGGGATCCAGGGCAATTTGGCACATTGGATCCAAAATTGGCTTAGTGTCAGGAGGCAGAGGGTGATTGTCCAAGGTTGTTTTTGTGACTGGAAGCCTGTGTCCAGTGGTGTAACGCAGGGATCGGTGCTGGGTCCCTTGCTGTTTGTAGTGTACATTAATGATTTAGATATGAATGTGGGAAATATGATCAGTAAGTTCGCAGATGACACGAAAATTGGTGGAGTGGTAAATAGCGAAGAGTGTAGCCTTAGGCTACAGGACGATATAGATAGGTTGGTTAGATGGGCAGAGCAGTTGGACATGGAATTTAACTCTGAAAAGTGTGAGTTGATGAATTTTGAGAGGAGTAACAAGGCAAGGGAATACACAATGAATGGTAAGACCCGAGGAAGGACAGAGGATCAGTGGGACCTTGGTGTGCATGTACATAGATCCCACAAGGCAGCAGGACAGGCAGATAAGGTGGTTAAAGAGGCATATGGGGAACATTCCTTCTTTAGCCGAGGCATAGAATTTAAGGGTCATGATGCGGAGATGCCGGTGTTGGACTGGGGTGGACAAAAATGAGAAGTCGCACAACACCAGGTTATAGTCCAACAGTTTTATTTGAGATCACAAGCTTTCGGAGCTTACGTGGCCCCTTCCTCAGGTGAAGTAAAGAAATACAGACTCGACAAAGCATATATAGATAGAGAACAATGCATGTGTAACTTACAATGGCAGACGACTACATTTAAATCATCCTGACTGTTTATCTGCCGAGGTGTAACAAAACGCAATCAGGTCAGCCAGGAAGGTACCACATCAAAGACATAGCAAGATACAACTGAGACAATGAGGTGGAGTCACAGGGGGTCTAATGTGTCAAAAGCCGCAGTCGGTATGGGAAACGATAAACTGTAACATTTTTACTTTTTTACTGGGAATCACATCTGTGGACAAGCCAACGACGACTCGAGTCTGGATCACGTCATGTATCGTGACATAAACCCAAGATCCCGGTTGAGGCCGTCCTCATGAGTGCAGAACTTGGCTATCAGTTTCTGCTCGATGATTTTGCGTTGTCGTGTGTTTCTAAGGCCGCCTTGGAGAACGCTTACCCGCAGATCCGAGGCTGAATGTCCTTGACTGCTGAAGTGTTCCCCGACTGGGAGGGAACACTCCTGCCTGGTGATTGTTGCGCGGTGTCCGTTCATACATTGTCTCAGTGTCTGCATGGTCTCGCCGATGTACCATGCCGCGGTGCATTCTTTCCTGCAACGTATGAGGTAGACAACGTTGGCCGAATCACATGAGTATGTACCATGTACCTGGTGGGTAGTGTCCTCACATGTGATGATGGTATCTGTGTTGATGATCTGGCATGTCTTGCAGAGGTTGCCGTGGCAGGGTTGTGTGGTGTCGTGGTCGCTGTTATCCTGAAAGCTGGGTAATTTGCTGCGAACGATGGTACTTCTGAGGTTAGGCGGCTGTTTGAAGGCAAGTAGTGGAGGCGTGGGGATGGCCTTAGCGAGGTGTTCGTCGTCATCGATGACATGTTGGAGGCTGCGAAGAACATGGCGTAGTTTCTCCACTCCGGGGAAGTACTGGACGACGTAGGGTACCCTGTTGTTTGTGTCCCATGTTTGCCTTCTGAGGAGGTCTACGCGATTTTTCGCTGTGGCCCGTCGGAACTGTCGATCGATGAGTCGAGCGTCATATCCCGTTCTTATGAGGGCGTCCTCGTAAGAACGGGATATGACGCTCGACTCATCGATCGACAGTTCCGACGGGCCACAGCGAAAAATCGCATAGACCTCCTCAGAAGGCAAACACGGGACACAACCAACAGGGTACCCTACGTCGTCCAGTACTTCCCCGGAGCGGAGAAACTATGCCATGTTCTTCGCAGCCTCCAACATGTCATCGATGACGACGAACACCTCGCTAAGGCCATCCCTACGCCTCCACTACTTGCCTTCAAACAGCCGCCTAACCTCAGAAGTATCATCGTTCGCAGCAAATTACCCAGCTTTCAGGATAACAGCGACCACGACACCACACAACCCTGCAACGGCAACCTCTGCAAGACATGCCAGATCATCAACACAGATACCATCATCACACGTGAGGACACTACCCACCAGGTACATGGTACATACTCATGTGACTCGGCCAACATTGTCTACCTCATACGTTGCAGGAAAGAATGCACCACGGCATGGTACATCGGCGAGACCATGCAGACACTGAGACAACGTATGAACGGACACAGCACAGCAATCACCAGGCAGGAGTGTTCCCTCCCAGTCGGGGAACACTTCAGCAGTCAAGGACATTCAGCCTCGGATCTGCGGGTAAGCGTTCTCCAAGGCAGCCTTAGAAACACACGACAACGCAAAATCATCGAGCAGAAACTGATAGCCAAGTTCCGCACTCATGAGGACGGCCTCAACCGGGATCTTGGGTTTATGTCACGATACATGACGTGATCCAGACTCGAGTTGTCGTTGGCTTGTTCACAGATGTGATTCCCAGTAAAAAAGTAAAAATTTTACAGTTTATCGTTTCCCATACCGACTGTGGCTTTTGACACATTGGACCCCCTGTGACTCCACCTCATTGTCTCAGTTGTATCTTGCTATGTCTTTGATGTGGTACCTTCCTGGCTGACCTGATTGCCTTTTGTCACACATCGGCAGATAAACAGTCAGGATGATTTAAATGTCGTCATCTATCATTGTAAGTTACACATGCATTGTTCTCTATCTATATATGCTTTGTCGATGCTGTATTTCTTTACTTCACCTGAGGAAGGGGCCACGTAAGCTCCGAAAGCTTGTGATTTCAAATAAAACTGTTGGACTATAACCTGGTGTTGTGCGACTTCTCATAGAATTTAAGAGCAGGGAAGTTATGATGGAGCTGTACAAAACGCTAATTAGGCCACAGATGGAATACTGTGTGCAGTTCTGGTCGCCACACTATAGGAAGGATGTAATTGCATTGGAGAGGGTGCAGAGGAGATTCACCAGGCTTTTACCTGGACTGGAGCGCTTCAGCTATGAAGAGAGACTGGACAGGCTGGGGTTGTTTTCCTTAGAGCAGAGAAGGCTGAGGGGGGACCTGATTGAGTTTTACAAAATTAAGAGGAGCATGGATGGGGTAGATAGCAAGGAACTGTTCCCCTTAGTAGAGGGGTCAATAACCAGGGGGCATAGTTTCAAGATAAGAGATAGGAGGTTTTGAGGGGATTTGAGGAAAAACTTTTTCAGCCAAAGGTTGGTTGGAATCTGGAACTCACTGCCTGAAAAGGTGGTAGAGGCAGGAACCCTCACAACATTCAAGAAGCATTTAGATGAGCACTTGAAACGCCATAGCATACAAGGCTAGGGACCAAGTGCTGGAAAATGGAATTAGAAGAGACAGGGCTTGATGGCCGGCGCGGACACGATTGGCCGAAGGGCCTCTTCCTGTGCTGTATAATTCTATGACTCTATGACTCTATAAAGGTCAGAGAGAGTCCCATTGACTCAGATACACACTGGTCCCGGAGATGGACTGGGGAGAACGGTCAGAGATTGTTCAATTGACTCAGATTCACACTGGTCCTGGAGATGGACTGGGGAGAAAGGTCAGAGAGAGTCCCATTGACTCAGATATACACTGGTCCTGGAGATGGACTGGGGAGAAAGGTCAGAGAGAGTCCCGTTGACTCAGATACACACTGGTGCTGCAGATGGACCGGGGAGAAAGGTCAGAGAGAGTCCCATTGACTCAGATACATACTGGTCCTGGAGATGGTCCTGGGGGAAAGGTCAGAGAGAGTCCTATTGACTAAGATACACACTGGTCCTGTAGATGGACTGGGGAGAAAGGTCAGAGAGAATCCCATTGGCTCAGATACACACTGGTCCTGGAGATGGTCCTGGGGGAAAGGTCAGAGAGAGTCCCATTGATTCAGATACACACTGGTCCTGGAGATGGTCCTGGGGGAAAGGTCAGAGAGAATCCTATTAACTAAGATACACACTGGTCCTGGAGATGGACTGGGGAGAAAGGTCAGAGAGAATCCCATTGACTCAGATGATACCCTCCACACTATTACTGCAAATTTGGTTTGCCCAGTCTATATGTAGATTAAAGTCCCCCATGATTATTGTATTACCCTTGCTACATGCGCCTCTAATTTCCTGATTCATACTCTGCCCTATATTACAACTACTATTTAGGGGCGTATAAACAACTCCCACCAATGTTTTCTCCCCCTTGCTGTTTCTTCGCTCAACCTAAACCGATTATTCTACTTGTTTTTCGGAGCTATGTTCCTTTTTCTCTACTGTCTTTATCCAATTCTTTATCGATACGGAGACCAAAACTGTGCACGGTACTCCGGGTGTGGTCTCAACAAAGCCCTGTACAATTGTAGCAAGACTTCCTTACTGTTTAACTCTAACCCACTTGCAATAATGTCCAACATGCCATCGCCTGCCTAATTGCTTGCTGTACCTGCATGCTAACTTTGTTTCCTGTACGAGAACATCTAAATCTCTCTGAACACCAACATTTAATGATTTTTCACTTTTTAAAAAAGGTTATGTTTTTCTGTTCTTCCTACTAAAGTGAATAACCTCACATTTCCTCACATTATATTCCATCTGTCATCTTATTGCCCACAAAGTTAACCTGCCCATATCCATGTGCAGGCTCGTTGTGTCCTCCTCATAGCTTACTATTCCAGCTAGCTTTGTATCATAAGCAAACCTGGAAACATTGCACTCGGTCCCTTCATCTAAGTCATTAATATAGATTGTAAATAGCAGAGGCCCGAGCACTGATCCTTGTGGCACCCTACTAGTTACATCCTGTCAAGCTGAAAATGACCTGTTTATCCCTACTCTTTATTTTCTGTTAGTTAACCAATCCTCTATTGATGCTAATAGCGTCATAGCTTCACAGAAGGAGACCATTCGACCCATCGAGCCCGCGCAAGCTCTCTGTAGAGCAATCCAGTCCTTCCCATTCCCCCGCTCTATCCCCGTAGCCCTGCAAGTTTATTTCCCTCAAGTGCCTAACCTGTCTCCGCTTGAAAATATTGAGTGTGTCTGCCTCCACCGCTTCCGGTGGCAATGAGTTCCAGGTCCTCACCACTCTGCCTGATCATATTATGATATTCTAAGTGCCCTCTTACCCCTCCCTTAAAAAGGGATTCCAGCATTTTTCCGACGTCAGGCTCACTGACCTGTTGTTCCATGCTTTCTCTCTTCCCCCTTTTTTGAATAGCGGGGTTACATTTGCGACCTTCCAATCCGCTGGGACCATTCCAGAATCAAGGGAATTTTGGAAGATCAAACCCAATGCATCCACTATCTCTTCAGCCACCTCTTTCAGAACCCTAGGATGTAGGCCGTCAGGTCCAGGGGATTTGTCGGCTTTTAGTCCCATTAGTTTCTCTAGTACTTTTTCTCTACATTAATTAATTACGTTAAGTTCCTCACCCTCATTAGACCCTTGGTTCTCCACCATTTTTGGTATGCTTTTTGTGTCTTCTACTGTGAAGACAGATACAAAATATTTGTTTAACTTTTCTGCCATTTCCTTATGCCCCATAATAATTTATCCTGTCTTAGCCTCTAAGGGACCAACGTGTACTTGTGCTACACTTTTCCTTTTTACATACTCTGACAATCTGCTTTTATATTTCTTGCTAGATTTCTTTCATTCTATTTTTTCCCTTTTTTACAAATTTTTGGTCAACCTTTGCTGGTTTCTGAAACTCTCCAAATCCTCAGGCTTACTATTATTCTTTGCAACATTATAAGCTTCTTTTGTCAATCTAATACTATCCTTAACTTCTTTAGTTAGCCACGGTTGAATCATTTTTCACCTGGAGTTTTTGTTTCCCAATGGAATGTATTTTTGTTGAAAATTGAAATATTTCTTTAAATGCTAGCCACTGCTTATCTACCGCCACATCTTTTTAATCTATTTTTCCAATCTACCTTAGCTAACTCGCCCCTCATACCTATATAATTGGCTTTATTTAAGTTTAAGTCTCTAGATTCGGACTTAGGCAAGTCACTCTCAAATTTAATGTAAAATTCTATCATATTATGATCACTCTGCCCCAGAGTATCCTTTACTATGAGTTTGCTAATTAACCCTGTCTCATTACACAATACAACATCTAAAATAACCTGTCCCCTGGTTGGTTCCATGACACATTGTTCTGGAAACTGTCCCGAATGCATTCGTCCTCCAGACTACCTTTGCCTATTTGATTTGTCCAGTCTATATGAAGATTAAAGTACCCCAAGATTATTGCATTACCTTTGTTGCAAGCTCCTACTATTTCTTGATTAATATTCTGTTCAATGGTATAGCTACTGTTGGTGGCCTATATACTACTCCTACCAGTGTTTTCTGCCCCTTGTTATTCCTTATCTCCACCCATACTGATTCTACTTCCTGATCTTCTGAGTTGAGATCCTTTCTCGCTACTGTCCTTATGGCATCCTTTATTATCAGGGCTACTCCCCCTCCTTAACCATTCTGCCTGACTTTTTGAAACGTTATGTACCCTGGAACATTTACTTCCCAACTTCGGCCGCTTTGCAACCATGTCTCTGCAATGGCTATTAGATCAAACCTATTTATCTCTATTTGTGCCACTAGGTAACCTATCTGTATACGAATACTTCGTGCATTCAGATAAAGAGCATTTAATTCTTTTTTTTAACCATTATTCCCTGCTTTGACCTTATTCTCTGCTGCACTGCTACCATTAAACTCTCTGTCGCTTCCTGTCACACTCTGCTTATTTTTACCCAAATCGCTACACTGCTCTATTGCCTTGACCTTTCTCTTTAAATGTATACATTTCCCCTCACCTGACCCCCCCTTTTTTTAGTTTAAAGCCCTATCTAATGCCTTATTTACTGTCCCCTACTACTACCAAAATCCTTCCTTCTCCCCCCACTTGGATGGCCCCCTGTACCGCAGTGCCGTGGTACCACAATGGGAATTTTTAACATGGAGATGTGAGATTAAACAAAAAAGTATTGAAGAGGATAATTATCCAGCTGGTTAATGCTGGTTCATTATTGTGGGTATTATTTCTCGAGTCTGTAAGAACATTTGGTGCAGAGAATATGGGATGGGTTTTGGATTATGCTTTACTTCAAATAGCTTTTAAATATTAAAGCAAAATACTGCGAATGCTGGAAATCTGAAATAAAAACAAAAACTGCTGGAAATACTCAGCAGGTTAAACAGCATGTGGAGAGAGAAACAGATTTAACGTTTCGGGTTCTGACGAAAGGTCATTGACCTGAAACGTTAACTCTTTCTGTATCCTTTTCTGAAAGCCTTATCGTCCTGCCTGCCACCTTCAAAGATTTCTGTATGTATACCCCAAGTTTTTTCTGTCCCTGCAACCCCTTTAAATTGTACCAGTTAGTTTAAATTGCATCGCCTCATTCTTCTTTCGAAAATGCAGCACTTCACACTTCTCTGTTTTAAATTACACCTGCCATGTGTCTGCCCATTTCACCAGACTGCCTATTTACTCCTGAAGTCTTCTGCTATCCTCCTCATGGTTTACGACTTTTCCGAGATTCATGTCATCTACAAACTTTTAAATTATGCTCTGTATAGCTAAGTCCAGGTCACTAAAATATATCAAAAAGAGCAGTGATCCTAATACCGACACCTGGGGACACTGTATACATCCCTCCATGTGAAAAATATCGGTTCACAACTACATTCTGCTTTCTGTCCCTTCGCCAATTTAGTATCTACGCTGCCACTTTTCCTGTAATATCATTGGCTTCAATTTTGTTAACCAGATTATTATGAGGTAGTTTATCAAACGCCTTCTGATAGTCCACATACGCAAAATCAACTGCAGTACCTTCATCAACCGTCTCCTATTTCATCGATTAACTCATTCAAGTCAGGCAGACTTGATTTGCCTTTAGAAAAAATCAATTTCCTGTCGCTAATTAACCCATTTTCTTCCAAGTGACATGAATTTTGATTTGGATTTTTATCCCTAGAAGCTCCCTCAATACCGATGTAAAGCTGAGTCGCCTGTAGTTAATTGTTTTATCACTCTGTCCTTTTTTTGAAGAGGGAAGTAACGTTTGCAACCCTTCAGTCCTCTGGCACCTCTCCCATAACTAAGGATTGGAAGTTTGTGGGAGAGCGGGTGACTTTTCTACTTTGCGCCTTGCAATCCGTTTTAGTACATCGTCCTAATCTATTGATATCGTCTCCCATTTCTCACCCACCTCCTCCTTTACTGTACGATTGGCAGCAGCCTCTTCTTTAGTGAATACGGATGCAAAGTGTTAATTTAGTACCTCAGCCATGTCCGCTGCTTCCACAAGATGATTGCCTTTTTGGTCCCAAATCGGACCCACCTTTTCTTGGACTATTCTTTCACGGTTTATATGTTTATAAAGGGAGTTAGTGTTCCCTATTACGTTACCGCTAATCATTTCTCATACATTCTCCTTGCCCCTCTCTTGTTGCTGTTGTGTATTTATTACACTAGTGGCAGCATTAGTGAAACAGCAAATTAATGAATTTTACAAAGTCTCAAACTGTTTATAAATTAACTAAATCGCTATTACATTTCAATGGGGAAAGGAAAGGACGCTGATTGATAGTTTCAATGAACGCACGTGCTCGAGCACACACACAAATGGAGAATTATGATTGTAAAATAGCAGTCAAATCCACCAGTTGTATATTCATGGTGTTTTCTGAGATCCCAGAGCTAACAGCTGTTGTACTGATGGGGGAGGAGGGATTTGATATCATGTTTAACAAGGCAGCGTTCTCCTTCTCATTTTAATATTTCTATCAACCCTCCTATTAATATTATATTTGTTACAGAACATCAGAATCTGGGAACGCCTGTCACCACCATGGCTGAAGGTCCAAACAGGGGAGAAGATCCAACATCTTCAAAAAGAATGAGAATGGACACTGGTAGGTTCAGAAAACACGTTAAAATATAATTTCTGTCCGAAGAAATGTCCAGATCTAATGCATGAACCTGGAGCGCACACAGGAAGAGGGAACAGGACAGGGGCTGAGTACAAAGAGGGAAGTGAGTGACCATCTAGAGAGACATCGCAGTCACAGGTGGACGGAGCCCTGAGTACTGGAACTGTCCAATAGATACCAGGTATTGGAGATTATACGATGCATCGAGGCAGTGACTCAGAGGAGGGTCTTCCTGAGCAACAGTGTGGCACCAGAGAGCAAGAGGTCACCCAGCGGTGCGAGAGTGAGAGGCAGGTGGGCCACAGCAATAGGAGAGCGATACTGGTGGCAGATTGTATATTCGATGGAATAAACAACCTCGTCTGCAGCCCTGAGCAGGCCCCGAATGTTTAGTTGCCTCCCTGGTGCCAGAGGGAAGAACGTCCTTGAACAGGTGGGACCACCTCTGGGAAGGAAAGGAAAGGAGATCAGAAAATAGCCATGGTCGGAACCAGTAACACGGATAGAAATACGTTTATAGAAGGACTTTTAAGACTTAGGCACTAAACTAAGCAAAAAGGCCTCGAGATGTTGAATTCCGGACTGTTTTGCACTGGGCTGCTGAAGGAGGGAAATATGAGGCTGATCAATGTGCGGCTGCAGAGCTGGAGCAGGAGGGTAGGGTTCACGTTCTTGGGGCTCCAGAGTGAGTTCCGTTGGAAGCGAAGGGAAGGCCGCGTTCTGTAATGACAAACAATTCTGTTTTTACAGTAAAGGTGAATGGAAATGTTATTGGCAAGAAAAAGGAAGGAGGATTTGAAGTAATGAGAGAGAAAGTCACTTGTTTCTTTTTTTCAATACGGAACGGGGACCAGCCAACATTTCAAACATTGGAGCTAGTATAGAGTGTTGTGTATGTGAGTGTACAAATCATTTCAAGCATTCAGAAGCATGAGAGATGTGATCTAGTATCTATAAGACAGGGACTGGGTTTTCACAGGATTCAGAGCGAAATGTTTCTGGTGATAACATTTTGAGGGAAGAGCAAAATATTTTTGGACGCCAGTATCAATAAAGCGTTCTATGACAGCCCAACAACAACAACAAGAACAATTTGACGTTTATATAGCGCCTTTAATGTACTAAAATGACTCAGGGTGCTTCACAGGAGTATTATCAATCAAAATTTGACGCCGAGTCACATAAGGAGATATTAGGACAGGTGAGCAAGAGCTTACTCAAAGAGGTAAGGTTTAAGGAACGTCTGAAAGGAGGAGAGCGAGAGAGAGAGAGGCGGAGAGGTTTCGAACAAAAGGGTGTTCCAGGGAGCTTTGCTAAGATGGAATCCACATTTACACAGTTCAGCAATAGGAAGGTAAATAGCACAATTCTCAGTTGGTTTTCCAGGCAATCAAGCAGTGAAGGTGAGATAGAGGTGGGACTGAGGTATCTAGTTGTGGAGGATGCAATTTTTGGGGAGATACAAAATATTTCCTTTACTTTCTAAAAATGATGGTGGAAGTGAGAATGTTGATGTACTAGAGGAGGATGTGGGTTCACAGTTTGAGATCACTGTAGAGAAGGATTTGGATCTGAGTAATATAGCCGAGGTGGAGAACTCACTGGGCTGCAAAATAATGTACCCCAGACTGTTAAAGGAAGTTAGAGAGGCGATAGGACGGACTGACCACAGCATTTCAACCCACGTTTAATATCCAAAATATACAGGTGGACTGAGCCCAAACAATGTTTCTGTTATAATGTGGAGAGTGGATTAAACTCGTTACCAGAGACTATTGTGTAGAAACTCCTCAAATCTGTTAATCCTGGTCGAATTAGTGAGCATTTAGCGATAAAGAGGATGATGAGGGGAGCTGGAACGGATTAGCTGTGGAAAAGTTGCATATGATAATTTTACGAACAAGGACGAACAGGTAAATACCCTTTGGTCCATCCAGACTTTCCCAGGCAATTGCGATACTTTGTCGATACTTTGTTCTAGCTATCCCAAGCTAAACCATGTGATCGCCTGAGTGAGGTGGAAAAAAACAGGTAAAAACAGGCCAATTTGGGGGATTAAAATACGGGAAATTCCTCTCCGACCCATCTAGGCGATTGAAACTAGTCCAACAGATAAATCTTGCACTGAATTCACGGAAGTGCCTTCCTGTTGTAAGAGGTGATGTCTGCCCCAAATACGACCAGGTTCAGCTCTCGCTTGAAGGAATTCAGCGAGTCAGCGTCCACCGCAAGAGAAGGTATACTGTTCCAGAGGTCCACTATTCTCTGGGAAAAGAACCACCTCCTGACATCTAACTTAAATCTGGCTTTTCACAACTTAAAATTGTGACCCCTGGCCCTCCCTAACCTATTGAATTGGAAGAAACTTTCAACTGGAACACAATCGATTCCCTGCATCATCTTATAAACCTCAAACAGATCACCTCTAAGTCTTTGCTTCTCTAATGTGTAGAGACCAAGTTCTTATGCTATCTTGATAACTAAGTTGCTTTATACTTTGAATTAGTCTAATGTCCCTCCTCTGCAACAGTTTCAAAGCCTCAATAAGAAGACCAAAACTGGACACAGTATTCCAAGTGAAGCCTTTACCAAGGTCTTGTACTAGGACAAAATAGGTCGTCTTATGAATGCACCCCAATACCCTCTTTGTTCTAGCTAACGCTTCACGCCATTGCTCCTGTACCTTTAGAGATGTATGCACTAGAAAGCCCGGAACTTCTTTACTTCCCCTTATTTAATGCCATGAAGGGTGTATGAATGTTGAGCATTCGCACTGCCCACAGGCATAACACGGCACTTATCCAAGCTAAACATGATTTGCCAGTCATGAGCCCAATCTCCCAACACATTAAATGCAGTTTTGTTGAGACGGGACTACAGAGGTTTTGGAATTTTGTACATGCCCTGTATATGTGGCTTATCAGAAGGTTTTTGATAATGTGGCTCACAGCAAGCTTTAGCCGTTTGGTATACGATAAAATGTGAGCCGCCTGGGTAGAAAGTGGATAATGTGTTTAGTTTTTTCCATTTGTGTTCACAGATCCGAACTCTATAATCACTGAGTTCTTGACAAAGTGCGACGATTACCAACTGTTCCAGTTCACGAAATTCTACCGGGACAGACTGGAACAGGCGATTGAAGGAGGGGTGGACGGAGTCAGCTCGTTGTTAACATACGAGAGGCATTTCAGTGGACAAGAACATCGGGTGAGTGGGAGGGACACAGAATTAGTTTGGATTACTTAAACATCACAGAACTGACAGGATATCAGATCTTAGAATCACAGAATGTTACAGAAGAGAGACACGTCAAATAGGAAAGAAATAGATAAAACTGAAAATATTGTGAATCTGAAATAATGATACGAAGAGGTGAAAATACCCAGCGGATCCATCCGTATCTGTGCAAAGGACAGGGGAACGGTTCGGGTATAACTCTTGTGTGGACTGAAAACAAAGGGAAAAAGTTTTAGCAGGACTGGGAAAAGGAGAGACCAGAGGCAACAGACAGGGATTACAGGGAAAGTCATGAGTTTACTGACCTGGAAACTACTTAACGTAAATTAAGAAACCGAGAGATCACAAAAATCATCTGTGGAGTAAATGAGAGTCATTTCAAGACCAAAAACAAAGTGGTAAAACGGTTAAAATGTATGAGACACGAACAAGAAATCTAACCCCCAAAAAAATGAGAATTGAAAACCCGACGCTGTGCAGGTTTTTCCTCCACCTGTATCACCGGAAGTCAATTCCAACTTCGGCAGAGACGCAATGTGGGCGGTAGAACCTGCAGTCGAGCGTCACTCCCCGGAAGAGCACTTCAGGAAATTGCGGTAAGCAGCCTGTACTGTCTGTCAGTTACCTTTAATGGAATAGAACTAAGTGGAAATGATAATCGGGCAGGGTGTGTAATGGACGGTCGATCTGCTGCCAACACTCCAATTTGATAATCTAGGAAACTTACTCTCATCCCAAACTTCAGCTCATTACCCATTATTGTTAATATCCCAACTAGTCTAATCCCAACCTCCTGCTCACTGCCCCTTACCGTTTATATACCACCTAGTCTAATCCCAAACTCCTATTCACTACCCATTACTGTTAATATCCCACCTAGTCTAATCCCAAGTTCCTGCTCACCACCCATTACTGGTAATATCCCACCAATTTAATCGCAACCTCCTACTCACTACCCGTCACCGTTAATATCCCAACTAGTCTAATCCCAAACACCTGCTCACTACCCCTTACCGTTTATATCCCACCTAGTCTAATCCCAACCTCCTGTTAACTACCCATTGCTGTTAATATCGCACTTAGTCTATTCCCAACCTCCTGTTCACCACCCATTACAGTTAATATCCCACCAATCTAATTCCAACCACCTACTCAATACCCATCACCGTAAATATCTCAACTAGTGTGATCCCAACATCCTGCTCACTACTCATTACCTTTAATATCATACCAGTCTAATCACAACCTGCTGTTCACTACCCGTTACTGTTAATATCCCACCTAGTCTAAACCCAATCTCCTGCTCATTAATCATTACTGTTAATATCCCACCTAGTCTACTCCCAACCTCCTGCTCACTACCCATTACCGTTAATATCCCATCAAATCTAATCCCAACCTCCTGCTCACTACACTTTATGTTTATATCCCACTTATTCTAATCGCAACCTCCTGCTCACTACCCATTACCGTTAATATCCTACCAAGTCTATTCCCAACCTCCTGCTCACTACCCATTACTGTTAATATCCCAACTAGTCTAATCCCAACCTCCTGCTCACTACCCATTACCGTTAATATCCCACCTAGTCTAATCCCAACCTCCTGCTCACTAACCATTACTGTTAATATCCCACCAGGTCTAATCCCAACCTCCTGCTCACTACCAATTACCGTTAATATCCCACTTAGTCTAATCCCAACCTCCTGATCACTGCCCATTACTGTTAATATCCCACCTAGTCTAATCCCAACCTCCTGCTCATGACGCATTACTGTTAATATCCCACCTGGTCTAATCTCAACCTCCTGCTCACTACCCATTAATGTTAATATCCCACCTAGTCTAATCCCAACCTCCTGCTCACTACCCATTACCGTTAATATCCCATCTAGTCAAATCCCAATTTCCTGCTCAATACCCATTACCGTTAATATCCCACCTAGTCTATTCCCAACCTCCTGCTCACTACCCATTACCATTAATATCCCACCTAGTCTAATCCCAACCTCCTGCTCACTAACCATTACTGTTAATATCCCACCTGGTCTAATCACAACCTCCTGTTCACTACCCATTACTGTTAATATCCCACCTAGTCGAATCCCAAACTCCTGCTCAATATCCATTACCGTTAACATCCCACCTAGTCTAAACCCAATCTCCTGCTCACTACCCATTACCGTTAATATCCCACCAAATCTAATCCCAACCTCCTGCTCACTACGCATTATGTTTATATCCCACTCTGTCTAATCGCAATCTCCTGCTCACTACCTATTACTTAATATCCCACTTATTCTAATCGCAATATACTGCTCACGACGCATTACCGTTAATATCCCACCTAGTCTAATCCCAACCTCCTGCCCACTACCCATTACTGTTAATATCCCACCTAGTCTAATCCCAACCTCCTGCTCACTACCCATTACCGTTAATATCCCACCTAGTCTAATCCCAACCTCCTGCTCACTAACCATTACTGTTAATATCCCACCTGGTCTAATCCCAACCTCCTGTTCACTACCCATTACCGTTTATATCCCACCTAGTCTAATCCCAACCTCCTGCTCACTGCCCATTACTGTTAATATCCCACCTAGTCTAATCCCAACCTCCTGCTCACTACCCATTAATGTTAATATCCCACCTAGTCTAATCCCAACCTCCTGCTCACTACCCATTACCGTTAATATCCCACCTAGTCTAATCCCAACCTCTTGCTCACTACCCATTACCGTTAATATCCCACTTAGTCTAATCCCAACCTCCTGCTCACTACCCATTACCGGTAATATCCCACTTAGTCTAATTCAAACATCCTGCTCACGACCCATTACCGTTAATATCCCATCTAGTCAAATCCCAATTTCCTGCTCACTACCCATTACCGTTAATATCCCACCTAGTCTAATCCCAACCTCCTGCTCACTACCCATTACCGTTAATATCCCACCTAGTCTAATCCCAACCTCCTGCTCACTAACCATTACTGTTAATATCCCACCAGGTCTAATCCCAACCTCCTGCTCACTACCAATTACCGTTAATATCCCACTTAGTCTAATCCCAACCTCCTGCTCACTACCCATTACCGGTAATATCCCACTTAGTCTAATTCAAACATCCTGCTCACGACCCATTACCGTTAATATCCCATCTAGTCAAATCCCAATTTCCTGCTCACTACCCATTACCGTTAATATCCCACCTAGTCTAATCCCAACCTCCTGCTCACTACCCATTACCGTTAATATCCCACCTAGTCTAATCCCAACCTCCTGCTCACTACCCATTACTGTTAATATCCCACCTAGTAAAATCACAACCTCCTGCTCACTACCCATTACCGGTAATATCCCACTTTGTTTAATTCCAACCTCCTGCTGACCGCATTATGGTTAGTATCCTAATTAATTCGGGTGTAATCTTCTGTTCTCTCCCCATACTCCAGCATTCCTTTCTATCCACGCAGCAATATCAATAGATTTTATCAAAAAAATGTCGACTTGCTTCCACAATAGCCTGTGCGATTGAAGTATGCTTTCTAACCACCTCGTGTATAAATAAATGTATCAACGTTCACCACAATTGTTCGAATTAGCAATCAGTGGAAACTATCAGTAACTATTTATTTGATCATAACTCTTCAGATTCTGAAGACTTGCAGCAAATCCTCAGTTCATCTGCTCACCTCCAGTGGAATGAGCCCAACGTTCTGAAATCGCATTCTCTAACAGTAACTCCACAAACCTGGTAGCATCCCAGTGCAATTGCACGCCAGTTCATTGCTTTTACATTGTATAAATGTAATGTCCAAACCTGTACACAACTGGGTAAACGACCAGCCCCTGAGCTCTTGTTGTGGAACGTCACTCCCCACGAGAATATCATGAAATTGAGCTCAAAAATTTAGTCTGTAATTACCTGCCCCTGTGCTCTTGGTGCGGAACGTCACTCCCTAGGCGGGAATATGAGGAAATTGAGATTATTCAGTCTGTCCTTTTCCAACCGCTCCCTTTAATGGTTTGGTTTCTGCACCATTTTGTTGACGGAATGAGTGACTGGGGATGAAATAGTGGTCGTTTCATATTTTTGTAATAGGCCAGATTTTGCGGTAGAAATAACGGTGGGGCTAACAGCGCTCACTGTTATTAAAGTGTAAATTGGACAGTAACTTCCAGCGACCGCACATGCGGAGTTAAACACGAAAATCAGGGAGGTCGTGTCCGAGTTGCCCTGCTGCTCCCAAAACTGCGCGAGAATGGGATCTCGCTGAGAGACTCGCCATTGAAATGCATGGAAACGCTAAACATTTCTGTACTTACCTGATAAATACATAGGAAACTCGCCAGGAAAAGTCAGGGCTTGCCTATTCCAGTGTAATTATTTCAGTCTTAACTGATGCCAAACAACCTCTCTGGCACAGAACATTTACTTTTACAAGTGTGGAGTCTCATCTTTCGGATTTTAATTATTATTGGAGCTGTACAATCAAAAGTTCAATAATGTTTGTACCTGTTTTTTCTGTCTTTTTCTTCGCTCCCTCTAAATATAAGAAGATAAGACATAACAGCAGCAGTAGGACATTTATCCATTCGAGCCTGCTCCGCCATTCAATAAGACCATGGCTGATGTTCTACCTCATCTCCCCTTTCCTGCAATATCACCATATCCCGTGATTCCCTTAAGATTCAAAAATCTATCCATCCCTGTCTTGAATGTCCACCCCAGTCCAACGCCGGCATCTCCACATCATTGAATATACTCAACAACTGAGCCTCCACAGCCCTCTGGGGGAGAGAATTCCAAAGATTCACCACCCTCTAAGTGAATAAATTTCTCCTTATCTCAGTCCTAAATGGCCGACCCCTTTTTCTAAGACTGTGACCCCTGGTTGCAGACACCCCAGCCAGGGGAAGCATCCTCCCTGCATCTACCCTGTCGAGCCCTGTAAGACTTTTGTATGTTTCAGTGAGATGCATTCCGAATTCAAACTTTCTTTCCCTCTCTTTATTTCACTTTCTGCATGTGATTTGACATTACATTCTACATAATAACAAAAACATCCTGTTTCAGACTTTGCGTAAGGATTCTTCAAGTTGATTGGTTAAGGAAACATACAGTCGCTTCTCCTTTTCCCACTGTAGAGGGCGCTGGGCGGTTTGGCTCTAAATTAAACTGACGGAGAAGGAACAACGATATATGTTCAAGTCAGGATCGTATGTTACTTGAAGTGAAACTTGGAGGTGGTGGTGTTTCCATTCGGATGCTGCTCTTGTCCTTCTAGGTGGCAGAGGCCGCAGGTTTGAGTGGTGCTGTCAAAGAAGCCTTGGCGAACTGCTGCAGTTCTTTCTGTAAATAGCACGCACTGCAGCGATGGTGCACCGTTGGTGGAGGGATTGGATGTTTAAGGTGGTGGGTGTGCTGCCGATGAAGCGTATTTCTCTGTCCTGGATTGCGTGGAGCTTCTTGAGTGTTGTTGCAGCTGCACCTATCCAGGCAAGAGGAGAGTTTTCCATCACACGCCGCAGTTGTACCTTAGATGTGTCGGAGAGTCTCCTGGATGGCCAGGAGTTGAGCCACTCGCCACAGAATACCCAGCATCTTACCTGCTCTAGCAGCCATGAGTTTTTTTGTGATTAGTCAATGATAGGGATTTGACGATGGCAATGCCAGTGAATGACACAGGGACATGGTTGGACTCTCTTGTGGTGGATGGGCATTGCCTGAAACTTTTGGGCGCGAATGCTACTTTCCCCTTGTCCGCCCAAGCCTAGATTTTGTTCAGGACTTGCTGCATGCGAGCATGGACCGCTTCATTATCTGACGAATTGAAAATGGAGCTGAACACTGCAATCGTCAGAGAACATCCCCACTCCTAGCTTTATGATGGAGGGAAGGTAATTGACGAAGCAGCTGAAATGGTTAGTCCGAAGACTCTGCCCCGAGGAACTCCTGCAGTGATGTCCTGGTGCTGAGACGATTCGCCTCCAACAACCACACTCCATGATGCCACACACGTCGAACACTGCCTTGATGTCGAGCACAGTCACTGTCACCTCACAGCTGGAATTCAATTCTTTGGTCCTTGTTTGGAGTCGATTGGTCCTGGTGGAACTCAAATTGAGCCTCAGTGAGCAGCTTATTTGTGATTAAGTGCTGCTTGATAGCAGTGTTGATACTCCTTCCAACACTTTGATGATGATTGAGAGTAGCCTGTTAGGGCGGTAATTGATCGGGTTGGATTTGTCCTGCTCTGTGTGGACAGGTCATACCTGGACAAGTCTCTACATTGTCGGGTCGAAGCCAGTGTTGTGGATGTAATGGAACAACTTGACTAGAGATGTGTTTAGTTCCAGAGCACAGATCTTGAACACTACAGCCAGAATGTTGTCGGGACCTGTAGCATTTGCTGTGCCCAGTGCATTCATTTGTTTCTTGATATCAAATTAGATGGGAACTAGGCATTAAATCTCCCGCCTACTGAACATTCTGGACCTTTTGGTGGTTCAAAATGGAGGTTATTGATTAATCGGCTGAGGGAGGGTGGTAGGTGGTAATCAGCAGGAAGTATCCTTGCCCATATTTGACCTGAAGGCATGAGATTTCGTTGGCTCCGGAGTCATTGTTAATGATTTCCAGGGCACTTGCATCTGAGAGTATATCACTGTGCCCCACCACTGGTGGGTCTGTCTTGCCGGTGGTACAGGAAATACCGATCAATATTAATGATTCCCAGGGCACCTGCACGATAGTGTCTATCACCGTGCCCCACCAATGGTGGTTCAGTCCTGCCGATGGGACAGGAAATACCGATGAATGCTGATGGAGGTGCCTGAGACGTTGGCTAACAAATATGATTTTATAAGTATAACTACGTCAAAACGTTGCTTGAGTAATTTGTGGCCCACTTCTCCCCACTTTGACACCAGTCCCCAGGTGTTAGTGAGGAGGGCTTTGCAGTGTTGACTGGGCTGGGTGTTCCTTTGTCGTTTCCGAATCCAATGCCGAAGCCGAGCGGTCCGCCCGATTTTATTCTTCTACATCTTTCTTGAGGCTTTCTCCGCCATTTCAGAGGCCACCACATTGGTGAAGGACTGGAGTCGTGTATAGACAAGACGTAAAGGACATTACTTTTACGACAATCTTTACTAATATCAGCTATTTATTTAGAAACATTTCAAATTTGAATATAAATTCAAATTCAGGAAACGACCACGAATTGATTTGAACCGTTATCTCTGGATTACTCGTCCAGTAATATAACGAACACGCAATCGTTCTCGACGCCTCGCCGTCTCTGTGTACATTGTTTGATTGCACCTCTGTGAAGTGCCTTTCGCCGATTTATTTTCTGCTTTAAAGGCGTTATATAAATCTAAGCTTTGATGAAGAAAGTCCTGACTATACCAACCCCATTGCTGGATATATGTTCCCGGTTACCAAGGTTTCATACCGGCAGCGGATGTGTCAAATAATGGGTGCCAGACATTTCAATTACCGAGGGAACAAATGATTCGATTCCTTATCGTAATTTTAATTGGTCCGTTTTCCGGCCCTAAACATCAACAATGATTGTATCAATTAGTCAGCGATAATTTCTCAGGCAATTTTCTATCTGCTTCTCTCACTTCAGATTCGTTCATTCCCTGTAACTGGAGTTCTGTCTCGCTACTGCTTTATTTCTAATTAAATCACAAAGCGTGGCAGAAGGAAAAAATGTGAGACACGAGTGTATCATATCGTCAATCTGTAATCTGATGTTATGTTGTACACGAAAGGAGAGATAAAACTAATCACATTAAAACTGCTGCAGATTCTCAGTGATTCCTTTCTCTCCTAGAACTATAATTCATCACATTTCTTTGCCGTTAATGGTGAACCAAGATGTTTATCGAATATTCCGCCCATGTTCAGAATGGGTCACTACCCTGCCCAGTGATTGCTTTCTCTGCTCAAAATAACTGGGAGATCCTATCACTGAGCAGATCCTATCCTTCTCATTCCCAGTGTTTATCTTTCACATCGCTCCTCAATATATTCATTATTATACTTTACAGAAAGTCACTGATCTCGTGGAGAAGGGAAACCGGGCGGACAGTTCCAAACTTCTCCTAAATCTGGTGATGGAGAAAGGCTCTCGGGCCCGAAGAGTGATGTGGGAATCCTTTGTGAAAATGCGCCATGGGGTGCCAAAGCTGAACAAAATACTGAAAGAAATACAGGAAATTGGTAGGGTAAAAACACACACTGAATTCAAATATTAATTTAAACACTGAAGACTTTACTATAATATTACACAGATCAAATTTCATGAAAGATAATTGATTTAAGCAGGTTCTGGTCCATTTGATTACATGAACATCGCACGAGGTTTATCCGAAATACCCAGTCAACTGAAAGGTAAGTGAGGAAATTATGATTTAAAAACTTTTATTTCACATCTGAGAATCAGAATGCTTGACAGTGGCCCTATGTTTAGAGGATGTCAGAATCTGGGAATCAAGTTCAAACCTGGAACAATGAGATTGAACGTAATTTAGATTTGTCATCAATCCAAAACTATTCTGTATAGGTTCAAATTACAATTCAGACCTTTTCTGACGTTTCCTGTAAAAATGCGGAAGTGGCATCTTTTCACTAATCCAGCTGTTGATCTCTATCTCTTGTGAAGTCTTATAAACACCTGGCAGGATCATGGTACACTGTGAAATGCCGTAAACAACTGGCAGGATTATGATACACTGTGAAACGCCATAAACACCTGGTAGGATCCCGATGCACTGTGAAACCCCATAGACACCTGGCAGGATCCTGATACACTGTGAAACCCCATACGCACCTGGCAGGATCCATATACACTGTGAAACCACAGGCACACCTGGCAGGATCCTGATACACTGAAACCCCGTACACACCTGACAGGATCCTGACACACTGTGAAACCCCATACTCACCTGGCAGGATCCTGATAAACTGTCAAACCCGATACACACCTGGCAGAATCCTGATATACTGTGAAATCCCATACACACCAGGCTGGATCCTTATCAACCTTGAAATCCCAAACACATCAGGTTTAAACTAATAAACTATGAACCCCCATTATAACCTGCCAGGATCCTGTTACACTGTGAAACCCCATACACACCTGGCAAGATCCTGATACACTGTGAAACCACATACATACCTGGCAGGATCCTGATACACTGTGAAAACCGAACACACCTGACAGGATCCTGATACACTGAAATCCAATACGCACCTGGCAGGATCCCGATACACTGTGAAACCCCGTCACATCTGGCAGGATCCTGATACACTGTGAAACCCCAAACACCAGGCAGGTTCCTAACACACTGTGAAACCCCATACGCACCTGGAAGGATCCTGATATACTGTGAAACCCTATACACACCTGGCAGGATCCTGGTATACTGTGAAACCCCATACACACCTGATAGGATCCTGATACACTGAAACCCAGTACACACATGGCAGGATCCTGATACATTGTTAAACCCCATACACACCTGGCAGAATCCCGATAAACTGTGAAACCCCATACACACCTGACAGGATCCTGACACACTGTGAAACCCCATACACACCTGGCAGGATTCTGATACACTGACACCCCATACACACCTGGCAGGATCCTTATACACTGTGAAAACATATATATACCTGGCAGGATCCTGATACACTGTGAAACCCCATACACTCCTGGCATGATCATTATAGACTGTAACGAATGTCCCTGAACCTGATATGGAAGATACCTGTGCCACTGGGCTTCTTATCCAGCACAAACTGTAGGAACAGTGGTCGAGAATTGCGAAAAAGTTAAGTACTGCAATTGTACATCACGTCATGAACCGTCCGATCGTTTTCGATCTAATTTGAAGATGTACATATATTCCTACAATCAAACATTAAACAAGGAGGGACATGAGGTAAAGGCCATGATATGGGTGATTAGAAATTGATTGGACCGATTGCCCTTGGCAGTGAAACAGACAAACTAGAAACAGAGAATCTTTTTGTACTGAAAGAAGCGTCCTTTCATTCAGCAGGATTTTGAATCACAATTTACTGATTATCAGAAACATATTTGTAATTTACAAAACTACATTATAGGAAACTCGTATCCACATGAAACAATGGAGTGCAATTATTCTATCAGTTGAAATGAACTCTCAATCTTTTCTTCCCTAACGTAATACTATTTGTAGTGGGCGGCCGTTCTCTTTCTGATTCTAATCGGTTACATGATGAGACTGTTATATGAAGAAAATAATGTAAGTGTAAAATCACAGCAAAACTATTCTCATTTTCTGAAACAAAACAGGAGGATGTTTAGGGGAACAAAAGATCACTTTGATCCAAACAATCCTGTCCCTGTTAGAGATGAACTCACCTGCCCCTCCTCTCAGTGTATCCACAGAAACACAACCATTGTCTCTTGTCCCCACTTACACTGCCCCTTAGTGTCCTCCCTGGTAACTGGTCTCCCGCTCTATTACCCTTTGGTGAAAAAGATTACCTTGATTTCCATTCTTACTCCTGGTTTCGTAGTGTATGTTTTCTCAGTTAACTAATTGTGCTCATTGTAATTTACTTTCCTGCATTAATTTTGTGAATTCTTTAAGAAGTTCTGATCAATATTTCAATATTCGAAGTCTCTTCCAAACAAAACAAATCTAACTCTTAACTCTGACTTAATTCCTGACGCACATAATCATCATATATCTCTCTGCATCTTCACCATTTCAATAACATTCTTCCTGTGATTAGGTGGTTAGAAGAGCACACAATACCTGCCCTGGACCTGACACACTTACAGTGGACGTCCTGTAGATTTACAATCTCTTTCTCTCCAAGAGCTCACAGTACCCCAGATAACCTGACCAGGACCTGACACATTAACGATGGAACTTCTGTCCATTCACAGTCTGTCCCTCTCCCAGTACGCACACTACCCCAGATAACCTGCCCAAGGACCTGAAACACTAACTGTGGAACTTCTGTCCATTCACAGTCTGTCTCTCTCCAAGAGCCCACACTACCCCAGATAACCTGACCAGGACCTGACACATTAACGATGGAACTTCTGTCCATTTAAAGTCTGTCCCTCTCCCAGTACGCACACTAACCCAGATAACCTGTCCAAGGACCTGAAACACTAACTGTGGAAGTTCTGTCCATTCACAGTCTATCCCTCTCCCAGTGCCCACACTAACACAGATTATATGCCCAAAGTCTGACACACTGAAGCTGGAACTTCTGCTCATTCGCAGTCTGTCCCGCTCCCAGAGCCCACACTACCCCAGATAACCTGCCAAGACCTGACACAATAACGGTGGAACTTCTGTACAGTCAGCCTGTCCCTCTCCCAGTGAACACACTACCCCAGATAACCTGCCCAAGACCTGAAACATTAACGGTGGAACTTCTGTCCATTTACAGTCTGTCCCTCTCCCAGTACGCACACTACCCCAGATAAACTGCACAAGGACCTGAAACACTTACTGTGGAACTTCTGTCCATTCACAGTCTGTCCCTCTCCCAGTGCCCACACTAACCCAAATAATATGCCCAAAGTCTGACACACTAAAGGTGGAACTTCTGTCCATTCGCAGTCTGTCCCTCTCCCAGTGCCCACACAACCCCAGATAACCTGCCAAGACCTGACACAGTAACGGTGGAACTTCTGTACAGTCAGTCTGTCCGTCTCCCAGTGAACACACTACCCCAGATAACCTGCCTAAGACTTGACACATTAACGGTGGAACTTAACATAGAACATAGAACATAGAACAGTACAGCACAGTACAGGCCCTTCGGCCCTCGATGTTGTGCCGAGCATTGTCCGAGACCAAGATCAAGCTATCACACTCCCTATCACTCTGGTGTGCTCCATGTGCTTATCCAATAACCGCTTGAAAGTTCCTAAAGTGTCCGACTCCACTATTACAGCAGGCAGTCCATTCCACACCCCAACCACTCTCTGAGTAAAGAATCTACCTCGGACATCCCTTCTATATCTCCCCCCATGCACCTTATAGTTATGCCCCCTTGTAACAGCTGCCTCTACCCGAGGAAATAGTCTCTGAACATCCACTCTATCTATCCCCCTCATCATCTTATAAACCTCTATTAAGTCGCCTCTCATCCTCCTCCGCTCTAAAGAGAAAAGCCACAACTCCCTCAATCTTTCCTCATAAGACCTCCCCCTCAAACCAGGCAGCATCCTGGTAAATCTCCTTTGCACTCTTTCCAATGCTTCTACGTCCTTCCTATAGTGAGGTGACCAGAACTGCACACAATATTCCAAATGTGGTCTCACCAAGGTCCTGTACAGTTGCAGCATAACCTCACGGTTCTTAAACTGAAACCCTCTGTTAATAAACGCCAACACACCATAGGCCTTCTTTACTGCTCTATCCACTTGAGTGGCAACCTTCAGAGATCTGTGGATATGAACCCCCAGATCCCTCTGCTCCTCCACGTTCCTCAGAACCCTGCCGTTGACCCTGTAATCCTTATTCAAATTTGCCCTACCAAAATGAATCACCTCGCACTTATCAGGGTTAAATTCCATCTGCCATTTTTCGGCCCAGCTCTGCATCCTATCAATGTCTCTTTGCAGCCTACAACTGCCCTCCACCTCATCCACTACTCCACCAATCTTGGTGTCATCAGCAAATTTACTGATCCACCCTTCAGTCCCCTCCTTCAAGTCATTGATAAAAATCACAAACAGCAGAGGACCCAGCACCGACCCCTGTGGCACACCGCTGGTAACTGGTCTCCAGTCCGAAAATGTTCCATCCACCACCACCCTCTGCCTTCTATGAGATAGCCAGTTACTTATCCAATCGGCCAAATTCCCCTCTATCCCACAACTCCTTACTTTCTTCATGAGACGCCATGGGGAACCTTATCAAACGCCTTACTAAAATCCATGTATACGACATCAACTGCTCTACCTTCATCTAGACACTTAGTTACCTCCTCAAAGAATTCAATCAAATTTGTTAGGCAAGACTTACCCTTCACGAATCCGTGTTGACTATCCCTGATTAAGTTGCCCCTTTCCAAATGGTCATAAATCCTATCCCTCAGGACCTTTTCCATTATCTGTCCATTTACAGTCTGTCCCTCTCCCAGTGCCCACACTAACCCAGATAATATGCCCAAAGTCTGACACACTGAAGGTGGAACTTCTGTCCATTCGCAGTCTGTCCCTCTCCCAGTGCCCACACTACCCCAGATAACCTGCCATGACCTGACACAGTAACGCTGGAACTTCTGTCCATTTACAGTCTGTCCCTCTCCCAGTACGCACACTACCCCAGATAACCTGCCCAAGGACCTGAAACACTAACTGTGGAACTTCTGTCCATTTACAGTCTGTCCCTCTCCCAGTGCCCACACTAACCCAGATAATATGCCCAAAGTCTTACACACTAAAGGTGGAACTTGTGTCCATTCGCAGTCTGTCCCTCTCCCAGTGCCCACACTACCCCAGATAACCTGCCAAGACCTGACACAGTAACGGTGGAACTACTGTCCATTTACAGTCTGTCCCTCTCCCAGTACGCACACTACCCCAGATAACCTGCCCAAGGACCTGAAACACTAACTGTGGAACTTCTGTCCATTCACAGTCTGTCACTCTCCCAGTGCCCACACTACCCCAGATAACCTGCCAAGAATCTGACACAGTAGCGGTGGAACTTCTGTACAGTCAGTCTGTCCCTCTCCAAGTGAACACACTACCTCGGATAACCTGCCCAAGGCCTGACACATTAAAGGTGGAACTTCTTTCCATTTAGAGTGTGTCCCTCTCCCAGTACGCACACTACCCCAGATAACTTGCACAAGGACATGAAACACTAACTGTGGAACTTCTGTCCATTCACAATCTGTCCCTCTCCCAGTGCCCACACTAATCCAGATAATATGCCCAAAGTCTGACACACTAAAGGTGGAACTTCTGTCCATTCGCAGTCTGTCCCTCTCCCAGTGCTCACATTACCCCAGATAAACTACCCAAGGACCTGAAACACTAACTGTGGAACTTCTGTCCATTCACAATCTGTCCCTCTCCCAGTGCCCACACTACCCCAGATAACCTGCCCAGGACCTGACACACTAGCGGTGGAACTTCTGTACATTCACAGTCTGTCCCTCTCCCAGTGCCCACACTACCCCAGATAACCTGCCCAGGACCTAACACACTAACGGTGGCTTCACGTTGCATGGATGACTACATGCGCATTAAGTGTCACCAGCTGCAATGCCTCGAGCGACGGTTTACGAAGCTTGAGCGGCTACTGTAGTAACTGTGCCGCATTCGCGAGGCTGTTAGCTACGTGGACAGCACGTTTAATGAGGTGGTCACCCCGCAGCCTAAGGGAGAGCAAATGGGTCACCACCAGACTGTAGAAGACCAGGCAGGCAGTGCAGGAGGCCCCGGAGGGCATCTCGCTCTCCAACCGGTATTCTATTCTGTGTACTGGTGGGGGCGATGGTCCCTATGAGGAGTGCAGTGAGAGCCAAGTCCTCGGCACCACGGGTGGCTCCGCTGCACAGCGGGGGAGGGGAGGAAAAATAGTGGAACAGTAATTGTGGTAGGGCATTCAATAGTGAGGGGAGCAGACAGGTTTTCTGCGGCCGCAGGCGTGAAGGCTGTATGGTATGTTGCCTCACTGGTGCCAGGGTCAATGATGTCACCGAACGGCTGCAGAGCATTCTGGGGGGAGGGGGTGAACAGACAGATGCCTTGCTCCATATCGAAACAATGACATAGTTAGAAAGAGGGTTGAGGTTCTGCAGGCAGAGTTTTGGGAGCTATGAGACAGATTAAAAAACAAGACCTCAAAGGTAGTAATCTCCGGATTACTCCCGGTGCCACGTGCTAGTGAGTCCAGAAATAGGAGGATAGAGCAGATGAATGCATGGCTGGAAGGATGGTGCAGGAGGGAGGGCTTTAGATTCCTGAAGCATTGGGACCGTTTCTGGGGGAGGTGGGACCTGTACAAGCCGGATGGGTTGCTCCTCGGCAGGGCTGGGACCATTATCCTCGCGGGGGGCGCGGGGAGCTTGCTAATGCTGTTGGGGAGGGATTAAACTAGCTTGGCAGGGGGATGGGAACCTAAGAATAGAGTCAGTACGAGGGAAGAAAAACTGTAATTGGAAAACAAAAACGTAGAAATTAAATTGGAAGGAAAGAGGAATCAAGGGCTAGATAGTAGTCAACAAGGAGGTGTGCCTGTACTAAATGGTATATTCTTCAAGGCAAGGAATATAGCGGTCAAGGCAGATGAGCTGAGGGCACAGGTAGATAATTGGGACTATGATATTATAGCTAATACAGAGACGTGGCTGAAAGACGGGCAGGTAAGGCAGTTCAACATTCTTGGTTACTGGATTTTCAGTCGGGATATAGAGAGAGGTAAAAAGAGAGAGGGGGTCGCGGTATTGATTAAATAAACTATTACAACTGTGAGGAGGGTTGATATGTTGAACGGATCATCAAACGAGGCTATATGGGTTAGAAACAAAAAAGGGGCGATCAAACTGCTGGGAGTGTATTGTAGACCCCCAAACAGTAAGAGGGAGATAGAAGAGCAAATATGTAGACACATTTCTGCGAAGTGCACAAACTGTAGGTAAGTAATAGTAGGGGATTTAAACTACCCCAATATTAAATGGGATAAAATTAGTGTGAAGGCTATAGAGGGTGCGGAATTCCTAAAATGCATCCAGGTGAACTTTTTTAGCCAGTATGTAGCAAGCCCAACAAGGGAGGGGGCAGTTCTGGACTTAGTTTTAGGGAATGAAGCTGGGAAGGTCGAAGGCGTATCAGTGGGGAAGCATTTTGGTGCTAGTTACCAAAGTTCAGTTAGATTTAAGGTAATTATGGAAAAAGGACATGGATAGACCAGGAATAAAAATTCTAAATTGGGGGAAAAGCAAATTTTGCTAAGCTCAGAGGGGATTTAGCCATAGTGGACTGGAAACAGCTACTTGAAGGTAAATCCGTGTCAGAGCAGTGGGAGGCATTCAAGGAGGAGATCTGGAGGGTTCAGAGCAAACATGTGCACTTAAAGAAAAAAGGTGGGAATAACAAATCTAGATGTCTAGGGACATACAGGGTAGGATAAAGAAAGAAAGGGAGGCGCTTGACAGATACCAAGGGCTAAATACTGCAGAATCTTTAGAGGTGTGCAGACAATATAGGGGTGCAATTAAAAAGGAAATTAGGAAAGTAAAGAGAGAGCATGAAAAATTCTTGGCAAGTAAAATCCAGGATAACCCAAAGATGTTTTATAAATATATTAAGAGTAAACGGTTAACTAAAGAAAGAGTGGGGCCTATTAGAGATCATGAGTGTAATGTGTGTGTGGAGGCCGGAGATGTCTGTAAGGTGCTTAATGAATACTTTGCGTCTGTTTCCACAAAGGAGAGGGGCGAAGCAGACATTGCTATCAGGGAGGAGGAGTGTGAAATATTAAATGAAATAAACATAGTGATAGAGGAAGTATTAAGGGGTTTAGCATCTCTAAAAGTGGATAAATCCCCAGGCCCGGATGAAATGTATCACAGGCTGTTGAGCGAAGAAAAAGAGGAAATAGCAGAGGCCCTGACCATCATTTTCCAATCCTCTCTGGCTTCAGCTGTGGTGCCGGAGGAATGGGGGACTGCTAACGTGGTACCGTTGTTTATAAAGGGAGAAAAGGATAGACCGAGTAATTAGAGGGCAGTCAGCATAACCTCGGTAGTGGGAATATTATTGGAAATAATTCTGAAGGACAGGATAAATCTTCATTCAGAATGACACGGTTTCATCAAGGATAGTCAGCACGGATTTGTTAAGGGAAGGTCGTGCCTGACGATAATAACAGAAAATGCTGGAAACACTCAGCAGGCCAGGCAGCATCCGTGGAGAGAGAAACAGAGTTAACGTTTTAGTTCTGGGACCCTTCATCAGAACTGGAAAAAGCTGGAGATGTAACAGATATTAAGCAGGTGCAGAGACCTGAAACGTTAACTCTGTTTCTCTCTCCACGGATGCTGACTGGCCTGCTGAGTATTTCCAGCATTTTCTGTTGTTATTTCAGATTTCCAGCATCCGTAGTTTTTTGCTATTGTGTCCTGTCTGACGAACTTGATTGCATTTTTTGCGGAGGTAACAAGGAGGGTAGATGAGGGTAGTTCGTTTGATGTAGTGTATATGGACTTTAGCAAGGCTTTTGATAAGGTTCCACATGGCAGAATGGTCACGAGGTTAAAAGCCCAAGGGATCCATGGCAAACTGTCAAGTTGGATTCAAAACTGGCTTGGAGGCAGGAAGCAGAAGGTGATGTTTGATGGGTGTTTTTGGGACTGGAAGGTTGTTTCCAGTGGGGTTCTGCAGGGCTCACTATTAGGTCCCTTTCTTTTTGTGGTATATATCAATGATCTAGACTTGTATATAGGTGGTATGTTTAAGAAGCTTGCAGATGATACTAAAATCGGCTGTGTGGTTGATACTGAAGAAGGAAGCTGTAGACTGCAGGTAGATATAAATACATTGATCAGGTGGGCAGAACAACGGCAAATGGAATTCAATCCGGAGAAGTGTGAGGTAATGCATTTGGGGAGGGCTAACAAGGAAAGGGAATACACATTAAATTGTAGGACACTGAGTACTGTAGAGGAATAAAGGGACCTTGGAGTGCATGTCCACAGATCCCTGAAGGTAGCAGGCCAGGTAGATAAGGTGGTTAAGAAGGCATACTGAATGCTTGCCTTTATTAGCCGTGGCATAGAATACAAGAGCAGGGAGGTTATGCTTCAACTGTATAAAGCAATAGTTAGGCCTCAGCTAGAGTCACGACATTACAGGAAAGATGTGATTGCACTAGAGGGTACAGAGGAGATTTACAAGGATGTTGCCGGGAGTAGAGAATCTTAGCTATGAGGAAAGACTGGATAGGCTGGGTTTGTTTTCCTTGGAACAGAGGAGGCTGAGGGGAGACCTTATTCAGTTGTATAAAATTATGAGAGACCATGATAAAGTGGATAGAAAAGACATATTTCCCTTAGCAGAGGGGTCAAAAACCAGGGGGCACAGATTTAAAGTAATTGGTGGAAGATTTAGAGGGGATTAGAGAGGAAATTTCATCACCCAGAGGGTTGTGGGAGTTTGGAACACACTGCCTGAAAGTGTGGTAGAGACAGAAACCCTAACCACATTTAAAAAGTACTTGGATGTGCACTTGGAATGCTGTAACCTGCACGGCTACGGACCAAGAGCTGGGAAGTAGGATTAGGGTGAACAGCTCTTTGTTGGCCAGCACAGACACGATGGGCCGAAATGGCCTCCTTCCGTGCTGTAACTTTCTATGATTCTAAGAACATAGTCATAAAAACATAGAAAGATAGGAGCAGGAATAGGCCATTCGGCCCTTCGAGCCTGCTCCGCCATTCAATATGTCCATGGCTGATCCTTTATCTCAATACCATATTCCCGCTCTCTCCCCACACCCCTTGATGCCTTTTGTTTCTAGAAAACTATCTATCTCCTTCTTAAATATATTCAGTGACTTGGCCTCCACAGACATCTGTGTTAGCGAATTACACAGGTCCTCCACCCTCTGAGTGAAGACATTTCTCCTAATCTCAGTCCTAAATGTCCTACGCCGTATCCTGAGATTGTTTCCCCTCGTTCTAGACCCCCCAGCAAGGGGAAACATCCACCCTGCATCCAGTCTGTCTAGTCCTGTCAGAATTTTAGACGTTTCAATGAAATCCCCTCTCATTCTTCTAAACTCTAGTGAATACAGGCCTTGTCGACCCAATCTCTCCTCATACGACAGTCCTTCCATCCCAGGAATCAGCCTGGTGAACCTTCGCTGCACTCCCTCTATGGCAAGTATAGCCTTTCTTAGGTAAGGAGACCAAAACTGCACACAGTTATCCAGGTGTGATCTTACCAAAGCCCTGCACAACTGCAGTAAGACATCCTTGATCCTGTACTCAAATCCTCTTGCAATGAAGGCCAACATACCATTTGCCTTCCTAACTGCTTGCTGCATGTGCATGTTTGCTTACAATGACTGGTGTACAAGGACACGCAAGTCCCTTTTGTACATCAGCATTTACCAATCTATCACCATTTAAATAGTACTCTACCTTTCTGTTTTTCCTACCAAAGTGGATAACTTCCCATTTATCCACGTAATACTGCATCTGTCATGTATTTGCCCACTCACTAGACTTGTCTATTCGCCTTGAAGCCTCTTTGCATCCTCCTCACAACTCACAATCCCACCTAGTTTCGTGTCGTCTGCAAACTTGGAAATATTACATTTGGTTCCCTCATCCAAATCATTGATATATATTGTGAATAGTTGGGGCCAAAGCACTGATCCCTGCGGTACCCCACTTGCCACCGCCTGCCACCCCGAAAAAGACCCATTTATTCCTACTCTCTGTTTCCTGCCTGTTAACAAATTTTCAATCCATGGCATATCACTCCCAATCCCATGTGCTTTAATTTTTCACACTAATCTCTTATATGGGACTTTATCAAAGGCCTTCTGAAAATCCAAATACCGCACATCCACTGGTTCTCCCTTATCTATTCTACCAGCTCAAAAAAACTCCAGTAGGTTTGTGAAAGACGATTTCCCTTTCATAAATCCATGTTGACTTTCTCTAATCATGTTGCTATTTTATAAGTGTCCTGTTATGACATCCTTTATAATAGACTCTAGCATTTTCCCTACTACTGATGTTAGGCTAACCGGTCTGTTGTTCCCTGTTTTCTCTCTCCCTCCTTTTTTAAGTAGTGGGGTTACATTTGCCACCCTCCAATCTGCATGAACTGTTCCATAATCTATAGAATTTTGGAAGATGACAACCGATGCATCCACTATTTCCATTTATTACTCTGGGATGCAGATTATCAGGTCTTGGGGATTTATCAGCCTTCAGTCCCATTAATTTTTCCAGCACAATTTTTTTACTAATACTAATTTCCTTTAATTCCTCCTTCTCACTAGACCCTTGGTTCCGTAGCATTTCTGGGAAGTTATTTGTGTCCTCTTCCGTGAAGACAGAACCAAAGTATTTGTGTAATTGCTCTGCCATTTCCTTGTCCCTCATTATAAATTCTCCCGTTTCTGACTGTAAGGGACCTACATTTGACTTCACGAATCTTTTTCTTTTTACATATTTGTAGAACCTTTTACAATCCGCTTTAATGTTCCTTGCAAGTTTAGTCTCATACTCTATTTTTCCCCTCTTAATCAATCTCTTGGTCCTTTTTTGCTGAACTCTAAACTGCTCCCAATCCTCAGGCTTGCTACTTTAACTGGCAACTTTATATGACTCCTCTTTGGATCTAATACTATACTTAATTTATTTTGTCAGCCATGATTGGGCCGCTTTTCCTTTTGTTTTTTTGCGCCAAAAAGGAATGTATAACTGTTGCAATTCATGCATTCGTTCCTTAAACGTTAGCCATTGCCAACCACCGTCATGCCTTTTAATGAAGCTCCCCAATCTATCATAGCCAACTCACTCCTCATACCATCATAGATTCCTTTGTTTAATTTTAGGACCGTAGTTTCGGATTGGACTTCTTCACTTTCCATTTTAATGAAGAATTCTATCATGTTATGTTCACTCTTCCCTAAAGGACTCTTCAGAACAAGATAATTAATTAACATCTTCTCATTGCACAATATCCAATCTAGGATAGCCTATTCCCGAGTTGTTCCTCTAAGTACTTGTCTAAAAAACCATCTCGTACACACTCCAGCAATTCATCCTCCACAGTATTATTGCTAATTTGGTTTGGCCAGTCTACATGTAGATTAAAGTCACCCATGATTACTGTAGTACAGGTTAAGGCTGTATAGTATTAGCCATAGGAGAAAATATCACCTTCATAGAAATCTCCATGTTCAGTAAATATTAGAATCAAATGAGGATTAGAACGTTTTCTGGGCCATTGCTCACTTTCAAGTGAGGTTTCCATTAACTGAGTTTAATTTCTCACGCATATCTATTGAAGCTGTGAATTAAATCTTGCAATATTTCAATGAATAGTGAAATGGTATTGAGAAGTTGTTTTATGTCAATTCAACTAACATTGAGAACCACTTCTTCTCTGTTCTAATTGCAGATGTTCAACAGAAACACAAGGATACACTTCGGGTACAAACTGAAACACTGAGAGTGAACACTATCCTAATAAAGGAGAAGGTTAAGGTTTTCCAGCTGGTTGATCGATACGCTGAGCTAACGGTCATTTCTACTGTTCGAGATCGGACACTTGTAGAACATGAACTGCTGGCAAGAGGCCGAGACCATGAAGAGTGGAGAGAGAAACATCTCCGGAGAGAACTGGAAAAAATCCGAACTGATCAATTATTCCACAGCAGTTTTTCCCATAGAAAATCCAAATCTGGGAGTTCAGGAGCAGTGAGTGGAGTCCCGGGGATTGGAAAAACAACAATGGTACAAAAGATTGTTCATGACTGGGCCACTGGGAAAATATACCCAGACTTTCAATTTGTTTTCAGTTTTAAATTCCGGGATTTGAACGCTATTAACTGTAGAATAAACCTGAGGAATCTGATACTGGATCTGTATCCTTACTTTGGGAATATTCTGAGAGAGCTCTGGAAGAACCCAGAGAGATTGCTGTTTATATTCGATGGTTTGGATGAATTCAATGACCGGATCGATTTTGCTGACAATCGGAGAAATACAGAACCTCAGCACATTTGCACAGATCCCGAAGACTGGTGTGAAGTGTCTGACATTGTATGCAGTTTAATACAGCACAAGCTGCTCCCAGGATGTTCCGTGCTAGTGACCAGCCGCCCCACATCATTACATTTATTGGAAAAGGCTGAGATCAGTGTCTGGGCTGAAATCCTGGGATTTGTTGGTGAAGAAAGGAAGGAATATTTCAACAAGTTTTTTGAAGATCAGACGGTGGCAGCAGCTGTTTTCAAACATGTGGAGGAGAACGAGATCCTGTACACCATGTGCTACAACCCTTCCTACTGCTGGATCCTCGGTCTGTCACTGGGTCCCTTCTTTATACAAAGAGACAGGAATCAGCAGCGAATCCCCAAGACCATCACCCAACTATATTCCTACTATATTTACAACATTCTGAAAAACCATGGCCGAGAGATTGAAAGCCCCCGTGATGTGTTACTGAAGATTGGGGAGATGGCCTTCACAGGAGTCTCCGAGAAGAAGATTGTGTTCAGAAATGGAGATTTGATCAAATACAATCTGCAACCTTCACAGTTCCTGTCTGGGTTCATGATGGAACTTTTGGAGAGAGATGATTCTGCCCAGAGCATGGTGTACACATTCCCGCACCTCACTATCCAAGAGTTTGTAGCCGCACTCGCACAATTCCTGACTCCAGATCCCGGTGACATCCAGAAGCTCCTCAGAGAATCCCACAGCAAGGAAGATGGACGATTTGAGATATTTCTCCGTTTTGTTGCTGGTCTCTCCTCCCCACAGTCAGCTCGGCCCCTGGAGGAGTTTCTGGGTCAATTTATTCATCAAACCACCTGCCGAGTGATTGACTGGGTGAAGGAGAAGGTTGAAGGTCAGATTGGAAACACAGGGAGTGAAACTGGTAAAAGGAACCTCCTGAACACATTCCACTACCTGTTTGAGTCTCAGAATAAAGCACTGGCTCGGAACACAGTGGGATCTGTGGAAACACTTGGATTTAGTGGATTGAGGTTGACCCCGATTGACTGTGCGGTTCTGTCTCATGTTATTGGACTCTGTGATACAATAAAACACCTCAATCTAATGAACTGCTACATTGAGTGTGAAGGTCTCCAGCGGCTGGGACCCGTACTGCACAAATGCCGGGTGTTGAGGTAACTGTTTTTTTAACTGTAACTATTTGGAGAATTGTAGAACAGACACGGATTGTGTTGTTGCTCAGCAACGAAGGGAAACAAACAGTTAAGTTAAACCAGAGAGAAGCAGATTCAACACAAATATGACCAATAATAAGAGGATCGGTTAGTAACTCCCTAAGGACTGGAGAATCTGGAAATGACCCTTGTGAACAAGTAGGGATTTTACAATCTCTATCGGATCAGCAAATAGAGATGACTGAGAGTCTGATAATTTAATTGCAATAAATCATATTTATTTCTGTTTTTCTCACTGCCTGAGATATGTCCATTGAAGAGGCTCCTTCTCACTGTTACTCACGTAGGCCGAGACTGACTGTAGCAGTCCGTGTGTATGAGCATCCCGCACTCTTCCCGAGGTGTAGAGGCAAGCGACAGTTACCGGACTGTCAGCGGGTGTAGGAAAGGGAATGATTAATATAATGTAAGCAGTATAAAGAACAGGAAATCACTGCGTTATCATTTAATTCTGGAAAAATCGCCCCTTTATCTTAATATCCGGGATTTAAGGAGCAGCAGAAATGGGACAAATTTCCCCAAACATGACGGGGATCGGTCATTGAGCTCCAGGAGGGTAATTCTGATCATCAGGGAATGAGACCTGACTCAGGAACATTTAAAGGCTTCACACAGACAACACTGTAGTTAATAAATTTATTTACTGACTGTCCCTGAATTTATGGGGCGTTGGAAAGAGTGGCATTCATTGTCAGTGACAGGAAAACCGGGTTATTAATTACCAAAAGGATTTTCAGTGTTTCCTGTAATATCCGAGAGAAAAAATTGTATCAGATCAGGTGTTTGATTGAATTTGTTTCTCACTCTCTGTCGGTTTATGTTTAGACTGAGGGGCAATAAACTAGGAGATTCAGGAGTGAAAGTACTGTCTGCGGCTCTGAGGATCCCGGACTGTACAATAGAGGAACTGGAGTAAGTATCAGATTGTGTGAGATTGTGTTTATAATAACTGGATGCCTGCCTCTGTACATTATCATTAGTGCCAGTAATAGTTTTATTAATAAACTCAGTACGTTATTATTAGTATCAGTAAAAGTGTTATTAATAAACACTGAACAATATTATTAGTATCAGTAAAAGTGTATTAATAAACACTGAACATTATTATTAGTATCGGTAATTGTGTTATTAATAAATTCTGCAAATTATTATTAGAATCAGTAATAGTGTTATTAATAAACTCTGAACACTAGTTTAACTGTCAATAATAGTGTTTTTAATAAACCCTGAACACCATTATTACTGTCAGAAATTGTGTTATTAATAAACTCTGAACACTATTATTAATATCAGTAATAGTGGTATTAATAAACTCTGAGCACTATTTTTACTGTCAATAATAGTATTATTAATAAACAGCGAACATTATTATTAGTATCAGTAATAGTGTTATTAATACAATCAGCACATTATTATTCGTATCAGTAATAGTGTTATTAATAAACACTGTAGATTATTATTAATATCAGTAATAGTGTTACTAATAAACACTGAAAATTATTATTAGTATCAGTAACAGTTTTATTGATAAAGGCTGAACATTATTATTAGTGTCAGTAGCAGTGTTATTAATAAACGCTGAACATTATTAGTTTCAGTAACAGTGTTATTAACAAACACTGTACATTATTATCAGTATCAGTAACAGAATTATTGATAAACACTGTACATTATTATTAGTATCAGTAACAGTGTTATTAATAAACGCTGAACATTATTATTGGTATCAGTAACTGTGATATTATAAAACGCTGAACATTATTATTAGTTTCAGTAACAGTGTTATTAATAAACACTGTACATTATTATTAGTCTCAGTAACAGTATTATTAAAACACACTGTACATTATTATTAGTGTCAGTAATAGTGTTATTAATAAACACTGGATATTTACACTGATTCCTGTTATTTCTCTTGCTGATCGCCAGTCTATGGGATGTCGGTCTCACAGATTCGTGTACCGGGAATCTCGCCTCTGCTCTCAGTATAAACAGGTCACTGACGGTTCTGTACCTGGGGAACAATAAACTGAGAGATTCAGGAGCAAAACTGCTGTCTGCGTCTCTGAGGAAACCGGAGTGTAAGCTGCAGGAACTGTGGTAAGTACGAGACTGTGTGAGATTGTGTTTATAATAACTGGATGTCTGACTCTGTACATTATTATTAGTATTAGTAATAGTGTTATTAATAATCTCTGGGGATTAACACTAATTACTGTTATTTCTCATCTCCGATCCCCAGGCTATGGGGTGTCGGTCTCACAGATTCTTGTGCCGAGGATCTCGCCTCCGCTCTCAGTACAAACCGGTCACTGACGGTTCTGAACCTGGGATCAAACTCCTTCACAGACCGATCTGTCCCCGCTCTCTGCCGCCTCATACTGAACTGCAGGAGTCTGGAGCGTGTCGCGTGAGTGCTTGTGAAAATGTTTAATGTAATAAACAAAATATAAATGGGATTCAGTCACTTTTATCGGTAATATTTGTCTGGAATTATTGTTTCGAATATTAATCCCAGTCTTCCTGTTATTTAAACTGTTGTTCAATCTGTTTATTTCCTGTTTCATCTTTATTTTTTTTCAGGCTGAGGGAGAATCAGTTCAGTTCTACTGGAACGAGACACCTGGAGGCATTGCGGGAATCCAGACTCGGACTGACAGTGGAAGTGTCAACATTTTAATTTATAAACATTACTGCTGTCATTGTGTGACCATTTTCGGCCGATTCTCTGCCCCTCCCCTTTCAGCGGCCCTTTCAGGGTTTCCAGCTCGAGCTGAGCGAGCGTCATCTCCAATTGTGACGTCAGAGGCCAAGCCACAGGGTCACGAGACTCAGCCGCCCGGCCCCTAGCGCTGCTTCTGCAGGATATACGGGGCTCCAAGTTCCCCAATGGGGCAGTGGGGAAATGCACGGATAGGAATGGCCCAGGGTGGGGCTCCGTCTGTGCTGCAGTGGGACACTGACAATTGCACTCAGTATTCCTGGGATTGGGGTTAACAATTCCCAGGGTTCCCGCTCAGTGCCAGCGCTCAGTTGCCCTGCAGGGAATTGAACCTGTGTGGGTTAAGGATGGGAACAGTGTCTTTTTAGCTCGGATGGGTCCGACCATCCAATAGCGATCAGTACCCAGTGGCTGAAGTCACCCAGAAAGTTTATCCTGTTGGGGAGATTCCTGTGGCCGGTGCACCCGTGGAATTGGACTGAAATTATCAATGTTTTTCTGCCTCCCCAAAATAAGGAAACAATTGCTGAAACAATGTCATTTGTGCAGAATCTCTTCCATTGCTATTCCTGTTAATTGCACACTGAAGGTGAATTTCTAAACAGCTGGAATTACACATAGGTACTGGAGAGTGTCAAATTAGGAAGTTGAAGTGGCAAATTTACCCACCCATCAAAGAGTAACAAGTTGTGAATGTTCAGTGAGCCAGTGGGATCTACAATGCAGTAAATGGACAGGGCCCATGTAAATGCCCACAATCTGAACCACTCTGGGCCTAAAAACAGACAGTGATCTAAATACAGAGCAAGATCATCAAAAGTTGAACGGAGAGAAAATAAGTTGATGTTGCGTTTCATGTTACTTGTGAAGTAACTATTTTGTATTGAAACGATTTTACAGATACTGATGGACCTGCTGTATATTATAATTTACTCTGCTTTATTTTACATTTCCCCAACAGGTGCAGTTTGTTTCGTTCTCTCCGCACGCAGGTATAATAAATAGCGAAGTTTAACTGTATTCATCAGACGTCAAAGTTCAAGTGATGTGAACCAATAATCCATTGGAATCGGCAATGACCTGATTCGATGAGCAAACACATACACGATAATGGCGCGGTGTTAGATATTACCTGGGGCACAGACTGATAGATTGAGGGGCCGAGGGACCTGACTGTATGGTTTAATGTAAATATCACAAGTCAGAAATGTTAAATTAATCATCATACAGTAATTATGGAATTAAACATATATAGTGGGAGGAACAGGTAATCGGAGGAGGAAAAACACTTGCATCTTATAACACAATTCACGTACTTTTGAGGTATTGTCATTTTTGCAATGTAGGTAAATCCAGCAACAAATTAGCGCTCATAGCCCACACATTGCAATGATATAAATATAAATGTCTATTCAATGGAGTAGATTTCAACTGTCAGGGTAGGGTATTGTGGTGGTTATATTACTGGACTGGTAATCCAGAGGCCGGTCTCATAACCTAGAGAACATGAGTTCAGATGGCAGTTTGAGAATTTAAAATCAGTTTAAAAAAAACTGCAATTTAAAAAAAAATGTCAGTGTCAATTAATTTCTCCGAGTTTCATTTAGAACGCAGTTCACTAATGTTTTTTGGAAAGAAAACCTGCCGCCCCTACATGCTCTTGCCTGAATATGACCCCAGTCCCTCACCAATGTGGTTGACTGTTCTATTACCTGTCTCTGAAGTGCCCCAGTGAACCACTCAATTGTAGCAAACAGCTAGATCAACGTTTCAGGAAGACTGCCCACCAGCACCTTCTCAGGGCAATTGGAGTGGGTATTTAATGGGGCCATACCAGGGACACCCACAGCTCGAGAATGGATGGGAATGACTTAACAATCTGAAGTAAAACTGGTGTTTTGGATCATTGAAATGGAAATTGAACGTTTTCTTTGAAGCGCTCGATTTCTGACGCCAGTTTCACATTCGAGCAGCAAGTTGAGGTTTAAATGTCCTCGCGGACACCGGGGAGCTCCCTATGCCTTGTATCAGCGCTGTTGGATCTGATAGGTTCACTTGAACATTCAAAGGAGGCCCTGGATTAAAATCTCATCGATGAAAATAACAGTCAATGAGAAAGAAAACCAGGCCGAGTGCACAATAACCCGCCAATACGGTGAAAGCAACAGTCAATGGGAAAGAGAATCGGGCCGAGCGCACAATGCGCCGCCGATTCGCTATCGCCCGTTTTGCTCTAACGCCCAAGGTGTATTTCTCCTCCAATCTATTGCGCAGTCTGGCGATCTAATGCTGTTAATTCATCAGATCCTCAAATAGTCAATCCGAAATTAATCTACCCAACCTGCAGTCATCTCACACACTGATGTCAACTAGAATTTGATAATCAGCGACCCAGCTAATGCAGAATTACGGAGATGCACGGAGCTGATAATAAAATATATCTTATTCATTGTGTTAATTGTCTGCCTATTAATTGTGTGTTATTAAAACTGCTAGGCGACCCATCTACATCTTTTTTATTCACTAATTATTGGTATACTCAATGCTTAATTTATGATGGTTATGATTTTGATGTCAATAAACGATTATCAGTTGACGATTTACTGTCTGCCTTCTTTGAAAAATTGGAAAGAAAGCGTTAATTAATTCACTCAGCTTCTTGTGGGGATCCTGTTGAAGGTCGGTGAGGTGAACTCATATTCAATCGGAACTGGGAAATAAAGACAGTTCAGCGAGCAATATTAGGCATCATTCACTTCTAGACATAGGCTGGGAGGTAAAACCCAGACGGTTCCTCAGTGAGGAGGTAAGATAAAAGGGTTAAAGGTTAATCTGCTCCCTTGTCATGTATCTCTTGAGACAATGAATACCAGCGTCTAACAGGGGCTTCTAACACACAGTTCAGAAGTGATTGTGCTGACACTGAGCCACAGCTAATACTGGTATGGAATTAAATCTCAAGCCATCTGTATGAATAAGCCGTTCTAAAGATGTCAAGTCATGAATAAGATTGTGGGGACAATGTACATTAGCAGTTCAGTGACAGTATGCGATCTCGGGGAAGATCCCAGTTTCAGTGCTCGGAACTAAACCAGTGCATAGTGACAGTAATGACAGGTTAGGAAAAGCGGAACTGCAGGTGTACAGGTAAAAACACAGTGGTCAGTCCGCCCAGTGACGAGGGGTCACAGCTGGACATCTCGAATTAGCCAGTCCGCCATCGGCATCAGCATCGTGTTGGAGCAATTGCTAAAAATGGTTTCTCGTTGGTTATCTGCCAAAAATGGAAACCGAAAGAATTAGTGTGTGGCTGGTTCTATGCTGAGATGCACTCTCCCACACCCCTATTATGCTCCTTATTTAAAGGAAAAGAGGGACCTTGGAGTGCATGTCCACAGATCCCGGAAGGGAGCAGGACAGGTAGATAAGGTGGTTAAGAAGGCATAAGGGATACTATCCTAACTGAGCACTTTGAGCCGCACTGATGCCACGATAGAAACAGCCTGTAATTTCTAGAAAGCCGAAATGGGGAAGGAGAAAAATCTGGCTATTACTATTTCTCTCTGTGTCGGCTGCCATCTCTCCTGTCACCTCTCTCCTCAATCGCTCTGCCTACTTCTCCCTCTCTATCTATTTCACTCTTTTGGATTTTTTTGCTCCCTTTTCCCGATCTACCAGCTCTCTCAGTGACACTGATATTCTATCCGTCTGTCCCTCTCTAACTTTCCTCCATTCTCTCTATCATCTTTCCTGACAGGCTCCCTCCCTCTCTAATGCCACCATACAAAGCCACAGTCCCTGGGGAAGGCAATGTTAGGTCGGTGAGGGAATACTACTCAAAATAGACAAAAACAGATCTTTTGAAAAAAACAGCACCCAGCAGCAATCGCAGCCGTCTAGATCAGGGTGTAACTGCCCTCCATTCTGGTTTGTAACGATTCACATTAAGGTCACAGATGAGTTACGAACAAGGCACTGTAGTGTGTTTTGTACCACATGATAATGTCAGAGCCCTGGAGAGTTTGGAGGGAACTTGATGAATCGTCTGTGAAAAATGGTGCTGTGGCAGGAGGTTAAGTTGACCAGTGGAAATACGTCCCACTCTTACAGCTGTGCGAGGCAGAGGAAACAGACAGAAGGGCGGATATAGAATTACAGACTTTCCAATCTGATGTCCATTCCATTATAACCACATACCGCGACGGCTGCTGCAGACCAGGGGATCACAGGATGGTGAAAATAACAACCATCGCAAAGAAATGAAGAGAAACCTGATCAGTGAACTCCCGGTAAGCTAGGGGAGTGAGTAGGAGCTAGAAATCTAAATAGAGAAATACTACTGATTAAAAAGGATTAGATTCCTGAAATTACTCTTCATAGAGTTAAAAATATAGGGCTAAGGGCACAGGAGTAAAACTATGAGTTAGGCCTCGATGGTTGTGACTGCTCCCGTGAGACGGGGCACTGGATCCCAGCAGCAGATCGGGCTGTAGATCCCACAGACCATGTAGGGAGTGCAAGGTACTGAAGGATACTTTCCCGGCTCTTTAAAGAGTGAAAACATTCTCGACAAATCATTATGCACAAAGGGTTATTCCCAGATATTCAGGACATAGGTGCACAGCTCCTGGATTCTGAATGGGGCCTTGAGGTCCAGTGTCGATTGATGAAATTCAGTGACAGGATCAATTGGTCTCAGACTCTCGTCGCCGAATTCAATGATCTCCGCCCACTCTGAGCAAAGCCGAGCCGCTCCCCGCCAACGTAAAAGAGGATCTGCAGTGGAAAAAACACCACTTTGCATTTCTCCGATACCAAGACAAACATGGGATAGCACCGTTTACAACCTTCTCAATCAATTTTGATTCGGAAATGATTAGTCCGCCCTTACATGTTTTCTTAACAATGCTAATAGTAATTTTAGGAAAAAAAGCACTGAGAAAATATCTGTCACTTGCAATAAAAAAAGTTCATGAATATTTGTGGAGAAAATGTGACAAACTACTCGCTGAAAAGTCGCTGACTGCAAAGCTGTTTGAATTGATTTGATGGAGATAACAGAGGACAATAATCTCGTTCATCCAGTGAGGTGTCTGTGTGATGAATGAAGCTTTTTAGAACAAAGAACCCAGCACACAGACGGTTAGACGCATTGAGGCTGATTTATTAATAGCAGATCTACATTGTGCAGGTTTAGGTGGAGGAGACGTTTTTTCGTCGACCGAGTTTCATTTGAATTACTTGGGAAGTTGAATAAGAAAGTTAAATAAAGTGAACATCTGTCAGATTTCAGAGACCAATTCTGTCCTTTCAACTCAAAAATGAACAACATAACAACCAATATAATGCATCCATAAACAAGGAAAATAGTTGTTGCTATTACCTCTATAAATGATATATTTTAATCCTGAAAATTAACATTGAATATATGGCTGGGAATCTCTTTCTGACGTTCAGCCACATTACTTGTAGGAGGTATAAAACATAGTTAGTCCTTAAGTGAGCATCAAAACAGGAAGTTGTAAACATAGGGACTAATAAATTGTGAGTTTGATGAAAAAAACCAAATGCTGATCTTTGAAATAAGTCCAAGTATCAGTTTAATTAGAAGGTTTTAAACGGCTTCGGGTTTCCCAATATTTAGTTGGAGGAAATTTCTGTTCATCCAGTACTGGATGTCGGACAAGCTGTCTGACAATTTAGAGACCGTGCTTATTTGGTACAAATAATTAATCATACAAGGACAGCATTTCTATTGTAGCTCTTTTGGTGGAAACAATAAACAGATAAATTGTAACTTAAAAAAAATAAAGGAAACTTAACAACTGAAATTAAAATGTTGTTGCTGGGGGTGATGATGCACTCCAGTCCCTCCGGTGTCCACCGGTCGCGGGAGGCCTCGAGCGTGTCGGCGGACACCGCGTGCTCCATCTCCAGGGCCAGCCGGGCGAGAATGTGGCCGCGGAAGAGAGGCAGGCAGTCTGGCCGAACGACCCCCTCGACCGCCCGCTGCCTGGACCAGTTAATAGCCACTTTGGTCAGGCCCAGGAGCAGTCCTTTAGGGAGATTCCCCGACCTGCCCGCTCTCCTCCGCACCGGGTGACCAAAAATCAGGAGCGTGGGACTGAAGTGCAGTAAAAAATCGAGGAGCAGCCCTTTCAAATAATGGAAGAGGCACTGCAAAATCTCACACTCCACAAAAACATGGAACACGGACTCCTCCAGCCAGCATTTCGATTGTACTGAGAATAGTGTGAAAAACTAATTGAAAAGCACCTCGTTAAAAAAACAAATTCACAATCTTCTGCTGTATTTACAATCATTTTGGCCCAGATAGTTCCTCCACTCACCATGAACACAAGTATTACAGTTCTGCTGAGTCACTTTACAGTGAAATTAAAGCTAACAACTTTCCTAGATCAAGTTATTGTGCAAGCGCTGACTAACTCTCACTAACTCCGAATGCAAAGCACACAGTTTATGCGCTCAATGCTAATCGCATCACTGGAGCGCTCCTTCAGTCTGGAACCAGACGAACACGGCCAGCCCGGGACTGGATTCAGGCAGCGATCTCAGATCTTTCTTTGCATCTCCGCTGAATGGATTCCAACTCAACCTTGATAAACTCTTGCTAAATAAACACAATGTAAACGGTCGGAAAGCATTTCAAATCCCAGAATACTGCAATTTCACTTGAATAATTCATCACCGAGGCAGTCTGCAGCGATAGAACTGGAATCATCCGTTATTATACAGTCAATAGCGTCTCGTCTCGAAGTCCAGTTAAATTCTTTCTAAATGAGTTCATAACTGGGCCTGAATCTACAACAGGTCATCCGTGTACTTGGGACTCCAGGCGGTGCAAGCTCGGTTGCTACCGGTCTCTCACACGAATCACCTCCCTCGGGTGGGGAGCGGATTCTTCCACTATTCTGATACAAAAGCAAAACACTGCGGATGCTGGAAATCTGAAATATAAACATAAAATGCTGGAAACACTCAGCAGGTCAGGCAGCATCTGTAGAAAGAGAAGCAGTATTAACGTTTCAGGTCGATGAAACTTTTTCCGAACAGGAAAAAGTTAGAGATATAACAGATTTTTAATAAAGTGTAGGGGGAGGGAAAGGGAGGAGGGGAGGAAAGAACAAAAGGGAAGGTCTGTGATAGGATGGAAGGCAGGAGAGATTAAAAAAAACAAATGGGATGATGTTACAAGGCAAGATGAGATGTAATGGGACAGGTTAAGAAACGGAAGATGAATTTAGATGAGGTGTCAATGGCAATGGCAGAATCACAAACAGCGACCTTGTGAGAGAAAGAAAATAGGGGCCGAGGTTATGATCTGAAATTGTTGAACTCGATGTTGAGTCCAGAAGGCTGTAAAGCGCCTAATCGAAAGATGAGGTGCTGTTCCTCGAGCTTACGCTGAGCTTTGTTGGAACAGTGTAAGAGGCCGAGGACGGAGAGATCAGAGTGGGAGTGGAGCGGAGAATTAAAGTAATAGGCGACCGGAAACTTGCGGTCACACTTACAGACTGAACGGAGGTGTTGCACAAAGCAGTCACTCAATCTGCGTTTGGCCTCCCCAGTGTAGAGGAGACCGCATCCTGAGCAGCGAATACAGTACACTAAATTGCAAAAGTACAACCTCGAGTGGGAGAGGGCCCGGCTGCTGGGTGACATTGGCCTTGGCTGCTCTGTGATTGGCTCCTGGCTCATTTGTGATGTCACCTGGAGACAGGTTTTCAGCCCTGGTTAAACAGCATCAGTGGGATATTATTGTGGGCGGAGCTGGAGCTGGCAACGTACATTGTGAGTGAGTTCAGTTCTCAAAAAGTACTTCTAGCAAATGTAACTAATTGTAAATAGGTTCAAATTAAAATTATTCATACTCGCAAAATTATTCCCATTCCTTTCGACTAACAGATTCTGGAATTAATATGATTCCTTTTATATTAAAAGATTCTTGGAGTGAGCATTATCTCAGGAAGGTGGCGAAAGCAGAATCGAATCAGCACCACACTAACTGGGACTGGAGAAAGGCATCTGGTTTCACAGAGCAGATCTGGTGGGACCAACACACCCATTGGACAGGACGGGATAAAACAGTGAGTTTCAGCAATGATTGGAAAGGCTGAGAATCCCATCAGTACAGGATTTTTTCAAGTGAGAGTCTAACAAGCTATTGTTTGCCGTTTAATTTCTCGCAAAAGGCACGGCCTTTGATGCGATTATTTGACTGGGGATTTACTGGGATGTAAAGCTATTCCATACCTCACCTGGGAGTGCGTGATGCTTACATGTACAGTGATTTCTGTCCTGTATGCATACCATGCTGTACGCGAGATGGTGTGCTTCATTGGGTAGTGTAAGTGGAGCTGTACGCTTCATTGGCCACATGCTGTATCTGAGTTCACTGTGCTTGCTGAACGATAATAAAGTGAGATTTACACTGTATGTAACGCCTGTCTACCTGCCCTCGGAGGATTTGACGGGCCAGTGTTGAGGGAGTTTTACTCTGTTTCTAACCCGTGATGTACCTGCCCTGGGGTGTATGATGGGACTTTGTAGAGGGCCCTTACTCTGTAATTAACTATTTCGGTGTCTAACCTGGGTATGTTTGATGGGATCGTGTGGAGGGAGCTTCACACAGTATCTACCCCGTGCTGAAGCTGATCTGATATTGTCTGATGGGCAGTTTAAATATGCTTAACACTGTATCTAACCCATGCTTCACTTGACCTGGGATAGTTTGATGGGACAATGTAGAAGAAGCTCTAAGTATTATTGCCCATGTTTTCCAGTCCAATTATGGCTCCAATTGCCCCACCCATTAATAGCCCTAGTGATCCCTTCAATGTGGCTCTGCCGCCCCTTCCTGTTACAGGGAATAGACTGGTTTTAGAACACCGAGGTGTTTGTTACATCATCATCCAAGCACCATTACCACGAACTGCCTTTCACTGCCAAGGCAGGAGGAGACAAACTGCCTGATATTATGTGAGGGAAGCTTTAGGTTGTATAAACAAAAAGGTGGAGATTTGGGCCATGGAACAGTGAGTCCTCATATTTGGAGGCTGGGAGGGAGATTTCGTAAGGGGCAATTTTGCGTGGTTGTTCTCCATGCCTATTATTTTTCCGTTCATGGGATGTGGGCGTCGCTGGCAAGGTCGGCATTATTGCCCATCCCTAATGGACCCTGAGAAGGTGTTGGTGAACCGCTGCAGTCCTTGTGGTGAAGGTGCTCTGTGGTACAGGAGAACGGGGTCGGAGACAGGACTGAATATACAACATGTGTTCATCCCCAGTGAGACTGCGCACCAGGAGCAGAGCATGGTCATGTGACCCTGTGAAACCTCATTGTTACTGGCTGATGTGTGATTGGCTCCTGGCACCATTGTTATATCACCTGGAGATAGGTTACCACCCCTGGTTACGCCCCATCAGTGGTGAGTTACTGTGGGCGGAGCTGGAGTTGGCAGCAGACATTGTGAGTGAGTAAAGCCCCTATAAATAGGCGTAAGGAAGTATAAGAACAATTTAATATTAAAATGAGTAATTCAACCAAATGACATTAATGATAAATATATTCAAATTAAATATATTGATAGTCGCATTATTAGTCCCATTGTTTTATGAGTCACAGATTCCAGAATTAACGAGGCGTTTTGATATTAAAAGTTTCTCGGAGTGACTATTATCTCAGGAAGGTGGAGAGAGCAATGTCGAATCAGCAACACACTAACTGCGACTCGAGAAAGGTCGCTGGTTTCACAGAGTAGATCTGATGGGACCAACACTCTCATTGAACAAGACAGGATTAATCAGGAAGCATCATGAATGATTGAAAAGGCGAGGTGCTCCACTGAGAATCAATCCCATCAGTACAGGATTTTTTCCAAGGTGAGAGTCTAACACGCTGTTGGATGCCTTTTAATTTCTGGCAAAAGGCTCGGCATTTGATTCGGCAATTTCACTGGAGATTCACTGGTATGCAAAGCTCGCCCATACCTGAGCTGGGAGTGCGTGATACTTACATGTACAGAGATTTCTGTCCTGTATTCATAACATGCTGTTCATGAGATGGTGCGCCTCATTGCGTAGAGTCAGAGGAGCTGTACGGTGCATTGGCCAGATGCTGTATCTGAGGTTACTGTGCATAATGAACGATAATACGGTGAGCTTTATTAGTGAGAGTATCTGACCTCTGTTTGCCTGCCCTGGGAGTGTTTGATGGGACAGTTTAGAGGGAGATTTACTCTATAGATAACCCGTGCTGTACCAGCCCTGGGAGTGTTTGATGGGACAGTGTAGAGGGAGCTTTACTCTATATATAACCCGTGCTGTATCTGCCCTGGGACTGTTTGATGGGACAGTATAGAAAGAGCTTTACTCTGTATCTAACCCGTGCTGTACCAGCCCTGGGAGTGTTTGATTGGACTGTGTAGAGGAGCTTTACATTATATCTAACCCGTGCTGTACCTGCCCTGGGAGTTTTTGATGGGGCAGTGTAGAATGAGCTTTACTCTGTATCTAGCCCGTCCTGTACCTGCCATTGGACTGCTTGAGGGGAGACTGTAGTTGGTGCTTTTCTCAGTATCTAACCCATGCTGTACCCGCCCATGGATGTTCTGATTGCACGGTGTATATGGTGCTTTACTCTGTATCTAACCCATGCCGTACTTGTGAGTGTTTGATGCTACAGTGTTGATTGAATGTTGCCCTATAACTTACCCGTGCTGTTCCTAACCAGATGATTCAACCACTTGATACCACTGATGATCCCTCCACTTATTGCCACTGATGCTCCTTCTTGTTAAAGCAAATAAACTATTTTTAGTAGCGAGAGGTGGTTGTAATATCCCTGCCTCATCTCAGCACTGTTAATCCTCAGAGTGCCTGTCACTGCCAAAGCTGGAGGGAGAAACTTTGCCTGATATATAGAGAAGGGGTACTTTAGAATTAATAAACAAGTGGTGGACATGGGGTCCATTAAATAGTGGGTCCTCGCATTTGGATGATGCGAGGGGAAATGCGTAAGGGGTAATTTAGCGAGCCTGTGCTCCCTCTCTCGAGTCTCAGTCAATGGGGGCGGGGTCGGAGACAGGACTGATTGTACAAACTGCGCTCATGCTCAGTGAGACTGCGCATCAGGAGCAGAGCACGGTCATGTTACCCAGGAACACATCGAAGGGACGGAGCTCCGGTTGCTTTGTGACATTGAGTGAGTACAGTCCCTATATATAGGGGCAAGGAAAGAAAAGAACAATTTAATATTAAAGTAAGTAATTCAAACAAATTGTAAATATTTTCATATTATATATATTAATCGTCACAAAAATAGTCCTATTGTTTTCCTGTAACATATTCTTTAATAAAGATAAATCATGGTTATATAAAAAAATTATTGTAAAAACATTATTTGCGTAAGCATTATCCCAGGAAGGTGGAGAGAGAGAAGTCGAATCTTCACTACACTAATTGGGACTGGAGAAAGATCGCTAAGTTCATAGAGAAGATCTGTTGTGACCAAGACCCCCAGTGTCGAAGTCCGGAAATGCGAAGCTTCAATAATGATTGGAAATTTGAGGAGGTTTACTGAGAACCTCTGCAGTCAATGATTTTGCCGAGGTGAGAGTCCAACAAGCTATTGGGAGAAGTTTAGCATCTGGCATAAAACTCGGCCTTTGATGCGGCAAATTGACTGCAGATTCACTGGTAGCTAATATCTCGAGTTCTTGAACACTCGCCAGAGGGAATAGTTTTTCTCTGTCTACTCTATCAAACCTCACATCATCCTGAAAACCTCTATTAGGCCTCCTCTTAACTTCTCTGTTCAAAGGAGAGCAATCCTAACTTTTCCAACTACTCATAACTGAAGTCCCTCATCCCTGGTAACATCCTGGTAAACCTCCTCTGTTCCCTTTCTAAGGCCTTTACATCTTCCCTGAAGTCTGGTGCTCAGAATTGTCAACAATACTCCAGCTGAGGATTTACCAGTGATTTATAAAGTTCTAACTGATCTCTTCTCTTTTATAATCTATTCCTCTATTTAAAAACCAAGTAAACCAGGTTATTTTGTAACCAACTTATAAACTTGCCCTGTCACCTTTAAGGATTTGTTGTTTGGACACCTAGGTTCCTCTGATTATTTAAACGTTTCAAAATTGTGCCATTTATAGCACACTGTCTTTCCATTTTAGTCCTCCCAATGTGCATCAACTACACTTATCAACACTTCTCTGCCATGCTTCTTCCCATCTCACCATCCTTGCTATGTCATCCTGAAGCCTATAACGAACCTCATCATTATCTACTACTTTTCCAAGTGTCGTGGCATCTGCAAACTTTGTAATGCTGCTCCCTAGGTTGTTTATAAAAAAAAATGAAAAGAGTAATGGACCCAAAATGACCCTTGGGGAACAACAAGCAAACTACCTCCCAGTCTGCAAAACAGCCATCCACTATTACCTTTTGCTTCCTATCACTGAGCCAATTTTGTAGCCATACGCCACTTTCCACTTTCCAAAAAGCCGCATATCCAAACCAAATATCCAATTTTGCCGATATATGCGGCATTGTAAGCAATGTAGATGGAAACATAACATTTCAAAGAAATATTAATAGATTAAGTGACTGGACAAAACTGTGGCACATGGATTTTAACGTACGCAAATGTGAGATCATCGACTTTGGACCTAAAAAGGATAGATCAGAATACTTTCTAAATGGTGAAAAGCTAGAAACAGTGGAGGTCCAAATAAACCTATGGGTCCGTGTACATAGATCATTAAAATATCCTGGACAGGTACAGAAAATAATCAAAAAGGCTAACGGAATGCTGGGATTTATATCTAGCCGACTAGATTATAAGAGGTAGAAGTTTTGCTACGGCTATACAAAGCCCTGGTTAAACCATACCTGGAATACTGTGTTCAGTCCTGGGCATCACACCTTAGGAAGGATATGTTGGCCTTGGAGGGAGTGCAGCGTAGGTTTACAGAATTATACATAGACTCCAAGGGTTATATTACGTGAAGAGATTACACAAACTAGGGCTGGATGTCTGGAATTTGGAAGGTTATGGGGTGATTTCAACGAAGTTTTCAAGATATTAAGGTGAACTGGTGGGGTAGATAGAGAGAAACATTTCCGATGGTTGGGGAGTCTAGGTTTGGGGATCACTTCTATATGCAAAGGGTGGTTGTCATTTGGAACTCTGTTCCACAAACGGCAGTTGATGCTAGGTCAATTGTTAATTTAAAATCTGAAGTTGATGAATTTTTATTAACTAATGAATTCTGGGGGCAAAGGCTGTTATATTGAGCTCGGTCACAGTTCAGCCATGATCTCAATGAATGGCAGAACAGGCCCGAGGTGTTAAATGACCTACTCCTGTTTTATGTCACTGCACGAATCTGGAGATTACAATTATGATATAAATGAACACCTGACCACGGACCTGAACCCTGGACCTTGAGATTATAATGTCTGATGCTTTACTGACAGAGCAATCCACGCTCTGAATCTTAGGCTCACAAAGCGACCTTCACTGGCTGACGTGTATCATTACACCCTCTATATTTTCCATTTGCTTCTCCATTGATCCACTCTGTACAGCACATTTCTCTCACACACCTAGACTGACTGCCTCACACAGGCTACACTTGAGGAATATTCTCCCTCCCACAAACGACACGCTCTTTAGCAGCGGCGTCAGATGTGAGAAGTGCTGTTCCCCAGCTATCTGTATTGGATCTTCAACTTTTCACCATGTTTATTATTGACTTAGACGGAGCAACAGAGTGTTATAGATCCATGTTTGAAGATCGCAGTAAGTTAGGAAGCACGGTAGTAGTGCAAATGGAAGCAGGACTTAACCAAAGGGACAGAGACAGATAAAGTGAGTGGGCAAAACAAGACAACTTGAATTCATTGTGCGCAAGTGTGACCTCATCCAATTTGGATCGAAGTAAGATAATCAGTTTATTTTCTAAATGATTGAGGAGAAAAGAGGTGTGTGAGTGCCAGTTCCCAAATCATTAAACACTAGTAGACATGTACAGACATCAGTCAGAAGTCTAATGTAATCCTGCCCTTTATCTCAAGTGGGCTGGACATGGAGGAGGAGTTTAAGCGTCAGTTGTATGGACCCTTGTTCAGTGTCATCAGAATTACTGCATTCAGATACTGCCTGACCTGCTGAATATTTCCAGCATTTTCAGTTTTTATTTCAGATTTCCAGCATCCGCAGTATTTTGCTTTTGCAATAGAAATCTGGAACCCTGTTCTCAAAGAGGCTGTGGATTTTCGGTAAAGTGGTGGTTTCAAGACTGATAAAAAAATCCGGCTTCCATGCGAATTTTCGAATTGTATCAATCAGTTTTGCTAACGTTCACACAGAGACCTTCACTGGCTGGCGTGCTTCAATACACCCTCTACATTGTGCATTTCCTTCTCCAGTAATCTCGCCTGTACAGCGCATTTCTATCACACACCCAGACTGACTGCCTCTCACAGGCTTCACTTCAGAAATATTCTCCCTCCCACAAGCGAGACGCTCCTTAGCAGCGGCGTCAGATGTGAGAAGTGCTGTTCCCCAGATATCTTTATTGGATCGTCATCCTTTCACCATATTTATTAATGACTTCGATGGAGCAACAGTGTGCGGCAGCTCCAAGTTCGCACTAAGTTTGGAGGCACTGCAGTAGTAAGCGACAGAGACAGATGAAGAGACTGGGCAAAATTAATGCAAATCGAGTTAATTGTACAAAAGATCATCCACTTTGGAACCAAGTAAGATAACTCGGAGTATTTTCTAAAGGATGGGAAGCTATTAACTCTTGCGGAGCAAAGAGGTTTGTGAGTCCCAGTTCACAAATTATTAAAAACTACTATACATGGGTAAAAATGCATTCGATAAATTCACTCATAAGAGACTCTTAGCTAAAGTTGAACATCGTGGAAGTGAAGGCAAATTATTGTCCTGGTTAGGAAATGGGTTGAGCGACAGGAAACACAGTATTTGGATAATGGGCAGGTACTTCATTTGGAAGAATATGACTAGTGGTGGCCCGAGGGTTCTGTGTTGGGGCCTCACCTATTCACCATATTTATTAATGAATTAGATGATGAAATTGAGAGCCACGTATCCAAGTTGGACGATGAAACAGATAGGCAGCATTGTAAGAAGCGTAGATGGAAGCAAAGCATTACATGGTGATATTAATAGATTGTGAATGAGCAAGATTGTGGCAATTGGATTTAACTTTGGCATATGTGAGGTCATCCACTTAGGAACAAAAAAGAATAGGTCAGAATACGTTCTACATGGTGAAAAGCTAGAAAAAGTGGCGGTCCAAAAAGACTAGGGGTTCCGTGTACCTATGGGTACAGTAGCATAGCGGTTATGTTATTTGACTAGTTGGTCATCCCGAGAGATGGGTTCAAATTCCCCCTACGGCAGCTCAGGAACTTAAATTCAATTACATTCTTCTTCTTAGGCAGTCCCTCGGAACAGAGGATGACTAGCTTCCACGCTAAAAATGAATTCACATGTGACTAATGTGTCTAATGCGGGACCTACAGTCTCTGTCACAGGTGGGACAGACGGTGCTTAAAGCTTCGATGCCGGGGATGTTGGCCTGAGCGAGAACACTGACGTTGGTGCGCCTATCCTGCCAACGGATTTGCAGGATCTTGCGGAGGCATCGTTGGTGTTACCTCTCCAGTGCTTTGAGGTGCCTGCTGTACATGGTCCATGTCTCTGAGGCATACAGGAGGGCAGGTATCAATACTGCTCTGCAGACCATGAGCTTGTTGCTGTATTTGAGGTCCCGGTCTTCAAACAATCTCTTCCTCAGGCGACCGAAGGCTGCACTGGCACACAAAAGGCTGTGTTGGAATTCGTCATCAGCGTCTGACCGTGTTGGCAGCAGGCACCCGAGTTATGGAAAGTGGTCCACGTTGTCCAAGGCCTCGTCCTGGATTTTGATAATCGTGGAGCACTACTGTCTGGCTGGGGCAGGCTGGTAGAGGATCTTGTATTACGGATGTTTAGTGTAAGGCCCATGCTCTCGTACGCTTCGGTGAAGGTGTTGACGAGGGTTTGGAGATTGACCTCCGAGTGTGCGCAGACTATGAATTATTTAAATATATATATATATACATATAAATATAAATTGACATTAAATATAAATATAAATGTCAATTAAATAATAAATCAGTAATGGCAAAACGACCACATTGTCGCAAAAATGCATCTGGTTCACCAATAGAAGCAAATCTGTCGTTCTGGTCTATATGTGATTCCAGACCCACAACAATGTGGTTAACTCTTAACTGCCCTCTGACATGGTCTATCCAGCCACTCAGTTGTATTCAAGAATGCGGCTCACGACCATCAATAAATGCTGTCCTTCCTGGCGACGTCCACACGTCCAATGAATAAAAAAATCATTAAAAGATCATCGGCAGGTACGAAAACAATCAACAAGTTTAATGAAAAGCTGGGGTTTATATCTAGAAGACAACAATATAGGGGTGTGCTGCTGAAGCGATTCAAAGCCCTGGTTAGAACACAGCTGGAGGTCTGGGTTCAGTTCTGGGCACTTTAGGAAGGATTTATTAGGTTTGGAGATATTAAGGCAAACTAATAAGGCAGATAGAAATAAACAATTTCCGATGTATGGGAAGTCTACGACTAGTGGACAAAGCCTAAAAAATAGAGCCAGGAGTGAAGTTAGGAAACCATTTGACGTGCAAAGGCTGGCAGAAATTTGGAATTCCCTTGCTCAAATGGCAGTTTTTCAGAGGTGAGGTGAGAGTGTCTGCGCTTGACATCAAGACAGCATAAAGTCGAGTGTGTCATCAAGGAGCACTAGTAAAATTGAAGTCAATGGGAATGGGGGTAAAATTCTCCACTTGCTGCAGTCATACTTAGCACAAAAGAAAATGTTTGTTGCTGTTGGAGGCCAACCATTTGAGCCCCAGGACATCGCCTCAAGAGTTCCTCAGGGCAATGTCCAGGGCCCAACCATCTTCAGCAGCTTCAGCAATGACCTTCCCTTCATCATAAGGTCAAAAGTGGGAATGATCGCTGATGATTGCTCAGTGTTCAGTTCCACTCGCAAATCCTCAGAGAATGAAGCAGTCCATATCCACATGCTGAAATACCTGGACGACATAAGTGACAGGTATCATTCGCGCCACGCAAGTGCCAGGCAATGACTATCTCCAACAATAGAGTGTCTAACCACCTCCCCTTGAAATTAAACGTGATTACCATCACCGAATCACCCACAATCAATATCCTGGGGTGTCACTATTGATCAGAAACGAAACTGGACCAGCCACATAGCTACTGCGGCTACAAGAGCAGGTCAGAGGCTGGGTATTCTGCGACGTGTGTCTCACCTCCTGACTCCTCAATGCCTTTCCATCATCTATCTACAAGGCACAAGTAAGGAGTGTGATGGGATACTCTCCACTTGCCTGGATAGGTTCCCCTCCAACAACACTCACGAAGCTCGATACCATCCAAGAGAAAGCAGCTCGCTTGATTGGCAATCCATACACCACCTGAAACGTTCACTCCCTCCACCACCAGTGTACCGTGGCTGCCGTGTGTACCATCTACAATATACAATGCAGCAAATTGCCAAGGCTTCTTCGATAGCACCTCCCAAACCTGGAACCTCTACCACCTAGAAGGTTAAGGGCAGCAGATGCATGGGTACACCATCACCTCCAAATTGCCGTCCAAGGCACATATGATACTGACTTGGAAATATATCACCGTTCCGTCATCGTTGCTGGGACAAAGTCCTGGAACTGCATTCCTAAGAGCACTATGGGAGTACTTTCACCAAACGGACTGCAGTGGTTCAAGAAGGTGGCTCACCACGACCTTCTCAAGGGCCATTAGCAATAGTGAGTAAATTCTAGCCTTGCCAGCGACGCCCACATTAGAAGAATGACAAAAAAAATTGTTGAAGATTAAAAAATAAATATATAAATAAATATTTTTTAACTTTTCCTTTTGTCTCTTGTATCTCTCACTCTCTTAATCACATCTTTGTTTCCTCTCTTCATTTCGCTCTCTGTACATGATTTGTCACTGAATTAACTATTCTAATTTACAGTTCCTGGTTCAGACGCTGAGAGCCTCAGTAAGGATTATTTAATCTGATAGAAACATAGAAACATAGAAGATAGGAGCAGGAGTAGGCCATTCGGCACCTCGAGCTTGCTCCGCCATTCGATGAGATCATGGCTGATCATCCAAACTCAGTACCCTGTCCCTGCCTTCTCCCCATATCCCTTGATACCTTTAGCCTTAAGAAATATATCTAACTCATTCTTGAATATATTTACTGTTTTGGCCTCAACTGCCTTCTGTGGTAGAGAATTCCACAGGTTCACCACTCTCTTGGTGAAGAAATTCCTCCTCATCTCTGTCCTAAATGGCTTACCCCTTATCTTTAGACTGTGACCTCTTGTTCTGGACTTCCCCGCCATCGGGAACATCTTTCCTGCATCCAGTCTGTCTAGCCCTGTTAGAATTTCATAAGTTTCAATGAGATCTCCTCTCATTCTTCTAAACTCCAGCGAGTATAAGCCCAATCGACCCAATCTCTCCTCGTACGTCATTCCTGCCATCCCAGGTATCAGTCTGGTGAATCTTCGCAGCACTCCCTCCATGGCAAGAACATCCTTCCTCAGATAAGGCGACCAAAACTGCACACAATACTCAAGGTGTGGTCTCACCAAGGCCCTGTACAGCTGCAGCAAGACATCTTTGTTCCTGTACTCAAACCCTCTCGCTTCGAAGGCCAACATACAATTTGCCTTCTTAACCGCCTGCTGCACCTGCATGCTTACCTTCAGCGACTGGTGCACAAGGACACCCAGGTCTCGTTGCATTTCTCATTCTCCCAATCTATTGCCGTTCAGATAACAATCTGCCTTCCTGTTTTTGCCACCAAAGTGGATAACCTCGCATTTATCCACATTATACTGCATCTGCCATGCTTCTGCCCAATCACCCAACCTGTCCAAATCATACTGGGGTTTCTCGGCATCCTCCTCGCAGCATCCAGCTTTTTTCATCTGCAAACTTGGAGATATTACATCTAGTTCCCTCGTCTAGATAATTAATATATATATTGAATATCTGGGGTCCTAGGATCGATCCCTGCGGAACCCCACTAGTCACTGCCTGCCACTCGGAAAAAGACCCGTTTATTCCACCTCTTTGTTTCCTGTCTGCCAACCAGTTCTCTATCCAAGTCAGTACCTTGCCCCCAATCCCATGTGCCTGAACTTTACACGCTAATCTCTTATGCGGGACCTTATCGAAAGCCTTCTGAAAGTCCAAATACTCCACATCCACTGGTTCTTCCTTATCTATTCTATCAGTTACATCCTCAAACAATTCCAGATTGGTTGAGGAGATGCACAGTTGCTTGTCCTGTTCACCCGGGTCCCAGATCCCCAGTACAGGGTGCCGCGCTGTTTTGGATTTCTATTCACCGCAATCCCTGAGCAAAAGCCCAGAGAAAATCTGTGGGTAAGGGGAAGTGTAATGAACAGCAAGCGATGTTAATGCACTGCTGACCGCAAAATCCAGGCCACAATTTAGGACAGATGACCAAACCTTGATCAAACCGGTAGGTTTTAAGGAGCGTCTTAAAGCAGGAGAGAGGTGGAGAGATTTAGGGATTTAATGCCAGATTTTAAGGACCGGAGAGCTGAAGGCACGGCCACCAATGGAGGGCTGAAGAATGTGGGCGATTCACAAGAGGCCGGAGTAGGAGCAACGCAGATTTCTCGGAGACATTAAAAAGCAAACCTCGCCATCAATGCTCTTGTAAGGCAGTAACTACACATGGTATGTCTTGCAGAGCTGGGGGAGTTTACAGAGTTAGGAAGGGGCGAGGCAATGATAGAGAATTTTCAATTCGGGGCGTTTCTGGAACGGCAGCCAGTGTAGATCAGCGAGCGCAGGATTGAGCTGTGATTCGGAGTTAGTGCGAGTTAGGTAACAGGCAGCAGAGTTTTGGATCAGCTCTTGTTTATGGAGAGCGGAAGGTGTGAGGCAGTTCAGGAGAGCTTAGAAATGTCTGGATGAGACAAAGATATGGATGAGGATTTTGTGCCAGATGGAGCGGAGCTGATCGATGTCACACAGTCTTTGTGATGGACAGGATCTGGGGTCAGAAGCTCAACTCAGGGTCAAGCAGGACAGCGCGGTGGACAGCAGTCCTGTTCAACCTGAGACACAGGCCAGGGAGGGGAATACGCAGTATCTGATATTCAGTTCCATTGACTGCAATAGAACAGAATATCAGGTGCTGCGTACAAAGAGAATATAGAACATTCAGAGGGGAAATTAAAAAGGAAGTACCAGGGGTAAAGGAATATGAGAATAGACTGGCAGCTAACATAAAATGGAATCCAAACGTCTTATATAGGCATATAAATAATAAAAGGGTAGTAAGAGGAGGGGTGGGGCCGATTTGGGACCAACATGGAGAACTACACATGGGCAACACGGTGGCATAGTGGTTAGCACTGTTGCCTCACAGTGCCAGGGACCCGGGTTCAAATCCACAGTCTGTGTGGAGTTTGCACGTTCTCCCCGTGTCTGCGTGGGTTACCTCCGGGTGCTCCGGTTTCCTCCCACAGTCCAAAGATGTGCGGGTTAGGTTGATTTGGCTATGATAAATTGACCCTTAGTGTTAGGGGGATTAAATACGTGGGGTTACGGGGATAGGGTGGGATATGTGTCGGTGCAGGCTCGATTAAGCCTCTATCTGCACTGTGGGGATTCTGGGATTCTGTGATTCTGTGAGGCAGAGGGCATGGCAGAGATATTAAATTATTACTTTGCATCTGTCTTTACCAAGGAAGAAATGCTGCCAAAGACATAGTGAAAGAGGAGGTAGAGGAGATAATGGATGGGATAAAAATTGATAAAGAGGAGGTAGTACAATGGCTGGCAGTACTTAAAGTAGATAAGTCACCAGGACTGGATGGGATGCATCCTAGGATACTGAGGGAGGTAATGGTGGAAATTGCGGAGGTACTGGCCATAATCTTCCAATCCTCTTTAGATACGGGGTGGTGCCAGAGGGAAGGAGAATTACAAATGTTACACCCTGGTTCAAAAAAAGGCTGTAAGGATAAACCCAGCAACTACAGACCAGCCAGTTTAACCTCGACAGTGGGGAAGCTTTTAGAAACGATAATCCGGGACATAAGTAGCAGTCAGTTGGACAAGTGTGGATTAACTGAGGAAAGCCAGCACGGATTTCTCAAAGGCAAATCGAATATAACTAACTTGTGTAAGACGTGCGGAATTACCCCTCGCCCCGTCCAACAGGTTCTAGAGTTCGGATTTTAGACTTATGAGAAATTACACCAGACACACAGGTTCTGTCTTTAACATTTTATTGTTTCTAAGACAGATTCAAAACCCCAACCACTTTTCGAGCAGTTCACCAATAATATTACAGGAAATCGTACATACAACGTGCCGCCGATGATCCGTCCAGTGTTGATTGTAAGTCCTCGTACACGGAAAGACTGGCCAGGCCCCTCCTTCCTCTGACGGCAGCTTGATCCTCACAGGCAAGATGACTGGCCAAGCTACCTTCTTCTGACTGCATTGCTGATTTTCTTTAGCGACTGTGTTTTAAACAGCTTTCCTTGTCTTTAGCATTAAATCATTCATTCAGAGATGGTGAAATCTTCCTTTAAAGTTGATCTGAGCTGTTTGAGCTGTGAAACGTTTACACTCACACATCCTGTGTGGCTATTATTCAGTTTGTCCTTATCACAGCCCAAAATTGTTCATTCACTCCTAAAATTTACTTACAAAGTTGGCAGAGAAACACTTGGTTCGGTTCATGAGTTACGTCGTATTCTGCATTTCAAAACTTCCAAGGTTTGAGTTCTCACGTCAGAAAGATCACCAGACACACCATGTCTACAATCTGAGAGGGTATGTTTATCTCTGTTGACTACCACTACACCCTGCAGTCACAAACATGTTTCCTGCCTTATCAGTGAAAGACTGCTTGTTACATTTACGAACTTTATTTCACTATGTAAAAGCTTTTTGCCTGGCAAAGCATTTCAAGAAATATTAAAATTAAGGGTCTGTATTGAGGTTTTTGATGAGGTAACAGAGAGGGTTGATGAGGGCAATGCGGTTTATGTGGTGTACATGGGCTTGCAAAAGGCGTTTGATAAAGTACCACATAATAGGATTGCCAGAAAAGTTGAATCCCATGGAATAAAAGGGAAAGTGATAGCATGGATGCGAAATTGGCTAAATGACAGGAAACAGAGAGTAGTGGTGAATGGTTGTTTTTCGGACGTGAGGAAATTATGCAGTGGTGCTCTCCAGGCAACGGCACCTGGCCCACAGCTTTACTTGATATATATGAATGATTTGGATTTGGGTGTACAGGGCCTAATTTCAAAGTTTGCAGATAACACAGAATTTGGAAGTATAGTGAACAGTGAGGAGGATAGTGACAGACTTCAAGAGGACATAGACAGGCTGAGGGAAGGGGCGAACACGTGGCAGATGAAATTTAATGCAGAAACGTGCGAAGTGATACATTCTGGTGGGAAAAATGAGAAGAGACAATATAAGCTAAAGGGTACAATACTAAAGGGGGTGCATGAACAGAGAGAGACCTGGGGGTAGATGTGCACAAATCGTTGAAGGTGACAGGGCAGGTTGAGAAAGCTGTTAAAAAAAACATACGTGATCCTTGGCTTAATAAGTGGAGGCATAGATTAGAACAGCGTGGAAGTTATGATGAACCTTTATAAAATATTGGTTTGGCCTCAACTGCGGTATTGTATCCAATTCATGGCACCAGAATTTAGGAAGGATGTGAAGGCCTTAGAGAGAGCGCAGAAAAGATTTACAAGAATGGTTCCAGGAATGAGGGACTTCAGTTACATGGATAGGCTGGAGAAGCTGGGGTTGTTCTCCTTAGAGCAGAGAAGTTTGAGAGTAGATTTGATAGAGGTGTTCCAAATCATGAGGTGTGAAGACAGAGTAGATAGAGATAAACTGTTCCCATTGGCGTAAGGGTCGAGAACCAGAAGACACAGCTTTAAGGTGATTGGCAGAAGAACCAAAGGAGACTGGAGGAAAAACTTTTTTACGCAGCGAGTGGTTAAGCTCTGGAATGCACAGCCTGAAAGTGTGGAGGAGGCAGATTCATTCGGGGCTTTCAAAATGGAATTCGATAAGTACGTGAAGGGAAAAAAAAAACAGGGCTACAGGAAAGGGCAGGAGACTGGGACGAGCTAAAGTGCTCTTGCAGAAAGCCGGAACGGGCTCGACGGGCCGAATGGCCCTCTTCTGTGCGTTAAATTTCTATGATTGTACAATTGTCCTATTAATAGCACTTTGCAATATAATAGTATGTTGCAATGGAATAGAAATTTGCAATACAATAGAACTTTGCAATGGAATAACATTTTGCAATATAATAGTCCTTTGCAATGAAATAGCATTTTGCAATATAATAGTCCTTTGCAATGGAATATCACTTTGCAATATAATAGTCCTTTGTAATGGAATATCACTTCGCAATATAATTGCACTTTGCAACGAAATAGTGCATTGCAATGGAATATTGCTTTGCAATGGATTAGCACTTTGCAATGGAATAGTCCTGTGTAATGGAATAGCATTTTGCAATATAATAATTCTTTGCAAGGGAGTAGTATTTTGAAATATAATAGTCCTTTGCAATGGAATATCACTTTGCAATATAATAGCCCTTTACCAATGGAATATCACTTTGCAATGGAATATCACTTTGCAATATAATAGCCCATCCCAATGGAACATCATTCTGCAATGGAATATCACTTTGCAATATAATTACGTGTTGCAGTGGACTGTCACTTTAAATGGCCACGTAGCTTGTGTTGCACAGAGCGGGGTCCCGCCCTGCCCGCCCGGCTGCTGTGTGTGGACATTGTTTGGAGCCGCTCACAGGCTGTACTGCTGCTCACAAACACATCCAAGCAGGCAGCACATGGTGAGGAAGCAAGGAAGGAATGGCGGCTGCAGCTCGCCAGCTCGTCTCCTCTGTGAGTGAGTGAGTGAGTGAGTGTGAAGCTCAGGACCACAAGGGGCTGGGGTAGTGGCCTGGGGTTTGAAGGGGGTGAACAGCCATGAAGGGGGTGATTGGCGCCCCAGGAGATGGGCACGGAGGGAGGGTGAAAAGAAGAAAATATAATCAAGAATCTAATAATAACATATATACTTTGCTTCTGTAAACAAAATGTCTGTCTGAGATTTGAGTGGAGTGGAATAAAATGAATAGAAATATCCCACAGCAGCTTTTGCTCTGAAAACATTCCACAAATATTACCCAATAAAGCTCAGTGCAGAAAAAATCAAGTGGATTTATTATTCTGAAAGTAATAAAAAAGTAAATATAATATATATATACTTTGCTTTTAGAAAAGTCTTGTCTTGTATTGGTTGGGTTGGTAATGAAAGGGAGAGTAAGATCCCACAGCAGGATATGCTCTGACACACCCCACAAACATTCCCCTATAAAGGCCAGTCCTGAAAAAAAATCACATGGCTTGATGTATATATGTAGCTTTAATTTTTACAAAAGTCTTGAAAGAAAGGCAAAGTAAGATCCCACACAAGCAGGGTCCGGAATGAAATAGTATGATCTAATGGTGTATACTTTCTGTTTTTTTCAGCCATGAGATGCAGAACCAATGCACATGGCAGGTAACTTGAAATCAGACAAGCCCTGCATACACACTAGCGTTTGCTGTCTGTCTGTCTCTCTCACTCACACACATACACACACACAGGCCAGCCTGCTAATTGCTACACAACACTGTCAGCAATGAAAGAAAGTTGATTTACATCATTGCTCTGCTGTGTTTGGCAGTTTAAAAGCTGAAACACTTTTCAGTATCTTCTCTTTCCATCTTGCGGCCTACAGAAAAAGGCTCTATATTCTACATCAAAAGCAAAATATTGTGGAAGCGGGAAATCGGAAATAAAATTAGAAAATGCTCGAAGTACTCAGTAGTTCAAGAAGCAACTGTTATGAGAGAAAAACATAGTTAATGTTTCAGCTGAATGACCTTTCATCAGAACCTTGCCAGAATCTGATGAAAGGTCATCGAGCTGAAACATTAACTCGGTTTCTCTCTCTCTCCACAGTTGCTGCCTGACCTGCTGAGTATTTCCAACATTTTCCACTATGATTTCTGTTCTGCATATTGTCTTGATTTCATGTGTCTCTCTCACTGCCTGCCTGGTCTCAATTTGAGTGGAGTGGAATATAAAGAATGCAAAGATCCCACAGTAGCTTTTACTATCTGATGCTCCACAAAATATTTTTCAGTTTCTTAACGTTTTACTTTGCGGCCTACAGCAACAGCCTTTCTATTCTGCATCTTGGCTTTTGATTTCATGTCTTTCTCTCTCACTGACTGTCTGTGTGTCTCTCTCACACTCACACACTCTCCTTCCCATCCACATTGAGCTAAAATTTACAGTGACATGACACACAGACTCACACAGACTCTGCAATTTGCAAAAACTAACACTCACACACACTGATCCATTTTGAAAGTGGTGTAGCCTGGGAGTGTCAATTTTTGATGAGAAATCGGGCCCCCGAGAGGAAATGAAAGCCCGAGAGAGTGAAAAGAAGTAAATACAATCAGGAATAAATAATATATATATACTTTACTTTTGTTAATTAATGGCTGCATGCCTGTGATAGGCATGGAGTGGAATAAAATGAATGGAAAGATCCCTGAGCAGCTTTTGCTCTGAAAACATCCCAAGCACATTCCCCAATAAAGCCCAGTCCAGAAAAAATTAAAATGGATTATTCTGAAAATAATTTTAAAATATAATATATACTCTTTTTATTACAAAAGTCTTGTTTTGTTTGTGTTGGGCTGAAGGGGAGAGTACGATCCCACAACAGGAAATGCCATGAAACACTCCACAAAACATTCCCCTATAAAGTCCAGTCCAGAAAAATAACAAATGGCTTGATGTATATATGTAGCCTTGCTTTTCACAAAATTCTTGAGAGAAAGGCAAAGTAAGATCCCACAGCAGTGCAGAATGGGATGCAATCAGTATGATCTAATGGTATATACTTTCTGTTTTTGTCAGGCATGAGATGCAGTACCAAAGCCCATGGCAGGTAACTTGAACAGAGACAAGCCCTGAATACACACCAGCTTTTGCTGTCTGTCTGTCTGTCTCTCTCTATCTCACTCACCCACACACATACACACACACACAGGCCTTCCTGCAAAATTGCCCCACAACACTGTCAGCAATGAAAGAAAGTTTATTTATATCATTCCTCTGCTGTGTTCAGCAGTTTAAAAGCAAACAGACACTTTTCAGTATCTTATCTTTACATTTTGCGGCCTACAGACACAGACTTTCCATTCTGCATCAAAAGCAAATGCTGTGTATGTGGGAAATCTCAAATAAAAACAGAAAATGCTGGAAATCCTCCGCAGGTCAGGCAGCATCTGTGGAGAGACAGACAAACAGAGTTGATATTTCAGCTCGATGACCTTTCGTCAGATTCTGGCAAGGTTCTGACGAAAGGTCACGCCACAGATGCTGCCTAACCTACTGAGTATTTCCAGCATTTTCTGTTGTATTTCTATTCTGTATGTTGTCTTGATTTCGTGTGTCTCTCTCACTGCCTGCCTGCCTTGTCTTGATTTGAGTGGAGTGGAATAAAAAGAATGCAAAGATGCCACAGCAGCTTTTACTGTAAGACAGCCCACAAAGATTCTTTTCAATATCTCAGTGACTGGCTGTCTGTCTTGAAGTGAAGTGAAATAAAGTGCGATGAAGTGATACACAACACCATTACATGTGGATCAGTCCAGAATGAAATAAATCGGGTTTAATACAACAACAGCAGCTAATAAGACACTAGACCACATCTCACACAAACACTTGCTTTTGCCCTCTCTCTCTCACACACACACACCATGGCCAGCGTACAGAAGGATGACTGCTGTGTTGGAAGACTAATACCAAAAGGACACTTTTCAGTACCTTATTCTTCCACTTTGTGGCAGACAGAAACAGGCTTTCTATTCTGCAACTTGCCTTTTGATTTCATGTCTCTCTCTCTCACTGACTGTCTCTCTGTCTGTCACTCACACAGTCTCCCTCCCACCCATATTGAACTAAAGTTTACATTAACATGACACACACACTGAAACAGACACTGAAATTTGCAGAAACACAGAAACTGACGCTCATACAGACACATACACACAGAGTCTGCAATTTGTAGAAACACAGACACCCACGCACATACAGACACACTCACACAGACTCTGCAATTTGCAGAAACACAGACACCCACGCACACACCGACACACTGACACAGACTCTGCAATTTGCAGAAACACAGACACCCACGCACACACCGACACACTGACACAGACTCTGCAATTTGCAGACACCCACTCACATACAGACACACTCACACAGACTCCGCAGTTTTCAGAAACTCACACACACATTTATTTTGAAAGATGTGCAGCCTGGGAGTGTCAATTTTTGATGATGTCCCTTCCTGGCCTTGCGGGCATGTTTAATGAGTGAGAAGTCGAACATCACCAGGTTATAGTCCAACAGTTTTATTTGAAATCACAAGCTTTCGGAGCTGCTGCCCCTTCGTCAGGTGAAGTTTTTGTTCACCCCAGTCCAACACCGGCATCTCCGCATCATGTTTAATGAGGACAAGCAAACAGGAAGAAGTGAAGCCGAGGCCCAAGAAATCCGGGTCCCCGAGAGGAAATGAAACCCGGGAGAATAAAAAGAAGTAAATACAATCAGGAATAGATAATAATATATATACTTTACTTTTGTTAACTAAATGTCTGCCTATCAGTGGTTTGCCTGGAATGTAATAAAATAAATGGAACGATCCCACGGCAGCCTTTGCACTGAAAACATCCCAAGCACATTCCAAAATAATGCCCAGTCCAGAAAAAAATCTAACAGTTATTCTGAAAATATTAAAAAATATATAATATATACATTGTCTTGTTTGGGTTCGGCTGAAGGGGAGAGTAAGATCCCACAGCAGGATATGACATGAAACACTTCACAAACATGCCCCTATAAAGTCCAGTCCAGAAAAATATCAAATGGGTTGATGTATATATGTAGCGTTGCTTTTTAAAACATTCTTAAAAGAAAGGCAAGGTAAGATCCACAGCAGCGCAGTCTGGAATGAAATCAGTATGATCTAATGGTGTATACTTTCTGCTTTTTTCAGACATGAGATGTTGTACCAATGCACACAGCAGATAACTTGAACACAGACAAGCCCTGCATACACAATCGCTTTTGCTGTATGTCTCTCTCTCTCTCTCTCTCACACACACACACACACACACACACACACAAACAGGCCTTCCTGCAAAACTGTCACAAAACACTGTCAGCAAAGAAAGAACGTTGATTTCTATCATTCCTCTGCTGTGTTCGGCAGTTTAAAATGAAACAGAGAGTTTTAGTATCTTATCTTTTCATTTTGCGGCTTACAGAAACAGGCTTTCTATTCTGCATCAAAAGCAAAAGTTGTGGATGTGGAAAATCTGAAATAAATACAGAAAATGCTGGAAATACTCAGCAGGTCAGGCAAAATCTGCGGAGAGAGAGAGAAAGAGAGTTAACATTTCAGCTCGTTGACCTTTCGTCAGATTCTGGCAAAGTTCTGACGAAAGGTCATCGAGCTGAAAAGTTAACTCTGATTCTCTCTCTCTCACCACAGATGCTAACTGACCTGCTGAGTATTTCCAGCACTATCTGTTTTTAGTTCTATTCTGCATGTTGTCCTGATTTCATGTGTCTCTCTCACTGCCTGCCTGCTTTCTCTTGATTTGAGTGGAGTGGAATAAAAAAGAATGCAAAGATTCCACAGCAGCTACTACTGTCAGACAGTCCACAAAAACATTTTTCAGTATCTCACTGACTGACTGTCTGTCTTGTAGTGAAGTGAAATGAAATAAAGTGCAATAAAGTGATACACAACAGCATTACATGTGGACCAGGCCAGAATGAAATCAATGTTTTTTATACAACAACAGCAGGTCATAAGACAGCAGACAACATCTCACACAAACTCTAGCATTTGCTCTCTCCCTCTCTCTCTCTCTCACACACACACACACTCACAGCCAGGCCAGACTGCAAAGGGATGACTGACGTGTTGGAAGATTAAAACCAAAAAGACACTTTTCAGTATCTTATCTTTTCACTTTGTGGCCTACAGAAACAGGCTTTCTATTCTGCAACTTGCCTTTTGATTTCATGTCTCTCTCACTCTCACTGACTTTCTGTCTGTCTGTCTGTCACTCACACAGTCTCCCTCCCACCCACATTGAACTAAAATGGACAGCGGCATGACACACAGTGTGAGTCACAGCCTCTGCAATTTGCAGACACACCGACACCCACGCACATACAGACACACTCACACGGACTGCAATTTGCAGAAACACAGACACCCTTGCACATACAGACACACTCACACAGACTCTGCAATTTTCAGAAACTAACTCTCTCACGCAAACATCCATTTTGAAAGGGGTGCAGCCTGACAGTGTCTATTTTTGATGATGTCCTTTCCTGCCTGTTAGCCATGTTTGATGAGGACTTCACTTGGCCAGTGCTGGGACTAGTGTCCTGGCGAATCGAATAACTAGGGCTGTGGAGAGGGCTTTAAACTAATTAGTGGGGGGGAGGTTTCAAGAGAGCAAAAAATAAAAATGACAACAGAGAGGGTCATAGACATAGGTAGCAGTAGGGGAATCACAAATCAGAGCGTGGCAGGAAGGGACAGAGTGTGTGGAGTAAAAGGTAAACTGGTAAAAAGTGAAAAAGCAGGAACTAAGTGCCACAAAGCATATTTGAAAGTTCTCTATCTGAATGCACGTAGCATTCGTAACAAAATAGACGAGTTAATGGCACAAATAACTACATATGGTTATGATATTGTGGCCATTACAGAAACATGGCTGCAGGGTGACAATGCCTGGGAATTAAACATACCAGGTTATTTAACGATCAGGAAGGACAGGCAGGAAGGAAGGGGAGGTGGGGTGGCTATGTTAATAAAGGAAGGAATCACTGTAATCCAGAGTAATGATATTGGGTCAAAAATCATGATAATGAAACAGTTTGGGTGGAGATAAGGAATAATAAGGGGAAAAAAACATTAGTGGGCGTAGTCTATAGGCCTCCGAACAGTTGCAACTCTATTGGACGGAGTATCAATCAGGAAATAGTTGAGGCATGTAATAAGGGAACATCTATAATTATGGGGGATTTTAACTATCATATTAATTGGACAAATCAAATGGGGCAGGGCTGCCTTGAGGATGAGTTCATTGAGTGTATTAGGGATGGGTTTCTTGAGCAGTATGTAACTGAACCGACCAGGGGGCAAGCAACCTTAGATCTGGTCCTGTGTAACGAGACAGGATTAATTAAAAATGTCCTAGTAAAGGATCCCCTTGGAATGAGTGACCATAACATGGTTGAATTCCATATTCAATTAGAGGGTGAGAAGGTTGGATCTCAAACAAGCGTGCTAAGCTTGAATAAAGGAGACTATGAAGGTATGCGAGCGGAATTGAGTAGAGTGGATTGGGAAAATAGATTAAAGGGTAAGACGACACATGATCAGTGGTGTACATTCAAGGAGTTATTTTACAACTTCCAAAAAATATATATTCCACTGAAAAGAAAAGGGTGTAAAAGAAAGGACAGTCATCCGTGGCTAAGTAAAGAAATTAAGGATAGTATTCGACTAAAAACAAGGGCATATAAGGTAGCGAAATCTAGTGGGAGGACAGAGGATTGGGAAAACTTTAAAAGGCAGCAAAAAATAACAAAAAGATTGATTAAGAAAGGGAAGATAGATTATGAAAGTAAATTAGCAAAAAATATAAAAACAGATAGTAAGAGTTTTTATAGTTATATAAAAAGAAAAAGGGTGGCTAAAGTAAATGTTGGTCCCTTAGAGGATGAGACCGGGAAATTAATGGTGGGAAATATGGAGATGGCAAAAACACTGAATGAATATTTTGTATCAGTCTTTACAGTAGAGGACACTAAGAATATCCCAACACTGGACAAACAGGGGGCTATAGGGGGAGAGGAGCTAAACACGATCAAAATCACTAAGGAAGTGGTACTCGGTAAAATAATGGGACTCAAGGCGGATAAATCACCTGGACCTGATGGCTTACATCCTAGAGTCTTGAAGGAAGTGGCGGTAGGGATTGTAGATGCATTGGTAATAATTTTTCAAAACTCCCTGGATTCCGCTAAGGTCCCGGCAGACTGGAAAACTGCTAATGTAACACCCTTATTTAAAAAGGGCAGTAGACAGAAGGCTGGTAACTATAGACCGGTTAGCCTAACATCTGTGGTAGGTAAAATTTTGGAGTCCATTATTAAGGAAACAGTAACAGGACATTTGGATAATCATAATTTAATAGGACAAAGTCAGCATGGTTTTACGAAGGGGAAGTCATGTTTGACAAATTTGCTGGAGTTCTTTGAGGAAGTAACATATAGAGTGGATAAAGGGGAACCAGTGGACGTAGTGTATTTAGACTTCCAAAAGGCATTTGACAAGGTGCCACACAAAAGATTATTGCTTAAGGTAAAAAATCACGGGATTGGGGGCAATATTCTGGCATGGATAGAGGATTGGCTATCTAACAGAAAGCAAAGAGTTGGGATAAATGGTTCATTCTCAGACTGGCAATCAGTAACTAGTGGTGTTCCACAGGGGTCAGTGCTGGGTCCCCAACTCTTCACAATCTATATTAACGATTTGGAGGAAGGGACCAAGTGTAACATATCAAAATTTGCAGATGATACAAAGATGGGAGGGAAAGTAGTGAGTGAGGAGGACATAAAAAACCTGCAAGGGGACATAGACAGGCTAAGTAAGTGGGCAGAGATTTGGCAGATGGAATACAACACTGGAAAGTGTGAGGTGATGCACTTTGGCAGGAAAAATCCTAGAGCAATTTATTATCTTAATGGCAAGAAACTGGAGAGTACTGAAGTGCAAAGGGATCTGGGGGTCCTGGTGCACGAAACTCAAAAGGTTAGTATGCAGGTGCAGCAAGTGATTAAGAAGGCAAATGGAATGTTGGCTTTCATTGCTAGGGGGATAGAATATAAAAATAGGGAGGTATTGCTTCAGTTGTACAAGGTATTGGTGAGACCGCACCTGGAATACTGCATACAGTTTTGGTGTCCTTACTTAAGGAAAGACATCCTTGCTCTCGAGGCAGTGCAAAAAAGGTTCACTCGGTTAATCCCGGGGATGAGGGGGTGGTCATATGAGGAGAGGTTGGGTAGATTGGGACTCTACTCATTGGAGTTCAGAAGAATGAGAGGCGATCTTATTGAAACATATAAGATTGTGAAGGGGTTGGATCGGGTGGATGCGGGGAGGATGTTCCCGATGACGGGTGAGACGAGAACTAGGGGACATAGTCTTAGAATAAGGGGCTGCTCTTTCAAAACTGAGATGAGGAGGAACTACTTCACTCAGAGGGTGGTAGGTCCATGGAATATGCTGCCACAAAAAGCTGTAGAAGCTACAACATTAATTAAATTTAAAACAGAAATAGACAGTTTCCTAGAAGTAAAGGGCATTAAGGGTTACGGGGAGCGGGCAGCAATTTGGACATGAGTCTAGGTTCGGATCGGTCATGGCCCTGTGGGTAGTGGAGCGGGCCCAGGGACTGTGTAGCCTGATTCTGCTCCTATTTCGTGTGTGCAATTCTGTTAGATGCAGGAGATGGTTCTGTGATGGATAGTAGATTGGCGGTTAGGATCAGATCAGCCATGATCTTATTGAATGGCGGAGCAGGCTCGAGGGGCCGATTGGCCTACTCCTGCTCCTATTTCTTATGTTCTTATGTAATCCAACAGGGAGAGGTGAAGCCAAGGCCACAGAAATCCGGGTCCCCACGAGGAATTGAATGACTGGGAGGGTGAAAAGATGCAAATGCAACCATGGATAAATACTAATATATCTACTTTACTTTTGTTAACTAAATATCTGCCTGTCTGCGATTAGCGTGGAATGAAATAAAATGAATGGAGAGATTGCACAGCAGCTTTTGCTTGGAAAACAGCCCAAGCACATTCCCCAATAAAGCTCAGTCCCGAAAAACATCAAATGGATTATTCCGAAAATATTTTTTAAATATATAATAATAATACGTTGTTTTTACAAAAGTCTTGACTTGGTTTGGTTGGGTTGGGCTTAATGGTAGGCTAAGATCCCACCGCATGATATGCTCTGAAACACCCCACAAAAATTCCTCGATAAAGTCCAGTCCAGAAAAAATCAATTGAGTTGATGTATATATGTAGCTTTGCTTTTTACAAAAGTCTTTAAAGAAAGGAAAGGTATGATCTCACAGTATTTCAGTCTGGTATTAAATCAGTATGATCTAATGGTGTATATTTTCTGTTTTTTTCAAGACATGAGATGCAGTAGCAATGCACACAGCAGGTAACTTGAACTTAGTCAAACCCTGCATACACATCAGCGTTTGCTGTCTCTCTCTCTCACACACACAAACACACACACACAGGCCAGCCTGCAAAATTGCCAAGCAACATTCTCAGCAAAGAAAGAATCTTTATTTCTCTCATTGCTCTGCTGTGTTTGGCAGTTTAAAAGCAAAAATACACTTTTCAGTATCTTATATTTTCATTTTGCGGCCTGCAGATACAGGCTTTCTATTCTGAATCAAAAGTAAAATAAAGCGGAAGATTGAAATGGGAATTAAAACAGAAACTGTTGGAAATACTCAGCAGTTCAGGCAGCATCTGTGGAGAGAGAGAGAAACAGAGTTAACGTTTCAGCTCGATGACCTTTTGTCAGATTCTGTCAAGGTCCTGACGAAAGTTCATCGACCTGAAACATGAAATCTGTTCCTCTCTCCACAGATGCTGCCTGACCTGCTGAGTATTTCCAGCATTTTCTGTTTTGATTTCTATTCTGCATGTTGTCTTGATTCCATCTGTTCACAATTTACATTAATGACCTGGATCAGGGAGTCGGATGCAGCATTTCCAAATTTGCAGACGACACTAAACTAGGAGGGGGGGTGGGCTCAGAGGAGGAGACCAGGAAGCTCCAGAGCGATTTGGACAGGCTGGGTGATTGGGCGGATAAATGGCAGATGCACTATAATGTGGACAAGTGCGAAGTTATCCACCTTGGGTGCAGGAACGGGAGGGCAAATTATTATTTAAATGGCAATAAATTGGGAGAGGGGGAAGTACAGAGAGACCTGGGTGTTCTTGTACACCAGTCACTGAAGGCGAGCATGCAGGTGCAACAGGCGGTCAAGAAGGCAAACGGTATGCTGGCCTTCATAGCAAAAGGGTTGGAATACAGGAACAGGGATACCTTGCTGCAGCTGTACAGGGCACTGGTGAGACCACACCTCGAGTACTGTGTACAGTTTTGGTCGCCCCATCTGAGGAAAGATGTTCTTGCCATGGAGGGGGTGCAGCGGCGATTCACCAGGCTGATACCAGGAATGGCGGGATTGACCTATGAGGAGAGACTATGTAGTTTAGGGATGTACACACTGGAGTTTAGAAGATTGAGAGGGGACCTCATAGAAGTGTATAAAATTCTGACAGGTCTAGACAGACTAGATGCAGAAGGAATGTTTCCCTTGGCGGGTGAGAACAGAACTAGAGGACATAATTTAAGGATAAGGGCTAAACCATTTAGGACAGAAATGAGGGGGAATTTCTTCACTCAGAGGGTGGTGAACCTGTGGAACTCATTGCCACAGAGGGCAGTGTACGCCAGCTCATTAAATATATTTAAGAGGGAATTAGATATATTTCTACAGGCAAGAGGGGTTAAGGGTTACGGAGAGAAGACAGGGACGGGATACTGAATTGGAGGATCAGCCATGATCTCATTAAATGGCGGAGCAGGCTCGAAGGGCCGGATGGCCTACTCCTGCTCCTATCTTCTATGTATCTATGTATCTATGTATCTATGTCTCTCTTACTGCCCGCCTGCCTGTCTTGGCGTGATTTGAGTGGAGGGGAATTAGAAGAATGCAAAGTTCCCACAGCAGCTTTTACTGTCAGAGCTCCTCCAGAGGGGACCGACTGAGGCCTCCTGCAGAGGGGACTGACCGAGGCCTCCCCCAGAGGTGCAGAAGGTAATGTGTTTTGAGGAATCTTTATTTAATATATTAAAACAATGAAGCAAGTTATTGAAAATGTCGAGGAGACCAGGCGTGAGCTGAACTAAGCGGTGGAGTTTTATTAACACAACACAGGGACAACAGCAATAATATGCATTTATACAGCGGCTTTAATATAATGAAACGACACAAGGCAATTCTCAGGCAAAATTCGACACTGAGCCACATGAAGATTTTAGGAGAGATGGCCGAAAGCTCGGTGAAAGAGGTAGGTTTTAAGAAGCGTTTAATGGAGGAGGGGGGAATGGTAGAGCTGTGACGAGATTTGGGGAGGGATGTCCAGAGTTTAGGGCTTTCGCAGCTGAAGTCATGGCGCCAATGTGGATCAACAAAAGTCAAGGATGTGCATCAGGTCAGAGGAGTGGAGAGATATCCGAGGGTTGTACGGACACGTGTTTCAGAGTCTGACTCCTCACTGGGAGAGACACACACTGTACACAGGAACATTTCTTTCATAGTCGGACTATTCACTCGGAGAGAAGCACGCTGTACACAGGGACACTTGTTACAGAGTCCGACTCCTCACTGGGAGAGACACACACTGTACACAGGGACACTTGTTACAGGGTCTGGCTCCTCACTGGGAGAGACACACACTGTACACAGGGACACTTGTTACAGGGTCTGACTCCTCACTGGCAGAGACACACACTGTACAAAGGGACACTTGTTACAGAGTCTGTCTCCTCACTGGGAGAGACACACATTGTACATAGGGACACTTGTTACAGGGTCTGACTCCTCACTGGCAGAGACACACACTGTACAAAGGGACACTTGTTACAGGGTCTGGCTCCTCACTGGGAGAGACACACATTGTACATAGGGACACTTGTTACAGAGTCCGACACCTCACTGGGAGAGGCACACCCTGTACACAGGGACACTTCTAACAGAGCCCTAATATTCCCTGGGAGAGACACAAACGGTACACAGCGACACTTGTTGCAGAATCCATCTTCTCACTGGGAGAGACACACACTGTACACGAGGACACTGGTTACAGAGCCTGACTCCTCACTGGCAGCTACACACACTGTACATAGGGACACTTGTTACAGAGTCGGTCTCTTCTCTGGGAGAGACACCCAGGAATACTGAGTGCAATTGTCAGTGTCCCACAACAACCCAGACTGAGCTCCAACCTGGGCCCTTCCTGCCTGTGCATTTCCCCAGTGCCCCACTGGGGAACATTCAGCCCCGGATATCCTGCAGAAACAGCGCTGTTGGGCAGGGCGGCTGAGTCTCGTGACCCTGTGCCTGAGCCTCTGACATCACAATGGGAGAAGACTTGCGCTCTCACACATCCACTCTCAGTCTGAGTCTGGATTCCTGCAGCGAACCCAGGAGTCTCTTTCCATTTGAACTGAACTCATTCCCCCACAGCCTGAAACAGATTAAAGATTAAGCAGGAAATAAACAAATTGAACAACAGTTTAAATAACAGGGAGACTGGCGTTAATAATTCAATATTAATTTCAGACAAATGTTACCCCTAAATATGACTGGATCCCATTGATATTTTATTTATTACATTAAAACTTAACACAAATACTCACCGGATCCGCTCCAGACTCCTGCAGGTCCGTATGAAGCGGCTGAGAGCGGGGACAGACCGGTCTGTGAAGGAGTTTGATCCCAGGGACAGATCCGTCAGTGAGCGGTTTGTACTGAGAGCGGAGGCGAGATCCTCGGCACAAGAATCTGTGAGACCGACATCACATAGCCTGGGGATCAGAGAGAGAAATAACAGGAATCAGAGTAAATCCCTAGAGTTTTTTTAATAACACTATTACTGATACTAATAATAATGTTCAGTGTCAGACATCCAGTTATTATAAACACAATCTCACACAGTCTGGTACTTACTCCAGTTCCTGTATTTTACAGTCTGGGTTCCTCAGAGCCGCTGACAGTGGTTTCACTCCTGAATCTCCCAGTTTATTATAACCCAGGCCCAGAACCGTCAGTGACCGGTTTGTAGTGAGAGCGGAGACGAGATTCTCGGCACAAGAATCTGTGAGACCGTTATTATACAGCCTGGGGATCAGAGAGAGAAATAACAGGTATCAGAGTAAATCCCCAGAGTTTATGAATAACACTATTACTACTAATAATAATGTACAGTGTCGGACATCCAGTTATTATAAACACAATCTCACAGTCTGCTACTTACTCCAGTTCCTGTATTTTACAGTCCGGGTTCCTCAGAGCCGCAGACAGTAGTTTCACTCCTGAATCTCCCAGTTCATTGCCGCTCAGTCTAAACACAAACAGAGAGAAACAAACTGAATCAAACTCCCGATCTGATATATTTTTCTCTCTCGGATATTGCAACAATCACTGAAAGTACTTCAGGATATTAATAACCCGGTTTCCCCCCGCGATTTCCCGATTGGGCAGGGCGTGTGCGATCGGTGGCGGGTCGGGTGCGGCCGGGGTCGGTGGCGGATCGGGTGCGGCCGGGGTCGGGTTGGGCTGCGATCGGTGGCGGGTCGGGTGCGGCCAGGGTCACTGGCGGGTCGGGAGCGGCCGGGGTCGGTGGCGGGACGTTAGCGGCCGGGGTCGGGTTAGGCCGCGGTCGGTGGCGGGTCGGGTGCGGGCAGGGTCACTGGCGGGTCGGGTGCGGCCGGTTCGGTGGCGGGTCGGTAGCGGCCGGGGTCGGGTTGGGCCGCGGTCGGTGGCGGGTCGGGTGTGGGCAGGGTCAATGGCGGGTCGGGAGCGTCCGGAGTCGGTGGCAGGTCGGCTGCGGCCGGGGTCGGTGGCGGGTCCGGTGCGCCCGGGTTCGCTGGCGGAACGGGTGCGGCCGGGGTCGGTGGCGGGTGGGGTGTGGCCGGGGTCGCTGGCGGAACGGGTGCGGCCGGGGTCGGTGGCGGGTGGGGTGTGGCCGGGGTCGCTGGCGGAACGGGTGCGGCCGGGGTCGGTGGCGGGTCGGGTGCGGCCAGGGTCGGTGGCGGGTCGGGAGCGGCCGGGGTCGCGGCCGGGTCAGGTGCGGGAGGTGTCGGTGGCGGGTCGGGTGCGGATCGGGTGCGGCCGGTGTCGGGGGCGGGTCGGGTGTGGCTAAGGGGTCCGGAGAATTAGTGGAAGCGGGATTGATGACGTCATTTGATAAGGCGCACATTGAGTTTGACCTTTGTGATGTCAGTGTTTAACAATATTGAGGTGCTGCAAACAATGAGAAACTTTGCACAGAGGACCACGGCTGCACCCAGGCTCTCCCATAACTCCCTCCATATGCTTATGTTGGAAGCCACAGCACGCAGGGAAGTTCTCTTCACTTCCAATGGGCGGAAGAGACTAACACAGCCTGGTTGCCCATTGCTCAGTGGGGTTCAAGCAGGGATGTCGTCAGGAGGATCAGGCTGCAGTGGCGCAAACCTTTCAATGATCTCAGTAGATCACGAAACGTAACTACAAAACCACCCTCAAACTCATCCTGCTGTGCCACTCATCACATCCCCAATACTCTGCCTTACCTACCCTACTCCTGCACATTATTACTCACACCAACTTAACTTGCACCTCCACCCGTCCCTCTCTATCTATATTATCACAACCCCATCTCACTAACCACCCCTCAGACTCTCCCTGAACCTAGTCCAAACATATCAACTAACAATACACAAGGATAGGCAATTATGTGTTTTAGCGAATGTTCATGTGAAGTTTCTGTTGTGTGCACCATTGGATGAGGCGTAGTGAGTTGCAGTGAATAGGTGAGCCATAACGGTACCACACGCAATGGTTATGAGTGTGACAGGAATGGTTTGGGAATTTTAGGGATGCTTTATGTTGTTGGTGTGGTCTGGCGGCAACCTGGAGCATAATGTGGCATCCAGGGCATCCAGCGTCCAGTGAAGATAATCTAGCCATGGTGAGGCCAACTGTGGCGTCCTGGTTAGCATTGTGGACGAGTGTTGATGTTCTCTGTGCTGTGCAGCATCAGGAGTTGTGGAATGGGTTGGTGTTGTTGTTGGTGCTGCTGGTGTTCCTGGTGCAGCAGGTGTTTGGGCTGATGGTAGTGTTACTCTGAGGCCCGAGGTGAGACAGTAGAAACCATACCCATGCTGATGTAATAGATGGCAGGTAAATTTGAGATGACAGAAGCAATCGGTCAATGCTGAGAGAGGTAGTTCCATTGAGGGGACACTGGATAGAGAGTTTTCTCCAAACACTTGCAACTAGCATAAAGCTTGCTCTGTCTTCCAAATGCAGTAAACAACAGCTTCTGTGCTTGGAAAGGGAACAACTGTGAGACGGGAGCTTTAATAGCACATTTCTAGCTGTCAAGTAACGAGATGATTCCATGGCCATTCAATTCCCGCCCTGTTTACCTGACGTAATCCCCGAGAAGCGTGGACAACGTGGGCGAATTGGTAAACTTTGAAGGTGAGCTAAAATAGTTGTTGATCCTTTGTTAACAAGTTCATAAACACTTGAATTGCACCACTCCCCGCACCCCCCCCCCCCCCCCGCCGCTGCCTATCGGGTCAGCTCAGCGCTGACAGCCCCAACATTTGGGAAAGGCGCGTGGCGGGGGGTTGACAGCGGGGACCCGATCCGCTGGGGTAAAATCCAGTTTCCCTCCCGACCCGACACCGATCGCGCCCGCTGACCCCCGCAAAATTCCCCCCTATTCCTGTCACTGGGAATGAATCTCACTCTTTCCAACCCCTCATATATTCAGGTACTGTCCGTAAATGTATTTATTAAGTAAAGTGCAGTCTGTATGACGCCTTAAAATGTCCCTCTGTCCGGTCTCAGTCCCTGATGATCAAAATTACCCTCCTGAAGCTCAATGACTGGCTCCGTCATGTTTGGGAAACTTGACTCATTTATGCTGCTCCTTAAATCCCGGATTTTATTGGAATTGGGCGATTTTCCCTGAATAAAATGATAAAGCGGTGATTCCCTGTACTTTATACTCTGTGCATTATATTAATCTGTATAATATCTCGAGGTGAGTTATATTGTGAAACGCTAACTGCTGCTGTAAAATCAGTCCCCCAGGATTTTATATGAAAAGGAGGAATTATTCTGAAATAAAAACAGAAAATGCTGGAAATACCCAGCAGGTCAGGCGGCATCTATATAGAGAGAAACAGAGTTAAAGTTTCAGCTCGAGGACACTTCGTCAGAACTGGAAATAGTTACAGATGTAACAGATTTTAAAGCAAGTGTAGGGGCAGGGAATGGCGGGGGGTGGGGGTGGGGGTGGGGAGCGGAGGAAAGAACGAAAGGGAAGGTCTATGATAGGGTGAAAGACAGGAGAGATTAAAAGACAAAAGGGAAGATTGTGCAAGCAAAAGGAGATTGTAATGGGACACGTTAAGAAACAAAAGATGAATCCAGATGAGGTGTGAATGGCAATGGCAGAATCATCAACAGCTGTCATGTGAGAGAAAAAAAAGGGAAAAAGAAAAGCAATAATGCAAAAAATAAAATATGGGCCGAGTGTGTTTCCTCCCTGGTGCAAGTGTCAAGGACGTCTCGGAGCGGCTACAGAACATTTTGGAGGGGGAGGGCGAACAGCCATTTGTCGTGGTGCACATAGGCACCAATGATATAGGTAAAAAACGGGATGAGGTCCAAAAAGCAGAATATAGGGAGTTAGGAGGTAAATTAAAAAATAGGTCCTCAAAGGTAGTAATCTCAGGATTGCTAGCAGTGCCACGTGCTAGTCAGAGTAGAAATAGGAGGATATTTCAAACGAATACTTGGCCAGAGGAATGGTGCAAGGAGGAGGGATCCAAATTCGTTGGACATTGGAACCGGTTCTGGGGGAGGTGGGACCAACACAAACGGGACGGTCTGCAACTGGGCAGGGCCATGACCGATGTCCTAGGGGGAGTGTTTGCGAGTGCTGTTGGGGAGGGTTTAAACTAAAGTGGCAGGGGGTTGGGTACCTGAGCAGGGAGACAGAGGAAAGGGAAACAAGGATAAAAGCAAAAGACAGGAAGGAGAAAAACAAAATTAGAAGGCAAAGAACTCAACAGTTTAAATCAAACATGGTCACAATAAATAACAATTCTTATAGGTCTGAGAGCATTAAAAAAAGAAGTATGAAGGCTTTGTGTCTTAATGCAAGGAGCATTCTTAAAAAGGTGGATGAATTAGCTGCGCAAATAGAGGTAAATGAATACGATTTGATTGGGATTACAGAAACATGGCTCCAGGGTGGACAAGGCTGGGAAATCAACATCCAGCGGTATTCAATATTTAGGAAAGATAGGCAAAAAAGAAAGGGAGGTGGGGTAGCATTGCTGTTTAAAGAGGGGATTAACAAAATTGAAAGGAATGATAGTAACTCTGATGATGCGGAATCTGTATGGGTAGAACTGAGAAATAAGAAGGGGCAGAAAACGTTAGTGGGACTGGTATATAGACCTCCAAACAGTAATACGGAGGTGGGGGACAGCATTAAAAGGGAAATTAGAGAAGCATGCAGTAAGGGCAGAGAAGTCATCATGGGTGACTTTAATTTACATATAGATTGGGCTAACCAAATTAGTAAAAATATTGTGGAGGACGAATTCCTAGAATGTTTACGGGATAGTTTTCTTGAATAATATGTCGAGGAACCAACCAGAGATCAGGCCATCTTAGAATTGGTGTTATGTAACGAGAAAGGATTAATTAGCAATCTCTTTGTACGAGGCCTCTTGGGTCAGAGTGATCATAATATGATAGAAATCTTCATTAGGGTGGAGAGTGAAGTAGTTGAATCAGAGACTCGGGTCCTGAATTTAAATAAAGGAAACTACGATGGTATGAGGCGCGAATTGGGTAGGATTGTTTGGGGAATGTCACTCAAAGGGTTTACGGTGGACAGGCAATGGCAAACATTCAAAGACTGGCCACAAGATCATACCCATATTGTTCCAGAAAACCATATGGGTAGGATCTTGTGGCCATTACAGAAACCTGCCTGCAGGGTGACAATGCCTGAGAATTAAACATACCAGGTTATTTAACGATTAGGAAAGACAGGCAGGAAGGAAGGGGAGGTGGGGTGGCTATGTTTTAAAGGGAGGAATCAGTGTAATACAGAGAAATGATATTGGGTCAAAAGATCAGGATAATAAAACAGTTTGGGTGGAGATAAGGAATAATAAGGGGAAAAAAACACTAGTGCGCGTAGTCTATAGGCCTCCGAACAGTGGCAACTCTGTTGGACGGAGTATCAATCCGGAAATAGTTGAGGCTTGTAATAAGGGAACATCTATAATTATGGGGGATTTTAACTATCATCTTAATTGGACAAATCAAATTGGGCAGGGCTGCTTTAAGGATGAGTTCATTGAGTGTATTAGCGATGGGTTTCTTGAGCAGTATGCAACTGAACCGACCAGGGGAGGTTGCTGGAGAGCAAATAATAAAAATGACAACAGAGAAGGTCATAGACTTAGGTAGCAGTGGGGAAATTAAAAACCAGAGTGTGTCAGGATGGGGCAGAAGGTATGGAGTAAAAGGTAAAGTAATAAAAAGGGCAAAAGCAGGAACTAAGTGTCACAAAACTTATTTGAAAGTTCTCTATCTGAATGCACGTAGCATTCGTAACAAAATAGACGAGTTAATGGCACAAATAAGTACATATGGGTATGATCTTGTGGCCAGTACAGAAACATGGCTGCAGGGTGACAATGCCTGGGAATTAAACATTCCAGGTTATTTAACGATCAGGAAGGACAGGCAGGAATGAAGGGGAGGTGGGGTGGCTATGTTAATAAAGGAAGGAATCACTGTAATACAGAGAAATGATATTGGGTCAAAAGATCAGGATAATGAAACAGTTTTAGTGGAGATCAGGAATAATAAGGGGGAAAAAACACTAGTGGGCGTAGTCTATAGGCCTCCGAACAGTTGCAACTCTGTTGGACCGAGTATCAATCAGGAAATAGTTGAGGCTTGTAATAAGGGAACATCTGTAATTATGGGGATTTTAACTATCATATTAAATGGACAAATCAAATTGGGCAGGGCTGCCTTGAGGATGAGTTCATTGAGTGTATTAGGGATGGGTTTCTTGAGCAGCATGTAACTGAACCGACGAGGGGGCAAGCAACCTTAGATCTGGTCCTGTGTAACGAGACAGGATTAATTAAAAATGTCTTAGTAAAGGATCCCCTTGTAATGAGAGACCATAACATGGTTGAATTCCATATTCAATTAGAGGGTGAGAAGGTTGGATCTCAAACAAGCGTGCTGTGCTTGGATAAAGGAGACTAGAAGGTATGCGAGCGGAATTGAGTAGAGTGGATTGGGAAAATAGATTAAAGGGTAAGACGATACATGATCAGTGGTGTACATTTAAGGAGTTATTTTACAAATTCCAAAAAATATATATTCCACTGAGACCAAAAGGGTGTAAAATTAAAGCCAGTCATCCGTGGCTAAGTAAAGAAATTAAGGATAGTATTCGAGTAAAAACAATGGTTTTAAGGTAGCCAAATCTAGTGGGAGGATAGAGGATTGGGAAAACTTTAAAAGACAGCAAAAAATAACAAAAAGTTTGATTAAGAAAGGGAAGATAGATTATAAAAGTGAATTAGCAAAAAATATAAAAACAGATAGTAAGAGTTTTTATAGTTATATAAAAAGAAAAAGGGTGGCTAAAGTAAATGTTGCTCCCTTAGAGGATGAGACCGGGAAATTAATGGTAGCAAATATGGAGATGGCAAATACACTGAATGAATATTTTGTATCAGTCTTTACCGTAGAGGACACTAAGAATATCCCAACACTGGACAAATAGGGGGCTATAGAGGGGGAGGAGCTAAACACGATCAAAATCACTAAGGAAGTGGTACTCGGTAAAATAATGGGACTCAAGGCGGATAAATCACCTGGACCTGATGGCTTACATCCTAGGGTCTTGAGGGAAGTGGCGGTAGGGATTGTGGATGCATTGGTAATAATTTTCTAAAACTCCCTGGACTCAGCAAAGAACCCGGCAAACTGGAAAACTGCTAATGTAAGACACTTATTGAAAAAGGGCAGTAGACAGAAGGCTGTTAACTATAGACCGGTTAGCCTAACATCTGTGGTAGATAAAATTTTGGAGTCCATTATTAAGGACACAGTAACGGGTCATTTGGATAAAATGATAATTTAAGAGGAAAAAGTCAGCATGGTTTTATGAAGGGGAAGTCATGTTTGACAAATTTGATGGAGTTCTTTGAGGAAGTAACATACAGGGTGGATAAAGGGGAACCAGAGGATGTGGTGTATTTAAACATCCAAAAGGCATTTGACAAGGTGCCACACAAAAGATTATTGCTTAAGATAAAAAAAATCACGGGAATGGGGGTAATATTCTGGCATGGATAGAGGATTGGCTATCTAACAGAAGGCCGAGAGTTGGGATAAATGCTTCATTCTCAGACTGGCAATCAGTAACTGGTGGTGTTCCGCAGGGGTCAGTGCTGGGTCCCCAACTCTTTACAATCCATATTAACGATTTGGAGGAGGGGACCAAGTGTAATTTATCAAAATTTGCAGATGATACTTAGATGGGAGGGAAAGTAGTGAGTGAGGAGGACATAAAAAATCTGCAAGGGGACATAGACAGGCTAAGTAAGTGGGCAGAGATTTGGCAGATGGAATACAATACTGGAAAGGGTGAGGTTTTAGCACTTTGGCAGGAAAAATAGTAGAGCAAGTTATTATCTTAATGGCAAGAAACTGGAAAGTACTGAAGTACAAAGGGATCTGGGGCTCCTGGTGCACGAAACTCAAAAGTTTAGTATGCAGGTGCAGCAAGTGATTAAGAAGGCCAATGGCATGTTGGCTTGCATTGTTATGGGGATAGAATATAAAAATAGGGAGGTATTGCTTCAGTTGTACAAGGTATTGGTGAGACCGCACCTGGAATACTGCATACAGTTTTGGTGTCCATACTTAAGAAAATACATAATTGCTCTCGAGTCAGTACAAAGAAGGTTCACTCGGTTAATCCCGGGGATGAGGGGATGGACATATGAGGAGAGGGTGGGTAGATTGGGACTCTACTCATTGGAGTTCAGAAGAATGAGATGCGATCTTATTGAAACATATAAGATTGTAAAGGGGTTGGATCGGGTGGGTGCGGGGAGGATGTTCCCGATGATGGGTGAAACTAGAACTAGGGGGCATAGTCATGGAATAAGGGGCTGCTCTTTCAAAACTGAGATGAGAAGGAACTACTTCACTCAGAGGGTGGTAGGTCCATGGAATATGCTGCCCCAAAAAGCTGTAGAAGCTACATCATTACATAAATTTAAAACAGAAATAGACAGTTTCCTAGAAGTAAAGGGAATTAAGGGTTACCGGGAGCGGGCAGGAATTTGGACATGAGTCTAGGTTCGGATCGGTCATGGCCTTGTGGGTAGCTTAGCGGGCCCAGGGGCCGTGTAGCCTGATCATGCTCCTATTTCGTGTGTCCAATTCTGTTAGGTTCAGGAGATGGTTCTGTGATATTAGATTGGCGGTTAGGATCAGATCAGCCATGATCTTATTGAATGGCGGAGCAGGCTTGAGGGGCCAATTGGCCTACTCCTGCTCCTATTTCTTATGTTCTTATGTTCTTATGTACTGCATGGATGAACTACAGAATTTGTTCATCCCAGTGTGGCATAAGAGTAAAAATAAAATGGTGACTCAACCGTGGCTAACAAGGGAAATTAGGGATAGCATAATTTCCGTGGAGATGGCATATAAATTGGCCAGAAAAAGCGGTAACCCTGAGGATTGTGAGCAGTCTAGGAATCAACAAAGGAGGACAAAGGGATTAATTGAGAAGGGGAAAATAGAATATGAGAGTATGCTTGCTGGGAACATAAAAACTGACTGTACGAGCTTTTATAGATATGTGAAGAGAAAAAGATTAGTGAAATCATGTGTAGGTCCCTTGCAGTCAGAAGTGGGGAAGTTATAATGGGGAACAAAGAAATGTCAGACCAATTAAATGCATATTTTGGTTCTGTCTTCACAAAGGAGGACACAAATAATCTCCCAGAGAGGGTCTGATGAAAGGGAGGAACTGAAAGAAATCAGTATTTGCAGGAAAATTGTGTTAGGGAAATTGATGGGATTGAAGGCCGATAAATCCCCAGGGCCTTATAATCTACATCCTAGGTTACTTAAGGAAGTGGCCCTAAAAATAGTAGATGCATTGCTGATCATCTTCCAACATTCGGTGGAATCTGGAACTGTACCCATGGATTGGAGGGTAGCTAATGTTACCCCACTATTCAAAAAGTGTGATAGAGAGAAAGCGTGGAATTACAGATCGGTAAGCCTGACATCGGTAGTGGGAAAAATGCTAGAGTCCTTTATAAAGGATGTAATCGCTGAGCACTTGAAAAACAGTGACGGGATCGGACAAAGTCAACATGGATTTACAAAAGGTAAATCGTGCTTGACTAATCTACTGGAATTTTTTGAGGAAGTAGCTGGGAAAGTAGATAAGGGAGAACCAGTAGATGTGGTGTATTTGGACTTTCAAAAGGCTTTCGATAAGGTCCCGCATAAGAGATTAGCGTGTAAAGTTAAGGGACATGGGATTGGGGGCAAGGTATTGACTTGGATAGAGAACTGGTTGTCAGACAGAAAGCAGAGAGTAGGAATTAATGGGTCTTTTTCTGAGTGGCAGGCAGTGACTAGTGGGGTACCGCAGGGATCGGTCCTTGAAACCCAGCTATTCACAATATATATTAATGATCTAGACAAGGGAACTAGATGTAATGTCTCCAAGTTTGCAGACGACACAAAACTGGGTGGGCGTGTGTGCTGCGAGGAGGATACCGAGAAACTCCAGGATGATTTGGACAGTTTGGGTGAGTGGGCAGAAGCGTGGCAGATGCAATATAACGTGGATAAATGCGAGGTTATCCAATTTGGTGTCAACAACAGAGCCGTGTCCACTACGGTAGAGGGTAATCCTCGGTTGAGGAAAAGGGAAGACATGTCGGAAGCATTAGTATGGAACGTGGCATCGTCAGAGCAGATGCGGCAGAGACGGAAAAACTGGGAGAATGGACCAGAGTCCTTACAGGAAGCGAGGTCGGAGGAAGTGTATTCCAGGTAGCTGTGGGAGTCAGAGCGCTTATAGTGAATACAGAAAATGCTGGAAATACTCAGCAGGTCAGGCAGCATTTGTGGAGACAGGAACAGACTTAACGTTTCAGGTCGATGAAGCTTCGTCAGAACGGTGAGGAAGGGTCATCGACCTGAAAGATTAACTCTGTTTCTTTCTCCACAGATTCTGCCTGAGCTGCTGAATATTTCCAGCATTTTCTGTTTTTATTTCAGATTTCCAGCCGCCGCAGTATTTTGCTTTTGATTTATGGTAAATGTTTCCCAATAGCAGTAATGGAGTTTATTCTGTCCCGTTACAATTTTAAATGTCCCTTGTGCTCCGAGTTTAATGGGGAAGGGAGTCTCTCACTTTATTCCCCTTAAAACTGGCACTATATTTATTTCAGGTGTAACTGGCCTGACAGTTTTTGGGCAATTTACGGAAGTTCCCTCCCCGAGTGGGGCCTCACACACAGGGGGCGGATTATGGGGAATTCCCGGGTTCACTGCCCCCGGTTTACCAAGGAGCCGCCCGATGTGTGTGAGTCCCCACCGCTGGCCGGTGTGTGTCTGTAATCCGGGGCTAATACCCCACAACACGTTAGATTGGAACCTTTTTACCGGCAGATATAAGATCCTGAATAACAATTTTTACTCAATGTTCAGGACTGTGTATAGTTGTAAATATTTAAAGCTGAAAGAATTCCAGATTCCCCAAATTTCCCAATCCAGGAAACTAACCACTGGACAGGACACACCCTGCACGGTTTTGGAGTAAATATCGAACTGTTAGTGATTTAAACTCGGGTTACTCTCCTGTCTCCAGTTGAAATGGTGGATGTGGAAAATATTTTAAATTAATTTTATCTTTACTGCCGGGTTTTATTTTATGTTTATCTTCTGCTGCACAGCCTTATTAAATATGACTTATTGCAATTAAATTATCAGTCACTCAGTGACCTGTATTTGCTGATCCGTCAAAGACTGTAAAATCCCTACTTGTTCACAAGGGTCCGTTCCAGATTCTCCAGTCCTTAGGGAATTACTAACCGTTCCTCTTATTATTGTTCATATTTATGTTTCATCTGCTTCCCTCTGGTTTAACTGAACTGTTTGTTTCCCTTCATTATGGAGCAACAACACAATTCGTGACTATTCTAAAATTAGCCCAAAAGTTAGAGACAAATAAACTGTTACCCCAAAACCCGGCATTTGTGCAGTACGGGTCCCAGCCGCTGGAATCCTTCACACTGAATGGAGCAGTTATGCAGATCGAGGTTTTTTATTGTATCACAGAGTCCAATGACATGAGACAGGACCGCACAGTCAATCGGGGTCAATCTCAATCCACGAAAAGTAAGTGTTTTCACAGATCCCACTGTGGCCCGAGCCAGTGCTTTATTCTGAGACTCAAACATGTAGTGGAATGTGTTCAGGAGGTTTATTTTATCAGTTTCACTCTCTGTGTTTCCAATCTGTCCTTCAACCTTCTCCTTCACCCAGTCAATCACTCGGCAGGTGGTTTGATGAAGAAATGGACCCAGAAACTCCTCCAGGGGCCGAGCTGACTGTGGGGAGGAGAGACCAGCAACAAAACGGAGAAATATCTCAAATCGCCCATCTTCCTTGCTGTGGGCTTCTCTGAGGAATTTCAGGATGTCCCCGGGATCTGGAGTCAGGAAATGTGCGAGTGCGGCTACAAACTCTTGGATGGTGAGGTGCGGGAATGTGTACACCACGCTCTGGGCAGAAACATCTCTCTCCAAAAGTTCCATCATGAACCCAGACAGGAACTGGGAAGGTTGCAGATTGTATTTGATCAAATCTCCATTTCTAAACACAATCTTCTTCTCGGAGACTCCTGTGAAGGCCATCTCACCGATCTTCAGTAACACATCACGGGGGCTTTCAATCTCTCGGCCATGGTTTTTCAGAATGTTGTAAATATAGTAGCAATATAGTTGGGTAATGGTTTTGGGAACTCGCTGCTGATTCCTGTCTCTTTGTGTAAAGAAGGGACCCAGTGACAGACCGAGGATCCAGCAGTAGGAAGGGTTGTAGCACATTGTGTACAGGATCTCGTTCTCTTCCACGTGTTTAAAAACTGCTGCTGCCACAGTCTGATCTTCAAAAAACTTGTTGAAATATTCCTTCCGTTCTTCACCAACAAATCCCAGGATTTCAGCCCAGACACTGATCTCAGCCTTTTCCAATAAATGTAATGCAGTGGGGCGGCTGGTCACTAGCACTGAACATCCTGGGAGCAGCTTGTGCTGTATTAAACTGTACACAATGTCAGAAACTTCACACCAGCATTCGGGATGTGTGCATATGTACTGAGGTTCTGTATTTCTGCGATTGTCAGCAAAATCGATACTGTCCTTGAATTCATCCAAACCATCGAATATAAACAGCAATGTCTCTGGGTTCTTCCAGAGCTCTCCCAGAATATTCCCAAAGTAAGGATACAGATCCAGTATCAGATTCCTCAGGTTTATTCTACAGCTAATAGCGTTCAAATCCCGGAATTTAAAGCTGAAAACAAATTGAAAGTGTGGGTATATTTTCCCAGTGGCCCAGTCATGAACAATCTTTTGTACCATTGTTGTTTTCCCAATCCCCGGGACTCCGCTCACTGCTCCTGAACTTCCAGAATTGAATTTTGTCCGGGAAAAACTGCTGTTGAACAATTGATCAGTTCGGATTTTTTCCAGCTCTCTCCGGAGATGTTTCTCTCTCCACTCTTCATGGTCTCGGCCTCTTGCCAGCAGTTCATGTTCTACAAGTGTCCGATCTCGAACAGTAGAAATGACCGTTAGCTCAGCGTATCGATCAACCAGCTGGAACATCTTAACCTTCTCCTTTATTAGGATAGTGTTTACTCTCAGTGTTTCAGTTTGAACCCGGAGTGCTTCCTTGTGTTTATGTTGAACATCTTCAATTAGAACAGACAAAAAAGTTTTCAATGTTAGTTATAATGACAAAGAAATCTCCGATACACTGGTCTGCTTTTCAGTAAAATGTAACAGGATCTACTTCGATATTTTAATCGAGGACAGTTAGAAAACGAAAACCAACATTTCCTGAGAATCTTGTTTGACAGGAACTTTCGGAGAGAAGTTTTAAATCAACATTGGACACTAATATTTACATAACATGGCGAGCTGGGTGAAGGTGGAATGTTCCCTCTGATGGTGAATACTATCTGTCGCACAATGTACTGCAGACATCTCATTACAAATCCACATGTGATTCTGATTATATGGCTTCAGTGGTTATAATGTAAAAATGATTGAACCCCCACCCAGCAGAGCGGAGCTTTTGTACAAATAGAAAATCGGAAATTGGGAAGCACTGAGAGAGGGACAGGCTCACAATGTACTAATTGGGCAGCACTGAGAGAGGGACAGGATCGCAATGTACTGTTTGGGCAGCACTGAGAGTGGGACAGTCTCACAATGTACTGATAGGGCAGCACAGAGAGAGGGGCAGGCTCACAATGTACTGATTGGGCAGCACTGAGAGGGGGACAGGTTCACAATGTACTGATTGGGCAGCACTGAGAGAGGGACGGGTTCACAATGTACTGATGTTACCCAATTATTTGATCAGCACTTGTGTGAGCTCTTGAAAAATTCTATACATTTCCGGTTAACATGTCACAGGGAAATGTAAATATTATTGTGAAGGGAAAAAGGGGATTAGCAGCAACAACTTGAATTGATATAGCCCGTTCAACTTAATACAAACGTCCCAAGAGGCTTTGCAGAAGCGTAATCAGATAAGATGAAACACCGAGCTAAATAAAGAGATATTAGAACGGGTAACCAAAAGCTTACTCAAAGAGGTAGACTTTACGAGTGAAAAGGCGATAAGTAGAGGCGGATAGGGTTAACCAGGGTATTCCAGAGTTCAGGGCCGAGGCTGCTGAGAACACAGCCGCCAAAATTGTAGGAGTGAAAATCAGGGATGCACAAAGTTCAAAATTGAGGAGTGCAGATATCTCGCAGGGTTGTAGGCCTGGAGCAGATTGCAGAGATAAAGAGGGGTGAGGTCATGGAGGGACTGAATACAACGATGATAATTTCAAAATCAGGGCTCTGCCAGACACGAGAAAAAGTAGGTCAGCGAGCACATGCGTGATGGGTGAACGGGACTTGGTGCGAGTTCCGATAGGCACAGCAGAGTTTTGGATAAGCTCAAATTTACAGAGGATGGAACGTGGTTGGTTTGCAAGCCTTAGCGTGTTGGAATAATTGAGATTGGAGATAACAAAGGCATAGATGAGGATTGCAGCATTAGATGGGCTGAGGCAGGGGAGCAGACAGCGAAGGTTATGGAGATGGAAGTAAGTGGTCTTGTTGATGGAGAGTGTATGGGAGTGAAAGGCCATCTAAAAGGATGCATTGGTTGCAAACAGTCTGGTTCAGCCTCACACTGTTGCCAAGAAGAGGGATGGAGTCCATGGCTAGGGAATGGAGTTTGTGGCCGCGATCAAAGATAATGGCTTTGGTCTACCCAATATTTAATAGGAGGAAGTGATTGCTCAGCCAATACTGAATGTCGGACAAGCTGCATGATGGATCAGAGGAGTGGAGGGCTTGAGAGAGTTGGTGGTGCGGTAGAGCTGAATCTCATTCAGTGGAATCTGACATTTTGTTTTCGGATGATGTCGCCAAGGGGCAGCATGTAGATCATAAATAGGAGGGGGCCAAGGATATATCCTTGGTAACTGTGCGGGAGCGGGTAGAGAAGAAAGTGCAGGATATTCGATTATTTTTCTACGATTGGATGAGTCATAGTCATAGGGGGAGAAATTCAGTATCGCCCCATTTGGGGCGCAATTATCGGCCGGGCGCAAAGATTAGCGCCTGGTGCTAATTATCGCCACCGACTGCAAACTTGACTTTTATCGCCCCTGGAGGTGATTGGAGTGCTAAATCAGGCACTTCACACCTGTCTTAAGGCGCAAAGGCCGAGGAGCGTGGCGCTACCTCTGAGCGCTGGCGAAGCTCATGTAATGTCAGTCAGCTATGGAACACACACACAACGGCACGGTCCAGTTCTTAAAGGGGATGGTTGATCTTGCTTTCCATCCACATCCTGCTCATTGCAGCCTTGAATCTCGGCCTGGAGAGACCTGCACATCAAATCTGCTGGAAAGAACAATGGAGAGTACCAGGCAAAGAGCTCAGAGTGCAGCCCCCACAAACTCTTCTAAATCGATACAAGGAATGGCAAATCAAAATGAACCTGCAAAGTGCTGCTCAGTACCCAAAACTCCTTCACACAACGTTGAATCTCTCCAGAAGTCTCTCTCACTCTCTCTCAGAATGCGTAGTTCAAAAATGGCACCAACAATAAAAGGCAGGAAGCAGTCACATTTAAATAGCGCTCCCACTTTCCATTCATGACTGAAGAACGCTCCTATCAACCTGTCGTTGCTATCGTCAGGCGGTAAGGCAGGGGGCGCCACTCAATATCCGCTCCGGGGCGATACCGGGGCGTTACGCACTCGTCTGATGTCACGATCTGCCGGCGCAGGAGATCGTGGCGGTAGTGTTTAGCGCCGCCGCAAAATGTCTAGTTAATTTCGCGAGCGGCGCAAACTTCGCCGCGCCTGGGCGCTGGATGCTTTGCGCCCCATTAGCGCCCTCTTAAGGCACTAACGGGAGGCACAACCAACTGAATTTTTCCCCCATAGAGTCATAACGGCACAGCGGGAGGCCATTCGGCCCATCGAGTCCGTGCCGGCTCTCTGCAGAGCAATCGAGTCAGTCCCATTCCCCCGCTCTATCCCCGTAGCCCTGCAAGTTTATTTCCCTCAATTGCCTATCCAGTCTCTTTTGAAAACATTGAGTGTGTCACTTCCACCACTTCCATCAGCAGCGAGTTCCAGGTCCTCACCACTCGCTGCGTAAAACGGTTTTTCCTCACTTCCCCCCTTTTGACTCTTGCCCAAAACCTTAAATCTGTATCATCTATTCCTTGTACCATCAAACAGCCTTTCCCCGTCTAGCCTATCCAAACCCCTCATAATCTATACACCTCTATCAAATCACTCCAAAACCTCCTTTGCTCTAATGAAAACAAATGCAGCTTCGCCAACCTGTCCTTGAGCTAAGATCCCCGATCCCCGGTACCATTCTGGTAAATCTCCTCGGCACCCTCTCAAGGGCCTTCACATTCTTCCTAAAGTGTGTTGACTAGAACTGGACGCAATACACCAGTTGTGGCCTAACCAGCGCTTTATAAAGATTCAGCATTTCATTTCTCCTTGTGTACTCAATACCTCTATTTATGAAACCCAAGATAACATATGCTTTGTTAACCACTCTCCCAGTATGTCCCGCCACCTTCAGGGACAGATGCACATTAACTCCTACGGCCCTCTGTCCCTGCACACTCTTTAAAACTGTGCCATTAAGTTTACATTGCCTCTCCCTGTTCCTTCTGCCAAAATGCATCACCTGACACTTCTCTGTATTAATTCCATCTGCCTCTTGTCTGCCTATTCGGCTAGCCTTTCTATATCCTGATGCAGTCGATTGGTATCATTATGACCGTTTGCCCCCCACCCCCCCGCCCCAATTTTGGTGTCATCAGCAAATTTAGAAATTCTACTTTGTATTCCAATATCCAGATCATTTATATATATATATATATATTATATATATATATATATATATAAAGCAGTGGCCCCAGCACTGACACTTAGGGAACACCACTGGCTACCATCCTCCAGTCTGAAAAACAGCCATTTACCACAACTCGCTGTTTTCTGTCCTTAAGACAATTCCTTATCCATGCTGCCACGGATCCACCTTTTCCATGAGCCTCAATTTTTATAACCAGCCTTCTATGTGATACTTTGTCAAACGACTTCCAAAAATCCATGTAGACGACATCCACTCCATTCCCTTCATCAATCCTCCCTGTTACTTCACCAAAAAAATCGTTTAGTTTTATCAAAAATGATCAACTTTTACAAATCCGTGATGGCTCTCCTTAATTAGCTTAAACCTCTCCAAGTGCCCAATATTTTATTCCTTGATTATTGTTTCTAAAACTTTACCCATCACTGATGTTAAAATGACCGGCCTGTAGTTACGAGCTTTGTCCTTAAACCTTTCTTGAACAATGGTATCACATTTGCCACTTTCCAATCCTCAGTCACCTCTCCCGCATCTAGGGAAGATTGGAAAATTATGGGAAGCACTTCCGCTATCTCCTCCCCAAATTCCCTTAGCAACCTGGGATGCAAGCCACCTGGACCAGGCGACCTATCCACTCTAAGCATACCCAGCCATTCGACTACATCCTGTCTATCAATTTTAAACCATTCCATTACATCCCACTTTTCCACTCCTACCGTTATTTTGTCAGCATCCACCTCCTTAGTAAACACCGATGCAAAGTACTCATTGAGAATTCTAGCCTTGCACTGGGTCTCTAAGCATAAAACATCTTCTTTGTCGCTAATAGGCCCCACCCCGCCTCTTACTACCTGTTTACTGTTTACATGACGGTAGAAGATTTTTGTGTTCCCTATTATTTTTACCGCCATTCTACTCTCATATTCTCTCTTTGCCAATCTGATTTTCATCTTCACTTCCCCTCTCAAGTTATTGTATTCGGTCTGGTTCTCCCTTGAAGAATTCACCTGACGTGCGCCATACACCCTCTTTATTGTTCCTTCATCTTGTCTATCTCCATCGTCATTCAAGGGAGGAGTCCTTGCTTCGTTTCCCTTAGCATTCCCTCTTCTTGGAATGTACCTAGCCTGTATTTGTAACATCTCCTCCTTAAAGATCACACATTGCTCCGTTACAGTTTTTCCTGGCAGTCTTTGATTCCATTTTACTCTGGCTAGATCCTTTCACATCCCATTGAATTTGGCCCTATTGCAGTTTAGAAGTTCCACTCTAGATTGTTCCTTGCTCCTCTTCATTGCTAATATAAAACACATGATACGATGATCACTCGTACCAAGTGTTCTCCCACAGACACTTGGTCGACCTGGCCCACCTCATTCCCCAGCAGCAGATCCAGCAATGCCTCCTTCCTAGTTGGGCCAAGAACATACTGGTCAAGGAAATTCTCCTGAACACATTTCAGAAATTCCTCCCCCTCCATTCCCTTTACACTAGCATTATTCCAATCGATATTTGGATAATTAAAGTCCCCCAATATCACCACTCTATAGCTCTTGCATATCTCTGCGATGTCCCTGCAGATTTGTTCCTCTACCTCTCTCTCACTATTTGGAGGCTTATAGAACACCCCAAATAGCGTGATCATACCCTTTTTGATGCTCAACTATAAACAAATGGATTCTGTCCTTGTCCCCTCAAGAACATCCGCCCTTTCCACTACAATGTCTTTCTTAATCAGCACTGCCACCGCACCTCCCTTTTTTCCTTCCCTATCTTTTATGAACACCTGGTACCCTTGAATATTAAGTGCCCATTCCTCACCGTTTTTATGCCAAGTTTCCGGAATTGCCACAACATCATATTGCCACATGACGATTTGTGCTTGTAGCTCACAAAACTTATTCACCACAATTTGTTTGTTTGCGTACATGCATTCTGAACCCATTTTCGAATTTTTCGTAGTCTTTCTTAGTCTGCTCCTATCTAATATGGTACTACTTCCGCCTCTAATACTACATTCTTCTCTAGTAATATGCAGCACGCTCACTCTTTCATGCACATTTTTCCTCTTTTCTACTCCTATATGCTAGTGCTGGTGCCCATGAAGTTTAACCCGTCCGGCTTGTACAGGTCCCACCTTCCCTAGAAACGATCCCAATGCCTCAGGAATCTAACGCTCTCCCTCCAGCACCACGTCTCCAGCCACGCATTAATCTGTTCTATCCTTCTATTCCTGTACTGACTAGCCTGTGGTACAGGGAGTAATCCGGAGATTACTAACTTTGAGGTCCTGCTTTTTAATATCTCTCCTAGCTCCCTAAACTCTTCCCAAGGACCTCATCCCTCTTCCTGCCTATGTGGTTGGTACTAGTATGGACAACGACCTCTGGCTGTTCACCCTCCCCCCTCAGAGTGGACTGCAGCCACTCAGTGACATCCTTGATGTTGGCACAAGGGAGGCAACATACCATCCTCGAGTCATGTCTACGGTCGCAGAAACGCCTGTCTGCTCCCCTAACTATCGAATCCCCTACCACTATCGGTCTTCCACTCTTTTTCCTCACCCCCCCCCCCCCACCCCCTCCGTGCAGTTGAACCACCAGTGATGACCTGCACCTGACTCAGGCTGCATTCCGCAGAGGAACCATAGCCCTCACCAGTACTCAGATCAGAATAATGTTTGGAGAGCGAGATGCACACTGGGGACTCCTGCACTACCTGCTTGGTTCCCCTCTTCTGTCTGGTGGTCACACAGTCCCAGGAGGATGGCCTTGGCGCCATGGGAGAGGCACATGCTGTCCTGTCTCAGGGGGACAGCATGACAGATCCTCCAGCAGCCTGTCCACCAGTGCTCCTGTTAGTGCCACAGTGCCACCTGGGCCAGACTGCTCGGACTCACGTCAAGATATCAATCTGCAACCGGGCATTCCGACACGGTAAGAGAGCCCCAGGTGGGCATAGGTAACGCTTCAAGGACTCCTTCAAGGCCTCCTTGAAAAAGTGCAACATCCCCACCGACACCTGGGAATCCCTGGCCCAAGACCGCACAAAGTGGAGGAGAAGCATCCCGGAAGGCGCCGAACAACACGAGTCTCTTCGCCGGGCGCAAGTGGAAGGCAAGCGCAAACAGCGGAAGGAGCGCCCGTCAGCCGAAGCACCCCACCCACAATTCAGCCGAAATGTTCGGTGCCAGTGTATCTGCTCCGCACAAACCTCCTCCCACCGTACAATCACACCTTATCAGCATATCTGGCTATTCCTTTTCCATCATGTATATATCCAGGTTCCCTTTCTTGTAGGAGAAATGCCCCCTGAATACCCGCTGTAGGCATGGCCTTCTGCGGAGTGCTTCTCCTGATCCCTCCTGTGTCAACTGTTCTTGGTCTGTGCTGTATTCCTCACTGCTCCTGCTGTATTCGTCACTGCTCCTGCTGCATTCCTCACTGCTCCTGCTGTATTCCTCAGTGTTCCTGCTGTATTCCTCACTGCTCCTGCTGTATTCCTAAGTGTTCCTGCTGTATTCCTCACTGCTCCTGCTGTATTCCTCAGTGTTCCTGCTATATTCCTCACTGCTCCTGCTGTATTCCTCACTGCTCCTGCTGTATTCCTCACTGCTCCTGCTGTATTCCTCAGTGTTCCTGCTGCATTCCTCACTGCTCCTGCTGTATTCCTCACTGCTCCCTCTCCTCCTCCAGTCCCAAAAGCAGTCCTGTGACACCACCCATGATTATAGCCAAACTATCTATGAGGCAGCCAACAACAGTGCAAGATCAGGAGCATCTTGCCCTCTTTAAACAAAGCAAAACTATCCAATGTGATAAAACACAGCAAGAAACGCCACGAAGTTTACCAGCTGCCTGAAACGACAAGTCAGTTACCAAATTTTAGGTTCCCCATGACCCCTTTCAATAGCACTGATGAGGGCTCCTTCCTGCCGGTTTGTGCCTGGTGTTGCTCGGCGGGTTCAGCACGTGGCGTGAGATGTTGCGGCGTAGCAAAAGCGGGAAAAGTTCCACTTGAAGCGCAGGACCCTCATTAAAATAACATTTCAACTCTTAAGTTATACTGACCTGCACTCCCGACATCACAGCGAAGCCCGATCCGCACTTCAGGCTGGAAGTGTGCGGACACTTCCTGTCCACCATGTCGGCCGCAGGAGGCCGATAAACAGCTGAAAAACGAGCAGTGCGCGACCGAATATCTAAGCCAATCACTAAGTGCTACACTCACTGGTACATCATCCATTGAATCATCCAGGGAAGCCCCAATAACTTCATTTTCTCTGCTGATTAATGGCTGTTTTTATCCGACTGACCACTGAGAGTTTGATGTTTTATCCCGGTCAGTGACGTGCACTGGCAGCAAAGGCCAGTTGCAGGAACAGCTGGATAAACTACTGGAGTAATGACAACATCTGCAAATTTACAGATAATCCCAAGCCTGGTGTGAATTGTAACTTCACCCCACACATTTGAATGACACATTTAAGTATCAGTGACAAGTGAAAATGAAGTTGAATTCTTTTTGCCCAGCTCTTGAACTTTTCACCCCCAGATTCTAGACATCTCGAAACCAATGGTCAAAGTTAAAGCCTCTAATAATCAGAAGCGAAATAACCTGTTTGAAATCATCATCCCATCACCTACCTTTCAGCTGAATGGGAACTTCGGATAAACATTCTGTGGCTTTCATGTCATTAAATCGAAAGAAACCTGTTTAAATAAATTAGCTTTCATGAAAGCAAATCTGTGAACTACTTTAGTAAAGTATGTAATTTTAGATGTGAAATTGAATTCCGTGTATGATTTTACCGTACCAAGTTCCTGTATTTCTTTCAGTATTTTGTCCAACTTTGGTACCCCATGACGCATTTTCACAAAGGATTCCCACATTGTCCTTCGGGCCCGAGAGCCTTTCTCCATCACCAGATTTAGGAGAAGTTTGGAACTGTCCGCCCGGTTTCCCTTCTCCACGAGATCAGTGATTTTCTGTAAAGAATAATAATGAATATATTGAGGAGCGGAGTGAAATATCAATTTCACCCCATACTCACCCTGTTTATTGAATTCGATACTTTTGATTCCGTTCAACAACAGGACCACGGCAATTAATTTAATTGAAGTGAATATTAGTTACCGATTGGTAAATTTTTGACACTAACTTCGCTAGTTGGTTTGGCATGGATGAATGACGCTGTTCAGCAGAATATTGCGCAGCAGGTTATAAATACTCACACAGACGAAGTTTACTCCTTCTCAGAAAGTGCAGATACTCTGAGGTCCATGAAATTTCAATGATTCTTGCAGGGATTTACTGAAGCGGTGGGATAAATCGCTTTTCCATGGGAATATGTGAGGCCATTTTACCTGGATGTCCTGCTCCTGCTAAGATCATGTAGACCCAACCACTCCAGGGACTGTACTTCATGTATTGAATCTCCGCACCCCAATCTCCCACATTAATCTGAATACAGCTGTCTGACTCCATCAAATGCTGTCAAGGGGAATCCTAAATATCTGCTCATTGACATCTCCACTAATTAACGGTGGTTGGATTATTTCTACTTATTGCTTCTGCTGTAGCAACATTGAGTTCCCTCCAGTATTTTTTCACTCTATACTTAATTCGATAATCCACAGTTTTATTCAATTGACACCAATTTTTTGAGAGATTTTTTTGGACACATTAATGCTTTCGATACTGGACGGGCTGCTACAGATTCAACTCAATGTAAATTGGGGTTGACCATTGGTCTCGTCTGAGGCTTGTATCATGTGTCTGGTTTACTACTTACGGTCCAAGTTCCACAGTATTATCTACAGTTCGATTGTTTTATCTTTTCAAGCATTCATAAGACCCGGATCATGTTCCCCTCCTCACTTTTTTTCCTGTAAGGTGATAAATTCAGCTCTGTGACTGTGTTTTGTAAAGAAAGGTCCTCGGGCCTAGTATGACCGTTCTGCTCTGCTCTGACCCCACTCCCCATTATTCGTTCATTCAGATGTTAGGGGGCTCAATCCTGCTCAGCAATGGCCTCAGCAATGTTCTGTGCAACTATAAGCCATGAATGGGAGTGTTTAACCTAATTTGGTAGGGGGATGGGAACCAGGATGAAGAATTACAGAGGAGAAACAAGGTGTATCGAGCATTGCGAGAGACAAATAGCAATAGAATATGAAACAGTCCAGAGAGAGGAGGAATCAGACAGGGGAGAAATGCGAAACAGACTAAGGCTTGTGTAGAATGCATATGCCTCAATGCACGGGGCGTGACCAATAATGTTGTTAAGCTGTAGGCATATAGGTTATGATATAATAGCAAGATGGATAACTGGCTCAAACAATGAGAGGAATCAGAACATAACATTCCTGGATACAATGAGTTCAGGGTGCATGAGGAAGAAAAATAGTGGGGTGGGGGAGGGTGACAGTAGACTGGGGAAAACACAGAGTAATTGCCAAGGGGGGATGGAATTCCTGAAATGTTTAGACGAGAACATTCTTGATTAATATATTTCCATCCCAACAAGGAAGGAAGCAGTGCTAGATCTAGTTACGGGCATTGAAGTGGGGAAAGTGGAGCACGTTTCAGTCGGACAGCATTTGGGGAACAGCGATCACAATATCATTAGGTTTCGAGCAGTAATGGAAAGGGAGAATGAACAATCTAAGGTGAATATGCTCAACTGAAATAGGGCTTACTTCAGTGAGCTGTAAACGGATCAGTTGAATTGGAAACAAAGATTGGCAGATAAAAGCGTAAATGAGTAATGGGAGGCCTTCAAAGAGGAGATATCACAGGTACAGACCAGACACGTTCCTATGAGGGGGAAGGAAAGGCATTCAAAGCTAGAGCGCCCTGGATTACTAAAGATATAGAGGTTAAACTTAAACAAAAAAGTTGGCTTATAATAAATGTCATATTCATAACACAATGGAGAGAATCAAGAAGCATACAGAAAGTGCAGAGGAGAACTGAAACCGGAAATATGAGGGCCTAAGAGACTGTATGAGAAAATATCATCGGTTAAAATAAAGGGGAATACTATAGTCATTTATAAATATTTAAATAGTAAAAGTTTAATCAAACGAATGCTGGGGCCGAATAAGGACCAAAAACGAGATCTCTTTGTGGAGCCAAAGGGCATGGCTGAGGAACTAAATTAATGCGTTGCATCTGTCTTCACAAAGCAAGAGCGTGCTGCCTATGTCACAGTAAACGAAGAGATAATAGAGAAATTGGATACGTTGCAAATAGGTAAAGGGGAGGCACTTAAATTATTGGCAGCACTCAAAGTATAAACTCCACCCTCTCCGGATGAAATTAATCCTCAGTTGCTGAGGGATGTAAGGGTGGAAATTTTCGTTTTGCAAGCTACAATTATCCAATCCTCCGTGGACATGTGAGTGGTGCCAGAGGACTGGAGAGTTGCCAATGTCACACCTCTGTTCAAAACAGAGGAGAGGAAAAGCAACTGCAGGCCAGTCGGCCTAATGTCGGTGGTGGAGCAACTGCTAGACAATCATACAGGGCAAAATTGTCACTTGGAAAGACATATGTTAATAAATTACAGCCAGCACCAGGGATGAGGGTCTTCAGTTACATGGACGGGATGGAACTGTCTGTTTGACACCCCTTATCTAGATGCATAATTGGGGCACTTTCAGTAATTCTTTGGTATCCCGTGATGAGAAATTGTCTGGTTTGGTTAGTATTCAGATTCCAATTTTTCCTACTACTTGTTTGGAAAAGTTAGGAACGTTCTCATTGGAACAAAGAAGGTGACCTAATAGGGGTTTTAAAGATGATGAGATGATTTGATAGAGTCGATAGAGAAAAAACTATTCCCTCTGGTAAGAAGTTCAATAACCAGAGGTCATATATATAAAATCACTGAAAAAGATCTCGAGGGAGGACGAGGACAATTGTTCTCACTGAGAGTTGTCAGGATTAGGAACGCTCTACCTGAAAAGATGGTGGAAGCTGATTACACAAATAATTTTAAAGGGAGTTGGACAGGAACTTGAGAATGAGGAACTTACAGGGCTATGGACAAAAGGTTGGAATTCGGGACTAAGCAGGACTGTTATTTCAAAGAGTCTGCAGAGACACGACGCGTCAAATGGTATCCGTCTGTGCTATATGTTTCTGTAATTCTACTAATTATAGCTGTTTAATTCGCTTGAATATCCTGAGGATCTTCATAGAACAACAATTTGATTTTGCTCTGGTATCTGAATCAATATAAATTGGATCATTCTATTCAGTTGATCCGACACTCCCCACAGGTTTTTTTGGATGGTTTGCGCTGTTTGGGTCCAATACTTGTTCACTGGTTTAGCATTTTCTAAAAAAATATATTTCCTTTACCACGCAGATAATTTTTTACCCTCTCACAGTTCCTCGATATACTTTAAGTAGTTTGTAGGTCAATCAACTCATGAATTCCATCCAAATTCCATTAGTTGATTCCCGCCTCTGTTTCCCAGTGCTACTACAATTCTTGGATCCCTTTGAGTTCAGCCCACGAAGGGTTATATCGCTCCCGGTACCCTGTCCTTTCTTTGTACAGACACTGACTGATCTGCTGGGTATTTTAACATTCGTGTTGTTGTTTCATATTTACACCATTAACAGTTAGAATCATTTCTTTCCTATTTGATCTGTTTCTCTTCACTAACATTCTGTGATTCTAAGATCTGATATCCTGTCAGTACTTTGATATTTAAATAATCCAAACTCATTCTGTGTCCCTCCCACTTACCCGATGTTCTTGTCCACTGAAATGCCTCTCGTATGTTAACAACGAGCTGACTCCGTCCACCCCTCCTTCAATCGCCTGTTCCAGTCTGTCCCGGTAGAATTTCGTCAACTGGAACAGATGGAAATCGTTGCACTCTGTCAAGAACTCAGTGATTGTAGAGTTCGGAACTATGAACACAAATGGGGAAAACTAAACACATTATTCACTTTATATCCAAGCTGCAACATTTCCTCTTATTCCAGACGGCTGAAGCCTCCTGTGAGCCACATCGAACACCTTGTGAAAAACCATATAAAACGCACTTGCTACATCCCGTCGATCTACATAGTGAATTCTTTAAAAACAGTGTTTAAATTTCTCAAACACGACTACTAATCCGTGCCAGCCTCCCCTGATCACCCCCTCTCAACGCTCACTAATTCAGACTTCAATTACAAATTCGAGCAGTCTGCTCTCGACTGCCATAGACTAGCTAATCCAGTTACCCGATTTTCCGCTCTCCACCATTGTTGAACAGACGTTACTTGGGCTCCTTCAGCGATCAAATATATAGTCTATATCTAAAGCGGATTGATAAATTATGCAGTCTCTTCCTATCTCCTCTGTGACTTCCTTTAACATCCTGGAGTGCATTTTTTCTGGGACCATTGACTTATCCACATTGGCTATTTTTCTCAAATCCAAATCCTTCTCTACAGTTATCTCTAACTATGCTCCCACATCCTCCTCTATTACACCAACATTCGCACTACCAATTCATGTTTAGAAACTAAATGAAATATATGATATCTCCTTAAAACGTCATCCTCCACAATTAGATTCCCCATTCATCCCGAGTCCTACAGCCTTGAATTATTATTTCACTTCTAATAAACGCTGATTTTTATATTATCCGGAGGCGTTGTCCCATATACCATTTTAACCACTCCGCCCTATCTCCCTTTCCAGCTTGCTACTACATATTCTACATTCCTAATGATTTCCTGCAGTATTGAGTGTTCTGGTCTGATTTTGGGACAGATACAAACCAGCTATTAATACAGCCACCCACAACAATGTTCTCGCTCTGCTGAAAATGTTCTAACCGGAAGCATTTCTCTCCTAGTCCTGTACAATCATTGCATATATACTGGACCCCATCAGTCTTGCTTTTAACTTTCATATGTGTTTGGAACGATTTTTACATTCACACACGTAAAATTCAGTCGATGTTATTTTTAATGCTCATCCTCCTTTGTTTCGCTTTTGAAAAAATACGCAAAATGACTTTATCACTCATTGCTTCAAAATCCTCCTCCTTCTTTCCTGGTAATATCTTTACACTATTTCATAACTCTGCTGATCCTGCTCCAAAAAAGTTGTATTAATTACAATCCCTATTCTCAGATCCGGATTTCCCTAAATGCCGGTCATATCAACTGATTCTCTTCCGCCTGCTGCATCCACCTTTACTGAAAACCATTATTAATGGTCTGTTCAGATCGCAGCCGTCCCTTCCCTTTTCCCCGAACACACTGTAATGTCCCAACAACGTGAACCCTTACGTGCTGTTCCAGCACTGCAGTCACACATTGGCCTGCCTCCTTAAGCAGCCCAGTGCAAAGAAATCCAGAGATCACCAACTTGATGCCTTGTTTTTAAATCTATTGTCTGACTTTCAATTCCCTCAATATTTTCCTCAAACCAGGGCAGCGTACTGGCGGAACTATCTCAAGCTGATTCACCTTCGCTCCATCATAAGGTCAGAGGTGGGGCTGCTCATTGATGATTGCTCAGTGTCTTTGCCTCTGTTGGCAATTCCTCAGATAATGAAACAGTCCATGCCCGCATGCAGCAAAACTTGGATAATACCGAGGTTTGGGCTGATAACTGGCAAATAATATTCGAACCACACAAGTGTCAGGCATTGATCATTTTTTAATTCATTCCTGGGATGTGGGCGTCGCTGGCAAGGCCAGCATTTATTAACTATCCCTAATTGACATTGATGTGGAGGCGGTGAGAAACCTTGAACCGCTGCTGTCCCTGTGGTGAAGGTACTCTCACAGTGCTGTTACTGACGGATTTCCATGATTTTGACCAAGCGACGATGAAGGAACGGCGATATACTTCCAAGTCAGGATGGCGTTTGATTGAGGGAAATAGGTGATAGTGTTTCTATGCGGCGGCTACAATTTTCCTTCTAGGTGGTGGAGGTAGCAGGTTTGGGAGGTGCTACCGAAAAAGCATTGGCCAGTTGCTGCAGTGCACCTTGTAGATGGTACACACTGCATAAATGGTGCGCCGATGGTGGAGGGAGTGAATGTTTATGATGGTAGATGCGGTGCCAATGAAGCGGGCTGCTTTCTCCTGGATGGTGTCGAGCTTCTTGAGTGTTGTTGGAGCTGCACTCATCCGGCCAAGTGGAGCGTATTCCATCACACTCCTTACTTGTGCCTTGTAGATGGTGGAAAGGCTTTGGGGAGTCAGGAGGTGAGACACTCGCCACAGAAATTCCAGCCTCTGACCTTCTCTTGTAGCCACATTGTTTATATGGCTGGCCCAGTTAAATTTCTAGTCAATGATGTGCCCCAGGATATTGCTGGTTGGGGATTCAGCGATGGTAATGCCGTTAAATGTTAAGGGCAGTAGTTAGAATCTCGCTTGTTGGAGATAGTCATTGATTGTCACTTCTGGGACCCGAATATTACTTGTCACATATCAGGCCAAGCCTAAATGTTGTCAAGATCTTGCTGCATGCGGACATGGGCTGCTTCATTATCTGAGTAGTTGCGAATGGAACTGAACACTGTGCAATCATCAGCGAACATCCCCATTTTTGACATTATGATGGGGGGAAGATCATTAAATGAAGCAGTTGTAGATGTTTGAGTCTAGGACACTGCCCTGAGGACCTCCTGCAGCGATTTCCTGGGGCTGTGATGATTAGCCTCCAAAAACCTCAACCATCTTCCTTTGTGCTAGCTATGACTGCAGCTCGTGGAGAGATTTCCCCGATTCCCATTCACTTCTATTTTACTAGGTCTCCTTGACACCACACTCGGTCAAATGCTTCCTTGATGTCAAGGGCAGTCACTCTCACCTCATCTCTGGAATTCAGCTCCTTTGAACAAAGGCTGTAATCAGGTCTGGAGCCGAGTTGTCTTGGCAGAACCCAAACTGGGCATCACTGAGCAGGTTATTGGCGAGTAAGAGGCGCTTAATAGCACTGTCGACGACACCTTCCATCACTTTGCTGATCATTGCGAGTAGACTGATGGGATGGTAAGTGGCAGAATTGGATTTGTCCTGCTTTTTGTGGACAGGACATACCTGGCCAGTTTTCCACATTCTCGGTTAGATGCTAATGTTGTAGCTGTACTGGAACAGCTTAGCTAGAGGTGCGGCTAGTTGTGGAGCACAAGTCGTCAGCACGACAGCCGGGATGTTGTCGGGGCTCATAGCCTTTGATGTATCCAGTGCGCTCAGCCGTTTCTTGAAATCACGTGGAGTGAATGAAATTGCCTGAAGACTGGTTTCTGTGATGGTGGCGACCTCCGGAGGAGGCTGAAGATGGTTGCGAACACTTCAGCCTTGTCTTTTGCACTTCCGCGCTGGGCTACTCCATCATTGAGGATGGGGATATTCATGGAGCCTCCTCCTTCTGATAATTGTTGAATTGTCCACCACCATTCACGACGGATGTGGCAGGACTGCAGAGCTTTGGTCTGATCCGCTGGTTGTTGAATCGATTAGTTATGTCTGTAGCATGCTGCTTCTGCTGTTTAGCATGCAAGTAGTCCTGTGTTGCAGCATCCCCAGGTTGGCACCTCATTTTTAGGTACTCAAGCTATTGCTCCTGGCAAACTCTTCTGCACTCTTCATTGAACCAGGTTTGGTCCCCTGGCTTGATGATAATGGCAAAGTGAGGGATATGCCGGGCCATGAGGTTACAGATTGTCATGAAGTACAATTCTGCTGCTGCTGATGTCCCACAGAGCCTCATGGATACCCAGTTTTGAGCTCCTAGATCCGTTCTCAATCTATCCCATTTAGCACATTGGTAGTGCCACACAACACGATGGAGGGTGTCCTCAGTGTGAGGATGGGACTTCGTCTCCACAATGACTATGCGATAGTCACTGCTACCAATACTGTCATGGACAGATGCATCTGCGACAGGTAGATTGGTGAGGCCGAATTCCATTAGGTTTTTCGCTCGTGTTGGTTCTTTCACCATCTGCCACAGGCCCAGCCTGACATCTACGTCCTTCAGGACAAGGCCAGCAGTGGCGCTACCGAGCCACTCTTGATGATGGACATTGAAGACCCCACCCAGATTACATTCTGTGCCCTTGGTAATCTCAGTGCTTCATGCAAGTGGTTTTCAACATGGAGAAGTACTGATTCATCAGCTGAGGGAGGGCGGTAGATGGTAATCGCCAGGAGGTTTCCTTGCCCATGCTTGACCTGTGCCATGAGATTTCGTGGGGTCTGGAGTCAATGTCCAATTCTCCTCGGACCACTCCTTCCTGACTGTATACCAATGTACCGCCTCATCTGGTGATGATGGTGGATTCTGGGTTATTGGCTGAAAGCTATGATTCTGTGAGTATGACTATATCAGGCTTTTGGTTGCCTATTCTGTGGGACAGCTCTCCAAATTTTGACACACTTCCCCAGATGTTAATGAGGCGGACTTTGCAAGGTCGACTGGGCTCGTTGTGCAATTTTCGCATCCAAAGCCAGTGCCGAGGTCGATGCTGTGTGGTCCGTCCGTTTTTGTTCTTCTTTTTATTGTTTTCTGTAGCGGTTTGTTGAAACTGAGTGGCTTGTTAGGGCATTTCAGAGGGCAGTTGGGAGTCACGTATACGCCAGAGCAGCTATGGACAGCAGAGTTCCTTCCCTAAAAGTCGTTCGTCAACCAGATGTTTTTTTACGACAATCCGGCCGTTTCGTGGTCACCATTACTGATCGTAGCTTTTTATTTCAGATTTATTTAATTAGCTGAATTTAAATTCTCCAGTTGCAGATGACTCGTCCAGTAACATAATCATTATGCTACCTTTCCCTTGTCATCTCCATGTCCTCAACCACATTCCCATGAGAGTCAACGACATTACCATCGCCAAGTCCCCCACATCATCCAATAATTGTACTGGATCAGCCACATAAAAAGCGTATCTACTGGAGCAGGCCAGAGGCTGGGTATTCTGTCTCGAGTGGCTCACCTCCTCATCCCAAATTCTTTACCCCGCCTACTAGGCACGTCAGGTTGGAATACTCTCCATTTGTCTGGACGAGTGCAATTGCAACGACACTCATGAAGCTCGACACAATTCAGTATAAAACATTCTGCCTGATCAGCACCCCATCCATTGGGTTAAATATTCACACCCTCCACCACTGGCGTACCGTGGCTACAGTGTGCTGTCTACAGATGCACTCAAGTAACTCGCCAAGCCATCATTTGACAGCACCACCCAAACCCACGACATTTAACATTAGAAGGACGAGGGAAGCAGGTGCAAGGGAACACCATCACCTCCAGGTTCCCCTTAAAATAACACAACATTTTAAGTTGGACAGTGGACATCACTGCTTCTTCATTGTCGCTGAAAATCTCAACCTTGGAACTCCCTACCTAAAAGCATTGAAGGAGCACCTTCACCATGTGGACTGCAGCGATTCAAGAAGGTAGCCTACCACCACCTATTCAAGGACAACCAGGAATGGACAATAAATGCTGAACTTGCCAGTAACACTCGCAACTTGAACATTAAAAAAAAATCTATTTCAAGTTGTGTTATTGGTTTTGACCGGAAATATTTTCTGCTCTCCTTGCCTTTCCAGAAAAGGTCACACCCGTTCTAACATTTATTTCCATCTGGCACCAGAAGTTGTGTATTCCCCAAACTATCGAATCAGACACTTTTATCGTTCTCCTATTCTTTTTGGTAAATTGCTCTGAACCTCTTGCCCCCCAACACTCGAGGTGGCCTCCTGCTCCCTGGTGTCACACTGTTGTTTAGGAAGACATTCCTCTGAGTCACTGTCTCTATCCACCTTATAGTCCCCAATACCAGGCATCTATTGGACAGTTCCAGTGCTCAGAGGCTCACTCCACCTGTGACTGCAGTGCCCCTCTAGATGTTCACTCACTTCCCGCTTTGGACTCAGCACCTGCCCAGTTCCATGAGGTGATTTCATTGAAACATAAAATTCTTAAGGAGCTTGACAGCGTAGCTGCTGGCAGGATGTTTCCACTGCCTGGCGAGTCTAGTACTAGGGGTCAGAGTCAAAGAATAAGGGGGTCAGACATTTAGGACTAAAGCGAGGAGAAATATCTTCACTCAAATAGTTGCGAATCTTTGAATTCTCTACCACAGATAATGTGGATGCCCAGTTGTTGACTATTTTCAAGACAAAGATCGATAGATTATTGGATACTAATTAGAGAGCTGGCTCGAAGGGTCGAATGACGTATTACTATTTCTTATAATAAGTTTCCTCTTCCTGTGTGACCTCAGGCTCTTGCACGAGATCTGTACCTTGGGTCAGAGCGATCATAACATGATCGATTTCTCACTCGAAATAGAGAGCGAAGAAATTGACTCAGATACTAAGGTCCTGAATTTAAACAAGGGGAATTATGATGCCATTAGACGGGAACTGAGTAGGTCTGATTGGACAACGTTCCTGGGAGGACTGGAGGTAGATAAACAATGGCAAGCATTTAAAGATAGAATGACAAAATTGCAAAAATTGTTCATACCAATCTGGCATAAAAGGAAATCTAAAAAGGTGACTCAACCGTGGATAACAGGGGAAATTAGAGACAGCATAAAATCCAAAGATAGGGCGTATAAAATAGCCAAAAAAAGCGCCAGAGCGGAAGATTGGGAACAGTTTAAGATAGAGCAAAGGCGGACAAAGGGCTTAATCAAGAGGGGCAAAATAGCTTACGAAAGCAAGCTGGCGGAAAATATAAAAACTAACTCCAAAAGCTTTTATAAGTATATCAAGAGGAAAAGACTGGTGAAAACCAAAGTTGGCCCATTGCAGTCAGATACGGGGGAATATATAACGGGAAATAAGGAAATGGCAGACCAACTAAATGCATACTTTGGGTCAGTCTTTACGAAGGAAGACACAAAAAACCTCCCTGGGATATCGGGAAAAATAGGGACATTTGCAAAGGAGGAACTGACGCAAATCAATATCTCTAAGGATATGGTGTTAAGGAAGCTAAAGGGATTGAAGGCGGACAAATCCCCAGGGCCTGATAACATGCATCCTAGGGTGCTGAAGGAGGTGGCCCTAGAGATAGCGGATGCACTAAGTATGATTTTTCAGAATTCATTAGACTCGGGAACAGTGCCCATGGATTGGAGGGTAGCTAACGTTACCCCACTATTCAAAAAGGGGGGTAGGGAAAAATCAGGTAATTACAGACCTGTAAGCCTTACATCAGTTGTGGGCAAAATGCTGGAGTCCATCATTAAGGATGAAATAGCGGAGCACTTAGCAAATGGGGACAGGATAGGACAGAGTCAACATGGATTTACAAAGGGTAAATCGTGCTTGACTAATCTATTGGAATTTTTTGAGGGAGTAACTGGTAAAATAGATGGGGGAGAGCCAGTAGATGTGGTGTACCTGGACTTCCAAAAGGCCTTCGATAAGGTCCCACATAAAAGATTAGCAGGGAAAATTGAAGCTCATGGGATAAAGGGGAAAGTATTGACGTGGATAGAGAACTGGCTGTCAGATAGAAAACAGAGAGTTGGAATAAACGGCTCATTTTCTGAATGGCAGGCAGTAACAAGTGGGGTACCGCAGGGATCTGTCCTGGGTCCCCAGCTGTTCACAATTTACATTAATGACCTGGATCAGGGAGTCGGATGCAGCATTTCCAAATTTGCAGACGACACTAAACTAGGAGGGGGGGTGGGCTCAGAGGAGGAGACCAGGAAGCTCCAGAGCGATTTGGACAGACTGGGTGATTGGGCGGATAAATGGCAGATGCACTATAATGTGGACAAGTGCGAAGTTATCCACCTTGGGTGCAGGAACGGGAGGGCAAATTATTATTTAAATGGCAATAAATTGGGAGAGGGGGAAGTACAGAGAGACCTGGGTGTTCTTGTACACCAGTCACTGAAGGCGAGCATGCAGGTGCAACAGGCGGTCAAGAAGGCAAACGGTATGCTGGCCTTCATAGCAAAAGGGTTGGAATACAGGAACAGGGATACCTTGCTGCAGCTGTACAGGGCACTGGTGAGACCACACCTCGAGTACTGTGTACAGTTTTGGTCGCCTCATCTGAGGAAAGATGTTCTTGCCATGGGTGGCGTGCAGCGGCGATTCACCAGGCTGATACCAGGAATGGCGGGATTGACCTATGAGGAGAGACTATGTAGTTTAGGGATGTACACACTGGAGTTTAGAAGATTGAGAGGGGACCTCATAGAAGTGTATAAAATTCTGACAGGTCTAGACAGACTAGATGCAGAAGGAATGTTTCCCTTGGCGGGTGAGAACAGAACTAGAGGACATAATTTAAGGATAAGGGCTAAACCATTTAGGACAGAAATGAGGGGGAATTTCTTCACTCAGAGGGTGGTGAACCTGTGGAACTCATTGCCACAGAGGGCAGTGTACGCCAGCTCATTAAATATATTTAAGAGGGAATTAGATATATTTCTACAGGCAAAAGGGGTTAAGGGTTACGGAGAGAAGGCGGGGACGGGATACTGAATTGGAGAATCAGCCATGATCTCATTAAATGGCGGAGCAGGCTCGAAGGGCCGGATGGCCTACTCCTGCTCCTATCTTCTATGTATCTATGTATCTATGTAAGGACAGAAATTATATTTAAAGAATATTGTGAACCCACCTGTGTCCATTCTCATTCTTGAAGATGTTGTATCTTCTCCCCTGTTTGGACCTTCAGCCATGCTGGTGGCAGGCGTTCCCAGATTCGGATGGTCTGTAATAAATATATTAATAGGAGGGTTAGACGGAAACATTAAAATGAGAAGGAAACGATGCTTGGTTAAACATGATATCAGGTCCCTCCTCTCCCATCAGTACAACAGCTGTTAGCTCTGGGATCGAGCATTTCCCGAGTGTTACGGTTAACTCTCCACATCAGGTGTGACACAGACAGCTGCCCAGTGAAATCCAGTGAGTCCCGCTGATCTCCACAACCGAGTTCCAGACAGGCTCCCGTCGGCCGAGACTCTGCACTGGGAGTGTCCATTCGTGAGATTTACTCACATAGTGCAGGACAAAACCAGCCTTATTACTGAGGTAGAGAATATTCTGCAGGGAAATAACGAGCGGGTGATCATTGATGTATTCAATGATCCTTCACTAGGTTTTACAGTGTGGCAGTGTTGGATTATTTTTATTTACAGGTTGGTTTTTAATATTTTTGATTTGTTGTTTTTTGATATTAAATTCTGCTATTTTATGAAAATGATATCTATCCACCTACACAATATATAGCTGGTTGTGATCCCTCTAGTCTCTATGGGCAGTGACATTGTTCGTGTGTTCATGGAGATGTGTCCTGGTTGGTGTTTCTATATGAATATATTGATCATATCTCTCATGGTGTCAGCACCTGACTAATGAGCCCTTGCAATGTAGAATCATAGAAAGATAGAATCATAGAATGTTTACAGCACATATGGAGGCCATTCGGCCCGTCGAGCCCGTGCCGACTCTCTGCAAGAGCACTTCAGCTAGTCCCACCCCCCCCCGCCCTTTTCCCGCAGCCCTGAATTTTTTTTCCATCGGGTTCTAATGCAATTCCATTTTGAAAATCACGATTGAATCGGCCTCCACCACCGTTTCAGCCAGTGTATTCCAGATCCTAACCACTCGCTGCGTAAAAAAGTTTTTCCTCATGTCGCCTTTGATTCCTCTGCCAATCCTCGTAAATCTCTGTCCTCTGGTTCTCGACCCTTCCGCCAATGGGAGCAGTTTCTCTCTATCTACGCTGTAAAGACCCCTCATGAATTCGAACACCTCTGTCAAATCGCCTCTCAAACTTCTCTGCTCTAAGGCGAACAACCCTAGCTTCTCCAGTCTATCTATGTACCTGAAGTCCCTTATCCCTGGAACCATTCTCATAAATCTTCTGTGCACCTTCTCTAACGCCCACACATCCTTCCTAAAGTGCGATGCCCAGAATTGGACTCAATACTCCAGTTGAGGCCGAACCAGTTTTTGTATAAATGTTCATCATAACATCCTTGCGTTTGAACTCTATACCTCTATTTATGAACCCCGGGATCCGGCATGCTTATGTAACTGCTTTCTCAACATGACCTTCCACATTCAACGATTTGTTCACGTATAACCCAGGTCTCTCTGTTCATGCACACCCTTTAGAGCTGTACCCTTTAGTTTATATTACCTCTCCTCGTTCTTCCAATCAGAATGTATAATTTCGCACTTTTCTGCAATAAATTTCATCTGCCACGTGGCCACTCATTCCCTCAGCCTGTCTATGTCCTCTGCAAATCTATCAATCTCCTCTCACTGTTCGCTGTACCTACAAGTTTTGTGTTATCTGCAAAATTTTGAAACTGTGCCCTGTACAACTAAGTCTAAGTCATTAATATTTATCAAGAAAAGCAGTGGTCCTATTACCAACCCCTGGGGAACACCACTGTGTTCCTTCCTCCATTCCGGAACACAAACGTTCACCACTACTCCCTGTTTCCTATCACTTCGCCAATTTCGTATTCATGCTGCTACTGTCATAAGAACATAAGAACATAAGAAATAGGAGCAGGAGTAGGCCAATCGGCCCCTCGAGCCTGCTCCGCCATTCAATAAGATCATGGCTGATCTGATCCTAACCGCCAATCTACTATCTATCACAGAACCATCTCCTGCATCTAACAGAATTTTATTCCAGGGGCTTCAACTTTGCTGCCAAGCCTATTATGTGATACTTTAGCAAACGCCTTTTGGAAGTCCATGTACACCACATCAACCACATTGCCCTCATCAACCCTCTCTGTTACCTCATCAAAAAGCTCAATCAAGTGATTAAACACTATTTGCCTTTAACAAATTTGTGCTGGCTTTCCTTAATTAATCTTACTTTTCCAAGTGACTGTTAATTTTGCCCCGGATTATCGTTTCTAAAAGCTTCCCCACTACCGAGGTTAAACTGACTGGTCTGTCGTTGCTGGGTTTATCCTTACACCCTTTTTTGAACAAGTGTGTAACATTTGCAATTCTCCAGTCCTCTGGCACCAGCCCCGTATCCAAGGACGATTGGAAGATATGCAAGATTATGTACATCCGCAATTTCCACCCTTACCTCCCATAGCATCCTAATATGTATCCCAACCGGTCCTGGTGAATTATCTACTTTAAGTACAGCCAACCTTTCTAGTAACTTTCCTTATCTAATTTTATCCTATCCAGTATCTCAAATGCCTACTCTTTCACTATGAGTTTGGCAGCATCTTCTTCCTTGGTAAAGATACAAGCAAAATACTGATTTAGTACCTCAGCAATTCCCTCTGTCTCCATCCGTAGGTCTCCATTTTTGTCCCTAGTCGGCCCCACCCATCCTCTTACTACCTTTTTATTATTTATATGTCTATAGAATACTTTTGGATTTCCTTTTATGTTACCTGCCAGTCTATTTTCATAATCTCTCTTTGCCCCTCTTATTTCCTTTTTCGCTTCGCCTCTGAACTTTCTATATTTAGCCTGGTTCAACCTGACATCCTTTTTCTGCTTCATCTTACTCTGTCTCTTTCGTCATCCAGAGAGCTCTGCTTTTGGTTGCCCTACCTTCCTCCCCCCCCCCCCGACCCGTGGGAATTTACCTCGACTGTTACCGAACCATCTCCTCTTTAAACGCAGCCCATTGTTCGATTACAATTTTGTCTGCCAATATTTGATTCCAATTTACCCGGGCCAAATCCAATTTTTACTCTAGGCTGCACTTTGTCATTTTACACAGCTAATCTAAACCTTATGATACTGTGATCACTGATCGCTAAATGTTCCCCTACTGACACTTGCTCCACTTGACCCCCCTCATTCCCCAAAACCAGATCCAGCAATGCCTCCTTCCTCGTTGGGTCGGAAACGTACTAATCAAAAAAGTTCTCCTGGACACACTTCAGACATTCTTCCCCCTCTCTGTCCTTTTCACTATTTCTATCCCAGTCTATATTAGGATAATTAAGTCCCCCATTATCACTACTATAAGTGGTAGATTTGAATGCTATTTTACAGTGAATATTCTCCACTTATCCACGTGTCTCGCTGTGAGTTTGCCCAAGCACGTGAGTCCAGTCAAACTATCAGTCAGCGTCCTTTCCTTTCCCCACTGTGGAAATGTAAAAGTGATCCAGTTTAGGATCAGTAAATTATCCAAAATATAGTTGAAGTTATTCTCCAGAATTAAGCTGTAACCATGTTTGAAACCTTTTAAGATTCAGTTATCTGCTGTGTCACTCACGCTGGCACGAGTACAATAAACTCACAACAACAACATCTTACATTTCTGCAGCGCTTTTAACATCTAAAAACATCGCAAGGCGCCTCACAGGAGCTGAATCAGACAAAAGGTGGACGCTGAATAAAGTGGGTAGAAAGAAGGCTGGTCAAAGATTAATCAAATAAGAGAGTTTTAGGAGTGTCTTAAAGGAGGAAGGAGGAGGAGATTGTTAGGTGGGGAATTGATAAGCATTGAGCCGGGACAGCCGAAGGCACAGCCTCCATAGATGGGGGGAGGAGAATGAAATGCACAAGAGGCCAGAGTCGGAGGAACAGAGAGTTTGGGGATTGTAGGTCAGGAGGAGGTTAGAGAGAGAGCGAGCAATGATCCCATTGAGGGAGTTAAACTCGACGATGGGAGTTTTCATTTGGATGTGTCGAGGGACCGGGAGCCAAAGTAGGTTCACAAGGACGGGGTGATCGCAGCAGCGATTTTCATTCGTTTAAATTTACGAAGAGTGAAAGGAGTAAAGTGACTCAGAGAGCACTGGAAAAATCGAGTCACCGGGTGAAAAAACCATGGATGAGGATTTCAGCAGCAGCTGGGCTGATGCAGGGGCGAAGATTGATAATACTACGGATTGGATTTAGGCGGTCTTTGTGATGCAGAGAATATCGGGTCGGAAGCTCAGCTTGACGTTAAATCAAATTCTGAGGTTGTAAGCAGTCTGATTCAATCCGAAACACTGTCTGGGACGGGGATGGAATCATTGCCGAGGGAACAGAATTCGTGGCGAGGCCTGAAGATCATGTCTTCGGTCTTCCAAATGTTTAATTTGAGAAATATGTATTTCATCTCAGACTGGGTTTCGGAAAAGCAGCGTGAGACAGCAGAGGGAGTGGATGGGTGGATAGAGGTGGTGGAGATGTGGAGCAGTGTGTTATCAGCGTGCATGTGATAGCTGATCACTTTTCTTCGGACAATGTCTCCATGTAGAAGAGAAATAGGAGGGGGCGAGGGGCGACCAGTGGGGGACTCCAGTGTTAACAGTCTGGGAGCAGAAAGATAAACCCATGATGAAGTTTCTCTGGGTACGACTGGTTGGTTAAAAGTGGAACCAAGCGAGGGCAGCCACACTGAGCTGGACAACGGAGGAGAGGCGTTGGATGATGTTGTGCTCGACCGTGTCAAAGATTGCAGAAGCCGAGAAGAATGAGGAGGGGTACTTAATCACGATCAGTCATAGAAGGTTTCATTTGTGACTTTGATTAAAGCCAATTCAGTGCTGTGGCAGGAGCGTAAACCCGATTGGAGAGATTCAAACCTAGAGTTATGAGAAAGATCGGCAGAGATTCGGGAGGCAACATGACACTGAGCGGAGACGGGGAGATGGAGATAAACATGTCTAACTCTTCGCCCACGTGTCAAACTGGGCGAGTCTCTTTGATCAAACTCTCTCCTCTGAAATACATAATTCCCATTTGCAGTATAACATTTTAGAAACGGTTAAACTCATTTCAAGTTAACAAGACATTGTACATCCTCCAGCTAGGACTGGAATCTCCCAGTTCCACTGGAGGAGTTTGCTTGTTGCAGGCATCAAAATAAGAACGAAGCTTCCAATAATTCCGTTTTAGAAAACTGCTTCAGAAAATGTGGCTTTGTCGCTTCTCACTTTATATATAATTACATAGAATGTACAGCACACAAATAGAACATTTGACCCAACTGGTCAAAGCCTCCTCCCACCCCAGCCCTGCAACAACACCCTACTGATCCAGCCCTACACCGCCACCCCACTGACCCAGCCCTACAACCACACCCCACTGACCCAGCCCTACACTGACAGCCTACTGACCCATCCCTACACCCACACCCCACTGACCCAGCCCTACACTGACAGCCTACTGACCCATCCCTACACCCACACCCCACTGACCCAGCCCTACACTGACAGCCTACTGACCCAGCCCAACACCAGCACCACACGGACCCAGCGCTACACTGACACCCTACTGACCTAGCACGACACTGACACCCTACTGACCCAGCACGACACTGACACCCTACAGACCCAGCCCTACAACGACACCCAACTGATCGAGCCCTACATAAACAACATACTGACCCACCCCTACAAAGACACCCAACTGACCCAGCCCAACACCGACACCCCACTGACCGACCCATACACCGACAACCAACATCCCCAGCCGAACACCGGCACCCCACTGACCCACCCCTACAACGACAACCCACTGACCCAGCCCTACACCGACACCCCACTGACCCAACCCCTACACCGACACCCCACTGACCCACCCCTACGCCGACACCCCACTGACACACCCCTACACCGAAACCCCACTGACCCACCCCAACACCGGCACCCCACTGACATACCGCTACACCTAAACCCCACTGATCCAGGCCTAAACTGACACCCTACTGACCCAGCCCCTCACCGACACTCCACTGACCCACCACTACACCGACACCCCACTGACCCAGCCCAACACCGAAACCCCACTGACCCAGCCCCTCACCGACACCCTTCTGACCCAGCCCTACACTGCCACCCTACTGACACAGCCCCACACCGACACACCAAAGACACAGCCCTTGACCGACACACTACTGACTCGGACTTACACCGAAACCCCACTGATCCAGCCCAACACCGAAACACCACTGACCCAGCCCTTGAACGAGACCCCAGTAACGGGGAGTGAGAGGTTACACTACAAATTTAATGTCTGCATTGTGAAGTTTTACGTGTAACAGGAAGTGAATGTGACAAGGACGAGGGCAGCAATAAGTTTTACGCTTACAGGAAGTGTGCATTATAAATAAGACTTTTAATTCTTTACTGCCGAATCTCCATGGTTTCGCTCATGATTAGGCAGATGAACTGGAATGCGTTCTCACTGCGTTTGTTGAAACTGGCGAGAATGGCAAGCGGACAAGTGTGAATGTTCTATGCAGCGCCTCCAGTGCTGGGAGGACTGAACAAATGAACAATATTCTCTATTATAAAAGGAATTGAAACAGGCGTTATCAATGTTAAAAATGCTTTATTAAGCCATGGCAACGGGAAACCCTATGAAGTATATGTTTCTATGCAGCCGGCTGTGTTATTATGTTATTTAGCAGAAATTATTAATATGTATTCTCCGTGTGCAGAAGATGTTGCTGCTGCTACTGGGCTGACGAATACACAGATAGGAATTTGCAGTGAATCGAGGAGAATTCTGGTAATTGGGGAGGGGAGTTTTGAGAGTGCCTGGGCAACAGGTAATGCAAGGCTCACGTGAGGGTAATGATATAAATGAGTTAGTAGGCTTATCTTGGGTTTCCGTGTGAGGTGGTTGAACTTCTTCCTGCAATGCAGCTGTTATGGCGCTATATTTCTGCTACCTCTCCCCACTCACTCCTTGCCTGGATATCTTCCTGCCATCTGATAGATAGAAGAAATCCGTATTCCTGGAGACTTCCTCCCGCAAAACCTCGAATTCAGTGTCCGAAAACTGGGCGGCCCTTGCGGGGTCATATTTTAAACTATATTATATATTTTTTTGCATTTTTTCCATTAAGTGAATGGACAGAGTTTTGTTGTAGTGTTTGAAATGTTCAGGGATGTTTAATTTGAAGTGAGTTTCATTCTACTAACCTGTTTTTTGGTCAAAGTTTGTAGTATTCATATTTAATAAACCTTCGGGGGAAGGAGTCGGTTCACTTGTACCGTTTCCAGGGGCCTGATCACCTTCCCCAGGAGCAGGGCCTTGAATCTGACTCTGCTCACTTGTACAGGTTCCTGGGGCCTGAGCATCTTCCCCAGGAGCAGGGCCTTGAATCAGACTCTGTTCACTTGTACAGGTTCCTGGGGCCTGAGCATCTTCCCCAGGAGCAGAGCCTTGAATCTGACTCTGTTCACTTGTACAGGTTCCTGGGGCCTGAGCATCTTCCCCAGGAGCAGGGCCTTGAATCTGACTCTGCTCACTTGTACCGGTTCCTGGGGCCTGAGCATCTTCCCCAGGAGCAGGGCCTTGAATCTGGCGTTGTTTTCTTGCACCGCTTTGTTTACTTGATGAGTGCCCCATCTCAGGCAACTTGTTACCTGCAAAAAACAATAATTTCAGGTTATAGCAGGGTATATTAGAACAGAACAGAAACATGTGGATTCAAAATAATTCCATTGCAGCGCTGATTCGAAATCGAGAAACGAGGCCATCAATTTGTGAATTCTAAAATCGTGAAAAATATTTCCGCTGGTTGTTCATCAGGAGATGAGTGCAGGACCTGAGGATGGACCAGGGAGAGAGCGGGTGCGTCAGGCTGAGTGCGGCACGTGCGGGTGGGTCAGGGTGAGTGCGACAGGGTCAGGGTGAGTGCGGGACGTGATAGTGAGTCAGGGTGAGGGCGAAACGAGCGGGTGGGTAAAATGAGTGCTGGAAGTGCGGCTGGATCAGGGAGAGAGCGGGTGCGTCAGGCTGAGTGCGACAGGGTCAGGGTGAGTGCGGGACGGGCGGGTGATTCAGGGTGAGGGCGGGACAAGCGGTTGGGGCAGGGTGAGTGCTGGAAGTGCGGTAGGGTCAAGATGAATGCGGGATGTGCGGGTGGGTCAGGGTGAGTGCGTGATGTGTGGTTGGGTCAGCGTGAGTGCGGAAAGTGCGGTTGCTTTCGGGTGAGTGCGGGACCTGCTTGTGGATCAGTGCCGAGATAATTTTTAACTTCAATCGTGCTTTATTCTGTAAATTATTAGCAACACACGGTTATTACGGCAGTAAATCATTTGTAGTTAAAAACAGAGAGTGCTGCTCTAAAGGTAATCAGGGTTTATTTTTATCTCTGGTCAATAGTGTAATATGAGCAATATCGAATTAGCGGCTCATTTTGAACAACGGACGATTTTCCTTCCCATTGACGTAAATGGAAGGGAGTATCAGGCGTGCTTTATACTGGGCGGCCAATTCCATATCCCCAATATTAAACTACCGCCCAGTTTCCATTACTTTAAATTACTCCCAATGAATTACAATCTCCAAAATTTCAAAACTTAGAAATTCAATTTAACGTGGACTATTACAAAAGCACAACACTGCGGATGCTGGAAATGCTCAGCAGGTCAGGCAGCATCTGTGGAGAGAGAAACAATGTTAACGTTTCAAATCGATGATCTTTCGTCAGAACTGGTAAAAGTTAGAGAGGTAACAGATTTTAAGTAAGTCCGGGGAAGGCAAAGCGGGAGGGGAGGAAAGAACGAAACAGAAGGTCTATGATACGGTGGAAGGCAGGAGTGATTACATGACAAAAGGGATGATTGTACAAAGGAAAAGGAGATGGTAATGGGACAAGTGAATAAACAAAATATGAGTTTAGCAGAGATGCAAATGGGAATGGCAGAATTGTCAACATCTGCCATCTGAAAAAATAGGTGCAACGATTATGGTCTGAAATTGTTGAACTCCATATTGAGTCCGGAAGGCTGTAAAGTTCCAAATCGAAAGATGATGTGCTGTTCCTCGAGTTTACGTTGAGCTTCATTGGAGCAGTGTAAGAGTCCAAGGACAGGGAGGTCAGATTGGGAGTGGAGCGGAGAATTAAAGTGACAGGCGACCGGAAGCTTGGGGTCACGCTTGCAGACTGAACAGCGGTGTTCCGCAAAGCAATCAGCCAATCTGAGATTGATGGACACAATGTAGAGGAGACCGTATAATAAATTGCAAATACAACAAGTAAATCGCTGTTTCACCTGGAAGGAGTGTTTGGGGCCCGGTACAGTGGAAGGGAGGAGTTAAAATGGCAGGTGTTGCACCTCGTGCCCTTGCACGGGAAGGTGCCGTGGCAAGTGGAGCGGAAATGGGGGGTGATTGAGGAGTGGACCAGGCTGTCGCGCAGGGAGTGGTACCTTCGGAATGGTGAAAGAGGAGGGGAAAATATGTTTAATGGTGTGATTACACTGGAGATGGCGGAAATGGCAGAGGATGATCCGCTGAATGTGGAGGCTGGTGGGGTGAAAGGTGAGGACAAGGGGAACCCTATCGTGTTCCTGGGAGGGAGGGAAAGTGGTGAGAGCAGAATTGTGGGAAATAGAATTGAACGGTCGAGGGACATGTCAACCTCACTGGAGAGGAATCCTCGGTTTAGGGAAAATGAAGAAATATAGGAAGCATTGTATGGAAGTTGGCATGATCAGAACAAATGCGACAGAGATGAAGAAACTAGGAGAATTGAACAGAGTCTTTACAGGAAGCGGGTGGGAGGATGTGTATTCCAACTAGCTGTGGGAGTCAGTGGGATGTTATTCAATGATTGTCGAAAGCCTATCCCCAGAAATTAAGGCAGAGAAGTCGAGGAAGGGAAGGAAGGATTTTGAGATGGACCATGTGAAGATGAGGGATTGATGAAAAATGGAAAAAGTGAATGTAATTTTCCAGTTCAGGGTGACAGCAGGAAACGGCACCGATGCAATCAACATTATACTGGACAAAGAGGTGGGGGAGGGGACACGAGTAGAACTGGAAGAAAGAATGTTCCACCTATCCGACGAAAAAGCAGGCATAGCTAGGACCATGCGGGTTCCCATAGCAACACCTTTAATTTGGTGGAAGTGAGTAGAATCAAAGGAGAAGTTGTTCAACGTGAGAACAAGTTCTGCCAGGCGGAGGAGGATGGTGGTGGATGGGGATTGGTTGTGCCTCTGTTCAAGGAAGAAGTGGAGCGTCATCAACCCGTCCTGTTGGGGGATGGAGGTCTAGAGGGATTGGACATCCATGGTTAAAAAAAGATTTTTGGCGCCAGGAAGCTTGAAACGCTTAGAGTCGTGGATGTAGGTGGGAAGAGACTAGACAAGGGGAAAAATTGAGTCGTAATAGGAAGAAATCAGTTCGTTGGGGCAAGAACAGGCTGAAATAATAGTTCTACCAGTGCAGTCGTGTATCTTTATCTTGGGAAGTAGGTAGAAGCGAGCTGTGCGGGGTTGGGGAACGATGAGGTTGGCGACGGTGGAGGCAAATCTCCAGAGGTGATCAGGTCAGTTGCAGTCTTGGAAACGATCGCTTGGTTTTCGGCAGTGTGGTCATGGTACAGTGGGAGGTAGGAGGAGGTGGCAGAGAGATGGCCTTCACCCTCCGAAAGGTAGTGGACTGTAGGAATATAAGAAGTAGGAGCAGGAGTAGATCATATGGCTCCTCCAGCCTAGGCTGCAGAAGACAGGACCGGCAATGGTGGAGCGGTGAAAATCGGTGCCGAGCAAGAGGTGAGAATTGGAGGAGCGCAGAGATCTTGGAGGGTTGTTGGGCTGGAGGAAGTTACATAGATAGGGAGGGGCGAGGCCATGGAGGTAGGGACGTGACCATGAAGAGACTAGAAATCAGGGAGGAGAATTTTGAAATCATTTTTTGCTGTACCGGGAGCCAATGTAGTTCAGCGAGCACAGGGTTGATGGGTAAACAGGAACTGGTGTCAGTTAGGATACGGGCAGCCGAGGTTTGAATGAGTTCCAGTTTATGGAGAGTGCATGGTGGGAAGCCGGCCACAAGAGCATTGAAATATTCGAATTCAGAACTAACAAAGGCATGGATGAGAGTTTCAGCAGCAGATGAGCTGAGACAGGGGCAGAGATCGGCGTTGTTAATATGGTGGAAGTAGGCGCACTTGGTGATTGAGGGACGGAAGCTCAGCTCAGCGTCAAATAGGACTCCAACCTATAAATTGCAATTCTCCATGTCTGGGTTTTTCGTTGTTAGAATTCTGCATATCTTTAGTGATCATTAAATCACAAATTCTAGATGTTTGTAATTAGCTATGTATTTCCTTATAATTATATTTGTTTGTGAATGAATAATTTACTCTGTCGGCGATAGACCTTGCTGATCTTTGAGATTGGTCTGTGCATCGTGTTTAGTGAACTGACTATGGTGTTTCCGTTTCAATCTTTCCATTTGAATTGTCACCAGATCTAAGCTAATTTATAATAGAGATCTAAGGGTGTCGGTTTGGGTTCAGCCCACCAAATAAACAGGCACGTGCCCGTCTGCTGGGCTCTGCCTCAGACCAGAGTCACTATTTAGATCAAATCCCTTTACTAGAAAACACGTAAAAGATTCACTTGTGACTGTGTGTTCAGAGACAGAACCTGATCTCTCTTCACATTTCATTGCACGGCCACATGCTGTATAATTGTGGTCGGTGCTCAGACTCTCCCAGTCTCATTCTCACCATTTAACGCCTTACCTTGTAACCTTTGTGTAACGTCTAAAGGAATAGGATATATCTGTGACAATTGGACTCTCTCTGACCTTTCTCCCCGGTCCATCTCCAGTACCAGTGTGTATCTGAGTCAACTGGAATCTCTCTCTGAACTTTCTCCCCGGTCAATCTCCAGGAACAGTGTCTATCTGAGTCAAAGGGATTCTCTCTGACTTTTCTCCCCAGTCCGTCTTCACGACCAGTGTGTATCGGCGTCACTGGGAATCTCTCTGACCTTTCTTCCCGGTCCATCTCCAGGACCAGTGTGTCTCTGAGTCAATGGGACATTCTGTTACCTTTCTCCACAGTCCATCTCCAGCACAAGTGTATATCTAAGTCAATAGGACTGCCTGTTAACTTGCTCCCCAGTCGATCTAGTAATGCTCTTGGAATCGGAAGATTTCTCTCTGGTTGGTGCTCTCACAATCCTGTGCTGGTTCACCTGCTGTCATTCCTCAGTCTACAATGCCTGTTTACTTCCAGCTGTGCAGCTTCCTCAATCACTCCATCATTTACCAGGAGATCTAATTATGGCAGGACAGAAAATGAGAACAAAATTGACGGTGTGAACTAAAACGTAATGTGCACGTTTGCTATAATTATCTAATTGTGGCAGGGCTGAAAATAATCTAATATTGACTGTGAAGTAAATCCCCACGGAGCAACCACAGCCCTGCTATTAATTTGTTCGCTGCCTTTTCTTCCATTCACCGCAGTGAAAGATCTGTGCTTTGTTCGTTCTCCTCCACAGCAGCATCGCAAATTCCAACAAACGAAATCAAATTGCTTGAAATGACCACTCAGATATCCTCAGAGCATTCCTGTATTAACTGCCAGTTATTCCCTGCCCCAGCCGCTCTGAGATACAATTCCTGCTTATTTTAAACAACGCCCAGTTTCTGCCCTGTTGAATACAGCGGTTACGACATTCTGCGTTTCTCTGCAGTTTGCAACAGGAGATCCAGGGCGGTAGCTGAAACTATCTTCCTCGTTGCCGAGAAAACTGTGGGACCAATCGCTGCCGGATACTCCGCATCTTCAGCTTCAGTGCCGAGTATTTCTGTTCGATTCTTCCTGTTCCTCAGGTACCCGGCATGCCCGCCCGGACTGCCTAGAAATACCCAGAATTCGAGGCAGAATGTAACATTTTCTGTCTGCGCATTAGACAAAACGGCGTTGTTTGAATTCATTGGGCCCATCCTCCCCGGGTTTCATACTGTCTCATCTCACTGGGCCCATCTTCCCCGGATCACACACTGTCTCATCTCACTGGGCCCATTCTCCACGGGGTACACACTGTCTGATCTAACAGGGCCAATCCTCCCCGTGTTAGAACACTGACAGATCTCATTGGGCCTTCCTCCCCGGGTAACACAATAACTCTTCTCACTAGTCCCATCCTCCCCTGGTTACAAACTGGCTGATCTAACTGGCCGCATCCTCCCTGGGTTACAAACTGTCTGATCCCACTGGACACACCCTCCTCAGGTTACTCACTGGCTGAACTTTCTGGGCCAATCCTACAAGGGTAAGACACTGCCTGATCTCACTGGGTCCATCCTCCAAGGTTTACACACTGTCTGATCTCACTGGTCCCATCGTCCCCGGGTTACAAACTGTCTGATGTCACTGAGCCCATGCTTCCCGGTTTAAACACTGTCTGATCTCACTGGGCCCATCCTCCCCGGTTACACGCTGTCTGATCTCATTAAGACCATCCACCCGGGATACACACTGCCTGATCTCAACGGGCCCATCAACCCCGGGTTACATATTATCTGATCTCACTGGGCCCATCCTCCCGGCTTTACACACTGTCTGATCTCGCTGGACCGATCGATCCTCTTCGTGTTACACACTGTCTGATCTCACTGGGCCCATCCTCCCCGGGTAGCACACTGTCCGATCTCACTGGGCCCATCCTCCCCGGGTTACATAAGAACATAAGAATATAAGAACATAAGAAATAGGAGCAGGAGTAGACCAATCGGCCCCTCGAGCCTGCTCCGCCATTCAATGAGATCATCGCTGATCTGATCCCACCTCAACTCTAAAGAACACAAGAAGCAGGAGAAGGACCAGACCACTCGGTCCCTGGGCCCGCTCCGCCACCCACAGGGCCTTGACCGATCCGAACTCAAACTCATGTCCAATTTCCAGCCTCCTCCCAGTAACCCCTGATTCCCTTTACTTCTAGGAAACGGTCTATTTCTGTTTTAAATTTATTTAATGAAGTAGCTTCCACAGCTTCCTGGTGTAGCAAATTCCACAGACCCACTACCCTCTGAGTGAAAAAGTTTCTCCTCATCTCAGTTTTGAAAGAGGAGCCCCTTATTCTAAGATTATGTACCCTAGTTCTAGTTTCACCCATCATTGGGAACATCCTCACCGCGTCCACCCGATCAAGCCCCTTCACAATCTTATATGTTTCAATAAGATCGCCTCTCATTCTTCTGAACTCCAATGAGTAGAGTCCCAATCTACTCAACCTCTCCTCGTATGTCCACTCCCTTATCCCCGGAATTAACCGAGTGAACCTTCTTTGTACTGCCTCGAGAGCAAGTATGTATTTTCTTAAGTATGGACACCAAAACTGTATGCAGTACTCCAGGTGCGGTCTCACCAATACCCTATACAACTGCAGCAATACCTCCCTGTTTTTATATTCTATCCCCCTAGCACACTGTCTGATCTCACTGGGCCCTTCCTCCCCGGGTTACACACTGTCTGATCTCACTGGTTCCATGCTCCTCGAGCTAAACACTGTCTGAGCTCACTCGGCCCATCCTCCCGGTTTACACACTGTCCGATCTCACTGGGCCCTTCCTCCCCGGCTTACACACTGTCTGAACTCACTGGGCCCATCCTCCCCGGTTTAAACACTGTCTGATCGCACTGGGCCCATCCTCCTCGAGCTAAACACTGTCAGATCTCAGGGGGCCCATCCTCCGCGTTTTACACACTGTTTGATCTCTCTGGGCCCGTCCTCCCCTGGTAACAAACTGTCCAATCTCACTGGGCGATCCTTCCGGGGTTACACACTGTCTGATCTCACTGGGCACATCCTCCCCGGGTTACACACTGTCTGATCTCACTGGGCCCGTCCTCCCCTGTTAACAAACTATCCGATCTCACTGGGCGATCCTTCCGGGTTACACACTGTCTGATCTCACTGGGCACATCCTCCCCGGGTTACACACTGACTGATCTCACTGGGCCCATCCTCCCCGGGTTACACATAATCTGATCTCGTTGTTCAGATCTTCCCCGGGTTGCACACTGTTTTATCTCACTGGGACCATCGTCCCCGGTTTACACACTATCTGATCTCACTGAACCCATTCTCCCCTGGTTACACACTTTCTGATCTGATTGGGCCCATCCTCCAAGGTTGCACACTGTCTGATCTCACTGGGCGCATCCACCCCGATTTACACACTGTCTGAACTCACTGGGCCCATCCTCTTCGGGTTACACACTGTCAGATCTCACTTGGCCCATCCTCCCCGAGTAACACACTGTCTGATCTCACTGCGCCCATTTTACCGGGTTACACACTGTCTGACTGGATTGGACCCATCCTCCCCGGGTTACACACTGTCTGATATCACTGGGCCCATCCTCCCCGGGTTACACGCTGTCTGATCTCATTGAGCCATCCACCCGGGATACACACTGCCTGATCTCAACGGGCCCATCGACCTCGGGTTACACATTATCTGATCTCACTGGGCCCATTCTCCCCGCATTACACACTGTCTGATCTCACTGGGCCCATCCTCGCCGCATTACACACTGTCTGATCTCACTGGACATATCCTCTTCGTGTTACACACTGCCTAATCTCACTGGGCCAATCCTCCCCGGTTTACACACTGTCTGTTCTCACTGGGCCCATCCTCCCCGGATTACACACTGTCTGATCTCACTGGGCCTATCCTCCCCGAGTAACTAACTGTCCGATCTCACTGGACACATCCTCCCCGGGTTACACAGTGTCCGATCTCACTGGAAACATCCTCCCCGGGTTACACACTGTCTGACTGCACTGGGCCCATCCTCCCCGGGTTACACGCTGTCTGATCTCATTGAGACCATCCACCCGGGATACACACTGCCTGATCTCAACGGGCCCATCGACCCCGGGTTACACATTATCTGATCTCACTGGGCCCATCCCCCCCGCATTACACACTGTCTGATTTCACTGGACCGATCCTCCCCGGGTTACACACTGTCTGATCTCACTTGGTCCATCCATCCATTGTTACACGCTGTCTGATCTCACTGGTCCCGTCCTCCCCGGGTTACCCACTGTCTGCTCACTCAGGATCCATGATCCCCGGGTTACACACTGTCTAATCTCACTGGTACCTTCTTCCCAGGTTACACACTGTCTGATCTCACTGCGCCCATCGTCCCCGGGTAGCACACTGTCTTATCTCACTAGGGCCATCCTTCCCGGGTTACACACATTATCTGATCTCACTGGGCCATCCTTCCCTGGTTCCACATTGTCTGACCTCACTGAGTGCATCCTCCCCGGATAACACACTGTCTGATCTCACTGGGCCATCCTTCCCTGGTTCCACATTGTCTGACCTCACTGAGTGCATCCTCCCCGGATAAGACACTGTCTGATATCACTTGTCCCATCCTCCCCGGGTTACACACTGTCTGATATCACTGGGCCCATCCTCCCCGGTTACACGCTGTCTGATCTCATTAAGACCATCCACCCGGGATACACACTGCCTGATCTCAACGGGCCCATCAACCCCGGGTTACATATTATCTGATCTCACTGGGCCCATCCTCCCGGCTTTACACACTGTCTGATCTCGCTGGACCGATCGATCCTCTTCGTGTTACACACTGTCTGATCTCACTGGGCCCATCCTCCCCGGGTAGCACACTGTCCGATCTCACTGGGCCCATCCTCCCCGGGTTACATAAGAACATAAGAATATAAGAACATAAGAAATAGGAGCAGGAGTAGACCAATCGGCCCCTCGAGCCTGCTCCGCCATTCAATGAGATCATCGCTGATCTGATCCCACCTCAACTCTAAAGAACACAAGAAGCAGGAGAAGGACCAGACCACTCGGTCCCTGGGCCCGCTCCGCCACCCACAGGGCCTTGACCGATCCGAACTCAAACTCATGTCCAATTTCCAGCCTCCTCCCAGTAACCCCTGATTCCCTTTACTTCTAGGAAACGGTCTATTTCTGTTTTAAATTTATTTAATGAAGTAGCTTCCACAGCTTCCTGGTGTAGCAAATTCCACAGACCCACTACCCTCTGAGTGAAAAAGTTTCTCCTCATCTCAGTTTTGAAAGAGGAGCCCCTTATTCTAAGATTATGTACCCTAGTTCTAGTTTCACCCATCATTGGGAACATCCTCACCGCGTCCACCCGATCAAGCCCCTTCACAATCTTATATGTTTCAATAAGATCGCCTCTCATTCTTCTGAACTCCAATGAGTAGAGTCCCAATCTACTCAACCTCTCCTCGTATGTCCACTCCCTTATCCCCGGAATTAACCGAGTGAACCTTCTTTGTACTGCCTCGAGAGCAAGTATGTATTTTCTTAAGTATGGACACCAAAACTGTATGCAGTACTCCAGGTGCGGTCTCACCAATACCCTATACAACTGCAGCAATACCTCCCTGTTTTTATATTCTATCCCCCTAGCACACTGTCTGATCTCACTGGGCCCTTCCTCCCCGGGTTACACACTGTCTGATCTCACTGGTTCCATGCTCCTCGAGCTAAACACTGTCTGAGCTCACTCGGCCCATCCTCCCGGTTTACACACTGTCCGATCTCACTGGGCCCTTCCTCCCCGGCTTACACACTGTCTGAACTCACTGGGCCCATCCTCCCCGGTTTAAACACTGTCTGATCGCACTGGGCCCATCCTCCTCGAGCTAAACACTGTCAGATCTCAGGGGGCCCATCCTCCGCGTTTTACACACTGTTTGATCTCTCTGGGCCCGTCCTCCCCTGGTAACAAACTGTCCGATCTCACTGGGCGTTCCTTCCGGGGTTACACACTGTCTGATCTCACTGGGCACATCCTCCCCGGGTTACACACTGTCAGATCTCACTGGGCCCATCCTCTAAGGGTTATCCATTATCTGATCTCGTTGGGCCCATCTTCCCCAGGTTACACACTGTTTGATCTCACTGGGACCATCGTCCCAGGTTTACACACTGTCTCATCTCACTGGTACCATCCTCACAGGAATACAAACTGTTTGCTTTCACTGAGCTCATCCTCCCAGGATTATACACTGTCTCCTCTCACTGGGCCCATCCTCCCCGTGTTATAAACTGTTTGCACTCACTGGGCCCATGCTCCCAGGATTACACACTGTCTGCTCTCACAAAGCTCATCCTCCTTGTGTTATCCACTGCCTAATCTCACTGGAACTAACCTCCCCTGGTTACAAACTGTGTGATCTCACGGGGCCATCCTCCCCGGGTTACACACTGTCTCATCTCACTTGGCCCATCCATCACGGGTTAAACACTGTCTGATCTCACTGGGCCAACCTCCCCGGGTGAAAAATTGTGTGATCTCACTGGGCCCACCTTCCCCGGGTTATACACTGTCTGATATCAGTTGGTCCATTCTCCCCGGGTTACACACTGTCTGATATCACTGGGCCCGTCCTCTCCGGGTTACACACTGTCTGCTCTCACAGGACCTATCCGCCTCGGGTTACACACTGTCTCATTTCACTCGGCCTATCCATACCGTGTTACACACTGTCTGATCTCACTGGGCCCATCCTCCCCGGGTTACACACTTTCTCATCACATTGGCCCATCCTCCCCGGGTTACACACTGTCTGATCACATTGGCCCATTCTCCCCGGGTTACACACTTTCTCATCACACAGGACGCATCCTCCCCGGGTTACACATTGTTTGATCTCACTGGGGCAATGCTCCCCAGGTTAAAAACTCTCTGATCTCACAGGCCCCAACCTCCCCGGGTTACACACTTTCTGATTTCACTGGGCCCATCCTCTCGGGCTTACACACTGTCTGACCCTCACTGGGCCCATCCTTCCCGGGTTACACACTGTCTGATCTCACGGGTCCCATCCTCCCCCAGCTGCACACTGTGCGATCTCACTGGGCCCCTCCTCCCCTGGTAACAAACTCTCTGATCTCACGGGTCCCATCCTCCCCCAGCTGCACACTGTCTGATCTCACTGGGCCATCCTCCCAGGTTGCACACTGTCTGATCTCACTGGGCACATCCTCTCCGTGTTACAAGCTGTCTGATCTCACTGGGCACATCCTCCCCGTGTTACACACTCTCTGATCTCACTGGGCCCTTCCTACCCGGGTTACACACTGTCTGATTAACTGGGCCCATCCTCCCCGGGTTAAACACTGTCTGATCTCACTGGGCCCAACCTCCCCGGGGTTAAACACATTCTGATTTCACTGGGCCCACCCTGCCCGGGTCACACACTGCCTGATTTCACTGTGCCCATCCTCCCAGGGTTATCCACTGTCTGATCTCACTGGGACCATACTCCCCGGGTCACAGTCTTTCTGATCTCACTGGGCCCATCCTCCCCGGATTACACACTGTTTGATATCACTGGACCGAATGTCCCCCGGATACACACTTTCTGGTCTCATTGGGCCCCATCCTCCCGACTTACACTAAGTCTGATCTTACTTAGCCCACCCTCCCCGGGTTACACAATATCTGCTCTCACAGGACCCATCCTCCTCGGGTTACACACAGTCTGATCTCACTGGGCCCATCCATTCCGGGTTAGACACAGTCTGATCTCACTGGGTCCAAATTCCCCACGTTACACACTGTCTGCTCTCACAGGACCCATCCTCCTCGGATTAAACACTGTCTGATCTCACTGGACCCATTCTCCTCGGTTTGCACACATTGTCTGATCTCACTGGATCCATCCTCCCCGGGTTTCACACTGTCTGTACTCACTGAGCACATCCTCCCCGCGTTTCACACTGTCTGATCAGACTGGGCCCGTCCTCCGCGGGTTACACACTGTCTGATCTCACTGGGCACATCTTCCCCGGGTTTCACACTGTCTGATCTCACTGGAGGACTGAGTGTACTGAGTTACATACCGGTGCTGTGATACTGTGAAGCCACTCCCTCGCTCGCTGTGATCTAAACTCTGGGCTGAGCAGCCGCGCTGTCAGGCCGTGTACTTAATGGTGCCGAGTTCCCTCAGTCACAGAGCGCGGCCCTGTAATCCGGGGAACGATCCTGTTTCTTACCGTCACTCACACACTTGCCCGCGCGGCCCGACACACAGCAAACCTCGCCCACTGGTCATCCCCGGATGAGCAAGGGTGCGGCACTGCGCCTGCGTGAGAGAGCACGGCTGCTCTGCCAACTCCCGGCAAATTGTTGGAGGAAGTGGATCGAGGGGCTGCATGGGCTCTTTTTGTTCCTACCAGTCTGTGGTCTTGTGCTATCCGATACTGCTTTCATGTGTTAATTATCTGGAACCAACATGAACAAACATTTTAATGAATGCTCTCTCTAATCAGTTTTAATTTGAATAAGGTGTTTTTTAAAATAAATATAACCAGCTGCTCATCTCCCATCAGTATTGAGTGAGATTACACTGGAACTATGATGTCTGATGTGGAACAGAATATAAAAGTGACAGGAGTTTAATTTGGCCAACAGTATTTGTGCCGCTTATCATAAAATAATCTTACTTTACTGGTATAGACAATGCATTAAAACGTATTCCTTCTACCCAGAAGATGTTTCCACTCTTGGACTACCAAATACAGAGACAGGAGTTCACACTGAATGTTTCCGGTTTTTCGATATAAATTGGAGCCAAGGCCTCTTGTACTGAGATCTGACAGTTTGTTACCTTGGCAACAGAGGAAATCACTCACCGCAATAACTGAACACGGAAATAACAAAACCAACATCACATGTTCGGAGTTTAGTTAAGATCATTAACCCTGAACATTCAGCCAGTGTTTCTAACCTTGAAGCTCAGATTCCAATCATGGAATTTTTTATACCGCCAGACCTGACACTGCGGATTTACTGAATCCATTGGCAGTTACCGCTGTACAGCACATTAATTAACGCTGCACCTACACAAGTACATGAATAAAATAGTCATTGTTAGAAATAGGCCCCGTTTCATCGGAAAATCAGCTTGTCTCAAATCATCTAAATCTGTTACTGTTAAAACTGGTCAGTTAAATTACACAATACCGAATTCGATGGTGAAATATCTGATAGTCACCTTTGTACATCTGATAAGCTGCAACATTTAGAAAAGGACAATTCTGGAAACTCCAGTCAGTCTTTAATGGGCTGAGACACGGTGTTTTTATTTCCTGCTGAAGGAAGGTCCCCACAACAATCAGGTGATTGTGTTGAACGAGCAGATGAAATTAATCTAGAAACTGTTTGAGCAAACATCGCTCTCAGTTTTAAAAAAGCTCCCGAGGCTGGGAAAATGATAAGGTGATCAACGAGAACCTTTATTCTAACACAACATACAAAAAAATCAATTGGAAGTAAGTTTATGAATCTTAATTAAAATATAAGATTTGCGTGTCATTTTGTCAACAGTTTATGTTGAAATGAAACTTTTATTTCAACTGCAAATGTTAAATCCAGCAATAGATTCACTGAGAGCAAATTACTTTTTGTAAAACCCAGCGACCAGTTCAGCATTATAAGATTATTTATTTTGAGAGTTGGATCTGAAATATGTTTGAATGTCTGGTCCTATCTTAACTCGCATTATAACATTGAAATTATGCTCGGTTATTTCCGAGTTGGTGCTGGGGGCGGGCAGACAGTTAGTATCTGCTGGGTTCTGCCTCAGACTGAAGTCACCACTTCGATCAAATCCCTTTACTCTAAAATACACAAAATACTCACTTGTGACTGTGTGCTTAGAGACAGAAACTGATCTCACTTCACATTTCATTGCACGGCCTCATATTGGATAATTGTGCTCGCTGGTCAGACTCTCCCAGTCTCATTCTCAGCATTCCCTGCCTTACCCAGTAACCTTTGTGTATTGTCTACAGAACCGAAGTGTATCCCAGTCAATGGCAGTTTCTCTTAAATTTCGCCTCAGTCCATCTCCATGACCAGTATGTATCTGAGTCAATGGGACTCTCTATCATATTTCCCCCGGTCCATCTCCAGGACTAGTATTTATCTGACTCAATGGAACTCTCACTGAAATTTCTCCACGGTCCATCTCCGGGACCAGTGTGTAGCCGAGTTAATGGGACTCTCTCTGACCTTTCTCCCCGGTCCATCTCCTGGACTAGTATTTATCTGAGACAATGAAACTCTCTCTGAACTTTCTCTACGATCCATCTCCCGGATCAGTGTGCAGCCGAGTTAATGGGACTCTCTGTGACGTTTCTACACGGTTCATCTCCAGGACCAGCGTGCATCTGACTCAATGGGACTCTGTCTGAACTTTCTCCCCAGTCCATCTCCAGGACAAGTATGTATCTGAGTCAATGGGACTCTCTCTGACCTTTCTCCGCAGTCCATCTTCAGGACCAGTGTGCATCTGAGTCAATGGGACTCGCTCTGACCTTTCTCCCCGGTCTATCTCCAGAACCAGTGTGAATCTGAGTCAATGGGCCTCTCTCTGACGTTTCTCCCCGTCCATCTCCAGGACCAGTTTGAATCTGAGTCAATGGGTCTTTCTCTGACCTTTCTCCCCGGTCGATCTCCAGGACCATTGTGTATCTCAGTCAACAAGAATCCCTCTGATCTTTCGTCCCGGTCCATCTCCGGGACCAGTGTGTATCTGAGTCAATGGGATGCTCTCTGATATTTCTACCCGGTCCAACTCCAGTACCAGTGTCCATCTGTGTCAATGGAACTCTCTGGGACCTTTCCCCCCTGTCCATCTCCAGGACCAGCGTGTATCTGAGTCAATGGGACTCTCTCTGACCTTTCTCCACGGTCTATCTCAGGGACCAGTGTGTAGCCAGGTTAATGGGACTCTCTGTAACATTTCTACACGGTTCATCTCCAGGACCAGTTTGCATCTGACTCAATGGGAATCTCTCTGACGTTTCTCCGCAGTCCATCTCCAGGTAAAGTGTTTATCTGAGTCAATGGGTCTCTCTCTGACATTGGCCCCAGTCTATCTTCAGAACCAGTGTGCATCCGAGTCAATGGGACTCTCTCTGACATTACCCCCCGTCCATCTCCAGGACCAGTGTGTTTCTGAGTAAATGGGACTCTCTCTGACCTTTCTCCCCGGTCCATCTCCAGGACCAGTGTGTATCTGAGTCAAATGGGACTCACTCTGACCTTTCTCCTCTGTCCATCTCCAGCACCAGAGTCCATCTGTGACAATGGAGCTCTCTCTGACCATTCTCCCAGGACCATATCCAGGACCAGTGTGTATCTGAGTCAAGGGGAATCTGTCTGACCTTTCTCCCCAGACCATCTCCAGGATCAATGTGTCTCTGAGTCAATGGGTTTCTCTGACCTTTCTCCGCAGTCCATCTCCAGGGCCGGTGTTTATCTGAGTCAATGGGACTCTCTCTGACCTTTCTGCCCTGTCCATATCCAGGACAAGTGTCCATCTGTGACAATGGGACTCTCTCTGACCATTCTCCCAGGACCATCTCCAGGACCATTGTGCATCTGAGTCAATGGGACTCTCTCTGACCTTTCTCCCCAATCCATATCCAGGACCAGTGTATATCTGAGTCAATGGGACTCTCTCTGACCATTCCCCCGGGACCATATCCAGGACTAGTGTGTATCTGAGTCAATGGGACTCTCTCTGACATTTCTCCCCAGTCCATCTCCAGGACCAGTGTTCATCAGTGTCAATGGGACTCTCTCTGTCCTTTCTGCCCTGTCCATCTCCAGGACCAGTGTGTATCTGAGTCAATGGGACTCTCTCTGACCTTTCTCCCCGGTCCATCTCCAGGACCAGTGTGTATCTCAGTCAATCGGACTCTCTCTGACCTTTCTCCCAGATCCACCTCCAGGATCAGTCTGTGTCATTGGGACACTCTGGGACGTATCTCCCCTGTCCATCTCCAGGATCAGCGTGTATCTGAGTCAATGGGACTCTCTCTGACCTTTCTCCATGGACCATTTCAGGGACCAGTGTGTAGCCAGGTTAATGGGACTCTCTGTGTCATTTCTACCCGGTTCATCTCCAGGACCAGTTTGCATCTGACTTACTGGGAATCACTCTGACCTTTCTCCGCAGTCCATCTCCAGGTAAAGTGTTTATCTGAGTCAATGGGACTCTCTCTGACATTTTCCCCTGTCTATCTCCAGAACCAGTGTGCATCCGAATCAATGGGACTCTCTCTGACATTTCCCCCCGTCCATCTCCAGGACCAGTGTGTTTCTGAGTCAATGGGACTCTCTCTGACCTTTCTCCCCGGCCAATCTCCAGGACCAGTGTGTATCTGAGTCAATGGGACTCTCTCTGACATTTCTCCCCGGTCCATCTCCAGGACCATTGTCTATCTCAGTCAAAGAGAATGTCTCTGATCTTTCGCCCCCGTCCATCTCCAGGACAATTATGTATCTGAGTCAATGGCACTCACTCTAATCTTTCTCCCCAGTCCATCTCCAGAACCAGTGTGTATCTGAGTCAATGGGACTCTCTCTGATTTTTCTACTCGTTGCATATCCAGGACCAGTGTGTATCTGAGTCAATGGGACAATTTCTGACCTATCTCCCCTGTCCATCTCCAGGACCAGGGTCCATCTGTGACAATGGGACTCTCTCTGACCATTCTCCCAGGACCATATCCAGGACCAGTGTGTATCTCAGTCAATGGGACTCTCTCTGACCTTTCTCCCCAGTCCATCTCCAGGGCCAGTGTTCATCTGAGTCAATGGGACTCTCTCTGACCTTTCTGCCCTGTCCATCTCCAGTACAAGTGTCCATCTGTGACAATGGGACTCTCTCTGACCATTCTCCCAGGACCAACTCCAGGACCAGTGTGTATCTGAGTCAATGGGAATCTCTCTGACCTTTCTCCCCAATCCATCTCCAGGACCAGTTTGAATCTGAGTCAATGGGTCTTTCTCTGACCTTTCTCCCCGGTCGATCTCCAGGACCATTGTGTATCTCAGTCAACAAGAATCCCTCTGATCTTTCGTCCCGGTCCATCTCCGGGACCAGTGTGTATCTGAGTCAATGGGATGCTCTCTGATATTTCTACCCGGTCCAACTCCAGTACCAGTGTCCATCTGTGTCAATGGAACTCTCTGGGACCTTTCCCCCCTGTCCATCTCCAGGACCAGCGTGTATCTGAGTCAATGGGACTCTCTCTGACCTTTCTCCACGGTCTATCTCAGGGACCAGTGTGTAGCCAGGTTAATGGGACTCTCTGTAACATTTCTACACGGTTCATCTCCAGGACCAGTTTGCATCTGACTCAATGGGAATCTCTCTGACGTTTCTCCGCAGTCCATCTCCAGGTAAAGTGTTTATCTGAGTCAATGGGTCTCTCTCTGACATTGGCCCCAGTCTATCTTCAGAACCAGTGTGCATCCGAGTCAATGGGACTCTCTCTGACATTTCCCCCCGTCCATCTCCAGGACCAGTGTGTTTCTGAGTAAATGGGACTCTCTCTGACCTTTCTCCCCGGTCCATCTCCAGGACCAGTGTGTATCTGAGTCAAATGGGACTCACTCTGACCTTTCTCCTCTGTCCATCTCCAGCACCAGAGTCCATCTGTGACAATGGAGCTCTCTCTGACCATTCTCCCAGGACCATATCCAGGACCAGTGTGTATCTGAGTCAAGGGGAATCTGTCTGACCTTTCTCCCCAGTCCATCTCCAGGATCAATGTGTCTCTGAGTCAATGGGTTTCTCTGACCTTTCTCCGCAGTCCATCTCCAGGGCCGGTGTTTATCTGAGTCAATGGGACTCTCTCTGACCTTTCTGCCCTGTCCATATCCAGGACAAGTGTCCATCTGTGACAATGGGACTCTCTCTGACCATTCTCCCAGGACCATCTCCAGGACCATTGTGCATCTGAGTCAATGGGACTCTCTCTGACCTTTCTCCCCAATCCATATCCAGGACCAGTGTATATCTGAGTCAATGGGACTCTCTCTGACCATTCCCCCGGGACCATATCCAGGACTAGTGTGTATCTGAGTCAATGGGACTCTCTCTGACATTTCTCCCCAGTCCATCTCCAGGACCAGTGTTCATCAGTGTCAATGGGACTCTCTCTGTCCTTTCTGCCCTGTCCATCTCCAGGACCAGTGTGTATCTGAGTCAATGGGACTCTCTCTGACCTTTCTCCCCGGTCCATCTCCAGGACCAGTGTGTATCTCAGTCAATCGGACTCTCTCTGACCTTTCTCCCAGATCCACCTCCAGGATCAGTCTGTGTCATTGGGACACTCTGGGACGTATCTCCCCTGTCCATCTCCAGGATCAGCGTGTATCTGAGTCAATGGGACTCTCTCTGACCTTTCTCCATGGACCATTTCAGGGACCAGTGTGTAGCCAGGTTAATGGGACTCTCTGTGTCATTTCTACCCGGTTCATCTCCAGGACCAGTTTGCATCTGACTTACTGGGAATCACTCTGACCTTTCTCCGCAGTCCATCTCCAGGTAAAGTGTTTATCTGAGTCAATGGGACTCTCTCTGACATTTTCCCCTGTCTATCTCCAGAACCAGTGTGCATCCGAATCAATGGGACTCTCTCTGACATTTCCCCCCGTCCATCTCCAGGACCAGTGTGTTTCTGAGTCAATGGGACTCTCTCTGACCTTTCTCCCCGGCCAATCTCCAGGACCAGTGTGTATCTGAGTCAATGGGACTCTCTCTGACATTTCTCCCCGGTCCATCTCCAGGACCATTGTCTATCTCAGTCAAAGAGAATGTCTCTGATCTTTCGCCCCCGTCCATCTCCAGGACAATTATGTATCTGAGTCAATGGCACTCACTCTAATCTTTCTCCCCAGTCCATCTCCAGAACCAGTGTGTATCTGAGTCAATGGGACTCTCTCTGATTTTTCTACTCGTTGCATATCCAGGACCAGTGTGTATCTGAGTCAATGGGACAATTTCTGACCTATCTCCCCTGTCCATCTCCAGGACCAGGGTCCATCTGTGACAATGGGACTCTCTCTGACCATTCTCCCAGGACCATATCCAGGACCAGTGTGTATCTCAGTCAATGGGACTCTCTCTGACCTTTCTCCCCAGTCCATCTCCAGGGCCAGTGTTCATCTGAGTCAATGGGACTCTCTCTGACCTTTCTGCCCTGTCCATCTCCAGTACAAGTGTCCATCTGTGACAATGGGACTCTCTCTGACCATTCTCCCAGGACCAACTCCAGGACCAGTGTGTATCTGAGTCAATGGGAATCTCTCTGACCTTTCTCCCCAATCCATCTCCAGGACCAGTGTGTATCTGAGTCAATGGGACTCTCTCTGACCTTTCTCCCCTGTCCATCACAAGGTCCAGTGTGTATCTGTGTCAATGGGACTCTCTCAGAACTTTCTCCCCGGTCCATCTCCAGGACCAGTGTGTATCCGAGTCAATGGGACTCTCTGTGACCTTTCTCACCGGTCCATCTCCAGGACCAGTGTGTATCTGAGTAAATGGGACAATCTCTGACCTTTCACCCCTGTCCATCTCCAGGACCAGTGTCCATCTGTGACAATGGGACTCTCTCTGACCATTCTCCCAGGACCATCTCCAGGACCAGTGTGTATCTGAGTCAATGGGACTCTGTCTGTCCTATCTCCCCAGTCCATCTCCAGGATCAATGTGTCTCTGAGTCAATGGGTTTCTCTGACCTTTCTCCGCAGTCCATCTCCAGGGCCGGTGTTTATCTGAGTTAATGGGACTCGCTCTGACCTTTCTGCCCAATCCATCTCCAGGACCAGTGTATATCTGAGTCAATGGGACTCTCTCTGAGCATTCCCCCGGGACCATCTCCAGGACCAGTGTTAATCTGTGTCAATGGGACTCTCTCTGTCCTTTCTGCCCTGTCCATCTGCAGGACCAGTGTGTATCTGAGTCAGTGGGACTCTCTCTGACATTTCTCCCAGGTCCATCTCCAGGACCAGTGTGTATCTCAGTCAATGGGACTCTCTCTGACCTTTCTCTCCGATCCACCTCCAGGGCCAGTTTGTATCTGAGTCAATGGGACCCCTCTGTGACCTTTCTCACCGGTCCATCTGCAGGACCAGTGTGTATCTGAGTAAATGGGACAATCTCTGACCTTTCTCCCCTGTCCATCTCCAGGACCAGTGTCCATCTGTGACAATGGGACTCTCTCTGACCATTCTCCCAGGACCATCTCCAGGACCAGTGTGTATCTGAGTCAATGGGACTCTGTCTGTCCTATCTCCCCAGTCCATCTCCAGGATCAATGTGTCTCTGAGTCAATGGGTTTCTCTGACCTTTCTCCGCAGTCCATCTCCAGGGCCGGTGTTTATCTGAGTCAATGGGACTCGCTCTGACCTTTCTGCCCAATCCATCTCCAGGACCAGTGTATATCTGAGTCAATGGGACTCTCTCTGAGCATTCCCCCGGGACCATCTCCAGGACCAGTGTTAATCTGTGTCAATGGGACTCTCTCTGTCCTTTCTGCCCTGTCCATCTGCAGGACCAGTGTGTATCTGAGTCAGTGGGACTCTCTCTGACATTTCTCCCAGGTCCATCTCCAGGACCAGTGTGTATCTCAGTCAATGGGACTCTCTCTGACCTTTCTCTCCGATCCACCTCCAGGGCCAGTTTGTATCTGAGTCAATGGGACCCCTCTGTGACCTTTCTCCCCGGTCCATCTCCAGGACCAGTGTGTAATTGAGTCAATGGGAATCTCTCTGACCTGCTCCCCGGTCCATCTCCAGGACCAATGTTCATCTGAGTCAATGGGACTCTCGCTGACCTTTCTCCCCAGCCCATCTCCAGGACCGGTGTGTATCTCAGTCAATGGGACTCTCTCTGAATTTTCTTCCAGTCCATCTCCAGGAAAAGTGTTTATCTGAGTCAATGGGATCTCTATGACCTTTCTTCCCGGTTCATCTCTGGACCAGTGTGCATTTGAGTTAAAGGGGCTTTCTCTGACATTACTCGCGGTCCATCTCCAGGACCAGAGCATTTTAAAGGAGACTTTCTCTGACTTTTCACCCGGGTCCACCTCCAGGACCAGTGTGTATCTGAGTCAAGTAGACTCTCTCTGACCTTTCTCCCCCGACCATCTCCAGGACCAGTGTATATCTGAGTCAATGGGAGACTCTCTGACCTTTCTCCCCAGTCCATCTCCAGGACCAATGTGTATCTGAGTCAATGGGACTCTCTGACCTTTCTCCCCAATCCATCTCCAGGACCAGTGTTTATCAAAGTCAATGGGACTCTCTCTGACCTTTCTCCCCGGTCCATCTCCAGGACCAATGTGTATCTGAGTCAATGGGACTCCATCTGACCTGTCTACCGTTCCATCACCAGGACCAGTGTGTTTATCGGATTCAATGTGACACTCTCTGGCCTTTTTCCCCGGTCCATCTCCAGGACCAATGTTTATCTGAGTCAATGGGTCTATCTCTGACCTTTCTCACCAACCCATCTCCAGGACCAGTGTGTATCTCAGTCAATGGGACTCTCTCTGACTTTTCTCCCAAGTCCATCTCCAGGAAAAGTGTTTATTTGAGCAAATGGGACTCTCTATGACGTTTCTTCCCGGTTCATCTCAGTACCAGTGTGCATCTGAGTTAAAGGGGCTTTCTCTGACATTTCTCGCGATCCATCTCCAGGACCACTGAATTTTAAAGGAGACTTTCTCTGACTTTTCACCCTGGTGCACCTACAGGACCAGTGTGTATCTGAGTCAAGTAGACTCTCTCTGTCCTTTCTCCCCAGACCATCTCCAGGACCAGTGTGTATCTGAGTCAATGGGAGACTCTCTGATCTTTCTCCCTGGTACATCTCCAGGACCAATGTGTATCTGAGTAAATGGGACTCTCTCTGACCTTTCTCCCCAATCCATGTCCAGGACCAGTGTTTATCAGAGTCAATGGGACTCTCTCTGACCTTTCCTCCAGGACCATCTCCAGGACCAGTGTGTATCTGAGTCAATGGGACTCTCTCTGACCTTTCTCTCCAGTCCATCTCCAGGACGAGTATTCATCTGTGTCAATGGGTCTCTCTCTGTCCGTTCTGCCCTGTCCATCTCCAGGACCAGTGTGTATCTGAGTTAATGTCACTCTCTCTGACCTTTCTCCCCGGTCCATCTCCAGGACCAGTGTGTATCTCAGTCAATGGGACTCTCTCTGACCTTTCTCCCCGGTCCATCTGCAGGACCAGTTAGTATCTGAGTCATTGAGACTCTCTCTGACCTTTCTCCCCGGTCCATCTCCTGGACCAATGTGTATCTGAGTCAATGTGACTCTCTCTGACCTTTCTCCCCGGTCCATCTGCAGGACCAGTTAGTATCTGAGTCATTGAGACTCTCTCTGACCTTTCTCCCCGGTCCATCTCCAGGACCAATGTGTATCTGAGTCAATGTGACTCTCTCTGACCTTTCTCCCGTTCCATCTCCAGGACCAGTGTGTTTATCTGATTCAATGTGACACTCTCTTGCCTTTCTCCCCGGTCCATCTCCAGGACCAGTGTTTATCTGAGTCAATGGATCTATCTCTGACCTTTCTCCACAGCCCATCTCCAGGACCAGTGTGTATCTCAGTCAATGGGACTCTCTCTGACTTTTCTCCCCAGTCCATCTCCAGGAAAAGTGTTTATTTGAGTCAATGGGACTCTCTATGACCTTTCTTCCCGGTTCATCTCAGGACAAGTGTGCATCTGAGTTAAAGGGGCTTTCTCTGACATTTCTCGCGATCCATCTCCAGGACCACTGAATTTTAAAGGAGACTTTCTCTGACTTTTCACCCAGGTGCACCTCCAGGACCAGTGAGTATCTGAGTCAAATAGACTCTCTCTGAGCTTTCTCCCGACCATCTCCAGGACCAGTGTCTATCTGAGTCAATGGGAGACTCTCTGACCTTTCTCCCCAGTCCATCTCCAGGACCAGTGTGCATCTGAGTCAATGGGACTCTCTCTGACCTTTCTCTCCAGTCCATCTCCAGGACGAGTATTCATCTGTGTCAATGGTTCTCTCTCTGTCCGTTCTGCCCTGTCCATCTCCAGGACCAGTGTGTATCTGAGTTAATGTCACTCTCTCTGACCTTTCTCCCCGGTCCATCTCCAGGACCAGTGTGTATCTCAGTCAATGGGACTCTCTCTGACCTTTCTCCCCGGTCCATCTGCAGGACCAGTTAGTATCTGAGTCATTGAGACTCATCTGACCTTTCTCCCCGGTCCATCTCCAGGACCAATGTGTATCTGAGTCAATGTGACTCTCTCTGACCTTTCCCCCCGGTCCATCTGCAGGACCAGTTAGTGTCTGAGTCATTGAGACTCTCTCTGACCTTTCTCCCCGGTCCATCTCCAGGACCAATGTGTATCTGAGTCAATGTGACTCTCTCTGACCTTTCTCCCGTTCCATCTCCAGGACCAGTGTGTTTATCTGATTCAATGTGACACTCTCTTGCCTTTCTCCCCGGTCCATCTCCAGGACCAGTGTTTATCTGAGTCAATGGATCTATCTCTGACCTTTCTCCACAGCCCATCTCCAGGACCAGTGTGTATCTCAGTCAATGGGACTCTCTCTGACTTTTCTCCCCAGTCCATCTCCAGGAAAAGTATTTATTTGAGTCAATGGGACTCTCTATGACCTTTCTTCCCGGTTCATCTCAGGACAAGTGTGCATCTGAGTTAAAGGGGCTTTCTCTGACATTTCTCGCGATCCATCTCCAGGACCACTGAATTTTAAAGGAGACTTTCTCTGACTTTTCACCCGGGTGCACCTCCAGGACCAGTGAGTATCTGAGTCAAATAGACTCTCTCTGAGCTTTCTCCCGACCATCTCCAGGACCAGTGTCTATCTGAGTCAATGGGAGACTCTCTGACCTTTCTCCCTAGTCCATCTCCAGGACCAATGTGTATCTGAGTCAATGGGACTCTCTCTGACCTTTCTCCCCGGTCCATCTCCAGGACCAGTTAGTATCTGAGTCAATGGGACTCTCTCTGACCTTTCTCCCCGGTCCATCTCCAGGACCAGTGTGTAATTGAGTCAATGGGACTCTCTCTGACCTTTCTGCCCAGCCCAACTCCAGGACCAGTGTGTATCTCAGTCAATGGGACTCTCTTTGACTTTCCTCCCCAGTCCATATCCAGGAAAAGTGTTTATCTGAGTCAATGGGTCTCTCTATGATCTTTTTTCCCGGTTCATCTCAGGACCAGTGTGCATCTGAGTTAAAGGGGCTTTCTCTGACATTTCTCGCGTTCTATCTCCAGGACCACTGACTTTTAAAGGAGACTTTCTCCACTTTTCACCCTGGTGCACCTCCAGGACCAGTGTCTAGCTGAGTCAATGGGACTCTCTCTGACCTTTCTCCCCGGTCCATCTCTTGGACCAGTGTGTATCTGAGTCAATGGGACTCTCTCTGTCCTTTCTCCCCGGTTCATCTCCAGGACCAATGTGTATCTGAGTCAATGTTACTCTCTCCGACCTTTCTGCCCGGTCCATCTCCAGTACCAGTGTGTATCTGAGTCAATGTGACTCTCTCTGACCTTTCTCCCGTTCCATTCCAGGACCAGTGTGTTTATCTGATTCAATGGGACTCTTTCTGGCCTTTCTCCCCGGTCCATCTCCAGGACCAGTGTTCATCTGAGTCAATGTGACTATCTCTGACCTTTCTCCCCAGCCCATCTCCAGGACCAGTGTATATCTCAGTCAATGGGACTCTCTCTGACTTTGCTCCCCAGTCCATCTCCAGCAAAAGTGTTTATTTGAGTCAATGGGACGCTCTATGACCTTTCTTCCCGGTTCATCTCAGGACCAGTGTGCATCTGAGTTAAAGGGGCTTTCTCTGACATTTCTCGCGGTCCATCTCCAGGACCACTGAATTTTAAAGGAGACTTTTTCTGACTTTTCACCCGGGTGCACCTCCAGGACCAGTGTGTATCTGAGTCAAATAGACTCTCTCTGACCTTTCTCCCCAATCCATGTCCAGCACCAGTGTTTATCTGAGTAAATGGGACTCTCTCTGACCTTTCTCCCCAATCCATGTCCAGGACCAGTGTTTATCAGAGTCAATGGGACTCTCTCTGACCTTTCCTCCAGGACCATCTCCAGGACCAGTGTGTATCTGAGTCAATGGGACTCTCTCTGACCTTTCTCTCCAGTCCATCTCCAGGACGAGTATTCATCTGTGTCAATGGGTCTCTCTCTGTCCGTTCTGCCCTGTCCATCTCCAGGACCAGTGTGTATCTGAGTTAATGTCACTCTCTCTGACCTTTCTCCCCGGTCCATCTCCAGGACCAGTGTGTATCTCAGTCAATGGGACTCTCTCTGACCTTTCTCCCCGGTCCATCTGCAGGACCAGTTAGTATCTGAGTCATTGAGACTCTCTCTGACCTTTCTCCCCGGTCCATCTCCTGGACCAATGTGTATCTGAGTCAATGTGACTCTCTCTGACCTTTCTCCCCGGTCCATCTGCAGGACCAGTTAGTATCTGAGTCATTGAGACTCTCTCTGACCTTTCTCCCCGGTCCATCTCCAGGACCAATGTGTATCTGATCAATGTGACTCTCTCTGACCTTTCTCCCGTTCCATCTCCAGGACCAGTGTGTTTATCTGATTCAATGTGACACTCTCTTACCTTTCTCCCCGGTCCATCTCCAGGACCAGTGTTTATCTGAGTCAATGGATCTATCTCTGACCTTTCTCCACAGCCCATCTCCAGGACCAGTGTGTATCTCAGTCAATGGGACTCTCTCTGACTTTTCTCCCCAGTCCATCTCCAGGAAAAGTGTTTATTTGAGTCAATGGGACTCTCTATGACCTTTCTTCCCGGTTCATCTCAGGACAAGTGTGCATCTGAGTTAAAGGGACTCTCTCTGAGCTTTCTCCCCGGTCCATCTCCAGGACAAGTTTGTATCTCAGTCAATGGGCCTCTCTCTCTCTCTCCCTCTCAGTCTTTGGCAGCCGGGCTGTGTCTACCGGTCGCAGCATACTGTAAAGTCTCCGGGTCTGGGGCGGGGAAGGAAGGTTTCTAACTACTGATGAGAATGATGAGATTATCTTAATAATAATATTCAACAGTCAAATTAGGCATGAACAATGGCTCCGTGTGGGAAATTACAGAGGGAACTTCCATCATTTTGGAGAGCGAGAGACAGAAGACGAAAATAAAAGCGATCAGCGATTAACCTGATTCACATTCGATATAAAAGCTGATTTATCCGGACACATCTCCCCCCTTTAGACCCCCGGCCGTGCGGCACTCAGTCCTAGTCACTTACCCGCACAATTCCCGCCCGCTCAGCGCTCTGATCCCCACACTCACCAGAAAATTCCCGCCCGACCTCGAAGCGTTCTGTTCCGGCTCCCGGGACGTCCGCAGCACCCGGCTCCAATCGCCGCTCATTGGTCCAGTTAGAAGTGGCCGCCGTTTCCCGAACATTTTGGCTCCGGAATTGCTGCCTCTTCAAACGAATTTTACTGGAAAACCTCGCGCCATTCGTGGCGAACAGTGGTGCTGGACAGAGCATGCATAAATTAAAGTCCCTCAGTGAGTTCGCTCTTTCAATTATCTGCATACAGGAAAGTGGCATCCCCTCCCACCAATCGGAGTCCCGCCTTGCCACACAGATCCCTCCCACTGTATCGATCAAACCCCAGGACAGCTCGGGGTCACGTGCGTCCAGATTTTAAACCGCGGGGCCGGTAAACCGCTTCAGCGCGAGCCCCGCAGCGCGTGTGACATCAGAGGACCGGCAACAGCGCATGTGACGTCATAGACACGGCCACATCGCGTGTGACGTCAGAATCTCTTCCACAGCGTGTCGATGCTGAGGTGCGGGGACGCGCGTTGGCACATGGGAGCCACGCAACAGCAGAAGGGGAGGGTCCGCTCCCTGTACGCCTCCGCCAGACTCAGCCATGCGCAATTTGCTGCTGAATTTCAGAACGGGTGGCACCGGCTGGGGGTGAAGTGCGAACGGGCTGGGGTGTGAAGGGTGAACGGGCTGGGGTGTGAAGGTTGAATGGGCTGGTGTGTGAAGGGTGAACGGGCTGGGGTGTGAAGGGTGAACGGGCTCTGGTGTGAAGAGTGAACGGGCTGGTGTGTGAAGGGTGAACGGGCTGGGGTGTGAAGGGTGAATGGGCTGGGGTGAGAAGGATGAAAGGGCTGGGGTGAGAATGGAGAACGGGCTAGGGTGTGAGGGGTGAACGGGCTGGGGTGTGAAGGGTGAACGGGCTTGGGTGTGAAGGATGAATGGGCTCTGGTGTGAAGGGTGAACGGGCTGTGGTGTGAAGGATGAACGGGCTGGTGTGTGAAGGGTGAACGGGCTGGAGTGTGAAGCGTGAACGGGCTGGGGTGTGAAGCGTGAACAGGCTGTGGTTTGAATGGTGAACGGGTTGGGGTGTGAAGCGTGAACGGGTTGGGGTGTGAAGGGTGAAAGCGCTGGGGTGTGAAGGCTGATCGGGCTGGTGTGTTAAGTGTGAACGGGCTGGGGTGTGAAGGGTGAACGGGCTGGAGTGTGAAGGGTGAACGGGCTGGGGTGTGAAGGGTGAACGTGCTTGGGTGTGACGTTTGATCGGGCTGGGGTGTGAAGGTTGAACGGGCCGGTGTCTGAACGGTGAACGGGCTGGGGTGTGAAGGGTGAACGGGCTGGGGTGTGAAGAGTGAACAGGCTGGTGTGTGAAGTGTGAACGTGCTTGGGTGTGAAGGGTGAACGGGCTGGGTAGTGAAGTGTGAACGGGCTGGTGTGTGAAGGGTGAACGTGCTTGGGTGTGAAAGTTGAACGGGCTGGGGTGTGAAGGGTGAACGGGCTGGGGTGTGAAGGGCGAACGGGCTGGGGTGTGAAAGTTGAACGGGCTGGGGTGTGAAGGGTGAACGTGCTGGGGTGTGAAGGGTGAACGGGCTGGCGTTTGAACGGTGAATGGGCTGGAGTGTGAAGGGTGAACGGGCTGGGGTGTGAAGGGTGAACGGGCTGGTGTGTGAATGGTGAACGTGTTGGGGTGTGAAGGGTGAACGGGCTGGGGTGAGAAGGGTGAACGTGCTGGTGTGTGAAGGGTGAACGGGCTGGGGTGTGAAGGGTGAACGGGCTGGGTTGTGAAGTGTGAACGGGCTGGGGTGTGAAGCGTGCACGGGCTGGGGTGTGAAGTGTGAACGGGCTGGGGTGTGCAGGGTGCACGGGCTGGGGTGTGAAGTGTGAACGGGCTGGGGTGTGAAGTGTGAACGGGCTGGGGTGTGAAGTGTGAACGGGCTGGGGTGTGAAGGGTGAACGGGCTTTGGTGTGAATATGCTGGCGTGAAGAGGGGGCACGGGCTTTCTTGAGAGAGGGATACTGGGTGGGCTGAGGGGGGCACTGGCTGGAGTGTGAAAAGTGGATATGGGCTGTGGTGTGAAATTGGCACAGGCCGTATCGTTGAACAACCTCTGCATAGTGTCTTTGGGTTCGGAATCCATATCAATGAATCACAATTCCGATGTTTGTGCTCTTTCCACAATATCATTGAGAGGTCTGGGTTGTTCTGAATATTCTGTTCTAACTTGGTTAAATATGTTGTTATAATTGTTGGTGCGGGTTACTACTGCCACTAGGCGGACTGTCTCTATCGGCGGCGGTGATGACTTGACAGATAAGGCGCTTCCCGATGCCTGTTGTGAGGGCCTTTCATCATCACCCTGATAAAGAGCCGGCTCATTTTCCGGGGAGTCCCAATCTATCTAATTGTTATCATCGCCTAGCCGGGTATTCAAACTGCCTGCTACCCGTGGCACACAGTCAGTCTTCCATTTTTCCTTATTTAGTTCCCTTTTACAGTCTTTATGATGTTCTGTATTTCAGGATGGCCTCTGCAGAGCGAGTCGCATATCATTCAAACTTTGCTATTTACTGGCTAGTTCCTCACTCAGTTCCTTCTTTACTTGTACAGTGATCGCGGTTCCAAAGCACTGAGTGGCGGCCATTTTAGCTGGCACCAGATGATGGGTTTCCACCCCTGGTTACACACCAGCAGTTGGCAGCAAACATTGTGAGTGAGTATAGCCGCTAGAAATAGTGGCATGGAAAGAAAATAATAATTACATATTAATATAAGTCATCCGACCAAATGTCATCAGTTGAAAATATATTAAAATTAAATATATTGGTAGTTGCAAAATTAGCCCCTTGTTTTCGAGTAACAGATTTCAGAATTAATATGAATCAATTTGAGGTTAAAATATTCTTGGAGTGAGCTGATAAGTGGCCGGCAACATTCGCGCCACAGAAGTGCCAGGCAATGACTGTCTCCAACAAGTGAGAGTCTATCCACCTCCCCTTGACATTTAACTGCGTTAGCATAGCCGAATCCCCCACCATCAATATCCTGGGGGTCACCATTGACCAGAAACTTAACTGGACCAGACACATAAATACTGTGGCAACAAGAGCAGGTCAGAGGCTAGGTATTCTGCGGCGAGTGTCTCACCTCCTGACTCCCCAAATCCTTTCCACCATCGACAAGGCACAAGTAAGGAGTGTGATGGAATACTCTCCACTTGCCTGGATGAGTGCAACTGCAACAACACTCAAGAAGCTCGACACCATCCAGGAACACGCAGCCCGCTTGATTTGCACCCCATCCACCAACTTAAATATTCACTCCCTTCACCACCGGCATACCGTAGCTGCAGTGTGCACCATCTACAAGATGCATCGCAGCAACTCGCCAAGCCTTCTTCGGCAGCACCTCTCAAACCCGCAACCTCTTCCATCTAGATGGAGAAGGGCAGCAGGCGTAGGGGAACACCACCACCTCCAAGTTCCCCTCCAAGTCACAAACCATCCTGACTTAGAAATATATCGCCGATCCTTCACCGTCGCTTGGTCAAAATCCTGTAAGTCCCTCCGTAACAGCACTGTGGGAGTACCTTCAACACACGGACTGCAGCGGTTCAAGAAGGTGGCTCACCACCACCTTCTCGAGGGCAATTACGGATGGGTAATAACAGCTGTACTTGCCAGCGGCACACACATAAACGAATAAAACTTATCTCTGGAAGGTAGATAGAGCAAAATTGAATCAGCACCACACTAACTGGGACGAGAGAAAGTACTCTGGTTTCACGTAGCAGATCTGGTGGGATCCACACACAGATCGAAAAAAATGGGATGAAACAGGAAGCTTCATCAATGATTGGAAAGGTGAGGAGCTGCACTGAGAATCCCAACAGCACAGACTTTATGGAGATGGCAAAAACACTGAATGAATATTTTGTATCAGTCTTTACAGTAGAGGACACTAAGAATATCCCAACACTGGACAAACAGGGGGCTATAGGGGGAGAGGAGCTAAACACGATCAAAATCACTAAGGAAGTGTTACTCGGTAAAATAATGGGACTCAAGGCGGATAAATCACCTGGACCTGATGGCTTACATCCTAGAGTCTTGAAGGAAGTGGCGGTAGGGATTGTAGATGCATTGGTAATAATTTTTCAAAACTCCCTGGATTCCGCTAAGGTCCTGGCAGACTGGAAAACTGCTAATGTAACACCCTTATTTAAAAAGGGCAGTAGACAGAAGGCTGGTAACTATAGACCGGTTAGCCTAACATCTGTGGTAGGTAAAATTTTGGAGTCCATTATTAAGGAAACAGTAGCAGGACATTTGGATAATCATAATTTAATAGGACAAAGTCAGCATGGTTTTACGAAGGGGAAGTCATGTTTGACAAATTTGCTGGAGTTCTTTGAGGAAGTAACATATAGAGTGGATAAAGGGGAACCAGTGGACGTAGTGTATTTAGACTTCCAAAAGGCATTTGACAAGGTGCTACATAAAAGATTATTGCTTAAGGTAAAAAATCACGGGATTGGGGGTAATATTCTGGCATGGATAGAGGATTAGCTATCTAACAGAAAGCAAAGAGTTGGGATAAATGGTTCATTCTCAGACTGGCAATCAGTAACTAGTGGTGTTCCACAGGGGTCAGTGCTGGGTCCCCAACTCTTTACAATCTATATTAACGATTTGGAGGAAGGGACCAAGTGTAACATATCAAAATTTGCAGATGATACAAAGATGGGAGGGAAAGTAGTGAGTGAGGAGGACATAAAAAACCTGCAAGGGGACATAGACAGGCTAAGTAAGTGGGCAGAGATTTGGCAGATGGAATACAACACTGGAAAGTGTGAGGTGATGCACTTTGGCAGGAAAAATCCTAGAGCAATTTATTATCTTAATGTTAAGAAACTGGAGAGTACTGAAGTGCAAAGGGATCTGGGGGTCCTGGTGCACGAAACTCAAAAGGTTAGTATGCAGGTGCAGCAAGTGATTAAGAAGGCAAATGGAATGTTGGCTTTCATTGCTAGGGGGATAGAATATAAAAAATAGGGAGGTATTGCTTCAGTTGTACAAGGTATTGGTGAGACCGCACCTGGAATACTGCATACAGTTTTGGTGTCCTTACTTAAGGAAATACATCCTTGCTCTCGAGGCAGTGCAAAAAAGGTTCACTCGGTTAATCCCGGGGATGAGGGGGTGGTCATATGAGGAGAGGTTGTGTAGATTGGGACTCTACTCATTGGAGTTCAGAAGAATGAGAGGCGATCTTATTGAAACATATAAGATTGTGAAGGGGTTGGATCGGGTGGATGCGGGGAGGATGTTCCCGATGACGGGTGAGACTAGAACTAGGGGACATAGTCTTAGAATAAGGGGCTGCTCTTTCAAAACTGAGATGAGGAGGAACTACTTCACTCAGAGGGTGGTAGGTCCATGGAATATGCTGCCACAAAAAGCTGTAGAATCTACATCATTAAATAAATTTAAAACAGAAATAGACAGTTTCCTAGAAGTAAAGGGCATTAAGGGTTACGGGGAGCGGGCAGGAATTTGGACATGAGTCTAGGTTCGGATCGGTCATGGCCCTGTGGGTAGTGGAGCGGGCCCAGGGACCGTGTAGCCTGATTCTGCTCCTATTTCGTGCGTGCAATTCTGTTAGATGCAGGAGATGTTTCTGTGATAGTAGATTGGCGGTTAGGATCGGATCAGCCATGATCTTATTGAATGGCGGAGCAGGCTCGAGGGGCCGATTGGCCTACTCCTGCTCCTATTTCTTATGTTCTTATGTTCTTATTGGGTGTCATTTAATTTTCAGGAAAAGGCTCGGCACTTGATGCGGCAATTTGACTGGGGATTCACTGGTATGTAAAGCTAGCCTGGGACTGCGTCATCCATAGATGTACAGGGACATTTGTTCAGTATTCATACCATGCTGTACGTGAGATAGTGTTCTTCACTCGTTAGTGTCAGAGGAGCTGTAAGTTGCATTGAACACATGATGTATTAAGTTGACTGAGCTTGCGCATGAATATACAGTGAGATAGGCACTGTATCTACCCCACGTCTACCTGCACTGCGACTTTTTGATGGGAATGTTCAGAAGGAATTATACTCTGTATTTTACCTGTGCTGTTCCTGACCTGGGAGTGTTATATGGGACAGTGTAGATGGAGCATTACTCTGTATCTAGACCGTGCTGTAACTGCCCCGGGAGTGTATGGTGGACCTTGTCGAGGGAACTTAATTGCTTTTTTAATTCATACAATCCTAAACTGGGTGTGTTTGATGTGACCGTTTAGGCAGAGCTTAACTCTGTATCTACCCCGTGCTGCACATGACCTGGGAGAACACAGAGGTGGTTGTTAAATCTTCATCCAAGCACCCTTACCACAAACTGCCTTTCGTTTCCAAGGCAGGACGGAGACACACTTCCTTATATTATTCGAGGGACGCCCTGGGGTGTATACATTAAAAAGGTGAACACAAGATCCATTGAAAAGTGGGTGTTCATATTTGGAGGATGGGAGGAGAATGCATAAGAGGAAATTTTGCGCGGTTGTGCTTCCTGCCTGGAGCCTCAGTACATGGGAACAGGGCCGGAGACAGAACTGAATGTATAACATGTCTTCATGCCCAGTGGGACTGCACACCAGGAGCAGAGCATGGTCATGTGACCCTGTGACATCTCGAAGGGGCGGAGCTCCGGCTGATTTGTGACATTGTGACTGGCTGCTGTATGATTGGCTCCTGGCTCCTTTGTGATGTCACCTGGAGACAGTATCCGACCCTGGTTACACACCTGCAGTGCTGTTAATGTGGGCGGAGCTGGAGTTGGAAGCAGATATTGTGAATGAGTATAGTCCCGATAAATAGGGGCATGGAAAGAAAAGAACAATATAAAATTAAAGCAAGTAATTCAACCAAATGTCATTAATTGTAAATATATTAAAATTAGATATAATGGTCGTTGCAAAATTAGCCCTTGTTTTCGAGTAACAGATTCCAGAATTAATATGAATCATTTTGATGTTAAAAGATTCTTGGAGTGAGCATTATCTCAGGAAGGTGGAGAGAGCAGAATCGAATCAGCACCACACTAACTGGAGAAAGGTCGCTGCTTTCACTGAGCAGATCTGGTGGGACCAACACTCCAATTGTACAAGACGGGATAAAACTGGAAATTTCATGAAAGACTGGAAAGGTGAGGAGCTCCACTGAAAATCCCATTAGTACAGGATTTATTCAAGATGAGTGTCTAACAAGCTATTGGGAGCCTTTAATTTCTGGCAAAAGGCTCGGCCTTTGATGCAGTAATTTGACTGTAGATTCACTCATATGTAAAGCTCGCCCATACTGCGCCTGGGAGAATGAGATACTTACATGTACAGGGATTTCTGCCCTGTATTCATGCCATGCTGTACGTGAGATGGTGGGCTTCATTGGGTAGTAGAAGATGAGTAGTTTGCTAAATTAGCCACATGCTGTACCTGAATTCACGGTGCTTTACGAACGATTGTAAAGTGAGATCTACACTGTATCTACGTGCTGGGAATTTTTGATACGCAAGTGTTGAGGGAGCTTTACTCTGTTTCTAACCCGTGCTTTACGTGCCCTATGAGTGTTTGGTGTAACAGTGTCGAGGTAGCTTTATTCTGTGTCTGACCCGTGCTGTTTTTATCTTAAGAGTGTTTTGTGGGACTGTTTAGAGGGAGCTTTACTCAGTATCTATCCCCTGCTGTACCTGCCCTTGGACTGTTTTCTGGAACATTATAGAGGAAGCTTTCCTCTCCATCTAGCCCGTGCAGTATCTGACCTGGAAATTGTGATGGGACTTTGTACAAGGACATGTACTCTGTATTTAACCAATACTGTACTTAATCTGGATGTGCTTGATGGAACAATGCAAAAAGAGCTTTACCCTTATATAACGCATACTGTGTTTGATGGAACAGCGTAGAGGGAACTTTACATTGAATGTAACCCAAGCTGTACCTGACCTGGGAGTGTTTAATGGGATGGTGTAGAAGTAGTTTTACTCTCCATGTATCTCGTGCCGTACCGAAACTGCGAGTGTTTGATGGGACAGCGTAGACGAAGTTTTACTATTATTGCACATGATTTCCCCTCCAATTATTTCTCACATAGCCCAACTAATTGATAGTACTTATTATCCCTACACATTGCCACTGATGCTCCTTCTTGTTACAGGAAATAGACTGGTTTCAGAATAGAGAGGAGGTTGTTATATCTTCATCCAAGCACCATTACATCAATCTGCCTTTCTCTGCCAAGACAGGTGGGAGTCAAACTGCCTACTATTTTGCGACGGACTCCTTGAGGTATATAATTCAAAAGTTCTAAATTTGTGCCATTCAATAGTGGGACATCAGAGTTGGAGGATTAGAGTGGACATTTCGTAAGGGATAATATTTCGCACTTGTGCTTCCTGCGTGAGGATCCAGTTCATGGAAACGGGGTCGAAGACAGGACTGAATGAATAACATGTGTTCATCGCCAGTGAGACTTCCTACCAGGAGCAGAGTCTGGTCATGTGAACCTGTGAAACCTCGACTCTGCGGAGTTCCGGCTGCTTTGTTTTATTGCTACTGGCTGCTGTATGATTGGCTCCTGGCTCCTTTGTGATGTCACCTGGAGATAGGTTTGCACTCCTGGTTAGGCACCATCAGTGGTGTGTTATTGTGTGCGGAGCTAGAGTTGGCAGCAGATAATGTGTGTGAGTATAGTCCCTATAAATAGGGGCAAGAGAAGGAAAGAGCAATGTAATCTTAAAATAAGCAAATAAACAAAATGTCATTAATCGTAAATACATTCAAATTAAATATATTGTTATTTGCAGAACGTGTTCCATTGTTTTCGAGTAACCGATTCTAAAATTAACATGAATATTTTTTATTTAAAAAAATTCTAGGAGTGAGAATTATCTTAGGAAGGTGGAGAGAGCAAATCGAATTAGCTCCACATTAAATGGCAGTAGAGCAAAGTCGCTCATTTCACAGAGCAAATCTGGTGGGACCAACACTACCATTTAACAAGACAGCATAAAACAGGAAGCTTCATCAATGACTGGAAAGGCGAGGAGCTCCATCAGTACAGGATTTTTTCAAGATGACAGTCTAACTAGCTATTACAAGCCGTTTAATTTCTGGCAAAGGGCTCGGCAATTGATTCGTCAATATTACTGGCGATTCACTGCTTTGTAAAGCAAGCCCATACCTCACCTGGAAGTGCGTGATGTTTACATGTACAGGTATTTTTGTCCTGTGTTCATGCCATGCTGTAGGTGAGATGGTGAGCTTCATTGGGTAGTCTTAGAAGGGCTGTACGCTTAATTTGTCACATACTGCATTTGAGTTCATTGTACAATGAAAATTACCAATTAAACTGTTGAATTGTAGCCGGCCTCAGCAACAGAATTTTAATTACACTTTTCATGTTAACAATCCTATAACAAGCATAAAATGGTCACAGGAATATCCGGGACCTGAATATGTGCTCTTTATCCACTTGATCAGGTGGATCATGACGAGCTGTTTCACCTTGTCCAGAACTGTAAAACCAGAGATCATGGCCTGAGATTGGTGGGGGTAAATTCAAAACTAATTTCTGGACCCGTTATTTCAATGAGCGACGGTCTATCTATGGAACAGACTTGCTCCTAATCTTTAGAATTAAAACTAGAGGACAGGGGAATTCAGCGGAACACGAGAAGCATAATTAGAGATAGAATGAAGGGGAATTTAGGGGAACACTGTAATGGTTTAATTAGAAATAGAGGTCAGTGGAATATGGCAACTGATATTAGAAATAGAGCCCAGCGGATCAGAATAACCATTCATTTAGAAGTAGTGAAAGGGGAAGACAGCAACTGCTCAATTAGAATAGAGGACAAGGAGATTCAGGGGAATAAGCTAACTGTCTGATTAGAAATAGAATAAAAGGAGACATGGGGTAACACAGCTACAGTTTATTTAAAATTAGGGGACTGGGGAGACAGTAACTGTTTATTTAGAAATAGAGGAGACGGGAATGTCAGGGAAACACAATAACAGTTTAATTAGAAATAGAGAAACACAAGGGAATACAACAACTGGTTAATTAGAAACAGGGGACGTGGAATCTCAACCACATCAGATTGAATGTGACACGCTAATGCAAGGGTTAATTATTAATACATTTGAATTCTATTTTACCTGTTGAATTTAGATGATGTGATTGACTGCAGGTCGCCTTCTCAGGACTGTAGCTGGGTGCAGAACATCGCTGACTCATGGAACTAAAACCTCTGCCGGCTGCCTAACTCGGGCCTGAAATACTACTGGTTGTCCGCATCCAGGTAAATGAGAATGTGGCTCTTACACAAAACCGGCCGCAACTAGTCACCACTTCCTCCAGAAGCTGGATGCCAGCCGGATTGGCAGAGCCCCGGCTCCACGGGCCCTGCCACCAAGAGGATTTTGGTTTTGGAGAACGTCTGGGTGAAGTGGAACGTTAAAGTGTGACGGGTAAAGCGGGCTCTTAATCACAGTTAGTAAATGGAGCCCATTCACAATTAAATTACAAAGCTTATTGTCAGCATAAGCTTTTCAATAATGTTCTTGAACATTGGCGTGAGGTGCCATAGGTTTATTAAGCACATAATGCATGCAATAGTACTTACACACACACTTAAAAGGTAGAAATTAGAACGACACCTGATGATGGTTGATGTGGAGAACCAAACATGTCACAGTCCTGAGTTCAGTATCTTAGGCCTTTACCAAGCCGAATACTCATTCAAAACTGCAGGGTTTAATTCATTTTTCACACTCCCTGTATTCGACAATCCACACAATTCTGCATTACACAATTATATCAACGTTAATCTGAAACTCCACATAAAGATAGTTTAATTGATTTATCTGATCGATAGTTTCACTCTTGGTCCATATAATTGCAATTTTACCAAGTGAAACCTTTAACAATAAGTCTGTCTGTTTCTGTATATATTGTACCAGCTGAAAATGATGATGGATGTCCAAATATTTTCCTTTGCAGAACTAACTCTCTTCTCAAAATGTTACCATATGATGAAAGTTCCCTGAAATTGCTAAATCTGTTTGAAATGCCATGAGTTTAATTAAATCGCTTATTACTTCATCGTGAAACTAACCATTGTTGCAGGGTCAGCCCTGGCCCAACAGCGCAGGGTACTTTAAACAGACCAGTGCTTCCCTGCTTAACAGGAAAAGGCTTAAGGTATACATTGCTATAGTAGAAAGACAAACAAGCACATTATCACAATATCAGACTTTAGAATATTCTGATTAGTGGAAAATGATTATATTGACCCGTGGCAAAAGAAAGAATAGGAATGATTTGTATTTATATCGCTCCTATCATGACCACCGGCCCTTTACAGCAAATGAAGTATTTTTGAGGTGTAATCACTCTTCTAATGTAGGAAACACGGCAGCCAATTTACGCACATCAAGCTCCCACAAACAGCAATGTAAAAATGACCAGATAATTTGTTTTTTGTGATGTTAATTGGGGATACATATTGACTGGGACACCTGGGATAACTCACTGCTCTTCTTCGAATTAGTGCAAAGTATCTTTTACGTCCACCTGAGAGGGCAGGCGGAGCCACAGTTTAACGTCTCATTCGAAAGAAGGCACCTCCGACAGTGCAGCACTCCCTCAGCACTGCACTGGCGTGTCAACCTAGATTATGGTAGATTATTGCATCCCTGGAGCGGGACTTGAAGCCACAAACTTCTCACGAGGTTGCTCCCAGCTGAGCCACGGCTGACCCAGGGAAAGCACCAGACACAAAACACACGGCACAAAAAGGAAGAAAGGTTTTCTGATACCTGTTCATTTTCACAGCAACAATCGGCTTTCATTCTAACGGTAACACGGTCATTCTAAAATGGAACACGGGCTGTAATGTAACTCTACTTAAAGGAAGCTTTAGTTAAATTTTTCATTTTTTTAACCAATATCAGAATTATTGTCCAAGGAAATTTCACCACCTTCTTCAGCTCTTCCCTGAATTTAGTTGGTGTAGCTGCGTAAATACACGTGTTTGTACAGGAGCTCAAATACATGAGCAGATATCCGCTTCGAGTGGCGATGTACGCAGGAGATGTATAATCGGGTCGGTGAAAAACGGCAAGGGTGTTAATTACAAAACTCCCGGCAGATGTCAGACACAACAACATAAAACTGCCCGATACAGTGAATAGTAAAATGATGGATTTCCTTCGGTTCACCATCTCTGGATCGCTCGGAATCTCACAGCTGTGAACCCGGAGTCCCCTGCGGGCTCCACTGGCAGCTAAAATACGTCTGATGGTCAAACAATTAAATAGCAATATCAAAACAAATGGAAGACATGGGTTTAAAATATATACTAAGAGAAGGCGATTAATAAAAGACCACACTGGGGAGGAAACCCCAGGGAACATTGTTGATTATTTGTTTGTGTTCAAAGGCAAACAAACGTGAGATGTTCTCTAAATAAACCGGGACAGAGATCGTTGTTATAACCGCGGCCGCAGTTCTCATTGTGCAATAGTTTGTTTTAAATTCATGACAACATACAGCTACAAATCGGTCAAATGTGAAGGAGACGGTAAACCGCACCGACATATCCATGCTGGTCGAATTCATGTACACCATGAACTTATTAACGGCAGTGTATGACAGGCATGAATATGGGAAGTGTTTACTGAAAATGTGAAATACGATTACATTGATGATCATGACCAGTAGATCTGCTGTTGCCATGGCCACCATGTAGACCGAGATACATTTGGAAAGGCTGCAGTTTCCTATGGAGAGAATCACCATTATCAGTAGGTCGGTGTAAAAAAGAGGGACACCAGGTCAGTAACAGGGATACTCAGATAAATCTCACAGCAAATGGGGACACCATCACTTCCACTTCCCCTTCAAGTCACACACCATCCGGACTTAGAAATATATAGCCTTTACTTCATCGTCGCTGGGTCGAAGTCCTGCAACTCCCTCCCTAACAGCACTGTGGGAGCAGCTTCACCACACGGACTGCAGCGATTCAAGAAGGCGGCTCACCACCTCCTTCTCAAGGCAACTTGTTCTTTTTCGATAGTCAATAAAGAAGCGGATTCCTTACAAACATCCAAACACATATTTCATTGCAGTGTGGAGCGCTGAAACCATCCCGCCATGAGGCTGGTACCATGTGATGCACCGAGCCAATTTTCTGAGTTACTGCAGCGGCCCCAGGGAGCAATCGATGGAATTTTACATTTGATCTCATCTGTTTAATTGGCGAGGGGAATCTCGGGAGCGGCATTAAATGTCAACTGTATTCAATATATTTTAAACACAATTACTGGAAAGATCTAATGTAAACATAACATTCAACTGAGACGAAAGTATTCAATTTAGGTCGAAACTCTGTGCTTTTTTTATTTATAATCGCCCCGAGGGAGCTGCTCGACGGAAGTGGTGGAAGCGGACACACTCAATATTTTCAAGGGGAGATTGGATAGGCACTTGAGGGAAATAAACTTGCAGGGCTACAGGGAAAGAGCGGTGGAATGGGACTGACTGGACCGCTCTACAGAGAGCCAGCAGGAACTCGATGGGCCGAATGGCTTCCTTCTCTGCCGTTATGACTCTATGGGGGAAAAATTCAGTTGGTTGCGCCTCCCGTTTGCGCCTTTAGAGGGCGCTAATGGGGCGCAAATCATCTAGCGCCGAAGCGCGGCGATGGTTGCGCCGCTCGCGACATTAACTAGACATTTTGCGGCGGTGCTAAACAATACTGCCACGATCTCCTGCGCTGGCAGATCATGACGTCGGTCGAGTGCGCAACGCCCCATTATCGCCCCGGAGCGGATATTGAGTGGCGCCCCCTGCCTTACCACCTGACGCTAGCAACTACATATTGAGGGGAGCGTTTTGCAGTCATGAAGGGAAAGGGGGAGCTCCGGCCTTTTATTGTTGGTGCCATTTTTGAACCATGCATTCTGAGAGAGAGGGAGAGAGACTTCCGGAGAGATTCAACGCTGTGTGAAGGAGTTTTGGGCACTGAGCAGCACTTTGCAGGTTCATTTTGATTTGCCATTCCTTGTATCGATTTAGAAGAAACTGTGGGGGCTGCACTCTGAGCTCTTTCCCTGGTACTCTCCATTGTTCTTTCCAGCAGATTTGATGTGCAGGTCTCTCCAGGCCGAGATTCAAGGCTGCAATGAGCAGGATGTGGATGAAAAGCAATATCAACCATCCCCTTTAAGAACTGGACCGTGCCATTGTGTGTTTTTTCCATTGCTGACCTACATCACATGAGCTTCGCCAGCGCTCTGAGGTAGCGCCTCGCTCCTCGGCCTTTGCGCCTTAAGACAGGTGTGAAGCGCCTGATTTAGCGCTCCAATCACCTCCAGTGGCGATAAAAGTCAAGTTTGCAGTCGGTGGCGATAATTAGTGCCAGGCGCTAATTTTTGCGCCCGGCCGATAATTGCGCCCCAAATGGGGCGATACTGAATTTCTCCCCCTATGAATTTATGACTTAGTGACAAAACTTTGAGATCCTGATGTACTTTGAAACCCCATTAACACCTGTCAGTACCTCACACACTGTGACACCCCATACACACCTGGCAGGATCATGATACATTTTGAATCCCAATACACACCTGGCAGTATCCTGATACAATGAGAAAACCCCATACACACCTGACAGGATCCTGATATACTGTGAAACCCCATACACACCTGGCAGGATCCTGATACTCTCTTAAAATGGAAGAATGTCGACATGCTGTTAATCATTGAACACAAATGGGAGGATCCTGATACGCTGTAAATCCCCATAAGCACCTGGCAACAACAACAACTTGTATTTAAATAGCGCCATTAATGAAGTAAACCATGGCGAGTTGCAAACATAATTTGACACTGAAGCTCATACTGGATTTTAGGGTAGAAAGCTTGTTCAAATAGTTCTAACACATGCCTGATTATCGGTTCTATTAAAGTCAATGGATCTGAATATTGCGCGGAGCTTATAACAGGTGATCGATGTAATAATGGTTTTTTGCTTCCCCGCCCCTGGCCAATTTCACTCCGTATCACTTATATTTGACAACTCTATAATTACAATATACCCACACAATGACATAAAATAGAATGAGGTCAGTACGGATTATTTTGACTTGTTTCACAAAACGTTATTGATATCGCACAATTTACATGCCATATTTCAGTAAACTGATCGAAATGCAAATTTTTCATGCATCAACTTGGTAGTGTATGAAGGCAAGCTGATTGATTGTGACTTATTGTGAAATTGGTTAGTTGAACACCATGTGGGTGTTAATTGAATTGAGAGGGGAAGCAAAACGGGTGGTGCTACATCTGCCTCAAGGTAAGCACTCGTTCTGATGTGGCCTTCCATTGACCAATAGAACTGAATATCGGGCGGCCTGACATGATGCTGTTAGTGTCCTGCTCTGGTCTCATAATGCGCTTACCTATTGGGAGCAGAGGTTTCAATATGGACATTACTAGTATTTGTAGGTGAAATAAATCTCCACTGCGCTTCAAAATATGGTAAATTCATATTTTGATACCAATGTTTGTTTACATCGGTATTTTATGTATATATATGTGTATGTGCAGACATATATAGAAAATAATAGCACACTTCTTGTAAAAAAAACAAGGTAATAATACATACTGATAGGCAAAAAAAACACATTCGCCACCAAATGTAATACACCATAAAGTCTGACCATAACAATATGAAATGTCCAGACATGACAAACAGGAAAATAACGGATTTCCTTCTGCTCTCCATCTCTGGGTCTCTGCGACTCTGCACACTGCTCTGACCCCGGAGACTCCTGCTGGCTCCGCTGGCCAATAAAATGTGTCTAACGGTTAAAGCATTGACCAGCAGAATCCGAACAAATGGAATCTCCGGGTTTAGAATGTAATGAAGGAACTTGTTTTCTGCCCGGACCCGCGTTTCCCCAACATCGTGTGTTACACGACGAAACCAGGAGTCGTTCAGAACCCATATTTACCTATGAATATAAAATACCAGCAATTTATTAAGATTTACTTGGCAATTTATATCGAAGTTTAGAAACCTTCATTACCAGAAGCTCAAAATCCAACAGCAAACGGCCCACAATCCTCAAATTGCTTTATGCTACATGTTACTGGCACTTCAGAAATTGTATTGTTCTTTTATTCTATGAGTGTCTGCGCAATAAAGTGTAAAATAAGTTATGGATCACTCATTGCTGAGATATTTTAAATATTTTTTTATATTTTTGACGATTGGATTCTCCTTCATAGCACTGGTCTGTTAAATATTTGTCTCCTGAATGGCAATGACTACACCAATGACGTTGTTCATATTCAAGAGATAGAATGACAGCACAAAGACACTCTTCGCAAACAGAACGCGAAAATAACAGTCAAATCCACTGTGGAAAACGAAGATCTCGAACATTTTTTTCTGCATGAAAAATATACTAATGTAACGATTGTTGCTTCCCTGCGTGAGCGGAGACTGGTAGAAAATGAACTGAAGGCCGGAGGTAGAGAGCGTGAAGAATTACAGAGGAAATACATCGAAAACGAACTGGAAGAGATAAAGCTGGATCAATTGTTGAGTTTCGCTAAAACAGGCAGTTCTGGGACAACCGTGTTAATTGGGGCCGCAGGGATTGGGAAAAGCACCTTGATACAGAAGATAATCAGTGACTGGGCCGTAGGGAAAATATACAAACAGTTTAAAGTTGTCTTTCCTTTAAATGTTCGAAACTTAAATTTAATTGAAGTAAAAACATGTCTAAATTGCCTGATCCTGGATTCCTACCCCAATTTCGAAAATGAGTTGGAACATCTGTGGAATGAACCAGGAAATATATTGTTTATATTTGATGATTTCGATCAATTCCAGCGAAACATCGATTTATCAGATACTCAGAGAAACAACGACACCGAAAATCCGTTTTTCGATCCCAAGTGCTGCTGTGATGTGTCAGACATCGTGCGCTGTCTCATACAGAGAGAGTTGCTCAAAGGCTGCTCAGTACTGATCGCAAGCCGGCCTTGGAAACTGGAGTCAGTGGGAAAGGCAAACATAAATCAATCGCTCGAAATCCTGGGTTTCCCATGTCAGAACATAAAATGATATTTTCATCGTTATTTTGAAGATGAACAATTTACTAGAGTTTTAATCGAGTACATTGAGCAGAATGAGACATTGCACACCATGTGCTATAATCCTCTTTACTGCTCGGTCCTCGCTTCATTATTAGAGTCACACCGGTCACAAGGAGCGGGGGAGAGACCATTGTCCGTCACAACCAGCACACAGGTGTTCTCCACGTACGTCACAAGCCTTTTAGAGAGGTGCGGCTGTGACGTGAAACCTCTCGCGACATGTTGCTGAAACTGGGGATTTTGGCCTACGAGGGTATTTGCAAGAAAACCGTTGTGTTAAAAACCGAACAATTATATCGCCACAGACTCGAACTTTCCAATTTTTTCTCTGCGTTTATGATGGAATTTCCAGAGAAAGATCTTTGCAGTTTTGTCTACACATTCAGTCACTCCGCCGTGCAGGACTTTGTCGCTGCACTTATGAAAAGACTAAGCACGCCAGGATATGGACTGGGAGTATTGCTCAATGAAGGGTTCACGTGCATTGACGTGAGATTCAATATATTTTCACGTTTTCTTATCGGTCTCTCCTCACGGAATTCAACTGATCAGCTTGAAAGACAATTGGGAGAATTTCCTTCTGAAGCATTCCGGTGTGTGTCGGATTTGCTCACAGAACATGTCAAAAGACGTGTTAAGAACTTGGAAGATGTGCAAAGCCAAAGGACATTCTTCAAGATATTGCACTATTTCCTTGAATTTGGAGACATAAAACTGATGAAGGCCGCCATAACACCGATAAAGATAATGAAATTTACAGAGTGTCCTCTTAAACCTTCTGAGTGTGCGGTTCTTTAAAACGCACTAATGGCCGTTGAACTGATTGAAGAGTTGAATCATAGTTCCTGTGGAATACAAGATGAAGGCATCCATCAGCTGGAGCTCGTGCTACAAAAATGTAAAATACTCAGGTAATTCACCGATTACGTTAAATATCATTATCAAATACTACCGTTAAACTGGCACGTGAGATAATATAAGGTCAAGTAAAAACATTCACTGAATTCGATCAAATAATGAACACATTCTGTAATTCCAATCACTGCTGTGCTCAATGGAACCGTAACAGACGGCAACGGAGTGTCTGTTCAGTTAATGCCTGAAAGTGCTGGGTTGCTCATTTAATTAGATCAGATTGGATGCTGGCAACATTACATCCGAATCAAGCGCACTCTTTGCACAACGTGGGAATCTAAATTTATCAGTAAGATGTATTCCCCTATACTTTAATCATGATATATTTGATCGCTGTTGGAAAAAAAAAACACCATTTCACAGATTCACAGAATCTTACAGCATAGAAGGAGGCCGTTCATCCCATCTTAACTGTGCCGGCTTTTCGAAAGAGCTATCCGATTAGTCCCAGTCCCCTGTTCTTTCCCCATAGCCCTGCATATTTATTCCCTTTAAGTATTTCTACAAGTTCCTTTGGAGAGCTACTATTGAATCTGCTTCCACCAGCCTTTCAGGCAGAGCATTCCAGAACATAACAACTCGCTCCATAAATGTATTTCCTCATGTCACCTCTGGCTTTTTAGCCAATTACCTTAAATCGGTGTCCTCTGCTTACTGACACTTGTGCCACTCATACATTGTCAGCAACAACATATCTGTTTTATTTTAAACTGTAAACAAATATCATTGTTATATTTTGCAATTTGAATAATTTATAAGCGAGTTTTAACTGTACTTTTCTAAAATTACCAATTCCTCGATCAGATCAGATTTGCCAAATGAATAATGTTGTTGAGATCAATGATGCCAAGTGAAGGAGTTAGATTTGGGTTCGCGACTGCGATTCCTCAAATTCTGAATACTCTTTCCAGCCGCATTGCTGTGCCAAGGCATCATCAGAGGTCCGGAGGGAAGGAAAGTGAGAGGCAATGTCACTCCACCTGCTTTCATGCACATTCGAGCGATTTCTTACAATCCCCATCAGTGGATTCTCCAATAGACTTGGGGATGATTTAAGGGCATTTGTGAGCCTCAGTGCATCAAATAGATAAATTTCCTAAAATAGAGACAAGATCAAAGGGACGGTCTCTAATTTAACCCTGAATTCGCCTATTAATGAAGAGAATCGTCCTGTGAGAGACATATGTCGTAGATTCCACTCCGTTACAGACTACGATTTTCATCATTTAAGCTGCCAACCACTCAGTGCCTAATTTAAATGTAATAACTTTATAATCTATGGTTAAGTCATGACCACGGGCATTAGAGAAACTTCTCGGTAAACAGCTACACTGTGTGATGGTCACTGATTTGACCGCATGCGCTATATCTAACTAATTTAATGCAAATCATAGAATTAAATTTGAATTACTGGTCTTATATTCGCATCTTGGATGCCAAAAGTGTCCCACGTTAAATGCATTATTTAATTACGAATATTTATATCTGTTGCCTTGCTACCTATTTATTATTGGTTTTGGTTATTTGTGTTTAGACTCAATCAGAATAAACTGGGAGATTCAGGAGTGAAACGGCTCACTGCCGATCTGTAGAAAACTGATTGTAAGATACAGAGACTGGAGTGAGTAATTATGTTTAAAATATCAAACTGTCCAACTAGCAAGTTATTTATCTATAACAATTCTAATTAGTGTGTGAAAGATGAACAGGCAGCTCACTTTTCAATTTACATTAAGACGGAAATAATTTTGAAACAGGAAAAAACGCACATCTCATGAAAAGTTTGCTCCCATGATTCTGGAATTTCACAGTAATTATTAGCAAGTGGTGTATATATTAATATCTGAGCGTTTTATATAATTTCTGATGATTTTTCGATCACTGCAGGTTAAAATCTAACGATATCACAGATGATTGTGTGGAAAATCTAGTCTCTCCTCTCTGTGAAAATGGTTCACTGATGGAGCTGGATCTGAGTAACGATAATCAGGGAGGCGAACAGGCCAATAGACTGATTGACAATTCTGTTCTTGCATTGCGCAATCACATCCAGAGTAGAGCTAATCTCAAGGAATTCAGGTGAGTTTCCAGGTTAACTATTTATTAATTAAATCTTCTTTCACTCTTACAATGTATTTTCGATATTTTAATTTGTATGGACTAGAGTTCCTTCACATGAGTAAACACATTTATTTTAAATGAATTTAATAATATCGCTACTCACAGTGTACGGAAGAAGCCACTCCTTATGGATAATAATTTTTTCGTTATTTTAATATTTTTCAGTTTGACAAACAATCAATTCAGTGCAGAAGGAGTGACAATTCTGAGGTCGGTCAATGTATCGGATTATTTGAGTGTAATTATAGAATAATGGAATGTTTATCATGAAGATTGTTTGATTCAAATATGTTAATTAGGTGATACTCTATAGAATCAGTTGCATTTTTGAACAATGCGGTCTGCGCTACAGTGCGGAGACCAAGTGTTGAATCAGTAATCGCTTTGGTGAACACATCTGTTCTCTCCGCAAGTGTGACCCTGAGCTTCCGGTCGCTGTGCAATTTAATTCTTTGTACTCGGGAAATTAAGCTCATCAGAAGCTCGAGGAATAGCACATCATCTTTTGATTAGACACTTTGGCACCTATCGGACTCAACACTGAGATCAACAATTTTAGATAATAGCCACTGCTCCCATTTTTTACGACAGCAGGTGCCGGTAATGGTTCTGCTGTTCAATGAGGAGAATCCCGCTGATGTTGTCATAGAATTCAGAGCCGGAGCTCAGGTCTCAGCTCGCTGCGATTGGTGATGGAAACCTGCACCTTGTGACTCAGAGGCAAGAATGTTGCCGTGAAGTCGAATTCCTGAAGTGAACAGGAGTTATTACTAGTGGTGGACAGATTTAATTCAGTCCCAATTTTAAAGGCGTGCATTCTGTCTGTATTTTTCTATTAATATTTTGATTTGATATTATATTTGAAAAATAATAACAAAACTATAGATAATTTAGCTTGCAGAGAGATAGAGTTCACTGATGCCAGGAGATTTCTCTTCAAGAAGTTGGACAATGTAATCGGGAGGCGTTGCAGCGCCGCCACTGGGCAGAGGGTGTAATTAAAGCTTAAGAACTCTCTCCACAGCGTCAATTAGAAATCTGGATCTCAGAATGTATAATGTACCTCTATAAGAATGTTTTATATATTGCAAAAACATCTAATACACGAATTATTGAAATAATAACAAAATAAACGCCATTTGCAATTGAGACTGAATTACATGTGCGTGCAATGATATATTTAAAGAATGAGAAGTCGCACAACACCAGGTTATAGTCCAACAGATTTATTTAATTTTACAAGCTTTCGGAACAGTTCGCTCCTTCGTCAGGTAAGTTAGCAGTGAGAGAATCTCCCAGAATTCACAATTTAAACACAGACAAAATATATTCAAATCTTTCCCTACATCAAAGAGCACAGCCAAGACAATGAGGTGTGTCCCAGGGGGTCCAACGTGTCAAACCACCTGCTGGCTGCATATCCTGTCAATCTGTGTAGGTTCTTGTGTTAGCATCTCCACATCATGATATTTAAAGAAAACATAGAAAAATAGTAGCAGGAGTAGGCCATTCGGCCCTTCGAAACTGCTCCGCCATTCAATATGATCATGGCTGATCCTCTATCTCAATATCATATTCATGCTCTCTCCCCATACAGCTTGATGCCTTTTGTGTCTAGAAATCTATCTATCTTCTTCTTAAATATATTCAGTGATTGGCCTCCACAGCCTTCAGTGGTGGAGAATTCCACAGCTTGACCACACTCTGAGTGAATAAGTTTCTCCTCATCTCAGTCCTAAATGTCCTACCCCGTATCCTGAGACTGTGACCTCTCGTTCTAGAACACCCCCCACCCCAGCCAGATAAAACAGCCTCCCTGCATCCAGTCTGTCTAGCCCTGTCAGAATTGTATACATTTCAATGAGATCCCCTCTCATTCTTCTAAACTCTAGTGAATACAGGCGTAGTCGACCCAATCTCTCCTCATACGACAGTCCTGCCATCCCAGGAATCAGTCTGGGGAACCTTCGCTGCACTCCCTCTATGTCAAGTATATCCTTTCTTAGGTAAGGTAAGGTAAATTGCTCACAGCACTCCAGGTGTGGTCTCACCAAGACCCAGTACATCTGTAGTATGACATCCTTGCACCTGTGCTCAACTCCTCATGCAATGAAGGCCAACATAACATTTGCCTTCGTAACTGCTTTCTGCACCTGCATGTTTGCTTTCAGTGACAAGGTCACCCAGGTCCCTTTGTCCATCAGCATTTCCCAATCTAGCACCATTTAAAAAATACTCGACCTTTCAGCTTTTTCTACCGAAGTGGATAACTTTACATTGATTCACGTTATACTGCGTCTGCCATGAATTTGCCCACTCACTCAACTTGTCTAATTCGCCTTGAAGCCTCTTTGGAACATCCTCACAACTCACAATCCCAACTAGTTTCGTGTCGCCAGCAAACTTGGAAATATTACATTTGGTTCCCTTGAAGGGATAATTACAAGTCCTAGCCCTTTTCGGGCTACCCCAGATCAGGCGTATTCCCCAGACGTTTACCTTCAACTAAAGTTATCAGTAGCCGAATCCTAGAGACGATTAATTTGGTCTAAAGGTTCCGACTATCTCTCCCTAAAGGAAAGGAACGGCCTGAAGATGTTACCCTCCTCCGGATAGCACTTTTCACAAGTTTAACTAGACTGTAACCTTCCGGATATTATGAGGGTCTGGAAAACAACCCCAGAATTCTGCAATTCCTTACTGAAGTGTGTACAGAAATTGAGTTCGCGAGATTGATACAGAAATACTCTTTGAGACAATTTAAAAAATATATAGATTTATTAAAGAACCGACATCAAGTTAACAGTTGGTATGGCAATCGCAATCTTAACCGTTCAAAATGCAAATAGCTTACATTTCTTATCAGAGATCCTTATTCTCAAATTTTAACTGCGTTACATTTCCACACTATTAATTATTTCTTAATCCAGAATATCCACCAAAATCAAATACCTTGATTACCCGAGACCCAGATTTGTAGGCCTACAGAATGGTTCTGAAGGCGAGAATCGCTCTGCCCCTTCCCAGCGACTTCTGACTCTCTATCTGAAAAGCTATATTTTTATACCTTTTTTTAATGGAATTTTCTTTGAAGTTTCCTGCTGATATAAGCGAATTGTCTCAAGTGATACTCTATTGAATTATTTTCTATTCTTACTGTCATTTCAGCTGCCAACTTTTAGAATTCTGTCTCTACCTTTGGTGTTTAAAAAACTATCATAAAATGGTTATTATCGATTTATCTATTTGATGCCATTCCTAGGAAGTCTTTTTATTGAATTGTTTATATCACTTAACTGCTTGTAAACGAGACGTCGTGACTTCGTGGTGTTCCATTTTTAATAGAAACACAATGTAATTGCTTGGTGTCATCTATTGATATTATATCTTCAAAGATTCTCTGTAGGTGTCTTTTACAATTTATAAATTGAAAACACTTCTCTTAGAGTGTTTTCTTGTTTTCTTGCTATCCCAATTGGTTGCATATTTAATCGTGTTTCTTTTCTTATTTGATGTTACTTTATGAAGGCATATTGTTGTTTAATGTTCTAAGTTTCTGTTTCCCTGAGTGTTAGCTTATAACACTTTACTTGGATCATTCCATTTTGTTTCTCCCAAACTCCAGACCTTCTGGAAGCACCAATGGTTTGCTTCAATAGGGGCATTGTTTTTGTGTTTACAACCATCTACCATTTCAAAGCTTGTGGTATTTTACAGCTTTTGTTAACACTTCATCTTATCTCGGAAGCCTGCATTGTGTTTGCAGCCTATGTCGCCGAGGCTTTCCAGACTTTTAAACTCAGTATGTCTTTTATTAATAACATCAAAATCTATTCATAGGATGATGTATTTCTTGGAATATGGCTTATTCCATTACACCCTCATCCAAATCATTGATATATATTGTGATTAGCTGCGGACCAAGCATTGTTCCCTGTGTTAGATCATTGGTCAACACCTGCCACCTCGAAAAAAGACACATTTATTCCTTCTCTCTGTTTCCTGTATGTTAACCAATTTTCAATCCATGGCAGTACATTATCCCAATGCCATGAGCTTTAATTTTGCACACTAACCACTTATGTGCGACTTTATCAAAGGCCTTCTGAAAATCCAAACACACCACATCCACTGGTTCTCCCTTACCTATTCTACCAGTTACATCCTCAAAAAAATGCAGTGGGTTTGTGAAACACGATTTGCCTTTCATAAATCCATGTTGACTTTGTCTAATCCCGTTGATATTTTCTAAGTGTCCTGTTATCACATCCTTTATAGATACATAGATACATAGAAGATAGGAGCAGGAGTAGGCCATCCGGCCCTTCGAGCCTGCTCCGCCATTTAATGAGATCATGGCTGATCCTTCAATTCAGTATCCCGCCCCCGCCTTCTCTCCGTAACCCTTAACCCCTTTTGCCTGTAGAAATATATCTAATTCCCTCTTAAATATATTTAATGAGCTGGCGTACACTGCTCTCTGTGGCAATGAGTTCCACAGGTTCACCACCCTCTGAGTGAAGAAATTCCCCCTCATTTCTGTCCTAAATGGTTTAGCCCTTATCCTTAAATTATGTCCTCCAGTTCTGTTCTCACCCGCCAAGGGAAACATTCCTTCTGCATCTAGTCTGTCTAGACCTGTCAGAATGTTATACACTTCTATGAGGTCCCCTCTCAATCTTCTAAACTCCAGTGTGTACATCCCTAAACTACATAGTCTCTCCTCATAGGTCAATCCCGCCATTCCTGGTATCAGCCTGGCGAATCGCCGCTGCACCCCCTCCATGGCAAGAACATCTTTCCTCAGATGAGGCGACCAAAACTGTACACAGTACTCGAGGTGTGGTCTCACCAGTGCCCTGCACAGCTGCCGCAAGATATCCCTGTTCCTGTATTCCAACCCTTTTGCTATGAAGGCCAGCATACCGTTTGCCTTCTTGACCGCCTGTTGCACCTGCATGCTCGCCTTCAGTGACTGGTGTACAAGAACACCCAGGTCTCTCTGTACTTCCCCCTCTCCCAATTTATTGCCATTTAAATAATAATTTGCCCTCCCGTTCCTGCACCCAAGGTGGATAACTTCGCACTTGTCCACATTATAGTGCATCTGCCATTTATCCGCCCAATCACCCAGTCTGTCCAAATCGCTCTGGAGCTTCCTGGTCTCCTCCTCTGAGCCCACCCCCCCTCCTAGTTTAGTGTCGTCTGCAAATTTGGAAATGTTGCATCCGACTCCCTGATCCAGGTCATTAATGTAAATTGTGAACAGCTGGGGACCCAGGACAGATCCCTGTGGTACCCCACTTGTTACTGCCTGCCATTCAGAAAATGAGCCGTTTATTCCAACTCTCTGTTTTCTATCTGACAGCCAATTCTCTATCCACGTCAATACTTTCCCCTTTATCCCATGAGCTTCAATTTTTCATGTTAATTTTTTATGTGGGACCTTGTCGAAGGCCTTTTGGAAGTCCAGGTACACCACATCTACTGGCTCTCCCCCATCTATTTTACCAGTTACTCCCTCAAAAAATTCCAATAGATTAGTCAAGCACGATTTACCCTTTGTAAATCCATGTTGACTCTGTCCTATCCTGTCCCCATTTGCTAAGTGCTCCGCTATTTCATCCTTAATGATGAACTCCAGCATTTTGCCCACAACTGATGTAAGGCTTACAGGTCTGTAATTACCTGCTTTTTCCCTACCCCCCTTTTTGAATAGTGGGGTAACGTTAGCTACCCTCCAATCCATGGGCACTGTTCCCGAGTCTAATGAATTCTGAAAAATCATACTTAGTGCATCCGCTATCTCTAGGGCCACCTCCTTCAGTACCCTAGGATGCATGTTATCAGGCCCTGGGGATTTGTCCGCCTTCAATCCCTTTAGGTTCCTTAACACCATATCCTTAGAGATATTGAGTTGCGTCAGTTCCTCCTTTGCCAATGTCCCTATTTTTCCCGATATCCCAGGGAGGTTTTTTGTGTCTTCCTTCGTAAAGACTGACCCAAAGTATGCATTTAGTTGGTCTGCCATTTCCTTATTTCCCGTTATATATTCCCCCGTATCTGACTGCAATGGACCAACTTTGGTTTTCACCAGTCTTTTCCTCTTGATATACTTATGAAAGCTTTTGGAGTTAGTTTTTATATTTTCCGCCAGCTTGCTTTCGTAAGCTATTTTGCCCCTCTTGATTAAGCCCTTTGTCCTCCTTTGCTCTATCTTATACTGTTCCCAATCTTCCGCTCTGGCGCTTTTTTTGGCTATTTTATACGCCCTATCTTTGGATTTTATGCTAGACTATATCATTTTCCCTACTGCTGATGTTAGGTTAACCGGTCTGTAGTTCCCCGTTTTCTCTCTCGATCGTTTTTTTAAATAGTGGGGTTCCATTTGCCACTCTCCAATCTGCATAAACTGTTCCATTATCTGTAGAATATTGGAAGATAACAAACAATGCATCCACTATTTCCATGGCTACCTCGTTTAGCACTCTGGGTTCCTGATTATCAGTCCCTGGGGATTTATCAGCTTTCATTCCCAATAATTTCTCCAGCACTATTTTCTTACTAATACTAATTTCGTTTAATTCCTCCTTCTCACTGGACCCTTGTTTCCCTCGCATTTCTGAGAATTTATTCGTGTCCTCTTACGTGACGACAGAACCAAAGTATTTGTTTAATTGATCTGTCATTTCCTCGTTCCCTATTATAAATTCTCCCGCTTCTGACTGCAGGCGACCTACATTTGTCTTCACTAACTTTTTTCTTTTTCATACTTGTAGAGGCTTTTACAATCCGCTTTTATGTTCCTTTCAAGTATACTCTCATACTCTATTTTTCCCTTCTTAATCAATCTCTTGATCCTTTTTTGCTGAACTCTAAACTGCTCCCAATCCTCAGTCTTGCTACTTTTTCTGGCAAATTTATATGACACCTCTTTGAATCTAATACTCTATTTATTTTGTTAGCCATAGTTGGGCCACTTTTCCTTTCGTGTTTTTACTTCAGAAAGGAATGTACAACTGTTGCAATTCATGCATTCGTTCCTTAAATGTTAGCAATTGCCTATCCACCATCATGCATTTTAATGAAGCTCACCAATCTGGCATAGATAACTCACACCTCATACCTCCGTAGTTTCCTTTGTTTAGATTTCGGACCGTAGTTTCGGATTGGACTTCTTCACTTTCCATTTTAATGAAGAATTCTATCATGTTATGGTCACTCTTCGCAAAAGGACCACGCACAACAAGATTATTAACTAACCCATTCATATTGCAAGGTAGAAAGGGTATGTGGATCGCACTGTTCAGAATATGGTCATTCAATAACCAGTGCTGGACATCTCAGGACACAAATAAACTGCTTTTTGCGACATCCTGCAGATCTGACAGAGAGAAACAGGAGTCACAGGTGGTGCGGCTTCCTGTGCTTCACGAAGTGTCTAGTAGATACGGGCTGTACGTCTGTGAGTTCAATTGTAGAATTGACTCAGAGGCGCGTTCTTCTCGGTAATATTGTGGCAAGTTGGAGATAAGGCTAGCGATGGGGTGTGATGTATATTTGCTGACACTTCAGCGCAGAACTGAGGGAGCGCTGCACTGCCTGAGGTGACATCTCTTAGATTAGACCTTAAATCTAGGAAAGGTCTAACTTCTCAGCTGGACTTAAATGTTGCAATGGCACAATTTGAAATAAGAGCTGGGGAGTTCTGTCCAATGTATTGGACAGAACACTGGTGTGCCGGCGTCGTCAATGTCCTGAAGTCTCTGGAAAGATGGACACTCACCAAAAGCGGGCCAAAATGTACACACATACACCTTTACGTAGTTTCCTCCCCTCCACTCAGAAGGTTAGTCTGTCACCGAATGGGCCGGACCCAACTGAAGCTGAAACACGTGCAGTCCCTCTTCTGAGTATTCTTTGGTGTTAGACCACACCGCATGTTCTGTGAGGGGGAGTAAATTCGAGCCAATGGATTCTGGAATGACAGCAAATCAATTGCAGTTTTAAGCAGTGAACACGAGATCATGATCCGGTGAGGGAGGCATGGCTGATTGATAGCCCTTCTACAAAAGGGGCGCACCTGGAAACTCTGGTGCCTCTCCCAACTGGCTTCCAACTAACGTTGCATAGTCCAGGGTATTCTTATCCTCTGTAGGCTCAATAGCCCGGGTTACTCTGAGCCATTCTAGGCCCAATAGCGCAGGGTATTCCGGCCCACTGCAGGGTCAATAGCTCAGAGTACTCTGATACTAAGTGTGCCCAATAGCACAGGGTTCTGTGAACCTCTACAGACCTGTGATTCCATGGCATCAGATCTTCTATATTGCCCATGGTACTCTCTCTACAAACCCAATAGCCGATGGAACTCAGATCCATTGCATAGCCAGGGCACTCTGAACCTTGGCATAGCCCAGGAAAATCCGACTCTCATCAAGCGCAGGGTCCTCACACACTCTACATACACAATACGTCATGGTACTTCGCGCCTCTGTAATCTCGATTGCCCAGGGTACTCTTATCCCCTGGCAGCCCTATGGCCCAAGCTAATCTGAGTTTCTACAATCCCAATACCCGCAGTTATTCTGTACTTCTACAGGATAAATAGTCCCTCTACCTTCCCGGGAACAAAGGGCACACTGATTCTCTGTAGATGACGGGACTCTGGCGCTCTGCTGTTTCATAATTGCTGGGTACTCTGACCCTCTGCAGGTCCAATAGCCAAGGTACTCTGGTCCTCTATATAAAACCTACGGCACTCAAACCATCTGCTGATGAAATAGGCCAGGGACTATGATCCTCTGCATAGCCCAAGTTTGGCTCAGCCTTTACAGGCCCAATTGCATTCGGGTAATCTGTCCATCTGCTTGCTCAATAGAGCAGATTACTCTGACCCTTTGCATACCCCATCTAGATTCCCAATTACATTTTTTTCATTCGCTAAAGGGAAGTGGGCGTCTCTGGTAAGGCCATCATTTATTGTAAACCCCGTGTTGCCCTTGCGAAGGTGGTGGTGAGCCGCCTTCTGAACCACTGCAGTCCGTGTGGCGAAGGTACTTCCTCAGCGCTGTTACGGAGGGATTCCAGGATTTTGAGCCAGCGACGATGAAGGAATGACGACATATTTCTGAGTCAGGATGTTGTGTAACTTGGAGGGGAACCTGGTGGTGATGGTGTTCTATTGCAACTGCTACCGTTGTCCTTCTCGATACTGGAGGTCGCCGGATTGGTAGGTGCTGTCGCAGAAGCCCTGGCGAGCTGTAGTGCATCGTTTAGATGGTATACACTGCAGACACGGTGCGCCGATGGTGGAGGGAGTGAAAGTTTAATGTGTTCGATAGAGAGCCGATCAAGCGGGCTGCTTGTGCTGGTTTTGTCGAGTTTCTTGAGTGTTGTTCCAGCTGCAATCATGCAGGCAATTCGAGAGTATTCCATCACACTCCTGACTTGGGCCATTAGGTGAGATCCTCAACGCAGAATAGCCAGCCTCTCACCTGCACTTGTACCACATATTAAAGTGGCTCGTCAACTTAAGTTTCTGGTCAATGGTCAATCCCATGATGCTAATGCCATTGAATGTCAACGGGAGGTGCCTGGACGCTCTCTTGTCGGAGATAGTCGTTGCCTGGAACTTGTAAGGCGCGAATATTACTTGCCACTTATGGCAAGCCTGAATGTCGTCCAGGTCTTGCTGAATGCGGGCATAGACTGCCTCATTATCTGAGCAGTAGCGAATGGAACTGAACACTGTGCAATCATCAGCGAACATTCCCACTTCTGAGATCGGACGAAGCGGACCTGGAGGGAGCACAGCGAGAGCGGAGCAGATAAAAGGAGCGGTAGTCTGCATGGATTTTCGTAAGGCGTTTGATAAAGTACCACATAGAAGGCTGGTTAACAAAACTGACGCTCATAGAATAGGTGGATCAGTGGCAGCTTGAATAAGGAATTGTCTTAAGGACAGAAAACAGCGAGTTGTGGTAAATGGCTGTTTTTTAGACTGGAGGATAGTAGACAGTGGTGTTCCCCAAATGTCAGTGCTGGCGCCACTGCTTTTTTATTATATATAAATGAGCTGGATATTGGAATACAGAGTAGAATTTCTAAATTTGCCGATGACACCAAACTTCGGGGTTTGGCAAAAACTGATGATGATATCAATCGATCGCAAAATGACATAGAAAGGCTAGCAGAATGGGCAGAGAAGTGGCAGACGGAATTTAATACAGCGATGTATGAGGTGATGCATTTTGGCAGAAGGAACAGGGAGAGGCAATATACTCTTAATGGTACAGTTTTAAAGATTGTGCAGGGACAGAGGGACCTGAGAGTTAATGTGAATAGGTCACTGAAGGTGGCAGGACAGATTGAGAGTGTGGTTAACAAAGAATATGGAATCTTGGACTTCATAGACTGAATTCTTGAGCACAAAAGTAGAGAAGTTATGCTGAACGTTTATAAAGCGCTGTTTAGGCCGCAACTGGACTATTGCTTCCAGTTCTGATCACCACACATTAGGAAGGATGTGAATGCCCTTGACAGGATTCAAAGGAGATTTACCAGAATGGTTCTGGGGACGGAATATGTTAGCTACAAGGACAGGTTTGAAAATTTGCATTTGTTTTCATTGGAGCAAAGGAGGTCGAGGGGTGATTTGATAGGGGTGTACGAGATTATGGCGGGTTTGGATAGGCTAGACGGGGAAAGGCTGTTCCCACTACTTTATGATACAAGGATTAGGGGACACGTATACAAGGTTTTTGGCAAGAGATGCAGAGGGAATGGGAGAAATAACTTTTATACGCAGCGAGTGGTGAGGACCTGTAACTCACTGCCGACCAAAGTGGTGCATGCGGAGACACTCAATGTTTTAAAGGGGAAACTGGATATGCACTTGAGGGAAATAAACGTGCAGGGCTACGGGGATAGAGCGGGGGTTGGGACTGACTGAATTGTTCTACAGAGATGCGGCACGGACTCGATGGGCCGAATGGCCTCGTTCTGTGCCGTTATGACTCTATGACTCTATGATAAGGGGGCCAAAGATACTTCCCTGGGAGTGGGGTGCACCAGAGGTAACGGTGCGGAAGCAGGAAGAAAAGCCATTGCAGGTATCTCTGTCCCTATGATTAGATAGATAAGAATGGAACCAGAGGAGTGCAGTCCCACCCACCTGGAGGAGGGTGGAGAGGAGATTTGGTAGATGAAGTGGTCAACGGTGTCAAATTCTGAAGCCAGGTCGAGAAGGACGAGGAGAGATAGTTTACCTTTGTGACAGTCACAAAGGATGTCTTTTGTGATTTTGTCGTTTCATTGTTGTGGCAGGGGCAGAAACTGATTGGGTTCGCATAAACTGTGAGACCCCATACATACCTGGCAGTATTCGATAGAATGGGAAACTTCATACACAACTGGCAGAAGCCTAATACAACCTAAAACCCCATTTCTTGCAGATACCTGCTAATTTTTGGAACCCGTGCACACCTGGCAGTGCCCCGATATACAGTGAAACACCATACATAACTTGTCGGTTCCTGATATACTGTGAAACTCCATTCACACCTGGCAGGATCCTGATGCACTGTGAAACCCCACACACACCTGGCAGGATCCTCATACACTGTGAAACCCCACACACACCTGGCAGGATCCTGATACACTGTGAAACTCCATACACATCTGGCAGGATCCTGATACACTGGGGATCCCCATAAACACCAGGCAGGATCCTGATACACTGTGAAACCCCATACACACCTGGCAGAATCCTGATACACTGTGAAAACCCACACACACCTTGCAGGATCCTGATACACTGCGAAATACCCATACACACCAGGCAGGTTCCTGATACACTTCGGAACCACACACACACCTGGCAGGATCCTGATACACTGTGAAACCCCATACATACCTGCCAGAACCCTGATACACTGTGAAACCCCGTACACACCTGGCAGAATCCTGATACAATCTGGAACCCCATACACACCTGGCAGAATGCTGATACACTGTGAAACCTTTGCACACTTGGCAGGATGCTGATGTACTGTGAAACCCCATACAAACCAGGCAGGATTCTGAAAGACTGTGAAATCCCATACAGACTTAAAAGGATCGTGATGCACTGTGAAATCCCATACACACCTGGCAGGATCCCAATACACTGTGAAACCCGTGCACGCAAGGCAGGATTCCGATAAACTGTGAAACACGATCCACACCTGGCAGGATCCTGATACACTCTGAGACCCCATACACACCTGGCAGGATCGCCATATAGAGTAAAAAAGCCTTAAACATATGGCAGGATCATGAAATACTTTAAAACCCCATATATATTTCGCAGAATCCCGTTACATTCTGAAACCCTAAACACAAATGGAAGGTTCCTGATAAGCTATGAATCATCATACACACCTGGCAGGATCCTGATACACTGTGAAACTCCATACCCACCTGGCAGGAACATGATTATCTGAAACCCCATAGATACCTGTCAGGAACCTGATGCACTGTGAAACCCCAGACACACCTGGTCGGATGCTGATACACTGTGAAACCCCATAGACACCTGGTTGGATGCTGATACACTCTGAAAACATATACTCACCTGGTTGCATCCTGACACACTGTAAAACGGCAGGAGTACCTGGCACGATCCCGATAAACAATGGAAACACATACACAGCTATCAGAATTTCAGATTTCCTGTGAATCACCATCAAAGTCTATCAGGTTCGCAATAATGTATGCATTGTATTATAGATTCTGAGTTTGGTCCCCTTGGAACAGAGAATGTTCCCAGGGGATTTGATAGAAGTGCGCAAAACAATGAATGGCTTTGATAGCGTAAATAAGGTGAAAGTAATTGCAGTGACAGAATTGTTGATAAACAGAAGACTCAGTTTCAGATGATAGGCAAAAAGCAGAGGCTGCATGAGGAAAAATGGTTTTATGCAGCGATTTATTGCAATATTGAATGCACTGTCTGAAAGTGAGGTGGAAGAAGATTACATAGTGACCTTCTCAAAGGAATTGGATAAATATTTAGGGCAACACGGTGGCATAGTGGTTAGCACTGTTGCCTCACAGCGCCAGGAACCCGGGTTCGAATCCGGCCACGGGTGACTGTCTGTGTGGAGTTTGCACATTCTCTCCGTGTCTGCGTGGGATTCCTCCGGGTGTTCCGGTTTCCTCCCACATGTCCAAAGATGTGCGGGTTAGGCTGATTTGGCTATGATAAAAAATTGACCCTTTGTGTTAGGGGGATTAAATACGTGGGGTTACGGGGATAGGGTGGGATATGTGTCGGTGCAGGCTCGATGGGCCGAAATGTCCTCTATCTGCACTGTGGGGATTCTGTGATACTTGAAGGAAAAAATGCAGGGCTATGCTGATAGAGAAGTGGAGTGGGATAATTGGAAATCTGTACCAAATAGCTGGCACAAACACGATTGGAAGAATGGGCTCCTTTCATACGATTTTATTCCATAATGAAAACTAGAAGTGGCAGTGACAATGCATTGTCACATCTCAGAGGAAAGCACAGGTGCAGGAAGGTGTGAATGTGACTGCCAGCAGGGTAGGGGAACTCAGTGGAGATGGAGGTGGAAGGCCCGCAGACACTGGTCCAATGCAACGGGTACGATGTACTTGATATCTGTTCGGATAAGGAGAAAGACTGAGGAGAGTACAGCCACAATGCTGATCTAGGCAGACCGGAGAAGCAGATTCGAAACTTAGTAGTTATAAGGGAGTCAAAAAATAGGGGGATAGATTGCATCCTCTGTAACCACGATCTAGAGTCCCGAAGGATGTGTTGTCTGCATGATGACAGGGCAATTGGTAACTCCATGCTTCTGAAAAGTAATTTGCAAAGTAAGGGGAACATCCAGTTGTTGGGCTCCATGACGGGACCAATGACATAGGTTACAAAGTGTAGAAATTCTTGCAGAGGAAGTATCAGGACTTCGGAGATAAACTAAAACGCAGAACATGAAGGCCGTTAATTTTAGGGTTATTACCGGAGCCACGTTGTAATCAGCAACGGGACAAACAGACCAGGGAAATGAGCACGTGGCTGAAGGAGCATTGAAGGGGAGAAGGGGTTCGATTTCGTGGGACACCGGTAACAGTACTAGGGCAGGAAGAAGGTGTACCATTGGGCCGGGCTGCTTCTGAACCGGGATGGGACCAAAGTCTTAGCGGAAATGATGACCAGGCGGAATAAAAGGACTGTAAACTAAAACATGGGAGAAGGACTACGTCGGATACAGTAGTAAAAATGATAGTTCATTCTTTTTTAAAAAAAAGGCTAAAACCAAAGTTCAGGTCACAAACAGTGATATAGATTATACACACGAAATTAATCCTTAAATAACTAAAGTAGTTAGAGGATGGTGTGACAAATAATAATCATGTTCAGTTAAGCAGTTTATGAAAAACAGCATCATAAAGTCATACAGTCATCGAGTTATATAGCACAGAAAGAGGCTCTTCGGCCCATCGTGTGCGCGCCTGCCATCAAGCCCCGTCTATTCTAATCCCATTTTCCAGCACATGGTCCGTAGCCTTGTATGCTATGGCGTTTCAAATGCTCATCTGAATGCTTCTTGAATGTTGTGAGAGTTCCTACCTCTACCACCCTTTCAGGCAGTGAGTTCCAGATTCCAACCACTCTCTGGGTGAAAAAGTTTTTCCTCAAATTCCCTCTAAACCTCCTGCCCCTTACCTTGAATCTATGCCCCCTGGTTATTGAACCCTCTATTATTTGGAAACGTTCCTTTCTATCTACCCTATCTATGCCCCTCATAATTATGTACAACTCAATCATGTCTCCCCTCAGCCTTCTCTGCTCTAAGGAAAATAAGCACAGCCTGTCCAGTCTCTCTACATAGTTGAAGCGCTCCAGCCAAGGTAAAATCCTGCTGAATCTCCTCTGCACCCTCTCCAATGCAATCACATCCTTAATATAGTGTAGCGATCAGAACTGCACACAGTATTCCAGTTGAGGCCTAACTAGCGTTTTGTACATCTCCATCTTATCTCCCTGCTCTTATATTCTAATATTCTATGCCTCGGCTAATGAATGCAAATATCCCATATGCCTTTTTTACCAACTTATCTAACTGCCCTACTGCCTTAAGGATCTATGTACATGCACACCAAGGTTCCTCTGATCATCTGTCCTTCCTAGGGTCCTACCATTCATTATATAATCCCTTGCCTCGTTAGTCCTCCCAAATTGCATCAACTCACACCTTTCAGGGTTAAATACTATTTGCCACTGTTCTTCCCATCTAACCAACCCTTCTATATCGTCTTGTAGCCTGAGGCTTCCCTCCTCACTATTTAACACTCCACCAATTTTCCTGTCAACTGCGAACTTACTGACCATACCTCCTAAATTCATATGTAAATCATTAATGTACGCTATAAACAACAAAGGACCCAGCACCGATCCATGCGGTACACCACTGGACACAGGCTTCCAGTCACAAAAACAACCTTCGACCATCACCCTCTGCCCCCTGCCACTAAGCCAATGTTGTATCCAATGTGCCAATTTGCCCTGAATACCATGGGGTCTTACCTTGTTGAGCAGTCTCCCTTATGGGACTTTGTCAAATGCGTTACTGAAGTCCATGTAGACTACATCGACAGCACTACCCTCATCCACGCACCTAGTCACCGCCTCGAAAAGTATTATCAAATTGGTCAGATATTATTACCCCCTGACAAAGCCATGCTGACTGTCCTTGATTAATCCTTGACTCTCCAAGTGGAGACTAATTCTGCCGCTCAGAATTGTTTGCAATAATTTCCCTACCAGTGATGTTAGGCTCACTGGACTGTAATTCCCTGGTTTATCCCTACTACCCTTCTTGAATAATGGTACTACGTTAGCTGTCGTGCAGTCCTCTGGCACCTCCCCTGTGGCCAGAGTGGATCTGAAGATTTGTGTCAGAGCCCCTGCATTCTCCACCCTTGCCTCACACTGCAGCCTGGGCTACATCTCGTTTGGGCCTGGGGATTTATTCACTTTTAAGCCCGCTAAAACCGCTGGTAACTCCTCCCTCTCAATAATACGTTGTTCAATTATATCACAATCCCCCTGCCTGACTTCTATGCCTACATCGTCCGTCTCCATAGTGAACACAGATGCAAAATATTCATTTAAATCCTCACCCACATCTTTCGGCTCTACACACAGATTGCCACTTTTGTCCCTAATGGGCCCTACTCTTTCCCTGGTTATCCTCTTGCCCTCAATATACTTATCAAACACCTTGGGATTTTCCTATATTTTGCCCGCCAGTGTTTTTTCATTCCCACTCTTCGCTCTCTTAATTTATTTTTAAGTACCCCCCGGCAGTTTCTATACTCCACTGATTACAGTTATTTGTATCTGCCTAAAGCCTCCATTTTTTTCCTAATCCATTATTTTATATCACTTGACATCGATGGTACCCTGGGTATACTTCAGGAAAGAAGGATAGGCTAGGGTCTCTTTGCCAAAAATCTGTCCTTTATACTAACGCTTGGAGTATAAGAAATACATTGAGTGTATTTGAGGCTGAAATACAGATTACAGTGTGTCATTTGTTGGCCATTACTGAGAGATCGCTGCAAGATGCTTAGGATTAGGATTTAAATATTCTCGGTTATAATGTCTTTAGTAAGGATAGGAAACTGGAAGAGGAGGATTGGTAACCTTACTGATTTAATATACTATTACAACATGAGTAAGAGAGGATATAGGTAGGAGAAATCAATCAGCTGACTGTTTCTTTAGCAATTACCAATAAGAGAGGACGTAAAACTATAATGGGAGTTGTCGACACACCTCCTGATAGCAACAATGGAGTGGTAGAATGTGCAGTTTCAAATATTAGAGAAGTTTGTTGCAAAATAAGAGTTGTTTTAATTGGAGAATATAATTTTCCGAAAGATTAAGAAGATCAGAGTGGGTCAAGTTAGAATTTATCCAGTGCATTAATGGTAGGTTTCTTTGGAGCAATGTGCTCGAGAAACAACAAGAGTGCAGTATTTGCAAGAATTAGTAATAAGTAATCAGCCAGTCTTAGTTAATAATCTAACAGTAAGAGAACATTCATCTAACAGTGATCATAATATGATAGAATTCAATGTTAGTTTTCAAAAGGAGAAATTAACACTGTCACTAAGATTCTAATGAGAAGTCGCACAACACCAGGTTATAGTCCAACAGATTTATTTAATTTTACAAGCTTTCGGAGCTATCGCTCCTTCGTCAGGTAAGTTAGCAATGAGAGAATCTCCCAGAATTCACAATTTAAACCCAGACAAAAATCGGGTTCATGTCACGATACAGAACGTGACTTGGCATCATGGCCGGTCTTCCCAGGTGTTTTTTTTGGTTTTTTTGGGGGGTTTTTTTTGTTTTTTTTTTAAAAACACAAGAACACAAATTGACAGGATATGCAGCCAGCAGGTGGTTTGACACGCTGGACCCCCTGGGACACATCTCATTGTCTTGGCTGTGCTCTTTGTTGTAGCGAATAATGTGAATAGATTTTGTCTGGGTTTAAATTGTGAATTCTGGGAGATTCTCTCATTGCTAACTTACCTGACGAAGGAGCGATAGCTCCGAAAGCTTGTAAAATTAAATAAATCTTTTGGACTATAACCTGGTGTTGTGCGACTTCTCATTTTTGTCCACCCCAGTCCAACGCCGGCATCTCCACACTAAGATTCTAGGTCGTGGTACGGGTCGTGGTATGGACAGAGACTGACGACAGCAAAATGGCCCAACCTATTACCTGGAAAAGCTACAGATAATCAGTGGCAGATGTTGAAAACAAAATTCAGCTTAATGCAGGACCAGTACATACCCCGAAGTCGCAAGTGCTCTACTTGTAAAAAAAACCCTTAATGATCGACAAAAGAGTTTCGAGATAACGCAAAATTAAAGGAAAGAGCATGCAAAAGTGTAAAGAATAGTGTAATTCCAGGGATCAGCATAAAGAAGAGCAAATTAAGACAAAAAGGAGCTGTTAAAAGGGAAGAATATAATAACATAAGAAATAGGAGCAGGAGCAGGCTATTTGGCCGCTCGAGCCTGCTCTGCCATTTAATGAGATCATGGCTGATCTGATCGTGGGCTCAGCTCCATTTCCCTGCACGCTCCCCATAATCCATCACTTCCTTATTGTTCAAATATCTGTCTATCTCCACCTTAAATATATGCAATGACACAGCCTCCACAGCTCTCTGGGGAAGAGAATACCATAGATTTCCGACCCTCTGAGAGAAGAAAATTCTCCTCATTTCAGTTTTAAATGGAGTCCCCTTATTCTGAAACTACGGCCCTTAGTTCTAGTTTCCCCATGAAGGGAAACATCTTCTCTGCATCTACCTTGTCGAGCCCCCTCAGTATCTTATATCCTTCAAAGAGATGACCTCTCATTCTTCTAAACTCCAATGAGTATAGTAATATCAAAATAAGTTTGCGGGAGATATCAAGATTAACACAAAAACGTTTTTACAATTATAATGGAAGAAAAAGGGTAGTCTAGCGGAATCTGTGTCTTTCAAAACAGATGTAGGTAATATAACAAATAACAATAAGGCAATATTAGACATGTTGAATAATTACTTCACATCAGTGTTCAGAGAAGAGGACATTTTAGAGAAACTAATGGGAACTGGTTTTGGGAATCGCTAAATTTATTACAAGCAGAACAACAGTATTAGAAAATATAATGGTACTAAGGTCTGATGAATTCCAGCGAACTGTTGGTTTCTATCCAAAGATTTAAAAGTTATTAGATGCTGAAGTTGCAAATGCTTTAGCCACAATATTTCCACGCACATTTGATTCAGCAAATGTTCTTTAAATTGGGAAATTAGAAATGTGACTCAATTATTTCAGAATGTTGAGAGAGAGCAACCAGGAAATTATAGGCCTTTAAGTCTAACATTAGTAGCGCGAAATTATTGGAAACTATAAATAGGAAAACAGTGTCTGAGCACTTAGAGAAATTAAAGTGATCAGCCATGATGTCATTCATTGGCGGTATGAACTAGAGTGTATGAATGGCCTATTCCTTTCCCTAGTTCTTGATGGAAAATATATGGATATAATCTTAGTACCGTAGAAGGCCTTTCGCTCCATCGTGCCTATGCCGGCTCTTTGTAAGAGCGAGCCAATTAGACTTACTTCCCTTCTATTTCTCCATAGCACTGCAATCTAGAAAGTGTTAATATTCTGTCGTTTATAATGTCTGCCCATACTCATTGTAATTTAGAAGAATGAGAAGTGATCTTATTGAAAATATAAGACACTGAGGGGGCTCAAAAATGTATATGTAGAGCAGATGTTTCCCCTCGTGGGGAAAAGTAGAACTCGGGGGCATAGTCCAGAATAAAGGGTCGCCCATTTAGAACTGAGTTGTGGAGGAATTTCTTCTCTGAGAGGGTCGTAAATCTGTGGCAGCTGGGTCATTCAATACATTTAAACTGGAGATAGACAGATGTTTGCTAGATAAGGGAGTGAAGGGTTATGGGGAGCGGGCAGGGAAGTGGATTTGAGCACAAGATCACCCATGATCTTATTGAATGGCGGAGCAGGCTCGAGGGGCCAAGTGGACTATTCCTGCTCCTGTTTCTTATGTGCCAGAAAATAAAACCGGGTTAGCAAAAACCGAGGCCGTGGTTCACCGTGTCTGTTCATGAATGCTGCGCTATTATAATAGCTATGAACTATTATAAAGCTACACATTGCAACATGGCGTCTAATCTGAAAACACGTTTTCAGCCTCCCGTGTGGATTTTGGTAATATGCTGATTCCATCTTTAAGTATTGGGGGGTAACTTTAACTTTTAACACACACAATGCAGGACACCCAATCGAGAGGTTAATCACTGAGCCTCTATCGCCCGTTTGTCAGTAGCAAGAAAAGCTAAAGTTACCCCGAGAGTGTGACATCACCGTTGCCGACAAGAGGCTACGTGGTCGCGACCAATTATCGTGTGAGCAAGATTGGAAAGGATATTCGAGCGGCTATCGGCACATGTTGCCGATTGGTCGAGGCTAGATTCGCAATCCAACTTGCAAACAATCTCGCCCATTCCTTTCGCAATTCACTGCTTTGTCTTTTATTTTTTGGCCGACTGCTTGATCTCCGAGTTAAGAGGAAATATATGCTCAAACATTGCCTTGCGGTGGGTATCGAATCGGCCTCCCCCGTAAAATTTCCGCTCACCATCCCTGTCAATAAATGTAAAAAATCATTTTTATTAACTTCAGGCAAATCACAGAAGGCTCCCGGTAAAGCGAGGAATGTCAAGATGAAGAATCGGTGACTAAGTGGAGAATAGCGTGAAAAGTAATAATAATGTAAATTATAATGCGGTAGTGAAGCATGGGTGGCAGAATAAAAATAAATTGAAATGAGCAGATGCCTGGAAGAAGCACGTTCTGATACGGGAAAAGATGGAGAGCCAATTGAGTATGTAAATTGCGTTGCTGGGCTGGGAGTGGGCTGCAAATGACAAACGGAATGCTGGAGAGCGTGTCTTACTGCAGAACAACTGAACATGCGCCGGAGAGTGAACAGAGCGTCTAATAATCTCACCATCGGTAACGCCCTAATAATGTAACTCATTGCAAACAAAGCTTCTTTCTGTATTCTGTATCTAGCTTAATAAATAATGAGACATTTCAATAAGTACCAGGCACGACAAAGTGCTGGAATTCTAAGATTCTTATCTTCAACATTGATTTTTTTATTTACCAAATTTATCGGCAGTGCATTTTTATGATCGTTTACAGACTCCATCGATTCGGATAACCAGTTCCTCACTTATTGGAATCCCATTGCATTATGGTAAATCGGAATTCACTTTTGATAGGATTGGCGTTATTTGTTATGTTTATGTTTCAAATCGTATATTTGTTACACGGATATTGTAATGGGAGATATTGAATGTTCGAACAAAGATTAGCTGTCTTAATTTTCGGCAAAAAGCAGGTAATGCACTGATTTAAATATACTGTCCGAATTAATCACAGAATAACGATGGACAGTTAAATTGAAAGATCTAATGCCACAAGTGATTTTTTAATAATTCGTTTATGGGATCAGGGCGTCGCTGGCAATACCATCAGTTATTGCCCATCCCTAGTTGCCTTTGAGAAGGTGGTGGTGAGCCACCTTCTTGAACCGCTGCAGTCCTAGTGGTGAGGGTACTCCCACAGTGCTCTTAGGTACGGAGTTCCAGGATTTTGACTCAGCGACGATGAAGGATCGGCGAAATACTTCTAAGTCAGGATGGGGCGTGACTTGGAGGGGATCCTGGAGGTGGTGGCGTTCACATGCGCCTGCTGCCCCTGTCCTTCTAGGTGGAAGAGTTCGCGGGTTTGGGAGGTGCTGCCGAAGAACCCTTGTCGACATGCTGCAGTGCATCTTGTAGGTGGTACACACTGCAGCCACGGTACGACGGTGACTCGACATCGTTGTCAGTCTTTCCAGTTTAAAAAAAACCACAAACCCCCCCCCCCCAAAAAAAAAACCCAAAAATAAGTTAAAAGCTCAACTGCAGACGGCAGGATTTGACACGTTGGACCCCCTGTGACCCTACTCATTGTCTTAGCTGTACTCATGTGTCTTTGATGTAATGCCTCCCTAAAAGATTGTATCTCTGCAGACAAATTGCTTACTGTGTTTATATAGTGTGTAATAGATTCCCTCATTGTACCTTTACCTGACGAAGGGGCAACAGCTCCGAAAGCTCGTAATTTTAAATAAAACTGTTGGACTATAACCTGGTGTTGTGCGACTTCTCATGTTTGTTTATTTAGAAATAGAGAAATACAAGGGAATACAACAAATGAAACGGGGGACGGGGAATCACAACCACATCAGATTGTATTTGATACGGAAATGTAATGATTAATTATTCAATCCTTTCTATTTTAGCTGCTGAGTTTGGATGATGTGGTTGAATGCAGGTCGCCCTCTCAGGATTACAGCTGGGTGTAGAACATCACTGACTGATGGAACTATATCCTCTGCCTGCTGCCTGATTCGCGCCTTAAATGCTGTCGGTTGTCTGGATCCACTTAAATGAGATTGTGCCTCAAACACACGGGAACGGTACAATAGTGATAATGTCACTGGGCTAGTAATCCAAAGGCCTGGAATAATGATACGGAAACGTGAATTCAAATCGCACCACGGCAGCTTGGTTTAAATTCAGTTAATTAAATCAATCTGGAATAAAAAGCCAGTATCAGTAATGGTAACCATGAAACTATCGGATTGTCATTAAACTCATTTGGTTCGCTAATGTCCTTTCGGGAAGGAAATCTACCGTCCTTAACTGGCCTATATGTGACTCCACATCCACAGCATTGTGGTTGACTCTTAACTGCCCTCTGAAATGAGGGATCGATCTTGGCTACGGCAACGACTCTGCAAAGTGCTCCTCACCACCATCTGAGGACTTGTGCCAAAATTGGGGGCACTGTCTCACAGCCTGAAGACTTGCTTCGAAAACAGCCATAGTCATACTTACAGATTTATACCATTCAGCAAATATCCCAAACTATTCCATCACCATCCCGGGTTATGGTAAATCAGTACTCCTCCATTTTGAACACCACTTGTAAGAAGCACAGAGAGTACCAAGGGCACAAAATGTACTCTGGGTGGGGGACTTCCATGTCCATCACTTAAGAGTGGCTCAGTCACACCGAATACTGACAGAGCTGGCTAAATCCTGGAGCACACAGCTGCCAGTCTAGGCCTGCGACACGCGGTGAGAGAACCAACACGTGGGAAAAAACCTACTTGACCACGTTCTCACCAATCTACCCGTCGCAAATGCATTGGTCCATGACATTATTGACCACTGCACAGTCATTGTGGAGACGAAGACCCGTCTTCACATTGAGGACACCCTCCAAAGTGTTGTGTGGCACTACCACCGTACTGAATGGGATAGATTCAGAACAGATATAACTGGGCATCTGTGGGCCATCAGCAACAGCAGAATTGTATTCCTCCAAAATCTGTAATGTCACGGCCCAGTATATCCCTCACTCTACCATTACCATCAAGCCAGGGTACCAACCCTGGTTCAATAAGGAGTATAGACGAGCATGCCAGGAGCAGCACCAGCCGTACCCAAAAATGAGGTGCCAACCTGGGGAAGCTGCAACACAGAAGCCGCCGCTATAAACAGGGCTATTCGATCCCACAATAAACGTATCACATCAAAACTCTTCAGTCCATATCGGCCTACTCCTGAGGTCCAGGCCATCACAGAAGCCAGTCTTCAGGCAATTCGATTCACTCCACATGATATCAAGACACGGCTGAATGCACTGGATACAACACATGCTATGGGCCCGGATATCATTCCGGCTATCCTGCTGATGACTTGTGCTCCAGGACTAGCCGCGCCTCTAGCCAAGATATTCCAGTAAAGATACAACACTGGCATCTATCCGACAATGTGGAAAATTGCCCAGGTATGTCCTGTCCACATAAAGCAGATCAAAACTAACTATTCTGCGGCGAGTGTCTCAACTCCTGTCTCCACAAAGCCTCTCCAACATCTCCAAGGGACAAAAAGGAGTGTGATGGGATACTCTCCTCTTGCCTGGATGAGTGGAGCTCCAAAATACTCAAGAGGTTCTACACAATCCAGGACAAAGCAGTGCACTTGATTGGCACCCCATGCATCACCATACCATTCACTCCCTCGACCAGCGGCGTACCGTGGCTGCAGTGTGCTTCATCTGCAAGATGTACTGCAGAAGCACGCCAAGGCTTCTTCGGCACCATCTCCCAAACACGCGACCTCTTCCACCTAGAAAGACAAGTGCAGCAGACTCATGGGAACTCCACGAACTCCAAGTTCCGCTCCAGTCACACACCTATATTGCCGATGCATCATCGTCGCTGGGTCAAAATTCTGGAAATCCCTCTCTAACTGCACTGTGGGAGTACCTTCACTACACGGACTGTAGGCGGTCAAGAAGGCGAATTTCCACGACTTTCTTAAGGGCAATTAAACATGCGGAATAAATGCTGGCCTTGCCAGCGAAGCCCGCACCCCATGAACGAATACATTTAAAAAAGGTTTACTGTTTCCTATTGTACTGTTTCCTATGTTTCCTGTTTCTGATGTTTCCGTTTTCCTATGTTTAATGGTTCCAGCTTTTCGTGTTTTCTTTTTTATACTTTTTCCGATGTTTCCTGTTTCCTACATTTACAGTTTCCTATATTTACTGTTTCCTACATTTCCTCTATATCTTGTTTTAGAGTTTCCTATCTTCAACGTTTCCTATGTTTAATGTTTCCATTGTTCTCTGTGACCTATGTTTAATTTTGCCAATGCTTCCTAATTCCTATGTTTACTGTTTCCTGTATTTCATCTTTTATTTTTTCACTGTTTTCTATTTTCAATATTTCCTATGTTTAATTTTCCCTACATTTACTCTTTCCCATGTTTCCCGATTCCTACATGTCCTGTTTTTCTTTTTTTTTACTGTTTTCTATGTTCAACGTTTTCTATGATTAATGTTTCCATTGTTTCCTTTTTCCTATGTTTATTTTGCCAATGCTTCCTATTTCATATGTTTACTATTTCCTGTATTTACTACTTTCTTGCTTGATTGTTTCCTACGACCAATATTTCCTATGTTTAACGTTTCCAGTATTTCCTGTTTCTGATGTTTAATGTTTCCCATGTTTCCCAATTCCTACCTTTCCAATGTTTCCTATTTTCTTTGTTGTCTGTTTCTTATGTTTCCACTTTTCTATATTTTCTGTATTTCCTATATTTCCTATATTTACTATGTTTCCTAAGTTTAATGTTTCCTATATTTACTTATTCCTATGTTTCCTGTTTCCGAAGTTTACTACTTCCTATGATAATATTTCCTATGTTTCCTATTTCCTAAGCTAACTGTTTCCTAAATTTCTGCTTTTCTTTTTTCACTGTTTCCTTTGTTTCCTCTGTTTCCTGTTTTCTATTTTTCCTATTTTCTATGTTTCCTGTTCCTTACGTTTCCTGTTTACTATGTTTCCTGTTTCCTATGTTTACTGTTTCATATTGTTCCTGTTTTTAATGTTTCGTTTTCCTATGATTACATTTTCATATATTCACTTTTTCTAATTTTTTCTGTTTACTATGGTCCAATATTTCTTATATTTCCATTTGCCTATGTTCCCTTTACTGATTCATATGTTTACTATTTCCTACTTTTAGTCTTTTCCCTGTTGCCTTTTCCCTATGTTTACTTTTTCCTATGTAGCATGTTTCCTATGTTTACTGTTTCCTATCTTTCCTGATTCCTATTTTCGATGTTTCCTCTTTCCTACGTTTACTGTTTCTTATGTTTTGTGTTTCCTATGTTTACTGTTCCCTATGTAATTGTTTCCTATGAATCCTGTTTCTTATGCTAACTTTTTCCTGTAGTTTTTACTTCCTTTTTCCTGTATACTGTTTTCACTATCATATTTTGCCTTTTTCATAAGTTCCATGTTTCCTATGTTTAAGGTTTGTTATAGTTTCTTTTCCTTAGGATTCCTATTTCATGTTTGCTATGTTTTCCATATCCTATGCTTATTATTTCGTATATTTACTATACCCCATGTTTCCTGTTATCTATGTTTACTCTTTCCTCATCCCTATATTTACTGTGTCCTATGTTTACTGTTTCTTAAGTGACCTATTTTCTATGTTTATTATTTCGTATCATACAATCGTGGAAATTGACGCCACAGAAGGAGGCCATGGTGTCTGCACCATTTTTCCTTTGTCTTCGTTTTATTGCTTACTATGTTTCCTGTTTCCGATGTTTACATTTTCTTTTGTTTCCTGCTCCCTATGTTTACAGTCTCTAATTTTGCCTCTTTCCTATATTCAGTGTTTCCTGTTCTTTATTATTTTTATTTCCTGATTGCTGTCGACTGTTTACTGTATGATATCTTTCCTTTTTCATAAGTTCCATGTTTCCTAGGTTTCTTGTAGTTCCTTTTCCCTAGGATTCCTATTTCCTGTTCCCTATGTTTTCCGTATCCTATGCTTATTATTTCGTATATTTAATAAATCCTGTTTCCTGTTCCCTACTTTTACTATTTTCTATTCCCTATATTTTCTGTATCCTATGTTTACTGTTTCTTTTGTTACTTATTTTCTATGTTTATTCTTTCTAATCATACAGCCGTGGAAATTTACGCCAGAGAAGGAGACGTTGGTGTCTGTACCTTTTCTCCTTTTTCTTCATTTTACGGATTAACATGTTTATGTTTCCTATGTTTCCTTTTGCCTATGTTTACTGTCTCTTATGTTGCCTGTTTCCTATGTTTACTGCTTCCTATGTTATACATTTCCTCTCTTTCCTGTACACTCCGTTTAATTATTCCAATGTTTCATATGTATCCTGTTAACGGTGTTTCCTCTTTTTTCTGTTTACTGTTTTCCGTTTCATTTGCTTCCTGTTTCCTATATTTCATGTTTCCTATGTTTAATGTTGACGATGTTTTGTCTGTCCTATAATTTCTATTTTCGTTTTTTACTGTTTCCTATGGTTCTTGTTTCCTTTGTTACAGGTTTATTATTTTTCCGATTTACTATGTTTAATGTTTCATATTTTTCCTTTTATATATGTTTAATCGTTCCGCAGCTTCTTATGTTTCCTCTTTATGTTTCCTGGTTGCTATGTGTCCCGTTTCATACAGAGAAGGATTGGTGGATAGCAAATGTAATACGTATATATAAGAAGGGAGATAAAACATGTCCAGGGAACTATAGACCAGTCATCTTAACAACGGTGGTAGGAAGAATAATGGAATATTTACCAAAGGGAAAAATAGGAGTACATCTAGTAAACAAAAAACAAAATAACGAATATTCAGTATGGATTTCAAAAGGAAAAGTCTTGCTTCACCAACCTCATTGAATTTTTTGAAGAGTTAACACAGTTCTCAGACAAGGTTCATGTTGTCGATGTAATTTATGTAGATTTTCAAAAGGCCTTCGATATGTTACCACGTAATGGCCTAATGAATAAGGTCAGAGAATGTGGAGTCAATGGACACGAAGCAGAATAGCTAGCTCGCTGGCTCCAAGACAGAAAGCAGAGAGTAGGGGGAAAGTGTAGCAATACAACGTAGTAGAAGGTGGGAATACCAGTTCCACAAGGATCAGTGTTGGAACAAATGTTGTTCACTATTCATATGAAAATTTATTCTTTGTAATTAAAAGCACAATTTAAAAATTTGCGGATGATATCAAATTGGGGGGGGGGGGGATCAAAACTGAGGAGGTCTGCAAATAATTACAGGAATAATGGTCATATAATTGGCAAATAAATTGCAACACAGATAAATGTGAGGTATTACATTTAGTCACGAAGAATAAGGAGGTCACATATTGGACTATGGGATCTGGGTGGTATAGAGGAACGAAGGGATCTCGGAGTACAAACACACACGTCATTAAAGTAGCAATACAGTTTAACAAGGCCATAAAAAAGCACACCAAGCACTAGGGTTTATTTCTAGAGGGATAGAATTGAAAAGTAGTGACTCTTTGCTAAACTTATATCGAACGTTGGTTAGACCACACTTGGAGTACTGCGTACAATTCTGATCGCCTTATTATAAAAAGAGTATAAAGATCACCGGAGATGGTGCAGAGAAGATTTCCAAGGATGATACCAGAAATGCGAGGGTATACATACCAGGAAAGGATGAATAGGTTGGGTCTCTTTTCTCTTGAAAAGAGATGGCTGAAGGTTGGCCTAATAGAGCTTTAAAAATTATGAAAGGTTTTGATAGAGTAGATTCAGAGAGAAATATTTCCACTTGTGTGGAATTCAAGGCTATCAATATAAGATAGTCACCAGAAATCAAGAAGGACATGTAGAAGAAAGTTCTTTACCCAAAGTGTGGTGAGATTTTTGAAATCGCATCCACGGGGACTGTTTGAAGCGAATAGTATAGATGCATTTAAGGGGCTGTTAGATAAGCATATGAGGGAGAAGGGAATAAAGGGTTATGCTGATAGAGTTAGCTGAGGAAAGAAGGGAGGAGGCTCGAGTGGAGAATAAACGCTGGCATTTACTGGTTATGTTGAATGGCCTGCTTCTTTGCTGTATATCCAATGAAATCCTATGTAATATGTTTCACGTTTCCTATATTTCCTGTTTCCTATATTTCATGTTTCCTATATATACTGTTTCTTATATTCCTTCTTTCCTATGGTTCCTGACTCCTATGCTTAATATTTCTATATTTCCTATTTCCTAAGTTTAATGTTTCCTATATTTCCTCTTTACCTTTTTTGATGTTTCCTATGTATACGTTTTGCTATGTTTACTGTTTCCTATGTTTACTGTTTCATATTTTTATTGTTGCCTTTTTTCTTGCTTCCTAAGTTCAATGTTTCGAATGTATATTGTTTCGTATTTTAAAAATTCCTACGATTAATGTTCCTTATATTTACTATTAACTACGTTTCCAGTCTCTAATATTTCCTCTTTGTTATATTTGCTTTTTCCCATGTTTACTGTTTCCGATGTTTACTCTTCCGTATGCTTCTTATGTTTCCTCTTTCCAATGTTTAATGTATCTTTTGTTTCCTATAACCTATGTTTACTATTTCTTCCGTTTCGTGTTCCTTATATTTCATGTTTCCTATATTTACTGCTTCCCATGTGTCCTGTTTCCTTTATTTACCGATTACTATGTTTATTTTCTTTCCTGTTTCCTATGTTTAATATATTCTTATGTTTACTGTTAACTATATTTCCTGTGTCTTATATTTCCTGATTTCGATGGTTTTATCTTTTTATTGTTTCTTCTGTTTCCCGTGTCCAATGTTGACTGTTTCCTAAATTTCCTACAGTTTCCTATCTTCACTGTTTCTTATATAAACTGTTCACTGTGGCCCATGTTTCTTATATTTCCATTTGCCGATGTTCCCTTTTCCCATATTTACTGTTTCTTATGTTTATTATAAATATGTTTCATGTTTGCTTTTTCCCCTGTTCCCTACGTTTATTCAGTCGTCTGTTGCCTGTTCCCTATGTTTACTGCTTCCTATGTTGCATGTTTCCTGTATTTATTGTTTTTATGTGTCCTATGTTTACTGTTTTTTATGTTTGCCGTTTGCTATGATTAATGTTCCCTGTGTTTACTGCTTCCTCTATTTATATTTTCCTATGTTTATTTTTTCCTATATTTCCTGCTTCCAATGATAACTGTTTCTTATGTTTCCTGTTGCCTATGTTTAATGTTTTCTGTGTTTAATGTTTCTTATATTTACGGTTCCCTATATTTACTGTCTGCGATGTTGCCTGTTTCCTATATTACATGTTCCTTATGTTCTCTGTTTCACTTGGTTCCTATTTTCAATATTTACCGTTTCATTTATTTCTTGTTGCATATCTTTCATGCTTCCCATGTTTCTTCTTTCCTATGTTTACGGTTTCCTATTATCCTGTTTCCTATATTTCCTGTTACTTATGTTTAATGTCTCCTACGTTAACTTTTTCCATTGTTAACACTGTTCTTTATTTTTTGTTTCCTATATTTCCTGTTACTTAGTTTTACTGTTTCCATTGTTTCCTTTTTCCTTTGTTTACTGTTTCCTATACTTCCTGTTTCATTTGTTCCCTCTTTCCAGTATTCACTGTTCCATTGGAACGGTAGCATAGTGGTAATGTAACTGGGCTAGTAATCCACAGGCCTGGACTAATGATCCAGAGATTCAGTTAATTAAATAAATCTGGAATAAAAAGTGAGCAACCATGAAACTATCGGACTATTGGATTGTCGTAAAAAAACCATCTGGTTCACTAATGTCCTTTAGGGAAGGAAATCTGCCCTCGTTACCTGAACTATATGTGACTCCAGACCCACAGCAATGTGGTTGATTCGTAACTATCCTGTAAAATGGGCTGGCATAGCACTCAGTCGTAACAAACCGCTTCTAAACACAATATTAAGAATGAAACCGGACGGACCACCCGACATCCACCTCGGCATTGGCTTGGACACGGCAACAGCACACCAGGGCGACCCTGCAAAGTCCTCCTGATAAACATCAGGGGACTTGTGGCAAAATTGGGAGAGTTGTCAAGCAACAGCGTGACATAATCATAATCGCAGAATCATCAATTTCAAACAATGTCCCAAACACCTCCAACAAAATCCCAGGCTATGTCCTGTCCCAGCGGCAGGACAGACCCACCAGTGTTGGCGGCACATTGGCATACAGTCGGGAGGGAGTGGCCCTTGGAGTCCTCGACATTCACTCCGGACCCCATGAAGTCTCATGGCTTCAGGTCAAGTCAAGTATGGGCAAGTAAACCAACTTCTGATTACAACCTACCGCCACCCCCTCAGCTGATGAATCAGTAACTCCTCCATGTTGAACACCACTTGGAAGAAGCACTGAGAGTAGCAAGGGCACATAATTTACTGATATCCATTACCAAGAGTGGTTCGGTAGCACCACTACTGACCGAGCTGGCCGAGTCGTGATGGGTGTAACTGCCAGTCTGGGCCTGAGACAGGTGGTGAGCGAAGCAGCACGACGGAAAAACCTACTGGAACTCGTCCTCACCTAACTAGCCGTCGCAGATGCATATTTCCATGACAGTATTGGTAGCAGTGACCACCGCGCAGTCATTGTGGATACGAAGTCCCGTCTTCACACTGACGACACCCTCCATCGTGTTGTGTTGCACTACCACCTTGCTAAATGGGATAGCTTCAGAACAGATCTAGCAGCTCAAAAACTGGGCATCCATGAGGTGCTGTGGGCCATGTGCAGCAGCCGAATTGTATTCCACCCCAATCTGTAACCTCATGGCCCGGCATATCACTAACTCTACCATTACCATCAAGCAAGGGGACCAACCCTGGTTCAATAAGGAGTGCAGAAGAGCATGCCAGGAGAAGCACTAGGCGTACCTAAAAATGAGGTGCCAACCTGGGGAAACTGCAACACAGGACTACATGCATGCTAAAAAGCGGAAGCAGCATGCGATAGAAGGGCTAAGCCATCCCACAATCAACGGATCGGATCATAGCTCTGCAGTCCTGCTACATCCAGTCGTGAACGCTCGTGGACCATTGAACAACTAACAAGAGGCGGAGGCTTCATAAATATCCCCATCCTCAATGATGGTGGAGCCCAGCACGTCAGCGCAAAAGATAAGGCTTAGGCATTTGCAACCTTCTTCAGCCAGAAGTGCCGTGTGGCTGATCCATATCGGACTACACCTGAGCTCCCCACCATCACAGAAGCCAGTCTTCAGTCAATTCGATTCAGTCCATGTGATGTCAAGAAAAGGCTGAGCGGACTGGATACAGCAAATTCTATGGGCCCCCAAAACAACCCGACTATCGTGCTCCCGAACTAGCCGCAACTCTAGCCAAGCTGTTCCCGTGCAGCTACAACACTGGCATCTATCCGACATCTTGGAAAACTGCTCAAGTATGTCCTGTCCACAAAAATCAGGACAAATCCAATCCGGCCAATTATTGCCCAATCAGTCTACTCTCAATCATCATCAATGTGATGAAACGTATCATCGACAGCGCTATCAAGCGGCACTTACTAACCAGTAACCTGCTCACTGATGCCCAGTTTCGGTTCCCCAATAGACCACGCGGCTCCCTATCTTATTACAGCCTTGGTCCAAAGGAACTGAATTCCTGATGTGACGTGAGAGTAACTGCCCTTGACATAAAGGCAGCATTTGACCGAGTGTGACATCAAGGAGCCCTAGTAAAACTGAATTCAGTGGGATTCGGGGTGGAAAACATAACACTGGCTGGAGTAATACCTAACACAAAGGAAGATGGTTGTCGTGATTGAGGTCAATCATCACAGCCCCAGGACATCGCTGCAGGAGTTCCTCAGGGAAGAGTCCAAGGCCCAATCATCTTCAGCTGCTTCATCAATGATCTTCCCTCCACCACCTTAAACGTTCACTCCCTCCACCAGAGGCGTACCGTGGCTGCAGTGTGCACCATCTACAAGATGCACAATAACAAATAACCAAGGCTTCTTCGGCATCACCTCCCAAACCCGCGAACTCGCCCACCTAGAAGGCCAAGGGTGGCAGGTGCATGGGAACACCACCACCTCCAAGTTCCCCTCAAATTCACACACCATCCTGACTTAGAAGCATATCGCCGATCCTTCATCGTAGCTGGTTCAAAATCCTGGAACTCCCTCCCTAACAGCACTGTGGGAGGACCATCACCACACGGACTGCAGCAGTTCAAGAAGGCGGCTCGCCACCACCTTCTCAAGGGCAGTTAGGAATGGGCAATAAATGCTGGCCTTGCTAGCGACGCCCACATCCCATAATGGAATATGAAAAAGTGTTTAAACTTTCCTACGTTTAAAGTTCCCTATAATTGTTGTTTCCTCTGTTTACTTTTCCGTTATTTAAAGTTACTATTTTTACAGTTTCTTCTGTTTCCCCTTACCTCTGCTTCGTATTTCTTTTGTATCCTCTTTCCTATGTTTATTGTTTCCTTTGTTTAATATTTCTTATGTTTACTATTACCTAAGTTTCCTGTTTCCGATGTTTCCTGTTTCCTAGGATTATTTGATGTTTCCTATGTTTACTGATTCTTATGTTTCATGTTTCATATGATTTAGTGATTCTTATATATCCTGCTTCCTCTGATTAATATTCCCTATGATTCCTGTTCGTGCTGATTCCTGTCTCTGCTGATTCTGTTTCCCATGTTTACTGTTTCCTCTGTTTCCTCTTTTCTTTATTTTTTACTGTTTCCTTACGTTACATTTTGTTTAATATCCCATTTCCTATAACTTCGTTGTCCTGTATTTCCGCTTTTAGATGATTACTGTTTCCTCTGTTTCCTTTCTTTGTTACTGTTTCTCATGTGTCATGTTTCCAATGTTGACTCTTTCCTATATTTACATTTTAGTTTGTTTCCTCTCTCTTATATTTCATGTTTCCAAAATTTCTATTTCTTATATTTCCTGTTGGCTATGGTTACTGCTTCCTATAATTCCTCTTTCCTATATTTTCTGTTTCGTCTGTTTCCTGTGTCCTATGATTTGCCATTCCAACGTTTACACGTCCTTTAGTTTCCTCTTTCACTTCTTTGCTCTTTCCTATGTTTCCTGTTTCTTATGTTTCTTTTGCCTATATTTACATTATGTTACATGTACTGTTTCCTTAGATTAATGTTTCTTATGTTCCATCTTCCCTATATTTCCTGAATCGTATGTTTCCTTTTTTCCTATTTATCCTGTGTGTTATCTTGTCCGTTTCCAATGTGAATTGTTTCCAATGTTTACATTTTCTTATATTTCCTATTTTCTATGTTTACTGTTTCGTATAGTTACTGTTTCTGTGATTTACTGTTTCCTATGTTTCCTATTTCGTACGTTTCCTGTTTACTATATTTCCTGTTTCATATATTTCCTGTTGACTATAGTTACAGTGTGTTATGTAGACTGTGTTGTATTTTTAATGTTTCTTATGTTCCATCTTTCCTATGTTTAAGTTTATTATGTTTACTTTTTCCTGTGTTTCCTGTTTCCTATGTTTACTGTTCATTATGTGTCCTGTTTGCATTGTTTACTGTTTCGTATATTCCTTTTTCCTTCTTTTGCTCTTTACAGTATTGAAGCTTTCCTATCTTCCAGCTTTATATGTTTCTTGTTTCCTATATCTGCTGTTTCTGGTGTATCCTGTTCCCTGTTTAAAGTTTATGTTTGCTGTTTCCTAAGTTTACTGTTTCCTATGCTTACTATTACTTTTGTTTACTGTTTCATTATTCTACTGTTGGTAATGTTTCATGGACGGTATTTTGCGACCCCTATGGGTGCGTACGAGATGTGTAAACGTCCGTTGGGCCACGCAAGGTCCGGGGTTCGGCATGTGAAGCACATCCTTTAAAATCCGGTACTTGCGATCTGTCAAGAATTATCTTGAGAAGTCGCACAACACCAGGTTATAGTCCAACAGTTTTATTTAAAATTAGGAGCTTTCGGAGCGCTGCTCCTTCTTCAGGTACAAGTACAGTGAGGGAATACAAATTGGCAGCATATATACACAGAGAGCAATTTGTCTGCAGAGATACAATCTGTTAGGAAGGCATATCATCAAAGACACATCAGAGTACAGCTAACACAATGAGGTGGGTCACATGCTGCCGTCTGCAGTTGAGCTTTTAACTTTTTTTTTTGGTTGTTTTTTTTGTGTTTTTTTTTAAACTGGAAAGACAGACAACGATGTCGAGTCACGTTATGTAGCGTGAACTGGAAAGACAGACAACGACGTCGAGTCACGTTCTGTAGCGTAACACAAAAAAAAACAACCAAAACAAAAACAAAAAAAAAAGTTCGAAGCTCAACTGCAGACGGCAACATTTGACACGTTGGACCCCCTGTGACCCACCTCATTGTGTTAGCTGTACTCTGATGTGTCTTTGATGTAATGCCTTACTAACAGATTGTATCTCTGCAGACAAATTGCTCTCTGTGTATATATACTGCCGAATTGTATTCCCTCACTGTACTTGTACCTGAAGAAGGAGCACCGCTCCGAAAGCACGTGATTTTTAAAAAAAACTGTTAGACTATAACCTGGTGTTGTGCGACTTCTCATTTTTGTCCACCCAAGTCCAACACTGGCATCTCCGCATCAAGAATTATCTTGACAGATTATCCGCATCCACAGGAAAAGGGCCTCTGCGGGTGGAGAGTTGCGCTATTTGCGCAACTTCCGCCTGCTGAATGCCCGTGAAATTCACAGGACTGGTAAAAGCAGGCATAAGGACTGCTTTTACCAGCATAAGAGTTTTAAGAAATGGAAAAGTAAATCTGTATCACTCATTTATACATTAAAAGCCTTGTTCAATAAGGTAAGTTTATTTTTAAACCCGATAAAACATATTTTTTTTTCAAAATATTAAGTTTGTGATTAAAATATTTAATTGAATGGCATTTTAATTCATTTTAAGTATGTAATTTCTTTGTAAATTTATTTCATGTACTCGATTATTTTTTAATTGACCACCATTCATACTTATGTGGATTCGTACATACTGAACTCCCATTAGTATGAATGGAGATCTCCTTCTTTTATTAGTTGGGCCGGACCACGTTATCCCAGGGCATCTTGCGAACCCTCTCCGCCCCTGGGATACGTGGGCCTCTTCCTGCGGTTACCCGGAGAGGCCCAGGATTGCAAGCCTCCATACCTCCCGGGTCCTCAGGTAAATGCCTAGATTATTTACAGGTCGGAGGCATACGTCTGCAGGAAGCCTTCGAATGAAAATTTTGGGCCCATATTTTCAATCTTTCCTTTTTCCTACATTTACAGTTTCCCATATTTCCTGTTTCCTATGGTTACTGTTTCATGTTTTTTTTTCGTTTCATGTTTCCTGTTTCCTCTGTTTAAATTGTCTTATCTTTCCTCTTTCCTGTGGTAACTGTTTGTTAGTTTGTTCGTTTTCCTGTTTCCTGTTTTCTATATTTATAATGTCTCATGTTTCCTGTTTTCAATGTTTCATTTGTCCTATGTTTCCTGTTTCCTATATTTACTATTTCTTATATTTACCTTTGTTAATGCTTTCAATTTTGGCTTTTTCCTATGTTCCTGTTTTGCTATATTTCCTGTTTCGTTTGTTTCATGTTTCCTATATTTACGGTTTAAAATGTTAAATTTTTCTTATGTTTCCTTTTTTCTATGTTTACTCTTTCCTGTATTTCCTCTTACCAATATTTTCTGTTTCCCATGTGTCCTCTTTATTCTTTTTTTACTGATTCCAATTTTGCGTGTTTCCTATGCTTCTTTTTCCTATATTTACTGTTTCATATGTTTCCTCTCTCCTATGTTTATTGTTTGTTTTGTTTCCTCTTTAATATTTTTCCTGTTTCCTCTGTTTGCTGTTTCGTATGGTTCCTGTTTCCTATGATTCCTATGTTCAATGTGTCCTATGTTGTCTGTGTCCTATGTTCACCGTTTCAAATATTTTATGTTTCTTATGACTACGTTTTCCTTGTTTATTTTTTTTCTTATGCTCCCTCTATCTTAGGTTTAGGATTTTTCATGTTACCTATTTCTTATGTTGAATGTTGTAGTTGGATGCCAACCGGATTGCACTCCACGGAGACCTGCAACCATGTGCTGTTTGGCTTTTGAAGAATCTCCTGTTCAAGTGGTACGTTAATGAATGACGGGTAAAGTGGGCACTACATCAACATTAATGAATGAAACCCGTTACTTCAATAAGGTTATTAAATAAGGTTCTTGAACACTGAAATGAGGTGTCATAGACGGGATAGAGAGGGGGATTAAAAAGGAGGGGGTCGCAATATTGATTAGAGAATCAATTGCGGCTGTGAGGAGGGAGGATATCTTAGAAGGATCAACAAATTTCACCCCACCAGCCTCAACATTCAATGGATCATCCTATGCCATTTTCGCCACCTCCAGCGTGATCCCACCACCAAATGGATCTTCCCCTCACCTCCCCTTTCAGCATTCCGCAGGGACCGCTCCCTCAACGGCACCCTAGTCCACTCCTCTACCACCCCTAGCACCCCTTCCCCTTCGCCCGGCAACTTCCCATGCAAGCGCAGGAGATGCAACACATGCGCTTATACCTCCCCCCTTCCAACTGTCCAGGGCCCCAAACACCCCTTCCAGGTGAAACAGCGATTTACTTGCACTTCCTGCAATTTAGTATACTGTATTCGCTGCTCACGATGTGGTCTCCTTCACATTGGGGAGACCAAACGCAGATTGGGTGACCGCTTTGCGGAACACCTCCATTCAGTCCGTAAGCGGGACCCCGAGCTCCCGGTGGCCTGTCACTTTAATTCTCCACTCCACTCCCACTCTGACCTCACCGTCCTCGGCTTCTTGCATTGTTCCACGGAAGCTCAGCGTAAGCTCGAGGAACAGCACCTCATCTTTCGTTTATGAATTCTACAGCCCTCTGGACTCAAAAAGAGTTCAACAATTTCAGATCATAACCCATCACATATATATATATATATATTTTTTTATCCACCCTTTTGTTAGGCCTTTTTTTCTTCCCTCCCAGAAGCTGGCAGCTGTCCTTCATTCTGCCAGCGCATTTCACACTTCATCTAGAGCCATACTTTGTTCCTCAACCTGTCACATTACCACCTCCTCTTGCCTCTTAATGTCTCTTAATCTCTCCTGCTTTCTATCCTATCACTAACCATCCCTTTTGTTCTTTCAATCCCACCCGTTTTTCCCAGCATTATTCTTGCTTTAAAATCTATTTCATTTCCTGCTTTTTTCCAGTTCTGACGAAAGGTCTTCGACCTGAAACGTTAACTCTGTTTCTCTCTCCACGGATGCTGCCTGGCCTGCTGAGTTTTTCCAGCGTTTTCTGTTGTTGTATCAAATGAGGAAATATGGGTTGAACTGAAAAACAAAAAAAGGGCAATCACGCTGCTGGGAGTGTACTATAGAACTCTTAACAGTCAAAGGGAGATTAAAATAGCCAATATTTAGGCAAATTTCTGAGAAGTGTAAAAATAGGGCAGTAGTAGCAGGGGATTTCAACTTCCCCAATATTAACTGAGATAAAATTCGCGTGAAAGGCATAGATGGAGCAGAATTCTTAAAATGCATTCAGGAGAACTTTTTTAGCCAGTACGTACCCAGCCCAACAAGAGTGGCGGCGGTTCTGGACCTAGATTTAGGGAATGGCTCTGGATCCAATTTTAGGGAACGACGTTGAGCAGGTGGGAAGGATATCAGTGAGCAGCATATTGTAGGTAGTGATCATAATTCAGTTAGATTTATGGTAGTTATGGAAAAGCAAAAGGATATACCAGGAATACAAGTTCTCAATTGGGGAAAAGCTAATTTGATTACGCTGAGCAGTGATTTAGCCAAAGTGGACTGGAGACAGAAACTTGAAGGCAAATCAGTGTCAAAGCAGTGGGAGGTATTCAAGGAGGAGATAGGGAGGGTTCAGAGCAAGTATGTTCCATTAAAGAAAAATGGTGGAACCAATAAATATCGAGCTCCCTGCATGTCAAGGGGCATACAGGGTAGGATAAAGAAAAAAAGGGAAGCTTATGACAGATAGCGTGGACTCAAATACTGCAGAAAGCCGAGAGGAGTATAGAAAGTACAGGAGGGAAATGAAAATAGAAAATAAGGAAAGCAAAGAGAGAGCATTAAAAAATATTGGCTAGTAAAATCAAAGTAAACCCAAAGCTGTTTTATAAATACATTAAGAGCAAGAGGATAAGTAAAGTAAGAGTAGGGCATATTAGAGACCATAAACGTAACCTGTGTGTGGAAGCTGAACCCATGGGTATGGTTCTTAATGAATGCTTTGCGTCTGTTTTCATAAAAGAGGGGACGATGCAGACAGTTTTTTAATTCGTTTTATGGGATGTGGGCATCGCTGAGAAGGCCAGCATTTATTGAAATCCCCAGTTGCCCTTGAGAAAGTCGTGGTGAGCCGCCACCTTGAAAAGCTTCATTCCATGTGGTCAAGGTCCTTCCACAGTGCTGTTAGGTAGGCAATTCCAAGATTTTGACCCAGCGACGATGAAGACTCCGCGATTCACTTCTAAGTCAGGATGGTGTGTGACTTGGAGGGCTACTTGGAGGTGCTGGTGTTCCCATGCGCCTGCTACACTTGTCCTTCTATGTGGAAGAGATAGCGGGCTTGGGAGATGCTGCCGAAGAAGCCTTGGCGAGTTGCTTCTTTGCATCATCCGAATGGTACACACTGCAGCCACAGTACGTCGATGGTGGAGTGAGTGAATGTTTAATGTGGTGGAGCGGGTGCCAATCAAGCCGGCTGCTTTGTCCTGGATGGTGTTGAGCTTCTTGAGTGTTGTTGGAGCTGCACTCATCCAAGCAAGTGGCGAGTATTCCATCAAAATCCTTACTTGTGCCTTGTAGATGGTGGAAAGTCTTTGGGGAGTCAGGAGGTGAAATACTCGCCGCAGAATACATAGCCTCTGACCTGCGCTTGTTGCCAAAATATTTATGCGTCTGGTCCAGTGTCTGTTCAATGAATGTTGATGGTGGGGTATTCGGCATTGGTAATGCCGTTGAATGACAAGGGGCGTTGGTTAGACTCTCGCTTGTTGGAGATAGTCATTGCCTGGCAAATCCGTGGTGCGAATGTTAACTGCCACTTCTCAGCCCAAGCCTGAACTGCGTCCAGATCTTGTTGCATGCGGTCATCGATTGCTTCATTATCTGAGGAGTTGTGAATGGCGCTGAACACTGTGCAGTCATCAGCGAAAATCCCCATTTCTGAAAATATGTTGGAGGGAAGGTTATTGATGAAGCAGCTGAAGATGGTTTTGCCTAGGACATTGCAATCAGGGAGGAGGATTGTAAAATATTAGATGGACTAAACATAGTGTAACTTGAAGTATTAAGGGGTGTAGCGTCTTTGAACGTGGATAAATCCCCAGGCCCGGTTGAAATGTATCCCAGACTGTTAAGAGAAGTAAGAGAAGAAAGAGTAGAGGCTCTGACCATCATTTGCCAATCCTCTCTGGCTACAGGTGTGATACCTGAAGACTTGAGTAATTCTAATGTGGTGCCGTTGTTATAAAAGTGAGAAAGGGATAGACTGAGTAATTACTGGCCAGTCAGCCTAACCTCGGGGTTGGGAAAATTATTGGAAAAATTTCTTAGTGACAGGATAAATCATCATTTAGAACGACACGGATTAATCAGGGACAGTCAGCATGGATTTGTTAAGGGTAGGTCGTGTCTGACTAAATTGATTGAATTTTTGGAGGAGGTAATCAGGAGGGTAAATGACGGTAGATTCAATGTTTCCAAGGGGAGACTAGATAGGCACTTGAGGGAAAGAAAATTGCGGAACTACGGGGATAGAGCGGGGGAATGCGACTGACTGGATTGCTCTACAGAGAGGCGGCACGGACTCGATGGTCCGAATGACCTTCTTCTGTGCCGTTATGACTCTATGACGCTATGAGGGTAGTGCGATGATATAGTCTATATATATTTTAGCAAGGCTTTTGATAAGGTCCCCCATGGCAGACTCGTCACGAAAGTAAAAGCCCATGGGTTCCAAGGCAAAGTGGCAAGTTGGATCCAAAATTGGCTTAGAGGCAGGAAACCGAGTGTAATGGTCGAAGTGTGTTTTTGTGGCTGGAAGGCTGTTTCTAGTGGGGATCCGCAGGGCTCAGTACTGGGTCCTTTGCTTTTTGTGGTATATATCAATGATTTGGACATGAATGTAGGAAGTATGATAAAGAAGTTTTCAGGTGATACAAAAATTGTCCGTTTGGTTGAAATGAAGGATACAGCTACAGACTGCAGGAAGATATCGATGGACTGGTCAGGTGGGCAGGACAGTGCAAATAGAAAGCAATTTGGAGAAGTGTGAGGTAATGTATTTGAGGAGGGCTAACAAGGCAAGGGAATAGACTATAAATGGTAGGGCACTGAGAAGTGCAGAAGATCAGAGGGACCTTGGACTGCTTGTCCACAGATCCCTGAAGGTAGCGTGACAGTTAGATAAGTTCGTTAAGAAGGCTTACGGGGTACTTGCATTTATTAGACGAGGCATAGAATATAAGAGCAGGGAGGTTATGCTTGAACTGTATAAAACACTAATCAGACCGCAGCTAGAATACTGCGTGCAGTTCTGGTCACCACATTACAGGAAGGTTGTGATTGCACTAGAGGGGGTGCAGAGGAGATTTACGAGGATGATGCCTGGCTGGGGAATTTTAGCTATGAGGAAAGATTTGATAGGCTGGTGTTGCTTTCTTTGGAACAGAGGAGGCTGAGTGGAGACCGAATTGAGGTGTATAAAATTATGAGGGGCCGAGATGGAGTGGATAGGAACGACCTATTTCCCTTAGCAGAAGGGCAAATAACCAGGGGGCATAGATTAAAATTAATTGTTCAGAGGTTTAGTGAGGATTTGGAACTAACTGCCTTAAATGGTGGTAGAGGCAGATACCCTCATCACATTTGAAAAGTGCATGGATATGCACGAAGTGCCATAACCTAGAAGGCTATGCACCAAATGCTGGAAAGTGAGATTAGGATGGATAGTTCTTTGTCGGCGGCACGGACAAGATGGGCCGGAAGGCCACCTTCAATGCTGTTAATTTCTATAATGATTTCTATAATTTCACATCCCCAGAGGCCGATGGCAGCCGACTTAATGGCCAATTAATTTTACTGCTTGGATTGTAGCAAACTTCACCATGGTTTGCTCTGAGTGTTATGGACCCATTGACAGAGGGCAGGTTCTAGTGACTGAATTGGGCACGTTACATCACTACCTGTGATTGACGAACAAAATGGGACTCTAGATCATCTAACTACCACGCGGGGTCTCAATGTAAAACATAGAAACTTAGCAAAATAGGAGCAGGATTAGGCCCTTTCTGCCCTTCGAGCCTGCTCCGCCATTCAATATGATCATGGCAGATCTTCTATCTCAATACCATATTCCTGCTATCTACTTATTAAATATAATCAGTGACTTGGCCTCCACAGCCTTCTGTGGTAGAGAATTCCACAGGTTCACCACCCTCAGAGTAAAGAAATGTCTCCTTATCTCAGTCCTAAATTTCCTACCCCATATCCTGAGACTGTGACCCTTCGTTCTAGAGCCCCCAGCCAGGGTAAACATCCTCCCTGCATCCAGTCTGTCTAGCCCTGTCAGAATTTTATACGCTTCAATTTGATCCCCTCTCATTTTCCTGAACTCCAGTGAATACCGGCCTAGTCGACCCAATCTCTACTCATACGACCGTCCTGCCATCCCAGGAACTAATCTGGTGAACCTTCGCTGCACTCCCTCTATGACAAATATATCCTTTCTTAGGTAAGGAGACCAAAACTGCCCACAGTACTCCAGGTGTGGTCTCACCAAGTCCCTGTATAACTGTAGTAAGACATCCTTGCTCCTGCACTCAAATCCTCTTGCAATGAAGGCCAACATATCATTGACTTCCTAAAATCATTATTTCACCCTGGCAAGTGTAGGGCATGCGCTCTTTCTACAGAGAAATGCGATGTTCTGCATAACACCGTGATCTGGAGCTGGCCTCATCCAAAGGGGGAGTGTTCTCCACGTCTGGATCCTTCCCATCACGCTCCCGTTTGTAGTCAGGGCTCTCAACCCACCGGTGGTCAATCAGGGGTTGATTCTCCTTCAGTATGGTAGATAATCTGGTCTGTGGGATACAAAAGTGAGGCGTCACAACCCTCCCTCTCGTTTTTACCATTACCGCAACCCCTTACGGATCCACCACATTCCATCATCTCTACAGTACAGACCGCTTCCGACCTCACATGATAAACTCTGTAGGGAGCAGTTTAGGGCCCATTAGTTCAGAACAGTCACTGAACGGTCAAACTCTCTGTCCCAGTGACTATCATTGCTGAACACGCTGTGAATCGGGGTTGGATTTCTTTCCTGTGACGATCAGCTGTCGAGTTTCACTAATGCATTCAGTACACTCAACCTCAAGGATCAGTCAAATGGACCGAACCACTTAGATACATATGGATGACTGAATTGGCCAGGATGGATGATCCTAACATCAGGATGATCGCCACAACCCAAACCCACTGATCATTGTAAATGGACCTAACAATCCAGATACATGTGGGGGAGGGGACTGGCCAGGATGAACTGATCATTACAAACAAAGGGTCTCCACAGCCCAACCCCATTGGTCATTGTAAATGGACCGAAACCCCTAGCTACATGTTGGGGACGGGACGGGCCAGGATAGTCTGCTCATTACAAGAGAATGAACACTGCAATTCCAACCGCACTGATCAGTGGAAATGGACCGAAACATCTACACACATATGGGTGAGGGGGCTAGCACATTTCAACAACAACCTTCATTTATATAGCGCATTTAACTTAGTAAAAGGCCCCAAGGCGCTTCACATGAGCATAATAAGACAACATAAGGCTACGGAACCAAAGAAGGAGACATTAGGACAAGTGACCAAAAGCCTCATCAGAGGTAGCTTTTAAGGAGACTTAAAGGAGGAGAAAATAGACAAGTTTGGGGATGGAATTGCAAAGTTTGGTGCGGAGACAGCTCAAGGCACGGCTGTTAATGTTGGGAAAATAAAGCGGAGGATGCACATGAGGCCAGATTATGACCAATCGTAGGGCTGGAGGAGGTTACACAGATAGGAAGCGGCGCGGCCATGCAGGCATTTGAACACGAGAATGAGAATTTTAAAATCGAGTCATTTCTGCAACAGGACTCAATGTAGTTCAAGGAACAGAGGGTGATGTGTGAGCGGAACTTTATGCGAGTTCGGTTAAAGTCAGCAGAGTTTTGGGTGAGCTTAAGTTTAAATAGCGTGTAAGATGGGAGTCGGGACAGGTTTGCATTGTGTAAGTCAAGATGGTGGTAACAAAAGCCTGTAGGTTTTTAGCAGCAGAAGGGGCGGAGCTGGGGGTTATGACGTAGCCTTTGTGATAGACACGAGATGGGGTCAGAAGCTCAGCTCAGCGTCTAAATGGGAGGCCGAGGATGTGAACAGTCTGCTTCAGCCTGAGACATTTGCCAGGGAGGGAACGGAATTTGTCGCTAGGAGCAAATAAAATGGATTCAGTCTTCCCAATGTTTAATTGAAGTATATTTTGACTCATTCAGGACAGCATGTCAGACAAGTGTTTTGATATCACAGAAGCAGTGCAGCGGTCGAGAGAGTTGGGTTGACGTACAGCGGTGTGTCGTCAGTGTATATATGGAATCTGACGGTGTATTTCCGGATGATGTCGCTAAGGGCATATATAGATAGGATGGCAAAAGAGTATAAACTTCGAAGACTCCAGAGGTAACTTTGCGAAAACTCGAACATAAGCAATTGCATGATATTCTCTGGCTATGAGTGCATGGTTAACACTGGAACTAAATGAAGGCAGGTCTATTGAACTTGAAAATGGAGGAGTGGCATTGAAGAAGGTTGATCTTGTCAGCCATGAAAATGATAGGAGGAATGAGGAGGGATAATGCACTGTGGTGACAATTACATAAGAATTTAGTTTGCGAATTCAATAAGAACCGTTTCAGTGCTGTGGCAAGGAAAGAAACATGATTGGAAAGAATCAACCAAGGAGTTAGCAGTAATATGCCACGGATCTGGGAGAGGAATAGGAGATTGTATATGGGGCGGTAATTTGCAAAGACAGAGGGTCAAGGGTGGATCTATTTGGGTGACGGCAGACTTGAAAGGGAGCGAACAGTATCAACGGTGTTCATAATAGTAGCTGGCATGAGAGCTAGAAAGGGAAGCTGGTTGATCAGCAGTTTAGTGGGAATAGGGTCGAGAGAGACGGGGTGGGTCTCGTCTACAAAAGTAGCTCGCGGAAAACACAGTGGGAAATTGGGAACATAGGGGAATTCACGATAATACGAGAACTCGGAAAGTACAAAGACAGAGCAGGCGAATTTAGGGCAATACGCCAATTGTTAATTAGAAAAAGAATAAAGGTGACTTTAGTGAATCTCAGTAAAAGTTATATTAGAAATAAAGGACAAGGCAATTTAGGAGAACACATTAACTGTTAAATTATAAATGGGGACGGGGGGATATAGGGGAACACAGTAACTGTTCAATTGGGAAAAAAGGACTGGGGAATTTAGATAACACAGTAACTGTTTAATTAGAAATAGAATAACGTTGAATGTAGTGGAACAAAGTAACTGTTTAGTTAGAAATGGATACAATGGCGATTATGGGGAACACTGTAACGTTTTAATTAGGAGCAGAGAACGGGAGATTTTAGGGGAATATATTACCTATTTAATTAGGAATAGAGAACAGGGAATTTAAGATAGAACAGTAACCGTTGAATTAGAAATTATGTCTCATGGAAAATAGTAACCATTTTTATAGAAGTAGAACACAGGAGAACATGGTTACTGTTTAGTAACAAATAGAGGGAACAGAATGTCAGGGAAACACAGTAACTGTTACTTAGAAATAGAAATTCTCAAGGGATCACAACGATTATTTAATTAGAAATAGGGGCAGGAGATTCTCAGCTATATGGGACTGAATTTTACACGCTAATGTAATGGTTATCTTGTTCATGCCTTTGCTCTCTATTTTATATATTGATGTTCGATGATGTGGTTGATCACACATCGCCTTCTCATGACTGTAGTTTGGTGCAGATGTATCGCTAACTGATAGAATTGAAATTCCTGGCTGATGCCTAACACTTTACTTAAATACAGTTGGTCGTCGGAATAGAGTTAAATGAGAATGTGCCTATTACAAAAATCTGGCAGAAATTCACCACCACTTCCTCCAAAAGCTGGATGCCAGCCGAATTGGTCGATCCTGGGGTCCACGGGGAAATTAAACCACGTGGCGTTTGGCATTTTGAAACTCAGCATGACGCGGTACGTTGAACAGTGACACGGAAAGGGGGCACTTAATTACAATTAATAAATGAAGCTCATTCATATTTAAAGCACTGAGGCTACTTTCAGAGTAATTTTTTCAATAAGGTCCTTGAGCAATACAGTGAGGTGTCATCGGTTTATTGAGCACGCAGTACATGTGTAATAGTACTTACACCTAGACTTAAAATGTAAAAATTACAGCCACACCTGATGATTGTTGCTTGGTAATTCAAATGTGTTAGAGTTGTGAACTCAGTATCAGAGCCTTTTAAAAATTTAAAATACTCATTACAAATAACACGTTTTTATACATTTCTCTCTTTCCCCTACTTGGAAATCCACACTGTTCTGTATTACATAATTATATAATAGTTAAATTTCAACTCAATACAAGGATAATTAAGTTACTTATCTTTATCAATCGCGATTATTTACCTTAGCTGTTATTTTCTCCACTGGGCTGTCATGTAGTATAATTTAGTTCGCTATCTTATCGTTAGTTCAACTCTTGATCCATATAATTGCAATTCTACCAAGTCAAGGCTAGAATTATAAGTATTGCTTTGTTTCTGCATCATCGATGTCAAGTAAAAATGATAATGTATGCCCAGATGTTTCCATGGAAGAGGTAACACCATCCCACACGTTATCAACCGATTAACGTTCTCTGAAATTTATGAATCAGTTTGCATTTCATCCCCTCCCCCTTTTTCCAGCTTTATCCTTGCTTTAAATCTATTTCATATCCTGCTTTTTTCCAGTTCTGACGAAAGGTCTTCGACCTGAAACGTTAACTCTGTTTCTCTTTCCACGGATGCTGCCTGGCCTGCTGAGTTTTTCCAGCGTTTTCTGTTGGTTGATACATGAGCATATATCCGGTTTCACTTGCAATATATGAAGGGGCTGCATAATCGCCTTGGTAATGCACGGTGCTTGTCAGTAAGGTAGTTAAAAAACGAACGATAGTTGTCAGCCACAACAGTATAAAACTGCCTGATACAGTGAACAGTAAAATTATGGATATCCTTCGGTTCTCCATCTATGGATCGCTCTCATTCTCACTGCTGTCACCCCGGAGTCCCCTGTGGGCTCTGCTGGCCTCTAAAATACGTCTGACTGTCAAACAATTAAACAGTAATATCAAAGCATATGCAAACCAATCAAATAAAATGCTATGTAACCAGGAGATGACTGCACCTATAGGCGATGTAAAAAATTCTACTCTTGTGCGGCAACCTGAGGGGACATTGTTAATCATTCGATCAGATTCTTATGCAAACCAAAAAGGGAGGCTCTATAAACAGATCAGGACAGAGACCGTTGTAATGTCCGCAGCCGCTGTTCTCACTGTGCAATACTTTGCTTTAAACTTCACGCAGCCTATAGCTGCAAATCTGTCAAATGTGAACGAGACGGTAAACCACACCGACACATGTAGGGTAATACACTGCACGTCCATAATGATCTTACAAACAGAAGTGTAGGACAGGAATGAATTTGGAAAGTAATGACTGAAACTGCGGTTCACTAATATATTGAAGATCATGACCAGCAAATCTGCTGTTGCTATGGCCACCATGTAGACAGAGATACATTTGGAAAGTCCGCAATTTCCCCTGGAGAGAATCACGATTGTCATTAGGTTCGCTGTGAGAAAGAGGGACAAGCTGTAAGTCACGGGGACACTCAGATATATCTCCAACATATTGTGCGGAAATGTGCAGATGTGTCCCTACTTAGCGTTATGTACACGGATTATTATCATGAATATAGGCGAGATTTGACGACATTTTATTTAAAAGAATTAAATCTTTGAACATTCAATATACAGGGACTGAAAAGCCGCCGTCCTTCCAGAATACTTCAGTCAAGTATTGAATGTATTTTCGCGAAAGGGAATCACGGCACAAATGAGCTGATTATTATGGACACTGAGCAATACATTCTGTAGTGGGCGGTGAACTTTTGGATATGCCAGGGAATCAGCCTTGCCCTCCCTCAGTATAGAAGGAATACTGAGCGCCCGGTGCAAGCGACCTACCGACCAGAACAGCGCCTCATCGGCCGTGCGGACTGTTCGAATTCCCACTGATATTGACCAACTTATCCAGGCGAATAAATAAGAATGCAATGAGGACATTATCGGAATCTGTTCCATAATCATTAACAGTGAGATAGTCAACAGCTATAAGGCAACACGATGCATTGACTTACTTGGAATGCCAAAGGCTGCGAGAACATGGTCCTAAATGTCCCTTATCTGTAGATGGCCGCACCATTATTTTTGAAGATTTGTGTGAATTCTGTGTGGCTTTACGATTCCGACTAGAGCGTATCTGATATCCGTTAATGCTGCCCATTTATGTAGCATCGGCGAAGCGGTGAGATAAACAGGTTTACACAACAATTGCCGTTAGTTACAGTCAATTAACAAACAATTAGAACGTGTCCGCTTCAGTGCGCCCGGGACGCCAATGGGGAAATTGAAAAGCTCAGTCCATGAAACAGCGACTGTTAAAATCAATGAACGGAAAAAAATCCCAGAGGGATTGTGGTCTGCGCATGTCCCGTAAACAATGAAGGGAATATTTCTGCTGGACTCTGCAATAGGTTCTTGGTACCTTAGCTTAATTCGGTCAAAGCGTCACTCATTCATTACATAACTAAAATGTGTTTTGTACTCTAATGATGACTGATGATGAATCAGCTCTATCATTACTGAAGATGACTCATCTCTGAACTTACTGGTGTTGAGCCTACTGTAACATTGCTGTTAGTGACCCGACGCTAACATTACTGGTGGTGACCCTACTCTAACATGACTGGTGGTGACCCTACTCTAACATTACTGGTGGTGACCCTACACTAACATTCCTGGTGGCGACCCTACTCTAATATTACTGGTGGTGACCCTACTCTAACATTACTGGTGGTGACTCTACTCTAAAATTATTTATGTTGACCCTACTCTAACATTACTGGTGGTCACGCCACTTTAACATCACTTTTGATGACTCTACTCCAACATTAATCTTGGTGATCCTACTCTAACATTACTGATCGTTTACTGATTTCTATGTTGAGAGTTTCCTTCGTTTACTTTTTCTTATATTTCCATTTTACTCTGTTTACTGTTTCCTATGTTTCCGGTTTTCCATGTTTATTGTTTCCTATATTTACTATTTTCTATGTTTACTGTTCGCTATTTACTTGTTTCATATATTTCCTGTTTCGTTGGTTTACTGTTTCTTATGTTACTTTTAACTATATTTCATGTGTCTTATATTTCCTGTTTCCTAAGTTTCATTTTCCAATGTGTAATATATCCTATGTTTATTGTTTTCCGTTTCCAATGTTTCCTGTTTCATGTTTCTTGTGTTTACTGTTTTCTATGTTTTTTCTTTCCAATGTTTACTCTTTCCGATGTTTCACCTTTCCTATGTTTCATATTTCCTGTTTACTCTTTCCTATGTTTCCTCTATCCTATGTTTATTGTTTCCTTTTCTGTGGTTCCTATGTTTCCTGTTTCCCACGGTTCCTCTTTCCTATGTTGACTGTTCCTTATGTTTACTGTTAACAGCATTTCCTGTGTCTAATCTTTGCTATTTGCTATATTTGCTATTTCCCATGTTTACAGTTTCCTATGTTTACTATTCTCTATGTTTCTTATGATTTCCCTTTCCTATGTTTACTATTTCTACTGCTTCCTCTTTCCTGTTTCCTATCTTTACTATTTCCTAGATTAACTGTTCCATATGTTTACTGTTCCATATATTTCCTCTTTCCTATATTTCCGCTTTCCTATGTTTACTGTTCCATATGTTTAATGTTTCCAAAGTTACAATTTCCTGTTTCCTATATTTACTCTTTCCTATTTTTCAGCTTTCCAATGTGTCGTCTTTTCTATGTTTAATCTTTCCTATGATTACTGTTTACTGTTTCCTATCTTCACTGTTTCTTATTTTTAATGTTTACGATCGCCCGTATCTTTTTATATTTATTTTTGCCTATGTTTCCTTTTCCCATGTTTCCTATTTTCTTTGATGCGGCGATGCCGGTGTTGGACAGTGGTGGACAAAAGTGAGAAGTCGCACAACACCAGGTTATAGTCCAACAGTTTTATTTGAAATCACAAGCTTTCAGAGCGCTGCCCCTTTGTCAGCAGCGCCGAAAGCTTGTGATTTCAAGTAAAACTGTTGGACTATAACCTGGTGTTGTGCGACTTCCCTATTTTCTTTGTTTCATGTATGCTATATTTCCTGTTTCCTATATTTACTGTTTCCGATGGTTACTATTTGTTATGTTTTGTTATTCTGATATTTACTGCTTCCTAAGTTATTGTTTCCTATGATTCGTGTTTCCTATGATTCTTTTTTCCTATGCTTACATTTTCCTATGTTTTATATTTCATGTTTCCTATTTACTGCTTCCTGTATAATATTTTTCCTGATTCATAAGTTCCAGGTTTCCTATGTTTACTCTATCTTATGTTTCCTTTTCCCTCAGTTTCATATGTCCTGTTTACTATTTTTTCAGTTTTGTCTGCTTAATATTTCGTTTTTTTACTATTTCCTATGTTTCCTTGTTCCTCTTCTCTATATTTACTGTGTCCTATGTTTACTGTTTCTTATGTTTCATATTTTCTATTTTTACTGTTTCTTATCAAACAATCATGAAAATTTACGCCACGGAAGGAGGCTATTGTGTCTGTACAATTTTTCCTGTTGCTTCTTTTTACGGTTTACTATGTTTACTGTTTAATATGTGTACTGTTTCCTATATTTACTATTTCTTATTTTTTCCTATTTCCTTTGTTTCCCGTTTCTTATGTTTCCTGATCCTGATATTTCCTGGTTGCTATGTGTCATGTTTAATATCCAGAAGACTCTTGGATGGCTAATGTAAAAGCTGTATTGAGGAAGGGAGTTAGAACATTTCCAGGGGACGATAAACCAGTCAGCCTAAGATCGGTAGTAGGAAAAATAATGGAATCCCTACTAAATGAGAACATAGAAGAATATTTAGAAGTAAAATTATGGAACATATAGGCAATATTAACCACAATATAATACGATTTAAGTTGATAATAGATAATGACATAAGTATGAGAAAACCAGGTTAATAGATTGGAGCAAAGATGATTTTTAGGGGCTGTGAATACAACTGGAAAGAAAATTGGGCAACAATATTGGCAAACAACGATGTTAACGACAATGGGAAACATATAACATGTTGTTCAACAGAGTGCAGGGAAAATATATTCAGCTAAAATGAAAGAACAAACTAAAAAATAATGAGACTCCATGGATGAATAAAGACATAAAGGAACAATTGAGGATACATTAACTACACAGAGAGCAGAGAAGTGCATGATGAAAGAGAATACGAAGGGATTACGAGAGAAGTCAAAAAAACAATTAAGAAGGCAAAGAGGAACTATGAAATTAAATTATCGAGTAACATGAAACAAAATAGTAAAATATTTTAGAGGCACACACTTTCGCGGGCTTTTCTTCACAGGCTGTTGTCGGGAGCGACGAGACCGGAGGTGCTGTGAGGTGCTGTGAGTATTTGAACTCACTTTCGCGGGCTTTTCTTCACAGGCTGTTGTCGGGAGCGACGAGACCGGAGGTGCTGTGAGGTGCTGTGAGTATTTGAACTCACTTTCGCGGGCTTTTCTTCACAGGCTGTTGTCGGGAGCGACGAGACCGGAGGTGCTGTGAGGTGCTGTGAGTATTTGAACTCACTTTCGCGGGCTTTTCTTCACAGGCTGTTGTCGGGAGCGACGAGACCGGAGGTGCTGTGAGGTGCTGTGAGTATTTGAACTCACTTTCGCGGGCTTTTCTTCACAGGCTGTTGTCGGGAGCGACGAGACCGGAAGCGGACCAGGTGGGAAGCACCCAGGTGAACGGCATTTAAGGAGGGTGTGTGCGGGAAGTGTGTCCAGCTGCAGCTCATGTGGGACCGCATGACGGCCCTTGAGCTGCGGATGGACTCACTTTGGAGTATCCACGATTCTGAGAGGGTTGTGGATAGCACATTTAGTGAGTTGGTCACACCGCAGGTTAAGGCCAGCGTAGATAGTACATGGGTGACCAAAAGGCAGAGCAAGGGCAGGAAGGTAGTGCAGAAATCCCCTGGGGTTGTCTCCCTTAGCAACAGGTTCACCGCCTTAGGTGCTGTTGTCGGGGGGGGATGACTCATCGGGGGAAGGCACCAGCAGCCAGGCTCATGGCACCATGACTGGCTCTGTTGCAAAGAAGGGAGGGAAAAAGAGTGGCAGGGCTATAGTAATAGGGGATTCGATTGTAAGGGGAATAGATAGGGGTTTCTGTGGTCGCGACCGAGACTCCAGGATGGTATGTTGCCTCCCTGGTGCAAGGGTCAAGGATGTCTCGGCGCGGGTGCAGAACATTCTGGAGGGGGAGGGGGAACAGCCAGTTGTCGTGATACATGTTGGTACCAACGACGTAGCTAAAAAAAGGGAAGAGGTCCTACAAGTAGAATTTAGGGAGTTAGGAGCCAAGCTAAAAAGTAGGACCTCGAAGGTAGTAATCTCTGGATTACTACCAGTGCCACGTGCTAGTAAGAGTACAGAGAACAGGATAGTTAGGCTAAATACGTGGCTTGAGCAGTGGTGTAAGAGGGAGGGTTTTAAATTTTTGAGGCATTGGAACCAGTTTTGTGGTAGGTGTGACCTATACAAAAGGGACGGTCTACACCTGTGCAAAGATGGAACTGATGTTCTCGGGGTAATTTTTGATAAAGCAGTTCGGGAGCATTTAAACTAGCTATGGCAGGGGGCTAGAAACCTATGTAGTGAAATAGAGGAAAGTGAAAGGCAGACAGAAATAAATGGTAAAAGGGTGAGGAACAAAAAACAAAGGGCCAAACTAATTCATAAAAAATGTGAGCATAAAAAAAGCCTGAGGGTTTTATACCTTAATGCGAGAAGCATCAGGAACAATGTAGATGAATTAGCTGTGGAAATAGAGGTTAATAATTATGATCTAATTGGGATTACGGAAACATGGTTGCAGGGTGAGCAGGGCTGGGAGCTTAACATACAGGGGTATTCAGTATTTAGGAAGGATCGACAAAAAAGAAAGGGAGGAGGGGTAGCATTGCTGGTAAAAGAGGGGATAAATGCAATTGAAAGGAAGGATATTAACTCAGTTAATACAGAATCTATATGGGTGGAGCTAAGAAATAGCGAGGGGCGAAAAACATTAATAGGAGTGGTATATAGGCCTCCAAATAGTAAAATAGAGGTTGGGGAGGGCATCACGAGGGAAATTAGAGAAGCGTGCAATAAGAGCACAGCTGTCATCATAGGTGACTTTAACTTACATATAGATTGGACTAGCCTAATCAGTAAAAATAATGAGGAGGAGGAATTCCTTGAGTGTTTAAGGGATGGTTATCTGGATCAATATGTCGAGGAACCAACTCGGGAACAGGCTATATTGGACTGGGTACTGTGCAATGAGAAGGGACTAATTAGTAATCTTGTTGTACGGGGACCCTTGGGTCAGAGCGATCATAACATGATCGATTTCTCACTCGAAATGGAGAGCGAAGAAATTGACTCAGAGACTAAGGTCCTGAATTTAAACAAGGGGAATTATGATGCCATTAGACGGGAACTGAGTAGGTCTGATTGGACAACGTTCCTGGGAGGACTGGAGGTAGATAAACAATGGCAAGCATTTAAAGATAGAATGACAAAATTGCAAAAATTGTTTATACCAATCTGGCATAAAAGGAAATCTAAAAAGGTGACTCAACCGTGGATAACAGGGGAAATTAGAGACAGCATAAAATCCAAAGATAGGGCGTATAAAATAGCCAAAAAAAGAGCCAGAGCGGAAGATTGGGAACATTTAAGATAGAGCAAAGGAGGACAAAGGGCTTAATCAAGAGGGGCAAAATAGCTTACGAAAGCAAGCTGGTGGAAAATATAAAAACTAACTCCAAAAGCTTTTATAAGTATATCAAGAGGAAAAGACTGGTGAAAACCAAAGTTGGTCCATTGCAGTCAGATATGGGGGAATATATAACGGGAAATAAGGAAATGGCAGACCAACTAAATGCATACTTTGGGTCAGTCTTTACGAAGGAAGACACAAAAAACCTCCCTGGGATATCGGGAAAAATAGGGACATTGGCAAAGGAGGAACTGACGCAAATCAATATCTCTAAGGATATGGTGTTAAGGAAGCTAAAGGGATTGAAGGCGGACAAATCCCCAGGGCCTGATAACATGCATCCTAGGGTACTGAAGGAGGTGGCCCCAGAGATAGCGGATGCACTAAGTATGATTTTTCAGAATTCATTAGACTCGGGAACAGTGCCCATCGATTGGAGGGTAGCTAACGTTACCCCACTATTCAAAAAGGGGGGTAGGGAAAAAGCAGGTAATTACAGACCTGTAAGCCTTACATCAGTTGTGGGCAAAATGCTGGAGTCCATCATTAAGGATGAAATAGCGGAGCACTTAGCAAATGGGGACAGGATAGGACAGAGTCAACATGGATTTACAAAGGGTAAATCGTGCTTGACTAATCTATTGGAATTTTTTGAGGGAGTAACTGGTAAAATAGATGGGGGAGAGCCAGTAGATGTGGTGTACCTGGACTTCCAAAAGGCCTTCGATAAGGTCCCACATAAAAGATTAGCATGTAAAGTTGAAGCTCATGGGATAAAGGGGAAAGTATTGACGTGGATAGAGAACTGGCTGTCAGATAGAAAACAGAGAGTTGGAATAAACGGCTCATTTTCTGAATGGCAGGCAGTAACGAGTGGGGTACCGCAGGGATCTGTCCTGGGTCCCCAGCTGTTCACAATTTACATTAATGACCTGGATCAGGGACTCGGATGCAGCATTTCCAAATTTGCAGACGACACTAAACTAGGAGGTGGGCTGGGCTCAGAGGAGGAGACCAGGAAGCTCCAGAGCGATTTGGACAGACTGGGTGATTGGGCGGATAAATGGCAGATGCACTATAATGTGGACAAGTGCGAAGTTATCCACCTTGGGTGCAGGAACGGGAGGGCAAATTATTATTTAAATGGCAATAAATTGGGAGAGGGGGAAGTACAGAGAGACCTGGGTGTTCTTGTACACCAGTCACTGAAGGCGAGCATGCAGGTGCAACAGGCGGTCAAGAAGGCAAACGGTATGCTGGCCTTCATAGCAAAAGGGTTGGAATACAGGAACAGGGATACCTTGCTGCAGCTGTACAGGGCACTGGTGAGACCACACCTCGAGTACTGTGTACAGTTTTGGTCGCCTCATCTGAGGAAAGATGTTCTTGCCATGGAGGGGGTGCAGCGGCGATTCACCAGGCTGATACCAGGAATGGCGGGATTGACCTATGAGGAGAGACTATGTAGTTTAGGGATGTACACACTGGAGTTTAGAAGATTGAGAGGGGACCTCATAGAAGTGTATAAAATTCTGACAGGTCTAGACAGACTAGATGCAGAAGGAATGTTTCCCTTGGCGGGTGAGAACAGAACTAGAGGACATAATTTAAGGATAAGGGCTAAACCATTTAGGACAGAAATGAGGGGGAATTTCTTCACTCAGAGGGTGGTGAACCTGTGGAACTCATTGCCACAGAGGGCAGTGTACGCCAGCTCATTAAATATATTTAAGAGGGAATTAGATATATTTCTACAGGCAAAAGGGGTTAAGGGTTACGGAGAGAAGGCGGGGACGGGATACTGAATTGGAGGATCAGCCATGATCTCATTAAATGGCGGAGCAGGCTCGAAGGGCCGGATGGCCTACTCCTGCTCCTATCTTCTATGTATCTATGTATCTATGTATCAATGAAAAAGGTTTGGTTGGGATAGGAACAGGACCGTTTCGGGAAAGAAAGGACAACACCACAGGTAACGATAGGGAGATGGCTGAAATATGAAATCGTTATTTCGCTTCCATATTTAACAAGGTGACAGAGCATGTGGGCATGATATTGTATGATGAGTTTACTAACAAGATGAGTGCATTTAAAATATAAAAGCGGATATATTAAATAAACTAATCAAACTCAAAGAGGATAAAAGCCCTGGTCCAGAAGGATTGCATCGCTACATTTTAAAGAATCTAGGAAACAGATAGCAGAGGAATTACTACACATATTTAATAATTCATTAGAAAAAGGTGTAGTGCTAGAGGACTTGCGGATAGCTAACGTAATACCTATATTTAAGAGGAGGGATTGAACATGTCCAGGGAATTATAGACCAGTCAGCTTAATATCGGTGGTAGGAAAAATAATGGGTTGCCTGCTAAAGGTAAAAATAGAAAAACAACTAGAAGCGAAAAGTATAGTAATGAATAGTCAGCATGGATTTCAAAAGGGAAAATCTTGCTCGTACAATATTAATGAATTTTCTGAAGAGGTAACAGAGATTGAGTAGACAATGACAGTGCAGTAGCTTTAATTTATATAGATTTTCAAAAGGCACTCGATAAAGTACCACATAATAGACTAATAAATAAGGTCAGAGAATGGGGAGTCAGGGGACAAGTAGCAGAATGAACTGCTAGCTGGCTTCAAGACAGAATGCAGTGAGTGGGAGTAAAGGGTAGCGATTCACAGTGGCTGAAGGTGGGTAGTGGAGTTCCACAGGGATCAGTGCTGGGATTACTGCTGTTCACAATTTACATTAACGAATTAGACTTTGGAATCAAAAACACAATTTCGAAATTGCGGATGATACCAAATTGTGGGGGGGGGCGGGGGGGTAGTCAATACTGAGGAGGACTGCAACAAATTAGAGGAGGACATTAATAAACTTGCAGAATGGGAAAATAATTGTAAATGAAGTTCAACACAGAAAAGCGTGAGGTATTTCATTTTGGTAGGAAGAAGAGGGAGGTCACATCACTTGGAGGATGCGAGTCTCGGTGGGGTAGAGGAAATAAGGGATCTCGGAGCACAAATACACATATCACTAAAAGTTGCACCACAGGTTAGCAAGACCATAAGAAACAAACCAAGCACTAAGGTTTATTTCTAGAGGGATAGAATTGAAAAGTAGTGATGCTATGCTAACCCATTATTGAACCTTGGTTAGACCACACTTAGAGCACTGCGTGCAGTTCTGGTCGTCATATTATAAAAACGGTATAGAAGCACTGGAGAGGGGGAAGAGAGGATTTGCAAGGATGATACCAGAAATGCGAAGGTATACATCTCAGGAAAGGATGAACAGGCTGGAACTCTCTTCTCTGGAAAAGAGCAGGCTGAGGGCGACCTATTAGAGGTATTTTAAATTATGAAAGGTTTTGTGAGAGTGGGTAAAGAGAGAACGTTTCCACTTGTGGGGCCGAGCATAACTAGAGGCCATCAATATAAGAGAGTCACAGTAGGGAATTCACGTAACACTTGTTACCCAAAGAGTGGTGAGAATGTGGAACTCGCTACCACAGGGAGTGTTTGAAGCGAATAGTATAGATGCATTTAAGGGGAGACTGGACAAGCATATGAGGGAGAAAGGAATTGGGGGTTATACTGATAGAGTTAGACGTAAAAGACGGGAGGAGGCTGTAGTGGAGCATAAACGCCGGCATGGACTGGTTAGGCCGAATGGCCTGTTGCTGTGCATTATATCCGATGTAATCATATGTAATGCTATCCAAAATAGAATCATTAATAATCCTCAGGAATTTCCTAAGGGAAAGTCTTGCTTGACCAACCACGTTGATTTTTCTCAAGAGGTAGCAGAAAGAGTAGACAAGGGTAATGCAGTAGATGCAATTCAACTAGTTTTTAAGAAGGCCTTCGATAAGTTACCACATAATAGAATAATGAATGCAGGTTCAGGGGACAAGTAGCAGAATTGATAGCTAGCTGGCTTCAAGAGAGAAAGTAGAGAGTAAGGTTAAACGGTAAATATTCAGAGTGGCAGAAGTTGGGAAGTGGTGTTCCACAAGGATCAATGCTGGGACAGCTGTTGTTCACAATTTAGATTAACGATCTAGAATTTGGAATCAAAAACACAATTTCTAAATTTGCGGACGACACAAAATTTCGGAGTGGGGGTGGCTTGTGTTAGCCAATACTGAGGAGTACTGCATCAAATAACAAGAAGACGTTAATACACTTGCAGATTAGGCATAAAATTGGCCAATGAATTTCAACATAGATAAATGTGAAGTATTAAATTTTGGTCCGAAGAATAGGGAGGTCACTTATTATTTGGATGGTGTGTGTCTGGGTGGGGTAGAGGAACATAGGGATCGCGGAGTACAAATACACAAATCACAAAAATTAGCGACACAGGTTTACAAGGCCATAAAAAAATGAAACCATGCACTAGGGTTTATTTCTAAAGGGTTAGAATTGAAAAGAAGTGAAGTTATGCTGAACTTGTATCGAACCTTGGTAAGACCACACTTGGAGTACTGCGTACAATTCTCGTTGCCATATTTTAAAGATGATATAGAGGCACTGGAGAGGGTACAGTGTAGATTGAAAAGGATGATACCAAAAATGCTAGGGTATACCTATCAGGAAAGGATGAACAGACTGGGTCTATTTTCTCTTGAAAAGAGCAGGCCTAATAGAGGTTTTTAAAATTATGAAAGGTTTTGAAAGAGTAGATACAGAGAGAATGTTTCCACGTGTGGGGAAAAACATAACTAGAGGCCATGAATATAAGTTATTCACCAACAAATCAAATAGAGAATTCAGAAGAACTTAATTACCCAGAGTGTGGTGAGAATGTGGAACACGCTACCACAGGGAGTGGTTGAAGTGAATAGTATAGATGCATTTAAGGGGAGGCTAGAAAAGCATATGAGGGAAAAGGGAATAGAGGGTTATGCTGATCGATGCATTTAAGGTGCGGTTAGCTAAGCATATGATGGAGAAGAGAATAGAGGGCTATGCTATTAGAGTTAAATGAGGAAAGATGTTAGGAGGCTGGAGTCGATCATAAATGCTGGAATGGGCTGGTTGAGTCGAGTGGCCTTTTTCTGTGCTGTATATCCTATGTAATCCTACATAATATGTTTCATGTTTCCTATATTTCCTGTTTCCTTTGTTTATTCTTTCCTATATTTACTGGGGCGGGGGGCTCGTTAGAAAAGAGAATGCTTAGGGGTGACCTGATAGAGGTCTTTATGATTATGAAGCACTTCGATACGGTCGACGTAGAGAAGATGTTTCCACTTGTGGGGGGAGACCAGAACTAGGGGCCATCAATATAAGACAGTCACTAATAAATCCTATAAGGAATTCAGGAGAAACTTATTTACCCAGTGAGTGGCGAGAATGTGGAACTCGCTGCCACAGGGAGTGGTTGAGGCGAATTGGAGAGATACATTTAAGGGGAAGCTAGATAAACACATGAGGGAGAAAGGAATAGAAGGATATGCTGACAGGCTGAGATGAAGAGGGTGGGGGAGGCTCGTGTGGAGCAGAAACACCGGCACAGAGCAGTTGGGCCGAAAGGCCTGTTTCTGTGCTGTAAATTGTGTTTGTGTGTGTGTGTGTCTGTTCCCTATATTTATTTTTCCTATGTTTCTTCTTTCACATTTTAACGGTTTCCTATGTTTCCTCTTTTCTATGTTTTCTGATTCTAATATTTTTGGTTTCTTATGTTTCCTGTTTCTTATGCATCCTGTTACCTATGTTTCCCCTATTTCCAGTTTGCTATCTGTACTTTTTCCTATGTTTCGCATTTCCTATGTTTCCTGTTTCTTATTTTTTTGTTTCCTATGTTGACTGCTTCCTCTGTCTCCTGTTTCCTTTGTTTATTCTTTCCTATATTTCCTGTTTCCTATATTTCCTGTTTCCTATATTTACTGTTTCCTACGTTTCCTGTTTTCTATGTTTCCTCTTTCCTGTATTTTCGCTTTCTTATATATTATGTTTCCTTAGTTTCCTGTTACCTATATTTCCAGTTTGCTATGTTTCATGTTTCCTATGTTTCCTCTGTCCTATTCTTCCGGTTTCCTATGTACAGTTTCCTATGTTTCCACTTTACCATGTTTATTGTTTCCCATATTTAATTTCCCCAATTTTCCTATGTTCGATAGTTCCTGTTTCCTATGTTTACTCTTTCCTATATTTATGGTTTCCTATATTTCCTATTCCCTAAAAATGTTTCATATTTTGCTTAGTTTGCTACTGTCACCGGGAGGTCGTTTCGAGAGTGCAGTTTGTCAAGGAGTGCAGCTCGGAAAGATGTGTAAAGCTGTGAGTTTGGTGAGTGAGGGAATGAATCTTCAAGATTAATCTCTTTTTTTATAAAATCTAGCCTTGTGTGCTTAAAGTAGCATTTAACTTAAATATAAATTTAATGTTTCAAGTTTGAAGTTTCTTCCAGGCTTGGGCAGGGCTAAGCAAGCTCTGTGCTTGAGAGCAGGTGAGAGTAATTCATTAATTAAATGGTTTAATCTGGTTCTGTAACTGCCAGAGAGCTCACTTATTTAAATCTCAGCAGTATTATTAAGGGAGGCTAGAGTGCAGTTTGTCATGGAGTACAGTTCAGAACAGAGTGTAAAGCTGTGAGCTTGGTGAGTGAGGGAGTTCGATGAGGGAGGTGTTCCTTTCTTTTTCTTTCCTTGTCAGCTTCCAGGAGAGCAGGAGTTAAAAAGCTGCACAAGAGGGGACAGAGAACCAGAAGGAGTTCTGCTCTGTGACACCTCCCAAACGACTTTGGAGAAAAATAAAAGGTGACATCACAAGAAAAAGGGTGATTGATTGCTTGTTGACTATTTTGCACACTTCCCTTAGCTTTATAGCACAGGAAATTTATTAGTAATTTTAAGGTTTCATTTATACTAGTTTACAAGCAGTAATACATGGTATGAGAGCGGAATTGATTAATGTGGACTGGGAAAATAGATTAAAGGGTAAGACGGTACATGAGCAGTGGTGTTCATTTAAGGAGTTATTTTACAACATTCAAAATAAATATATTCCACTGAGGAAAAAAGGGTGTAAAAGAAATGACAGCCATCCGTGGCTAAGTAAAGAAATTAAGTATAGTATCCGACTAAAAACAAGGACATATAAGGTAGCCAAACTTAGTGGGAGGATAGAAGATTGGGATGACTTCAAAAGACAGCAAAAAGTAACCAAAGGATTGATTAAGAAAGGGAAGATAGATTATGAAAATAAATAAGCAAAAAATATAAAAACAGACAGCAAGAGTTTCTATAGTTACATAAAAAGAAAAAGGGTGGCTAAGGCAAAAGTAGGTCCCTTAGAGGATGAGACCGGGAAATTAATGGTGGGAAACATGGAGATGGCAAAAATGCTGAACAAATATTTTGTTTCAGTCTTTACGGTAGAGGACACTAAGAATATCCCAACACTGGACAAACAGGGGGCTCTAGGGGGGGAGGAGCTAAATACGATTAAAATCACTAAGGAATTGGTACTCAGTAAAATAATGGGACTCAAGGCGGATAAATCCCCTGGACCTGATGGCTCACATCCTAGGGTCTTGAGGGAAGTGACAGTAGGGATTGTGGATGCTTTGGTAATAATTTTCCAAAATTCCCTGGACTCAGCAAAGGTCCCGGCAGATTGGAAAACTGCTAATGTAACACCCTTATTTAAAAACGGTAGTAGGCAGAAGGCTGGAAATTATAGACCAGTTAGCCTAACATCTGTGGTGGGTAAAACTTTGGAGTCTATTATTAAGGAGACAGTAACGGAACATTTAGATTAACATAATTTAATAGGACAAAGTCAGCATGGCTTTATGAAGGGGAAGTCATGTCTGACAAATTTGCTTGAGTTATTTGAGGACATAACGAACAGGGTGGATAAAGGGGAACCAGTGGATGTAGTGTATTTAGACTTCCAGAAGGCATTCGACAAGGTGCCACATAAAAGATTATTACTCAATATTAAACAATCACTGGATTGGGGGTAATATTCAGGCATGGGTGGAGGATTGGTTATCTAACAGGAAGCAGAGAGTTGGGATAAATGGTTCACTCTCGGACTGGCAACCAGTAGATAGTGGTGTTCCGCAGGGGTCGGTGCTGGGTTCCCAACTCTTTACAATCTATATTAACGATTTGGAGGAGGGGACCGAGTGTAACATATCAAAGTTTGCAGATGATACAAAGATGGGAGGGAAAGTAGAAAGTGAGGAGGACATAAAAAACCTACAGGGGGATATTGACAGGCTGGATGAGTGGGCGGAGATTTGGCAGATGCAATGTAATATTGGAAAATGTGAGGTTATGCACTTTGGCAGGAAAAATCATAGAGCAAGTTATTATCTTAATGGCGAGAAACTGGAAAGTACTGCAGTACAAAGGGTCCAAGTGCAAGAAAATCAAAAAGTTAGTATGCAGGTGCAGCAGGTGATCAAGAAGGCCAACGGAATGTTGGCTTTTTTTTCTACGTGGATAGATTATAAAAAACAGGGAGGTATTGCTGCAGTTACATAAGTTATTGGTGAGACCGCACCTGGAATACTGCATGCAGTTTTGGTGTCCATACTTAAGAAAATACATACTTGTTCTCGCGGCAGTACAAAGAAGGTTCACTCGGTTAATCCCGGGTATGAGGGGGTGGCCATATGAGGAGAAGTTGTGTAGATTGGGACTGTACTCATTGGAGTTCAGAAGAATGAGAGGCGATCTTATTGAAACATATAAGATTGTGAAGGGGCTTGATCGGGTGGATGCGGTAAGGATGTTCCCAAGGATGGGTGAAACTAGAACTAGGGGGCATAATCTTAGAATAAGGGGCTGCTCTTACAAAACTGAGATGAGGAGAAACTTCTTCACCCAGAGGGTAGTTGGTCTGTGGAATTTGCTGCCCCAGGAAGCTGTGGAAGCTACATCATTAAATAAATTTAAAACAGAAATAGCTAGTTTCCTAGAGGTAAAAGGAATTAGGGGTTACGGTGAGTGGGCAGGAAATTTGACATGAGGCTGAGTTCGGATCGGTCAGGGCCCTGTGGGTGGCAGAGCGGGCCCAGGGGCTGAGTGGCCGGGTCCTGCTCCTACTTCTTGTGTTCTTTAGATTTGAGGTTAGGATCAGATCAGCCATGATCTTATTGAATGTCGGAGCAGGCTCGCGGGGCCGATTGGCCTACTCCTGCTCCTATTTCTTATGTTCTTATGTTCTTATATCATATTAGGTATAGTAGGCTTTATAACTATTTAAGACTCAAGAAAGATGGCAGGGCAGGTGATGTGTTGCGACTGCATTATGTGGGAGCACCTGGACGTCAGTGTGATCTAGGACAAACATGTCCGCGGTAAGTGTCTGCGGCTTGAGGAGCTTCGGCTCAGTGTTGATGAGCTGGAGGCTGAGTTGCGGACACTGCGATTCATCAGGGAGGGAGAAAGTTACTTGGACACTTTATTCCAGGAGGCAGTCACATCCTAAGGATAGGGTCCTCTGATTTGGTCAGTGGTTAGGGGCAGGTGGATGTGACTGCGAGTGAGGCAGGTACGGGGACCCAGAGGTGGAGGAGCCTCAGAATTTTCAATTGTGCAATAGGTTTGACGTTCTTGCGTCCTGTATGAATGAAAGCGGTGGCTGCAGGGTGCCAGGGTTCGGGACATCTGCTCTGGGCTGGAGAGGAACTTGCAGTGGGAGGGTGAGGAGCCAGGGGTCTTGGTCCATGTAGGTACAAACGACATAGGTAGAACTAGGAAAGAAATTCTGCTAAGACAGTATGAGCAGCTAGTGGCTAAATTAAAAAGCAGAACCTCAAGTGTTATAATGTCTGCATTATTACCTGAGCCACGAGCAAATTGGCATAGGGTAAATAGAATTAGAGCGATGAATGCGTGGCTCAAAGTCTGGTGTGGGAGAAATGGGTTTCAATTCCTGGGGCACTGGCACCAGTACTGGGTAAAGTGGGATCTGTATCGTTGGGACGGTCTTCACTTGAACCGTGCTGGGACCAGTGTTCTGGCGAGTCGTATAACTAGGGCGGTAGAGAGGGCGTTAAACTAAATACTGGGGGGATGGGATCAAATTTGGGAAGATGTGGTAATTGCGAGTCAGCAGAGAGTGTTGTGAGTTTGGGTAAGTGTGAGAGTTCTTCAATTGTTAGTTCTCTTTAAAACATTCTTGATAAGAGTACTTAAGCAGTTTAAGTGAAGGGGAAAAGTTAAATATTTGGGATTCTGTTGGTTTAAGAAGAGTAAAACAAGGTTACACTGCAGTAGGAGTAAATTGGCACAGCAGGCAGTGGAAACCAGTTTGACTGAGTGCAAGTCAGCAGAGGCTGCTGTGAGTGTGGCTGCCTCATCAGCCAGCAGAAGGGGAGTGAGGAGAGCCGCAACAGCAGAGTGGTGGTCTCATTGACCAGGGAGAGGAGGAGGAACCAGACTGCAGACCACCACCAACAAAAGCACTACAACTGAGGTGCCTGGAGAGAGAGGACAGGAGAGGAGAAGGAGAAAGAAAGGAAGGCCAAGACCAACACCAGAGGAGGAGAGGCCTTTCCACACTGCCTCCCCAATTGGCCTCCATTTCAGGAGAGGGAGAGAGGGGAGAAAACAGCACCAGCAACCATCATCTGCTTGGAAGGAGGGAGGAAGAAAACATCTATATCTACATGTGGGTGTTATTTTGGTGCACTCTCCCAGAGACTTTAATTTGCAGGTGGGGGGAGGAAAGAAGAAAAGAAGAGGGCCGGAATATCCAAGGTGTGTGTGTGTGTGTGTGGCTTTTGAAAGAACTAGGCCGCACACACCACTAATTAAACACCCCTTCCCATTGCCTGACCTGGGACAGCTGGAGCTGCCGAAGTGAAGTCCCCAATTCATTTTCATCTGATTGGGCATCGTTAAGACCTGGTGCAGGACTGAGCCTGGGCATCTCCAGCTTTCCCAGGTGAAGACATCTTCTCCCCCCACCAGAAGACCACCAAAAAAAATACTTTAATTTACATCGGAGAGTGCACCCCCTGCCAACACCCACCCACCCACCATCCTGAGTGGCGACCCTGCCCTTGCGGCTTCCCTCCTTCCCACCACCTCTCTCTCTCTCTTTGTCTCTTGTCTCTCTCTGCCTCTCTCTCTAAGAGGCACCTCAATTTACTTTTATTAATTGCCCATTGAGCAGAGGGGAGAAGGCCCCTCTCCTAATTAATTCAAATAAAGGGAGAGGTGTGCCTTCAAATTAACAGCTCCCTCTGCTCAGGGGTAAAAAAAAAAACAACTACCGAGGCCATTAACACCGTCAGGCCTGTGACTTGGGGTGAGTGTAGCCCTTAAAGACCCACCCATTATGGCGACCACATCTTCGTCGGTGGCGGGGGCAGCGAGGACGTATGCGAGCGTGGCAGCCGGGGCCACGGCCGCAGCCACGAATCCTCCTGTTAGCCCTTCACCTTTTACCCCCCTTACGAGGAAGAATGGGGTCAAGAGCTACACTCACCCCAACATGAGTATAGAGGCGTGTGTAAAAGCCATGGCTGGGGATGTCGGCCCTTCAGTCATCGTTGCCGCCTCTGAGATGTACGGCAAGGCTGTGTTCTTCCTGGGGTCGGAGCGGGCGAGTCCCTGGCCATTGACAAGGGGCTCACCGTGGGTGGGACCTTCCTGCCGGTGGACCCCCTTGAGGCCACCGCACAGAGGATTGTTATCTCCAACGTCCCGCCCTTTGTTCCGGGTGAGCTCCTCCTCCCCCACCTACGTCAACTGGGGGAGGTGAGGTCGGGGATCACACCCATCCCGCTCGGCTTCCGGGAAGCCAGCCTCCGGCATGTCTTCTCCTTCCGGCACCAGCTTTTCGTCCGGCTGGCGCGGGAGGAGGACACGGACGGCGCATTCACGGTGCTCCACGGGGGGACCGCCCATCGCGTCTTCTGGACCTCGGACGGCGTGCGGTGCTACGCCTGTAAGGAGATGGGGCACGCCCGGAAAAACTGCCCCGCCTCCAAGGCCGCCACAACATCCAGTGCGGCCAGGGCTGGCGCCGCCGCGCCCCCTCCCCATGATACTGTCCGCGCGTCAAGGACGACAGATGTGCAGTCGACGTCGGGGGCCAAAACCATCACGGCCTCCGGCGGGGGGGAGGGAGAGCGTCCGAGTGGAAGGAAGGCGTTGAAAAAGACAAAACTCCTCAGGGTGGGTCCCCTCGTGGAAGACACCACCGAACTACCAGAACTCACGCCCCCGCTCCTCGCGGAGTTGAAGGGGACGCGCAAGGCTGGGGAGGGCCTCATGCCCGGGCCCGTGACCGCAACTGCCGAGGCAGATAAATCAAGACCTGCGGCCGGGCTCGGGCCCGAGGGGCCCAAGAAACCCAGTCATCGGGAGGGGGCGGAGAGGGAGGCCCCAGCAAGACATGGAGGCATCCCCCTCTCCGGGCCCCAACACGTTAAAAAGGAGGCACGACCCCCAGGAGGAGCACAGTGAGGAGGAAGGTCCCTCCGCACAAGGGGAGTCGTCGCCCGCCGCGGGTGCTGCGCCCCACCCCACCACCGCCACCATCGCGATCGATCGGCAGGGGTCGCCTGTCCCTCGGGAGGGTGAGACAGCTGAGTCTGTCGGACCCGTGCCTCCCGGGGATGGGGAGGAGACCCTGCCCATGGGGGGGGGTCGCGGAACAACCCGCGGAACTAAATAGTAATAAAGAAGTGCCAGAACCGTTGCTCCTCGCCGGGTCGGGCGTCCTGGGGACTGGGGCGGGTGAGGACAAAGAGGCCGAAACTGAGCCCGCCCGTTACGACACAGACATCTCCCAGGGACTGCTCGACCTGGTGGAGGAGTGTAATAATCCCCAGCCCGCTGGGTCGGAGGCTGGTGGCGGGGAGACAGAAAGCCCCCATACTCAGTCTCTGACGTTGGCGCCGGACGTGCTGGAGGAACTGGGAATTGTTTTCTCCCCGATTTCTCCGGTCTCTCCGGCGCCTGAGGTGGAGGGGTGCCCTGAACCGCCGCCGCCTCCCGGCTCGGCGCCCCTGAAGGAGCCCAGGGAGGACTCCTCTGCCACCGATCCTGGGGGTGGATCGTGATAGAGGCGGGGCCGGCCGGTGCGGCCGAGCCGTTTGCTGCACCCCGTGTGACGGACGGGTCGGCCGCCGGTGACGACCTCCCAGAGGAGGACGGGACTCGGTGTTGGGCACTGAGGATGATGTGGAGTCCATCGGCAGTGAGACGATGGACGCCCTCGTGCCCTTCACCGACTCTCCCCTCATCCCCGTAGGGAAACTCCGCTAGTTTATAGCCACGTGCCGGGGTCGTCATAATAAGATCCGGCTGGCCCTCGACAAGTGGTCGGAGCTGGCGCTGCTCGTCAGGTCCTTCCACGCCGCCGTTAAAATCATGGGCGTGGAGAAGGAAGTAAACCGGCCCGAGCTGCGTCGGCTCATGATGTTGCACACTGGGCTGCTGAGGGAGTGGCGGTCGTCAGTGACCGCGCTCCCTCCCCCCACCCCCGTTAGGTAGAGGTTGCACTATGCTTCTGAGATGAAGATAACCATAGCCAGCCTCAACATCAATGGCAGCAGGGAGGCGCGCCGTAGATTCAATAACTTCTCGGTCCTTTGGGAGGGAAATATGCGGTGTGCTTCCTGCAAGAAACCCACACCGTTCCGGGAGACGAGGCCACGTGGCTCCTGGAGTGGCAAGGAGGGGTCAGCATGAGTCACCTCTCCAACAATTCCTGCGGGGTGGCCGTCTTGCTGGCCCCACATTTTCAGCCGGAGGTCTTGAGGGTCAAGGAGCACGTGCCGGGCCGCTTGCTCCAGGTCACTGTTCGCCTGGGAGGCGTGCCGCTCCATTTAGTGAACGTGTACGCCCCCCAGAACGGTGCACAGCAAGTGCGCTTCTTTGGAGAAGTGTCCGCTCTTCTGGGCTCCATCGACGTGGGCGAGTGCGTCATCTTCGGGGGAGATTTCAATTGTACCCTCGAGGCGCGGGTCCGGTCGGGTCCCCCGCAAAGCCCGGCGGCGATGGAGAAGTTGCAGGACCTGGTCGGGTCCTTCGACTTGGTGGACGTCTGGCGAAATCTCCTTCCCGACTCCAGCGCCTTCACGAGTGTGAGGTCTGGAGGAGGAAGGTCCAGAATCGACCGCCTTTACATTTCCCGGGCGTACGTCTCCTCTGTTCCGGCAGCTTCCATGCGGCCGCTGCCGTGCGCGGAACACCACCTGGTGTGGGCGGAGCTCGATCCGCTGCGCGCGCGGGGTGAGTCCGCGTACTGGAATTTTAACAATCTGCCGCTGGAGGACGCGCGGTTCCAGGATTCGTTCGCTGGTTCTGGGCCGACTGGAGAAGGAAGCGGGGAGGCTTCCCCTCCTTGAGGCTATGGTGTGACGTGGGCAAGGCTCACGTCCGCGTCTTCTGTCAGGAGTACGCGAAGGGGTCGACCAAGAGGCGGGAGGCCCGGGTCGGGCGATTGGAGAAAGAAGTGCTCGACCTGGAGTCCCGTCTCGGTCAAGTCGTCGAAGACCCGGCCCTGCGGAAGGTGTACGAAGAGAAGAACGGCGCGCTGAAGGACCTGCAGCTGGTCGGGTCCCGAGGTGCGTATGTGAGGTCACGGATCCAGTTCCTGCGGGACCTGGACCGTGTCTCCCCCTTCTTCTACACGCTGGAAAAAAGACGGGGGGTCCGTAAGCAGCTCTTGGGGCTGCTGGCCGACGACGGATCTCTGGTCTCGGATCTGGAGAGCATCAGCGCGGAGGCCCGGGCCTATTACGGGGCTCTGTTCTCTTCGGACCCGTCCAGCGAGGATGCACACAGAGTTTTGTGGGAGGAACTGCCGAAGGTCGACCCGGAGTGCGCCGAGAATTTAGAAGCTCCGCTAAGCCTGGCGGAGCTGACCGGCGCTCTGCGCCAGCTCTCGAGGGGCAAGTCCCCGGGGCTGGATGGGCTGACCAGGAGTTCCACAGGGCGTTCTGGGACGTCTTGGGGTACGACAATGCGCGGGTAATGGGGGAACGTCTGGCGACCGGGGAGATGCACCTCTCTTGGCGCAGGGCGGTCATCGTCCTGCTGCCCAAGAAGGGCGATCTGTGCCTTCTTAAAAACTGGTGCCCGGTCTCCCTCCTCAGCACGGACTACAAAATTTTCACCAGAGCTATGTCTGCTCGCCTTGGCACCATACTGGCCCACATGATCCACCCCGACCAGTCCTACATGGTCCCGGGCCGGTCAATCCACGACAACATCCACCTGGTCCGGGACATGGTCCACCATTCCCAGACGGCTGGTCTGTCGGTCGCCTTCCGTTCCCTGGATCAGGAGAAGGCGTTCGACAGGGTGGATCACGAGTATCTTTTCGGGACTCTATGCGCATTCGGATTCGGGACGCATTTCGTCGCCCGGATCCGACTTCTGTACGCCGCCGCGGAGTGTCTGATTAATGTTAACGGGTCTTTGACGGCGCGACTTCACTTCGGGAGGGGGGTGCGTCGGGAATGCCCCATGTCCGGTCAGTTATACGCCATTTGCATGCAGCCTTTCCTGCGCCTCTTGCATAAGAGGTTGACGGGACTGGCTCTGCAAGGGCCGGGCATGTAGGTGGTCCTCTCGGCTTACGCCGATGACGTGCTCCTCGCATTCACGGATCCCGTCGACTTGCGGAGGATGCGAGAATGCCAGCAGATTTACTCGGACGCATCCTCCGCTAAGATCAACTGGGAGAAGTGCTCTGAACTCCTGGTGCGCCCATGGCAGTTCGACTCCCTGCCGGAGGAGTTCAGGCCCTTCGCCTGGAGCACAACGCACCTCCTCTACCTGGGAGTCTACCTCAGCCCGGCCGAGGACGCCTGGCCGGCGAACTGGCAAGAGCTGGAGGCCAAAGTCACCGTTCGCCTAGGGCACTGGACAGGATTGCTCCGACTGTTGTCCTACAGGGGTCGGGCGCTGGTCATAAATCAGCTGGTGACCGCCATGTTGTGGTACCGGTTGGTCACTTTGATCCCTCCCCCTGCGTTTGTCGCCAAGATGCAGAAGAAGCTCGTCGACTTCTTCTGGGACAAAAGGAAGCACTGGGTCTCTGCCGCGGTTCTGAGTCTCCCGCTTAGGGAGGGCGGTCAGGCGCTGGTGTGCCTTCGCACCCAGGTGGCGACTTTCCATCTTCAGATGCTGCAGAGATGCCTGTACGTGGAGAATCCTCCTAGGTGGCATGCGCTGGCGACGTATTTCTTCCACCAGCTGCACGGCCTCAATTACGACACGCAGCTCCTGTTCGTGAGAGTGGGCGGCACGCGTGCCAGCCTGCAGGAGCTGCCTGTCTTCTACCAGGAACTGCTATGGGTTTGGAACAGCGTCGCCTCCAGGTGCAGTTCTCCCCCGTCAGGAGCGGCGGCAGTCTTCGGGAGCCGCTGCTCAGGAATCCGCACCTCCACGACCGCGGGTTCGGCCGGCTGGCGGAGGGCAGGGCTGTGCCCGGTAAGGTGACTAGAGTCGGGGACCTGCTCGATGGAGGAGGAGCGGGCTGGATGGTGCCGGAGGAGTTGGCGAGGCGCATGTCTTGGATCAACGTCCGGCTCGTGGTCAAAGCCATCGAGTCGCTAAAAGTGGCACTGGGCCCCGACTCCACTAGGTGTATCGAGGAGGCTCGGGCATGTGGTGCGATCCCGTCCGAGCTGACCCCCGTTCGGACGGAATTACTTATCGGCGCCCGGCCCCGAATCCTCCCTCGGGAGCCGCCGCCTCACCACTTGAGCCTTCTCGGAGAAATGCCCCCTGTGCCCTTTCAACCCGCACGGAGGTGTTTCCTGTACGGGCTGCTCCTGCACGCTCTCCACTTTGCCATCTTCGTCTGCCGTCTGGACACGCCTTGGCGTACCAGCTTGCCATCCAGCGGAGGCGAAGGTCCCCAATGGAGGGCTCTCTGTCCGCGGGAGTCTTCCCTTGTTCTATTGGGGACTTGGCCTGGAGGGTGTTGCACGGAGCAGTCCCATGAAATAGATTGTTAAGTAGGTTTACGGACTCCCAGGCCGCTTGCCATTTCTGTGGCCTGGAGGAGTTCGTGTTTCACATATATGTTGAGTGCGAGAGGTTGCAGCCCCTCTTTCATTACCTGAAGGGGCTGCTCCTCAATTTCTGGTTGCACTTCAGCCCCACGCTCCTGATCTACGGTCACCCGGTGCGGAGGGGAGCGGGCAGGTCGGAGGACCTCCTCGTGGGACTGCTGCTGGGCCTGGCTAATAAAGCCATTAATTGGTCCAGGCAGCGGGCGGTCGAGGGGGTCGTTCGGCCCGATTGCCTGCCTCTCTTCCGCGGCCATGTTCACGCCCGGGTGGCCCTGGAGATGGAGCACGCGGTGTCTGCCGGCACGCTTGAGTTTTTCCGCGACCGGTTGGCGCCGCGGGGACTGGAGTGCATCGTCACCCCGGACTACCAAATTTTAATTTAATTTGTTAAGTTTCCTTTAAAGTTTTATTTAGTTACAGATAATTGATTGGTTTACATCAAAAGAGTAAGAAGAGTAAAACAAGGTTACACTGCAGTAGGAGTAAAGTGGCACAGCAGGCAGTGGAAACCAGTTTTCTAACCAATCAGCAGGGGGGACTCATTGTGGCTGTAAACAAACAATCAGTATAGAAAGACCAGTGCGAGTGCGAACAAGCACTGAGTGCGAGTCAGCAGAGAGTGATGTGAGTTTGGGTAAGTGTGAGAGTTCTTTAATTGTTAGTTCTCTTTAAATCATTCTTGGTAAAAGTACTTAAGCAGTTTAAGTGAAGGGGAAAAGTTAAATATTTGGGATTCCGTTGGTTTAAGAAGAGTAAAATAAGCTTACACTGCAGCAGGAGTAAATTGGCACAGCAGACAGTGGAAACCAGTTTTCTAACCAATCAGCAGGGGTGACTCATTTGGCTGTAAACAAACAAACAATATAAAAAGACCAGTGCTAGTGCGAGCAAGCACTGAGTGCGAGTCAGCAGAGAGTGCTGTGAGTTTGGGTAATTGTGAGTTCGGGTGAGTGGGGTGCAGGGTGATCTTTTCAAACTTTAACTCTGTGGGTTGTAGTTAATAAGGCATTTCGCGTGCAGAGTGACAGTTGGTAAACTATTTAACTGGTGTAATTTAGAGGGATTGATTTAATTTAAATCCAATTAATTAGAGGGGATACTAGCATCTATAATCGGGCAGAGAGTGTCCATAACTAACAATTAAAAATTTAATTAATTACATAGAATGGAGCAGGTGATGTGTTACTGTTCCGAGATGTGGGAGTCGGTGGACCCCATTGAGGCTCACGGTGATTCCATCTGTGACAATTGTCTGCTGCTACAGGAACTCCAGCTCCGTGTTGATGAGCTGGAGTCTGAGCTTCAGACACTGCGACACATCAGGGAGGGGGAGAAGTACCTGGACACTGTGTTTCAGGAGGTGGTCACACATATGAAGTTAATTAATCCAGATGTAGCCCATGGTCAGGGACAGGACGGTGTGACTACGATTGAGGCAGGTACAGGGATCCAGGAGGTAGTGTTGGAGGAGCCGCAGCCCTTGCACTTGTCCAAAATGTTCGAGGTTATTACTCCCTGTGGGTACAGGAGCAGGGACTGCAGGGAGGATGAGCAACCTGGCCACAGCACCGTGGAACGGAGGGCCATTCAAGAGGGGGGAGTAAATAGAAATGTTGTAGTGGTTGGGGATAGTATTATTAGGGGGATAGATAGAGTTCTCTGCAGCCGAGAGCAAGAGTCCCGTAGGCTGTGTTCCCTGCCCGGTGCCAGGGTTAAGGACATCTCCTCTGGGCTGGAAAGAAACTTGCAGTGGGAGGGGGTGGATCCAGTTGTCGTGGTCCATGTTTGTACAAACGACGTAGATAGGACAAGGAAGCCGGTTCTTTTAAAGGAATATGAGCAGCTAGGGGTCAAATTAAAAAACAGAACCTCAAGGGTAATAATCTCTGGGTTATTACCTGAGCCACGAGCGAATTTGGCTAGGACAAATAAAATTAGAGAGTTAAATGAGTGGCTCAAAGACTGGTGTGGGACTATTGGATTTTGCTTCCTGGGACACTGGCACCAGTACTGGGGCTGGAGGGAGCTGTTCCGTTTGGACGAGCTTCACTTGGCCAGTGCTGGGACGAGAGTCCTGGCGGATCATATAACTAGGGCTGTAGAGAGGGATTTAAATTAAATAGTGTGTGGGGGGGGGGGCGGTGGGGGAGGATCCTAGAGTGCAAATAATAAAAATGACAACAGAGAAGGTCATAGAATTAGGTAGCAGTGGGGAAATTAAAAACCAGAGTGTGTCAGGAAGGGACAGAATGTATGGAGTAAAAGGTAAAGTAATAAAAACGTCCAAAGCAGGAACTAAGTGTCACAAAAATTGTTTGAAAGTTCTCTATCTGAATGCACGTAGCATTCGTAACAAAACAGACGAGTTAATGGCACAAATAACTACATATGGGTATGATCTTGTGGCCATTACAGAAACATAGCTGCAGGGTGACAATGCCTGGGAATTAAACATAACAGGTTATTTAACGATTAGGAAGGACAGGCAGGAAGGAAGGGGAGGTGGGGTGGCTATGTTAATAAAGGAAGGAATCACTGTAATACAGAGAAATGATATTGGGTCAAAAGATCAGGATAATGAAACAGTTTGGGTGGAGATAAGGAATAATAAGGGGAAAAAGCATTCGTGGGCGTAGTCTATAGGCCTCCGAACAGTTGCAACTCTGTTGGACGGAGTATCAATCAGGAAAAAGTTGAGGGTTGTAATAAGGGAACATCTATAATTATGGGGGATTTTAACCATCATATTAATTGGACAAATCAAATTGGGCTTGAGGATGAGTTCATTGAGTGTATTAGGGATGGGTTTCTTGAGCAGTATGCAACTGAACCGACCAGGGGGTAAGCAACCTTAGATCTGGTCCTGTGTAACGAGACAGGATAAATAAAAAATGTCCTAGTAAAGGATACCCTTGAAATGAGTAACCATAACATGGTTGAATTCCATATTCAATTAGAGGGTGAGAAGATTGGATCTCAAACAAGCGTGCTAAGCTTGAATAAAGGAGACTATGAAGGTATGCCAGCGGAATTGAGTAGAGTGGATTGGGAAAATAGATTAAAGGGTAAGACGGTACATGAAGTGCTGTACATTTAAGGAGTTATTTTACAACTTCCAAAAAATATATATTCCACTGAGAAGAAAAGGGTGTAAAAGAAAAGACAGTCATCCGTGGCTAAGTAAAGAAGTTAAGGATAGCATTCGACTAAAAACAATGCCATATAAGGTAACCAAATCCAGTGGGAGGAGAGAGGATTGGGAAAACTTTAAAAGACAGCAAAAAATAACAAAAAGTTTGATTAAGAAAGGGAAGATAGATTATGAAAGTAAATTAGCAAAAAATATAAAAACAGATAGTCAGAGATTTTATAGTTATATAAAAAGAAAAAGGGTGGCTAAAGTAAATGTTGGTCCCTTAGAGGATGAGACCTGGAAATTAATGGTTGGAAATATGAAGATGGCAAATACACTGAATGAATATTCTGTATCAGTCTTTACAGTAGCGGACACTAAGGATATCCCAACACTGGACAAACAGGGGGCTATAGGGGGAGAGGAGCTAAACAAAATCAAAATCACTAACGAAGTGGTACTCGGTAAAATAATGGGACTCAAGGCGGATAAATCACGTGGACCTGATGACTTACATCCTAGGGTCTTGAGGTAAGTGTCGGTAGGGATTGTGGATGCATTGGTAATAATTTTCTAAAACTCCCTGGACTCAGCAAAGATCCCGGCAGACTGGATAACTGCGAAAGTAACAGCCTTATTTAAAAAGGGCAGTAGACAGAAGGATGGAAACTATAGACCGGTTAGCCTAACATCTGTGGTAGGTAAAATTTTGGAGTCCATTATTAAGGAGACCGGAACCGGAATTTTGGATAATCATAATTTAATAGGACATAGTCAGCATGGTTTTATAATGTTTGACAAATTCGCTGGTGTTCTTTGAGGAAGTAACATACAGGGTGGATAAAGGGGAACCAGTGGATGTGGTGTATTTAGAATTCCAAAAGGCATTTGACAAGTTGCCACACAAAAGGTTATTGCTTAAGATAAAAAATCACGGGATTGGGGTTAATATTCTGGCATGGATAGAGGATTGGCTATCTAACAGAAGGCAGAGTGTTGGGATAAATGGTTCATTCTCAGACTGGCAATCAGTAACTAATGGTGTTCTGCAGGGGTCACTGCTGGGTCCCCAACTCTTTGCAATCTATATTAACGATTTGGAGGAGGGGACCGACTGTAACATATCAAAGTTTGCAGATGATACTAAGATGAGAGGGAAAGTAGTGAGTGAGGAGGACATAAAAAATCTGCAAGGGGACATAGACAGGCTAAGTAAGTGGGCAGAGATTTGGCAGATGGAATACAATACTGCAAAGTGTGAGGTAATGCACTTTGGCAGGAAAAATAGTAGATCAAGTTATTGGCCCGAAAATTAGACCTAATACGCGAGAGTACCCACTGTGTACTCTCGCATATTAGTTCCAGAATTGCCGGTTTCTTGCATGCACTGCGCAAGCGCGGGAAACCGGCACTTCGTGAATTGCAAAGGGGGCGGTTCCAAAGTGAACCGCGTGCGCACTACAGTTTGTGCGCACGCAGTGCACTTAGTTTTTTGTTCAGGTTTGAACGCGCAGGTAAGTGTTGAAGATTTTACACATAAAGAAAGCAGGCGTAGGCACCCCTTTTAATAAGGTAAGTAGTTAATTAAGCGTTATTTTAAAAAAAATCAACAGGTTTATCTTTTTTAGAGATTTTAAAGAAAGATAAGTTTATTTTTATAACTTTTAAAAAGATTTTTAATTTTTTCAAAAATTTAATTTTTTGTTTAAAGTGGTTAATTTATTTAACTATAGTTATTTTATTAATGTGACAGCTTTTTTAAAAATTTAATTGAGGTTTAGGTGTTCTTTTGGGGGCTTGTAGTATTCATAGCTTTGACAGCACTTGCTGTCAAAACTATGAATGAAAGATGGTGCGCTGCCATTGGCTCTAACTGAATCACGTGATCCCAGAGCTCGCACGAACTAATTGCGCCTCTGGGACATGCAATCACTGCACGCTGGCAACAGGGAGAGGCCCAGAAACTGAAGTTCGTGTGGGCCCGAAACAAAAATGTAGGCGCGGAGTGCGATATCGCAGGGAATCCTTACCCCCGTGGGAACCATCGATGTTTAATTTTTGGGCCATTATCTAAATGGCAAGAATCTGGAATGTACTGAAGTACAAAGGGATCTGGGGGTCCTGGTGCACGAAACTCAAAAGGTTAGTATGCAGGTGCAGCAAGTGATTAAGAAGGCCAACTGAATGTTGGCTTTAATTGCTAAGGGGATAGAATATAAAAAATAGGGAGGTATTGCTTCAGTTGTACAAGGTATTGGTGAGACCGCACCTGGAATACTGCATACATTTTTGGTGTCCATACTTAAGAAAAGACATACTTGCTCTCGAGTCAGTACAAAGAAGGTTCGCTCGGTTAATCCCGGGGATGAGGGGATGAACATATGAGAAGAGGTTGGGTAGATTGGGACTCTACTCATTGGAGTTCAGAAGAATGAGAGGTGATCTTATTGAAACATATAAGATTGTGAAGGGGTTGGATCGGGTGTATGATGGGAGGATGTTCCCGATGATGGGTGAAACTAGAACTAGGGGGCATAGTCTTTGAATAAGGGGCTGCTCTATCAAAACTGAGATGAGAAGCAACTACTTCACTCAGAGGGTGGTAGGTCCATGGAATATGGTGCCCCAAAATGCTGTAGAAGCTACATCATTACATAAATTTAAAACAGAAATAGACAGTTTCCTAGAAGTAAAGGGAATTAAGGGTTACGGGGAGAGGGCAAGAATTTGGACACGAGTCTAGGTTCGGATCGGTCATGGCCCTGTGGGTAGCGTAGCGGGCCCAGGCGCCGTGTAGCCTGATCCTACTCCTATTTCGTGTGTCCAATTCTGTTAGGTTCAGGAGATGGTTCTGTGATAGTAGATTGGCGGTTAGGATCAGATCAGCCATGATCTTATTGAATGGCGGAGCAGGCTCGAGGGGCCAATTGGCCTAATCCTGCTCCTATTTCTAATAATTCAAAGATTAGAGACACGGCAATAGAGAAAGGTATTAATATTAGAAATGATAAGTAGAGCGTGACAGGAAGGGATAGGGTGTACAAATGTAAGATTAAATCAACAGATAACGCTAGAGGTTACAAAAATAATAAAAGAACAAAACTAAAGTCTCTGCCTTTGAATGCACGTAGCATTCAAAACAAAACAGATGAACCGATAGCGCAAATAAAAATAAATAAATATGATCTGATAGACATTACAGAAACATGGCTGCAGGATGACATAAATTGGGACCTGAATATTGAAGGGTACATGTCATTTAGGAAGGACAGGAAGGTGGGAAAAGGTGGAGGGGTGGCCCTGTTATTTAATTATGGTATTAGAACAATAGAGAGGGATGACCTAAGTTCAGGAAACGAGGATGGAGTAGCGCTTTGGGTAATGATGAGAAATAATAAATGCAAGAAGTCAATTGTGGGAGTGCTGTTCAGGCCCCCTAACAGTAACCACATGGTAGGATGGAGTATAAAGGACGAAGTAATGGGAGCTTGTCAGAACGGTACGGCAATAATCATGGGGGATTTTAAACTGCATATAGACTGGAAAAATCAGATGGCCAAAGGTAGCATAGATGAGGAGATCTTGGAATGTTTTCAGGATAATTTCTTACAACAGCACGTTTTGGAGAAAACCAGAGAGCAGGCTATACTAGACCTGGAATTGTGCAACGAGATAGGATTAATTAATGACCTCATAGTGAAGGCGTCCCTAGGTAGCAGCGATCATAATATGATTGTATTTTATGTTCAGTTTGAGAGAGAGATGAGTGGGTCCAAGACTAGTAATTTAAACTTAAATAAGGGCAATTATGAGGGCATGAAAGCAAAGCTAGCTAAAGTGAACTGGCAAATTATGTTAAGGGATAGTTCAATAGAGTTGCAGTGGCAGACATTTAAGGGGATATTTCAAAATACACAGAATATATACATTCCAACAAGAAAGAAAAATTCCAAGGGGTGGATAACTAAAAAAGTTAAAGATAGTATTAAATTAAAGCAAAAGCATATAATTGCGCAAAGATGTGTAGCAGGTCAGAAGATTGGACAGAATATAAAAAACAGCAAATAATTACTAAAAGATTAATAAGGAGAGAAAAATTAGAGTACGAGAGAAAGCTAGCTAGAAATATAAAAACCGATAGTAAGAGTTTAAACAGATATTTTAAAAAGACAAATTAACAAAGTCAGCGTTCGTCCAATAAAATGTGAGTCTGGGGAATTAATAATGGGACATAAGGAGATGGCAGTTGAATTGAACAGGTATTTTTTCATCGTTCTTCACAATAGAGGATACAAGTAACATCCCAGAAATAGCTGTAAATCAGGAAATGGAAGGGAGGGAGAAACTCAAGAAAATAATAATAATAACCGCAAGTGGTACTGAGCAAATTGTTGGAGCTGCGGGCTGACAAGTCCCCGGGTCCTGATGGACTTCATCCTAGGGTCTTAAAATAAGTGGCTAGTGAGATATTTGATGCGTTGGTTTTAATTTTCCAAAATTCCCGAGATTCGTGGAAGGTTCCATTAGATTGGAAAATAGCGAATGTAACCCCTTTATTTAAAAAGGGAGGGAGACAAAAAGCAGGAAGCTGCAGGCCAGTTAGCTTAACATTTGTCATAGGGAAGATTTTAAAAAGCTATTTTTAAAGATGTTATAACAGGGCACTTAGAAAGGTCCAAAGTAATCAGGCAGAGTCAGCATGGTTTTGTGCAAGGGAAATCATGGTTAAATAATTTATTGGAGTTCTTTGAGGAAGTGACAAGTGCTGTGGATAAAGGGGAACCGGCGGATGTACTGTACTTAGATTTCCAGAAGGCATTTGATAAGATGCCACATCAAAGGTTATTGTGGAAAATAAAATTTCATGGTGTAGGGGGTAACATATTGGCATGGATTGAAGATTGGCCAGCTAACAGGAAACAGAGAGTAGGCATAAATGGGTCATTTACTGATTGGCAAAATGTAACGAGCGGTGTGCCACAGGGATCAGTGCTGGGGCCTCAACTTTTTACAATTTATATAAATGACTTGGATGAAGGGACCGAAGGTATGGTTGCTAAATTTGCTGATGACACAAGGATAGATAGGAAAGTAAATTGTGAAGAGGACACAAGGAGGCTTAAAGGGATATAGATAGGTTAAGTGAGGGGGCAAAGATATGGCAAATGGAGTATAATGTGTGGAAAATGTGAAGTTGTCCATTTTGGCAGGAAGAATAAAACAGAAGCAACTAATAGAAACATAGAAACATAGAAGATAGGAGCAGGAGTGGGCCATTCGGCCCCTCTAGCCTGCTCCGCCATTCAATGCGATCATGGCTGATCATCCAAATTCAAAAGTCTGTCCCTGCTTTCTCCCCATATCCCTTGATCAATTTAGCCTTAAGAAATATATCCAACTCCTTCTTGAATATATTTAATGAATTGGCCTCTACTGCCTTCTGTGGTAGAGAATTCCCCGGGTTCACCACTCTCTGGGTGAAGAAATTCCTCCTCATCCACCCACAAAAGCCCATCACCTCCACATTCCACCTCTCCACCCATTCAGCAAACCTATCTTTGAAAGTCTCCTTTTGCGGCGCAGTTAAACCAATCCAAACCCCTCCTATTTAGGAGTCGCAAAGGATCGCCCCCTGTCATATACACAGCATCTCCAGAACCTTGGGAATAAACTAAAGAATAGGGTAAACTTGATCCAGAAACTCGCCGGATCCACATTGGGAGCAGACTCTCAAACCCTCCGTATGGCAGCACTCGCCCTGTTGTACCCTACAGCGGAGTGCTGCTCTCCGGCATGGCTATCATGTTCGCATGTCAAATCCGTTGATGTCCAGCTGCATTCTACAATAACAATTATCACTGATAGGCTTTAATCGACATCAACACCTTGGCTGCTCCTTCATGAAAACATCGCCCCACCACACCTATGCCGCGAATATGCAGTTTCCATCGAATATAACGGTTATACCAGCAACGACTTGCCATACCAGGCCAACTTGAACAACCTACCACCAGCCTGTCTCTAATCTAGAAGGCCATTTTGGACCGTCGCCAAAGCGCTTCAGTGATCTCCCCTCAGCCATGATGACCGATGGCGAAATGCATGGAAGAACTGGTGGAAAACAATCAAACGCCTCAAAACCAGTCATGGTAGATGCTGCCACCTTCAAAATAGATGGAATATTAAAGCACCCCCTAATGAGACTGTAGAGCTCCTAATCAGACCTTGGAGCACATCATTGCGCACTGCCCAAAGAGGAAATTCGCAGGCAGCCTACAAGATATCCATGCTGTTACACCGGAAGCATTTGCCTTGACATCTGACTTACATATTGACATTTGATTTGCTTTGCTACTACCATATGAAAGAAGAAGATGTTTCCCCTTTTACCTCATGTTCCATATGTTTCACGTTTTCTATGTTTCCTCTTTCCTATATTTACGGTTTCATATATTGCATGTTGCCTATGTTTACTGTTTCCTATGGTTCCTTTTATCATTATTTACTGATTCCTCTATTTACTGTTTCATAACTTTCATGTTTCCCCAATTTCCTCCATCCTATATTTATGGGCTCCTATATTTCCTGTTTCTTACGTTTAATGTTTCCTATGTTTTCTCTTTACTATGGTTCCTGTTTCCTATATTTCCTGTTTCATTTGTCTCTTCTTTCTTTTATTTACTGTTTCCTATGTTTAAAGTTTCCTGTATTTACGGTTGCCTATATTAATTTTTTCGAGGTTTACATAAGAACATAAGAAATAAGAGCCTCTTAGGACAATTCCCTCATCCCAGGAACCAGTCTAGTTAACCTTCCTTGCACGCCCTGTATGGCAACTATGTCTTTCTTTAGGTAAGGAGACCAGAACTATACACACCTCACCAATGCGCTATATAATTGTAGTAAGACTGATGTACTCTTATACTCTAATCCCTTTGTAACATACCAGTTCCTTTCTTAATTGCTTGCTGTACCTGCATGTTAACTTTCTGTGATTAATGTACACGCACACCCAGGTCCCTCTGAATGCAAGCACTTCCCAGTCTCTCCGCAATTAAAAAATATTCTGCTTCTTTGTTTTTTCTCCAAAAATAGTTAACTTCACACTTCCCCACATTGTATTCCATTAGGCATGTTTTTGCCTACTCAGCCAAGCTGTCTGTATCACTCTGCAGTCTCTTTGCGTCCTCCTAACAGCTTACCTTCCACCTAACTTTGTATCAGCAGCAAACATGGATACATTACACTCAGTTCCTCATCAAATCATTAGACTAGATTGTAAATAGCTGAGGCCCAAGAACTGAACCTTTCGGTACCCCACTAGTTACAGCTTCTCAACCCAAAAAGTGATGTTTTTTCCTATACTCTGTTTTCTGTCCATTATCCAATCCTCAATCCATGCTAATATATTACCCCAATCCCATGAATCCTAATTTAGTGTAATAAGCTCTTGTGTGGCATCTTAACGAATTCTTCTTGAAAATCCAAAAAAAAATACATCCACTGGTGCTCTCTTATCCATCCTACTAGTTACTTCTTTAAAAACTATAACAGATTTTTCAAACACGATATCCCTTTCATAAAACCATGCTGACTAAGCCGGATCGTAGTACAATTTTCTAGGTGCCTTTTTATCACATCCCTAATAATAAATGTTAGCATTTAGTCTACTGCTGATGTCAGGCTAAATGGCCGAAAGTTCTGCTTCTTTCTCTTCCTCCTATCTTAAAAAAGGGGTGATGTTTGCTACATTCCAATCCGCGGGGACTGTTCTAGATTCGATGGATTTCTGGAAGATTAATCCCAGTTCCTCTCTGCAGCTGCCTCTTTAGTTAAGAGACATTAAACACATACTTTGTATCTATCCTCTCGATAGAGGACACAAATGATTTTGTTTATTGTCTCAGCCATTTCCTGCCTCTCTCACTAATGGACCCACGCTTAATTTCACGAATTTCTTCCTATTTACATAACTATAAAAGCGTTAAAATCTGTTTTACGTCGTTTGCTAATTTACTCTCACATTATTTTTTCACTTTCCATATCAATTTCTTCGTTCTCCTTTGCTGACTTCTAAAATCCTGCCAATCCTCAGGCCTGCTATTCTTTTTGCCAACATTATATGCCTCTTCCATTGATCGAATGCTACGTTTAACTTCTCTTGTTAGCCACGGTTGGACCGCTTTTCCTGTGGGATTTGTGTGCCTTAAAGGAATGTAAATTTGTTGTAAATTATGTATTAGTTCTTTAAATGCTAACCATTGCGTTTATACTGTTATAACTTTTAACGTAGTTTCCAAATCTGACTTAGCCAACTGGTCCCTCAGACCTACGTAGTTTTCTTTGTTTATATTTAGGACTCTTGTTTCGCATTGAAATAAATCACTTTCAAACTCAATATAATATTCTATCATATTATGGTCACTCTTCCCGAAATGCCCATTTGATACAAGATTATTAATTAACCGTATCTCATTGCACAATACTAGAGCAAAATAGCCTGTTCCCTCGTTGGTTACTGAACATACTGATCTGGAAATCTATGTTGTATACATTCCTTGAACTCGTCCTCCACTCGGTTTGCCCAGTTTATATGTAGATTAAAGTCCCTCATGATTACTGTATTACCGTCGTTACATGCGCCTCTAATTTCCTGATTTATACTCTCCCTACATTACAACTACTGTCTGGGGCCTATAATAAATCCCACCAATGTTTTCTGCTCCTTGCTGTTTCTTAGCTCCAGCCAAACTGTTTATATTTCTGGAGTTTCCGAGCTAAGAACCTTATTCTCTACTGTCTTCATCCCATCTTTTATTATCAGGGCTGGCCCTCCTGCTTTTCCATTTTCCCTATCACTTCTAAAAGTTATGTATCCTCAAGTATTTAGTTCCCAACCTTGGCCACTTTGCAACTTCGTCTCAGTTATGGCTATTAGATTAAACCTGTTAATTTCTATCTGTGCTATTAATTCATGTATTTTGTTGCAAATGCTTCGCGTATTCAGATATAGTGGGTTTAGTCTTGACTTTTTTCAGCTTAGTCGCTGATGCCCTATTAACTTTGTTACACTCTCTGTCCCTTCCTGACCCACTCTAAACAAAGCAAGGTATGAGGAGCGAGTTAGCTACGGTAGATTAGGAAATTACATCAAAAGATACGACGGTAGACATACCATGGCTAGAATTTAAAGAATTATTACATAATTTACATCAAATATACATTCCTTTAATGTACAAAAACCCCACAGAAAAAATGGTCCAACCGTGGCCAACAAGAGAAGTTAAAGATAGTATTAGATCAAAGGAAGAGGAATATAATTTTGCCAAAAAGGGTAGTAAGCCTGAGGGTTGGGACATTTTTAGAATTCATCAAAGTAGGACCAAAAAATTGATGAAGAAAGATAAAAGAGACTGCCATAAAAACAGACTGTTAAACATTCTATAGCTATGTAAAAAGGAAAAGATTAGTGAAAATAAATGTGGGTCACTTACAGGCTGAGACAGGAGTATTTATAATGGGGAATAAGGAAATCACAGATAAATTATACAAATACTTTGTGTCTGTCTTCACGGAAGAAGAAGCAAAAGCTTCCCGGAAATAGTGGAGAACCAAAGGGCAAGCGAGAATGATAAACTGAAAGAAATTAGTATTAGTAAAAAAGTAGTACTGGAGAAATTAATGGGACTGAAAGCCAATGAATCCCCTGTACATGATGGCCTACATCCTAGTGTATTGAAAAACGTGGCTGTAGAGATAGTGGCTGAATTAGTTGTCATTTCCAGAATTCCATAGATTCTGGAAAGGTTCCTGCGGATTGGATGGCAGCAAATGTAACCATACTATTTAAGATAGGAGGGTGAGACAAAACGGAGAACTACAGGCCAGTTAGTCTGACATCAGTAGTCGGGAAAGTTACAGTATCTATAATTAAGGACGCAGTAATAGGGCACTTAGAAAATAATAATCGGAGTGGGCCAAGTCAGCACGGATTTATAACGGGAAATCATGTTTGACAAATCTGTTAGAGATTTTTGAGGTTGTAACTAGCAGAATAGATCAGGGGGAACCAGTGGATGGGTAGTATTTGGATTTTCAGAAGGCATTCTATAAGGTGCCACACAAGAGCTTATTACACTAAATTAGGTCTCATGGGATTCGGGGTAATATACGAGCATGGATTGTGGATTGGTTAATGGACAGAAAACAGAAAGTAAGAACAAACGGGGCTTTTTCGGGTTTGCAGCCTTTAACTATGGGGTACCGCAAGGATCAGCTCTTCACAATCTACATCAATGATTTGGATGAGGGGACCAAATTTAACATATCCAAGTTTGCTGATGATACAAAGCTGGGTAGGAATGTAAGTTGCGAGGAGGATGCAAGGAGAATTCAAGCTAAGTGAGTTTTGCAAGAACATGGCAAATGGAATATGATGTGGAGCAATGTGAAGTTATTCACTTTGGTAGGAAAAATAGAAAAGCAGGGTATTTTTTAATTAGTGAGAGATTGGGAAATGTTGCTGTTCAGAGGCACATGGGTGTCCTTGTAAACGAATCACTGAAAGTTAACATGCAGGTAGAGAAAGCAATTAGGAAAGCAAGTCATATTTTGGCCTTTATTGCAAGCGGTTTTGAGTATAAGAGTAAAGATGTCTTACTGCAATTATATAGGGCCTGTTGTGACCACACCAGGGTTGTTGTGTACAGCTTTGGCCTCCTTCCCTAAGGAAGGATATACTTGCCATAGAGGGAGTGCAACGAAGGCTCACCAGACTGTTTCCAGGGATGGGGGGTTTGTCGTATGAGGAGAAATTTAGTATACTAGATTTATCTATATTCTCTAGAGTTTAGAAGAATGAGATGTGATCTCATTCAAACATACACAATTCTGACAGGGCTTGACAATGTACATGCAGGGAGGATGTTTTCCCTGGCTGGGGAGTCTAGAACGAGAGGTCACAGTTTCAGAATAATGGGTCGGCCATTTAGGACTGAGATGAGGAGAAATTTCTTCATTCAGAGGGTGATGAATCTTTGGAATTCTCTACCCCAGAGGGCAGTGGAGGCTCAATGTTTGAGGATATTCAACAGATATATTTTTGAATATTAGGGGAATCAAAGGATATGGGGATAGTGCAGGAAAGTGGGGATGAGGTAGAAGATCAGCCATGATCTTATTGGATGGCGGAGTAGACTCGAAGGGCGAAATGCCCTACTCCTGCTCCAATTTCCGATGTTCTTATGTTTTTATGCTGTTTCCTTTATTTTGTTATCCTATATTACCTGTTACATTTGATTACTTTGTTTCCTCTTTTCTTTTTTAAAGTTTCTCATGTGTCCTTTTTCCAATGTTGTTTTTTTCCTATATTTGCTGTTTCCTATTTTCCTGTTTGCTATGTTTACTCTTTCTTGTGTTTCCTTTTTCATATTTCCTGTTTCCAAATTATTGATCCTTATGTTAACTTTTTCCAATGTTTACTAATTCTTATGTTTCCCAATTCCTATGTTGCCTTTTTCTTGTTTCCTGTTTCCTATGTTTACTCTTCCTTATGTTTTTTGTTATTTGTATTTTATATTTCCAGAATTACTGTTTCTATGTTTCTTGTTTGCTATATTTACTGTTTCTTAAATGTCCTCTTTCCTACATTTTCTGTGTCTCTTGATTCCTATTTTTCGTCTTTGCAATGTTTACTGTTCACTATGATTCCTCTTTACTTTTTTGATGTTTCTTATGCTTCCTGTTTCCTATGTTTTTTGTTTCCTGTTGTTACTATTCCCTTTGTTTTCTCTTTCCTATTTCCTACATCTTTTTTAATGTGTCCTGTGTTTACTGGTTCTCATGATGTCCGTCTCCAATGTGAAGTGTTTCATATGTTTATTGTTTCTTAGATTAATTATTCCTAAGTTTACTGTTTCCCATATTTACCGTTTCCCATGTTTAATGTTTTGTATGTTTAGTGTTTCCTATGTTTACTGTTTATGATTACTGTTTACTTTTTTACTGTTTCTTATTTTTCATATTTTCTATGTTTCCTGTTTCCTACATTTCCAGTTTCGCATATTCCTGTGTCCTATATTTCCTATATTTGCTGTTCCTTATGTTTCCTGTTTTCTTTTTTTTTGTTGTTTCCTGTATTTACTTTATCCTATGATTCCTATTTCTTGTGTTTCCTGTTCCCTGTGTTTTCTTTTTCCAATATTTCATGTTTCCTAAATTTGCTTTTGCTAATATTTACTGTTTAATTTGTTTCCTTTTTCTTATGTTTCCTCATTCTTATGTTTATAATTTCTTATATTTTCTGGTCTTATGTTTCCTCTTTCCTTTTTTCTTGATTCCTATGTTTATTCTTTCCTCTCTTTACTCTTGCTTATGTTTCCTGTTTCCCCTGTGTTCTCTTTCCTATATTTCCTGTTTCATAAGATTCCTGTTTCCTTGTATCCTCAGGATTTTACTGTTTCTCTTGTATCCTGTTTGCAATGTTGACTGTTTCCTATAGTTCCTGTTTTCTATGTTTCCTCTTTTCTTTTTTTTACTGTTTCTTATGTTTCACGTTTCTTATGTGCCTGCTTCTTAAATATTCTGTTTACTGTGTTTACTGTTTATTCTGTTTATTGTTTATAATGTTTTCTCTTTCCTACGTTTCATATGATTCCTGTGTCCTATATATAATGTTTCCTGTTTCATTAGTTTAATGTTTCCTTTGTTTACCGTTTCTTATATTTCATATTTTCAACGTATCCTGTTTACTACATTTCCACTTTATCATATTTCCTGTTTCCTATATTTCCTGTCGCGTATGTTTCCTGTGCATACATTTTCATTGACTTAATTATCCTGTTTCACATGCTTCATGTGTCGTATTTTTATTGTTTCTTATTTTAACTGCTCTTTATACTCCCTCTTCTTTTGCTATTTCCTGTATTTACTCTTTCTTATTTATGCAGTTCCTTATGTTTCCTTTTTTTTGCAATTTCCTGTATTTTTGGTTTCCTATGTTTACTATTTCTTATGTTCCCGTTTCCTATGTTTCCTATTTACTACATTGCCTGCTTCCCATATTTCATATTGCATAAATGTATTCATAGAAACATAGAAGATAGGAGCAGGAGTAGGCCATTCGGACCCTCGAGCCTGCTACGCCATTCAATGAGATCATGGCTGTCATCCAAATTCAGCACCCTGTCCCTGCTTTCTCCCCATATCCGTTGAGCCCTTTAGCATTAAGAAATATATCTAGCTCCTTCTTGAATATATTTAATGAATTGGCATCAACTGCCTTCTGTGGTAAAGAATTCCACAGGTTCACCACTCTCTGGGTGAAGAAATTCCTCCTCCTCTCAGTCCTAAATGGCTTACCCCTTATCCTTAGACTGTAACGTCTGGTTCTGGACTCACCCGCCATCGGGAACATCCTTCCTGCATCTAGACTGTCCAGTCCTGTTAGAATTGCATAAGTTTCAATGAGATCCCCTCTCATTGTTCTAAACTTTAGCGAATATAAGCCTAATCGACCCAATCTCTCTCATACGTCATTGCAGCAATCCCAGGTATCCATCTGGTAAATCTTCGCTACACACCCACCATGGGAAGAACATCCTTCCTCAGATAACGCGACAAAAACTGCACACAATACTCAAGGTGTGGTCTCACCAAGGCCTTGTACAACTGCAGCAAGGCATCCTTGCTCCTGTACTCGAATCCTCTCGCTATGAAGGCCAACATACCATTTGCCTTCTTAACCGCCTGCTGCACCTGCATGCATACCTTCAGCGACCGGTGCACAAGGACTCCCAGATCTCGTTACACTTCCCCATTTCCCAATCTATTGCCATTCCGATAATGATCTGTCTTCCTGTTTTTGCCACCAAAGTGGATAACCTCGCATTTATCCACATTATACTGCATCTGCCATGCATCTGCCCAATCACACAACCTGTTCAAATCATACGGGAGTTTCTCTGCATCCTCCTCACAGCACACACGCTCACCCAGCTTTGCTTCGTCTGCAAACTTAGAGATATTACATCTAGTTACCTCGTCTAGATCATTAATATATATTTTGGATAGCTGGGGTCCTAGCACCGATCCCTGCGGTACCCCACTAGTCACTGCCTGCCACTCAGAAAAAGACCCGTTTATTCCAACTCTTTGCTTCCTGTCTGCCAACCAGTTCTCTATCCAAATCAATACCTTTCCCCCAATTCCATGTGCTTTAACTTTGCAAGCAAATCACTTATGCGGGACCTGATCGATAGGCTTCTGAAATTCCAAATACACCACATCCACTGTTTCTCCCTTATCTATTCTACCAGTTACATGCTCATAAAATTCCAGTAGATTCGTCAGGCATGATTTACCTTTTGTAAATCCATGTTGACTTTGTCCGGTCCTGACACTGTTTTCCAAGCGCTCTGCTATTACATCTTTTCTAATGGACTCTAGCATTTTGCCCCCTACCGATGTCAGGCTTACCGGTCTATAATTCCCCATTTTTGCTCTACCACCTTTTTTAAATAGTGCTGTTACATTAGCTACCCTCCAATCCATGGGAACTGTTCCACACTCTATAGAATTTTGAAAGATGACCAGCAATGCATCTACTATTTCTAGGGCCACTTCCTTAAATACCCTAGGATAGAGATTATCTGGCCCTGGGGATTTATCGGCCTTCAACCCGTCAATTTCACTAACACCATTTCCCTACAAATACTGATTTCATTCATTTCCTCCCTCTCATTAGACCGTATGTTTCCCGACATATCTGGGAGTTTATTTGTGTCCTCCTTTGTGAAGACAGAAGCAAAGTATGTATTTAATTGGTCTGCCATTTATTTGTTCCCCATTATAAATTCCCCTGAATCTGACTGCAAGGGACCTATGCTTGACTAAACCAATCTTTTTCTCTTCACATATCTATAGGAGCTTTTACAGTCAGTTTTTATGTTCCCTGCAAGGTAACTCTCATATTCTATTTTCCCCTTCTTAATTAATCCCTTTGTCCTCCTTTGCTGAATCCTAAATTGCTCTCAATCCTCAGGTTTGCTGCTTTTTCTGCCCAATTTATATGTCCTCTCCTTGCACCCTAATTTCCCTTGTTAGCCACGGTTGAGTCACCTTTTTTGTTTTATTTTTATGCCAAACAGGGATGAACAAATTCTGCAGTTCATCCATGCGATCTTTAAATGTTTGCCATTGCCTATCCTTAGTCAACCCTTAAGTAACATTCCCCAATCCATCCTAGCCAACTCGCGCCTCATACCATCGTAGTTTCTTTTATTTAAATTCAGGACCCTAGTCTCGAAGTCAACCACTTCACTCCCCATCTTAATGACGAATTCTATCAAATTATGATCGCTCCTCCCCAAGGGGCCTAGCGCAACAAGATTGCTAATTAATCCTTTCTCATTACATAATACCCAGTCTAAGATGGCCTGATCTCTAGTTGGTTCCTCGACAAATTGGTCCAGGTAACCATCCCATATACACTCTAGGAATTCCTCTTCCACAGTATTGTTACTAATTGGGTTAGCCCAATCTATATGTAGTTTAAAGTCAACCATGATAACTGCTGTGCCCTTATTGCACGCGTCTCTAATGTTCCATTTAAAGCCATCCCCAATCTGAGCATTACTGTTGGGGGCTCTGTATACAACTCCCGCTAACGTTTTCTGCCCCTTGGTATTCCTCAGCTTTACCCATACAGATTCCACATCATCAGAGCTAATATCCTTCCTTACTATTGTGTTAATCTCCTCTTTAACCAGCAATGCTATCCCACCTCATTTCCTTTTTGTCTGTCCTTCCTGAATATTGAATACCCCTGGATGTTGAATTCCCAGCCTTGGTCACCCTGGAGCCATGTCTCCATAATCCCATTAATATAATATCCGTTTACATCAATTTGCGCAGCTAATTCATCCACCTTATTACGAATTATTCTCGCATTAAGACACTCTTAGTCCTTTTAGAAATATTATTTACTGTAGCCCTGTTTGATTTACACCCTTGATTTATCTGCATTCCACTTTTCGTTTCTCCTTCCTGTCGTTTGCTTCTATCCTTGCTGCCCTTTCCTCTGTTTCCCTGCACAGGATCCCAACCCCCTGCCATTTTAGTTTAAACCCTCCCCAACAGCACTAGCAAACACTCCCCCTAGGACATCGTCCCGGTCCTGCCCAGGTGCAGACCGTCCAGTTTGTACTGGTCCCACCTCCCCCAGAACCGGTTCCAATGTCCCAGAAATTTGAATCCCTCCACCTTGCAGTATTCCTCTAGCCACGTATTCATCTGAAATATCCTTCTATTTCTACTCTGACTAGTACGTGGTACAATTAGCAATCCTGAGATTAGTTCCTTTGAGGTCCTATTTTTAAATTTACCTCCTAACTCCATATTCAGCTTTTAGGAGCTCATCACGTTCTTTACCGATATCGTTGGTGCCTATATGCACCACGACAACTGGCTGTTCACCCTCCCCCTCCAGAATGCCCTGCAGCCGCTCCGAGACATCCTTGACCCTTGCACCAGGGAGGCAACATACCATCCTGAAGTCTCGTTTGCGACCGCAGAAACGCCTATCTATTCCCCTTACAATAGAATCCCCTATCACTATGGCTCTCCCGCTCTTTTTCCTCCCGTCCTGTGCAGCAGAAGCACGCATGGTGACAGGAAGTTGGCTGCTGCTGCCTTCCCCCGATAAGCCATCTCCCTCAACAATATCTAAAGTGGTATATCTGTTTGAGAGGGGGAATTCCACAGGGTACCCCTGCACTATCTGCCTGCGCCTACTACTCTGCCTGGCGGTCACCCATTCCCTTCCTGCCTGCGCAGCCTTTACCTGCGGTGTGACCAACTGCCTAAACGTGGTAACCACGATGTCATCAGCATCGCGAACGCTCCAGTATGCACCCATTCGCAGCTCTAGCGCCGCAATGCAGTCTGCCAGTAGCTGCAGCTGGATACACTTCCCGCACACATGGTCAGCAGGGTCACAGGAAGTTTACCTGATTTCCCACATAGCCAGTGATATGCAGTGTCCCAGAGATACAAAGTCCCAGAGATAGTCAGCGTCCCAGAGAGTCAGAATCCTAGAGACTCTCTGGGACTCTGCCTCTCTCTAGGACTCTGTCTCTCTGGGACTCTGTCTCTCTGGGACTCTGACATATTTGATAATTTATGACACGTTTGCATGCAAAGAGTTAGAGGTCTAGAATTTTCAAAATAGCACGCAGTCCCAAATTGTCACCGAAATTCATTTTTTCCAGCCACAGGAGCCTAATACTTTGACGCTCATTGACCTCAGGATGCTCGGGCTTCTAGTTCTAAACCGATTTAAATGCCGCGTTGCTTGCGAGGAAGATGCTGTCACCTTTTTCTCTTGCATTTAACTCTTGTATCTGTGAACAATTCTCAATCCGAGGATTTCAGGCACGACACGAACTGAGCGTCGGTGAGCAGATTATTGATGATTGAATGTGGCTTCATGTCGCTACTGTTGACTCCATCCAGCATTTCCTGATCATTGTGTGGTGGCTGGAATCAGTCTATCCTTAATTTTGTGAATAGGCCATAGCTGGTCATCCAAATCGTATCCCTATAGAGCAGAACATGAAAAAGATATAATAAGAACATAAGAAATAGGAGCAGGAGTAGGCCAATCGGCCCCTCGAGCCTGCTCCGCCATTCAATAAGATCATGGCTGATCTGATCCTAACCGCCAATCTACTATCTACTATCACAGAACCATCTCCTGCATCTAACAGAATTGCACACACGAAATAGGAGCAGAATCAGGCTACACGGTCCCTGGGCCCGCTCCACTACCCACAGGGCCATGACCGATCCGAACCTAGACTCATGTCCAAATTCCTGCCCGCTCCCCGTAACCCTTAATGCCCTTTACTTCTAGGAAACTGTCTATTTCTGTTTTAAATTTATTTAATGATGTAGCTTCTACAGCTTTTTGTGGCAGCATATTCCATGGACCTACCACCCTCTGAGTGAAGTAGTTCCTCCTCATCTCAGTTTTGAAAGAGCAGCCCCTTATTCTAAGACTATGTCCCCTAGTTCTAGTCTCACCCGTCATCGGGAACATCCTCCCCGCATCCACCCGATCCAACCCCTTCACAATCTTATATGTTTCAATAAGATCGCCTCTCATTCTTCTGAACTCCAATGAGTAGAGTCCCAATCTACACAACCTCTCCTCATATGACCACCCCCTCATCCCCGGGATTAACCGAGTGAACCTTTTTTGCACTGCCTCGAGAGCAAGGATGTCTTTCCTTAAGTAAGGACACCAAAACTGTATGCAGTATTCCAGGTGCGGTCTCACCAATACCTTGTACAACTGAAGCAATACCTCCCTATTTTTATATTCTATCCCCCTAGCAATGAAAGCCAACATTCCATTTGCCTTCTTAATCACTTGCTGCACCTGCATACTAACCTTTTGAGTTTCGTGCACCAAAACCCCCAGATCCCTTTGCACTTCAGTACTCTCCAGTTTCTTGCCATTAAGATAATAAATTGCTCTAGGATTTTTCCTGCCAAAGTGCATCACCTCACACTTTCCAGTGTTGTATTCCATCTGCCAAATCTCTGCCCACTTACTTAGCCTGTCTATGTCCCCTTGCAGGTTTTTTATGTCCTCCTCACTCACTACTTTCCCTCCCATCTTAGTATCATCTGCAAATTTTGATATGTTACACTTGGTCCCTTCCTCCAAATCGTTAATATAGATATGGTCAAGCAAGTTGAGATAAGTCGCAGTATAAGCCTAAAGGAAGTGTCTTACACAAATGCCAAGAAAAGCGGTAATCCAGAGAACTGGGAGAAATATAGAAAACAACAACGGGACACAAACAAAATAAAAAGATCTGTAAATAGGAAATAGGAAAAAAACTGGAAAGTAACGTAAAGGCTAAAAGTAAAAAAATATATAAATATATAAAGATTAAGAGAGTGGATGAAGGAGATGTGATAGCATTAAATAAGGCATTAGTATAAAGGTAATAGCTAACAAGGTAATTGTAGATTTTTTCAACAAATACTATATGTCTGTTATCACAGAAGAGGAAACGAACAAAATACCAGTGATCGAAGGGAAACTGAAAACAATTCAAGTGGAGGAACTTACTCTATTTAAAATGTTAAAAATGTTGATGAAATAAATACTGGTACTTAGAATCGAAACATTTCAAGGCAGTGACGGATTCCACCCAAGATTATCTACGTCGTGTTGGTAATTCCAGAAGCGCTATTAATAATCATTCAAAACTCCCTTGATTCTGGAATTGTGATACTAGACTGGAAATTCCTATCTGAACTCCATTATTTAAGGTGTGTGACACAGAGAAAGTAGCTAACTACAGACATGTCACTTGAAAGTTGATTGAGGGGAAGATGTTCGACTCGGTCATTAGGGATAAAGTGACTGAGCACTTGAGCAAATATGAGCTGATATGAGCTGATCATGGCTTTTTTAAAGGTAATCGTGTCTGACTAATCTAGTTGATTAATTTAAGAAGATCACTTATAACGTAGACAAAGGAATGTCTATGGATGTTATCTACGTGGACTGATAGAAGCCATTTGATAAGGTTACACACAAAAGATAATTTGCAAAAATGAGAGTGCATGAAATTGAAGGTAGCCTTTTGACCTGGTTTGGAAGTTATTGGTGAGTTAGGAGAAAGAGTGGGGATCAATGCTATGTACTCAGATTGGCAGGATGCATAAACTTGGCTTGTATTCTCTTGAGTATAGAGTACTGAGAGGTGATCTGATCGAGGTGCTTAAAATGTTAAAAGGTTTCTATAAACTAGTTAGAGTGAAAATATTTCATCTGATGGGAGTATCAAAATCAGGGGATAAAATTAGAGCTTAGAATGAGTCCCTAACCTAGTGAAACTACAAAATAGGCAAATACAACAAGTCGAACTGTTAACATGGTGAGGTGAGACTAAACCGTAAATAATATTGAGCAGAAACATTAGCCATCTGCTGGTCTCTTATTGTAGGTAGCATTTCCCGAGTCTGTAACCACATTCGGTGAAGATAACGTGGGTTAGCTGATGTTAGATTGACGCTGGAGCTTTGATTTATCCTTTATGGTGAATAGGGAATCCGACATGCAGTAGGATGTGGACGGAAGCAGCTAAGAAAATCAAACAAGGAGCAGGTGGAAAGGAAAGGACTTGTGACCACAATTTTACATACTAAGGCAATAAGGAATATCTTAACATTTTTGAGGGCCTCACACTGAGATTAATAGAGTTGCGATCCGAATGCAGTTCATTTACTCAGAGTTTGAATCGTGACAAAGAAACATTTAATGATCGAAGGGGAAGATAATTCCAAACACAGCGTTTCAACTCAGAGAGTTCACTGTGTCCTTCGAACTGGTGTTTGATGAAAGGAAAATAACAGCGATCTTTGTCCCTTGCTATCTGTGCCCTTTTATAGTCCGATAATAAACAGTTTTATTGGTGAGCAATAAAATTGAGTTGAGGACACAAAACTGATTCCCGCTGCAGAAACCGGTTTCTTTGCGGCGTTTTCTGAACTGCAGAGGGAAGAGCTGTGGGAAATATCATCCTTGTTATCACACACAGAATTAATGACTTTGCTAAAACTATCAGTAATTCATCAGAACATTTCAATGCGAAGGACACCGTGTTTGATTCAGTTCGAACCCTGCACCAGAGAACAGGGCGGGGAGGGACTCTGCTGATCAGACTGAAGGTCGTGTTTATGACTGTGATGTGTAACTGATCCTTACCCAGGGTGTGTGCATTAACCTGCAGAACACACAACGCTAACTTACCCAGAATCTCTGGAACCAGAATCAGGAGCCGCAGCCCAAAATGTACAGAGCACCATTATTGTGTCTTACTGTACAGGCATGGACCCATTGCCGTTGATTTGTGTAGTTTTTCAATGATTTTAAAAAGTTGTAGGAACCATATTGGATCAGGTAAGGACGGATTGCTTTTATTCAGAAATTAGCTTCCTGCAGGCAGCACAATACAGCAGAGTAAAACTTCCAAATATAAACTACAACGCTAAAGTTCCACTGTTTCAAATAATATTTAAATGTATTACTCGTTTATGACACTGTTACGAATATAAAGTTGGAGGTCGAAACTTTTCAACATAAAACACCGCGACTAAACGTCACCGAAATCCGAAATCTCCAATCAAGGAAACTTCAGTAAGATCCTTTGACTCGCATTGACCTCATTAAGCTATGATTCCATGGTGCCAAACCGAGTAAAACACTGCCTTGTTGCCGAGCTGAGTGCCGGTTACCTCTTCTGTGGCACTAAACTCGTGCATCTGTAAACAAGTCTTTATCCGAGGATTTCAGGCACCACCGAAAACAGCGTCTGTGAGCAGGTTATTGATGACTGAATGTTGTTTGATTAGTCCATCCATTACTTTGCTGATCATTGTGAGGTGACTGATAGGGCGGGGATTGGCTGGAATCAGTTTGATGTTGACTTTGTGGTTAGGACACAGCTCTATGGTCTTTATATATTGTCTATCCGATGTCAAATTCAGATGCACTGGAACAGTTTGCCTACGGGAATGGGACAACTAGATCTGGAGTTCAGCTTTTCTGCAGCTAATAGTGGGATGTAGTGAAGACCAAAGTCATTCAATAGCAAAATACTGCGGATGCTGTAAAACTGAAATAACAACAGAAAGCGCCGGAAAAACTCAGCAGGCCAGGCAACATCCGTGGAGAGAGAAACAGAGTTAAAGTTGCAGGTCGAAGACCCTTCGTCAGAACTGAGAAAAAAGCAGGAAATGAAACAGATGAAAAAGGAAGTTTGAAGTCTGGGGGAGGGAATAAAAGAACAAAAGAACAACAGCTGACCCTTTCTCCCGCTTCCAGAATTCTTGTTCAACCTGGACCCCTCCATCTGGACTCTTACCCTCTCTAGATCTTTTCATTGCTAACTGCCGCCGCGACATCGGCCGTCTCCATGTCTCTGCTCCCCTCACTCACCCCAACCTACCTCCCCCTGAACATGCAGCACTCCATTCCCTCAGATCCAACCCCGACATTGTCATTAAACCTGCCGACAAGGGTGGTGCTGTTGTTGTTTGGCGTACCGACCTCTACCTAGCGGAAGTTGAACGCTAACTCTCCGACACCTCCTCCTACCTCCACCTGGACCATGACCCCACTACCGAACATCAAGCCACCGTTTGCAAGACTGTCACTGATCTTATCTCCTCTGGAGATCTGCCCCCCACGGCCGCCAACCTCATAGTTCCCCAACCCCGCACAGCCCGCTTCTACCTCCTTCTCAAGATCCACAAACCGGACTGCCCTGGTAGATCCATCGTTTCAGCCTATCCTTGCCCCTCGGAACATATCTCTTCCTACCTCGACTCCATTTTCTCTCCCCTTGTCCAGTCTCTTCCCACTTACATCCGCAACTCTTCTGATGCCCTCCGCCACTTTAACAGTTTCCAGTTTCCTGGCCCCAACCGCCTCCTTTTCACCATGGACGTACAATCCCTCTACACCTCCATCCCCGACCAGGATGGCCTTAGGGCGCTCCGCTTCTTCCTTTATCAGAGGCCCAACCAGTCCCCATCCACCAGCACCCTCCTCCACCTGGCTGAACATTTTCTCACATTGAACAATTTCTCCTTTGACTCCACTCATTTCCTCCAAATCAAAGGTGTTGCTATGTGTACCCGCATGGGTCCTAGCTATGCCTGCCTTTTCGTGGGATATGTGGAACACTCTTTGTTCCAGTCCTACTCGGGTCCCCTAACTCACCTCTTTTTCCGGTACATTGATGACTGTATCGGTGCCGTTTCCTGCTCTCGCCCTGAACTAGACAATTTCATTCACTTTGCCTCCAATTTCCACCCTTCCCTCACCTTCACAAGGTCCGTCTCCGACTCTTCCCTTCCCTTCCTCGACTTCTCCGTCTCCATCTCTGGGGATAGGTTATTGACCAACATTCACTACAAGCCCACTGACTCCCACAGCTACCTGGACTACACTTCCTCCCACCCCGCCTCCTGTAAGGACTCTATACCCTTCTCCCAGTTTCTCCGTCTCCGACGCATCTGCTCCGACGATGCCACCTTACATACCAGTGCTTCCGACATGTCTTCCTTTTTCCTCAACCGAGGATTCCCCTCTACCGTAGTTGGCACGGCCCTCGACCGTGTCCGTTCTATCTCCCGCACTTCTGTCCTCACCCCGGCCCCTCCCTCCCGGAACCACGATAGAGTTCCCCTTGTCCTCACCTTTCACCCCACCAGCCTCCACATTCAACGGATCATCCTCCCTAATTTCCGCCACCTCCAACGTGATCCCACCACCAAACTTATGTTTCCCTCACCTCTCCTTTCAGCATTCCGTAGTGACCGCTCCCTCCCAGACAACCTAGTCCACTGCTCTTCAACCCAGTACCCCTTCACCCTCGCCCGGCACCTTCCCGTGCAAGCGCAGGAGAAGCAACGCCTGCCCTTATACCACCCCCTTCCCGCTCTCCAGTGCCCCAAACATCCCTTCCAGGTGAAACAGCGATTTACTTGTACTTCTTGCAATCTAGTATACTGTATTCGCTGCTCACGATGTGGTGTCCTCTACATTGGGGAGACCAAACGCAGATTGGGTGACCGCTTTGCGGAACACCTCCGTTCAGTCCGTAAGGTTGACCCCGTCGCCTGTCATTTTAACTCACCGCTCCACGCCCACTCAGACTTCACCGTCCTCGGCCTCTTGCATTGTTCCACGGAAGCTCAGCGTAAGCTCGAGGAACAGCAGCTCATCTTCCGATTCGGCACTTTATAGCCTTCCGGACTCAATATCGAGTTCAACAATTTCAGATCATAACCTCGGTCCCTACCATTTTTATCCCCCCATTTTGGTTTTTGCCTTTTCCCTTTTTTCTCTCTCTCTCCCACATGGCAGCTCTCTTTCAACCTGCCAACGCATTTCACACTTCTGAGCCAGCTTTTGTTTCTTAACCTGTCCTATTATCATCTCGTCTCGCTTTGTGTATCTCTTAATGTCTCTAATCTCACAGACCTTCCCTTTTGTTCTTTTATTCCCTCCCCCAGCCTCCAAACTTGCTTTCCATCTGTTTCATTTCCTGCTTTTTTCAGTTCTGACGAAGGGTGTTCGTCCTGAAACGTTAACTCTGTTTTTCTCTCCACAGATGTTGCCTGGCCTGCTGAGTTTACCCAGGGCTTTCTGATGTTATTCCAAAATCATTCAATGTGTTCTGTGCATTCAGCTGCTTGTTAATGTCAAATGGAGTGAACTGAATTTTCGGGACACTGACTCTATTAAGGTGGCAAACTCTCGGTGATTCCGAACAGAATCATCCACTTGGCTCTTTCAACCGAAGACACTTTCAGGCCCTTCACTCTTCTCTCTTGAAATCACGTGGTGATGTCCCACTTATTTGAGGATAGGAATGTTCATGGAGTCCCCTCCTCCTATTAATTGTGCGATTGTCCAGCACCATACTGGTCTGTACGCATGTGGTTAAAAAAGTGAGCTCTGATCCGTCAGGTCGGTAACCGGTTTTGCTCTGTCTACCGGATTCCGTTATTTTACCTGTGGCTGCTGCGTTAACGTGGAGAAAATGGAGAAGTTGGAGTTGAAATGCTTAGAGCAGAGAATGTTGACAGGGGATTTGATAGAGGTGTTCAAAATGATGAACGGTATTGATAGACTAAGTAAGGATATATCGTTTCCAGTGGCATAATATTTGGTTACCAAAGGACACAGATTTAATGTAACTGGCAAAAGAACCAGAGGCGACTTGAGGGAACATTTCTTTACGTAGCGAATTTTCGTGGTCTGGAATGCACTGTTTGAAAGGGTGGTCGAAGTAAATAAAATAGTAACTTTCAAAAGGGAATAAATACTGGAAAGAACGAATACGGGAAAGGGCAGAGGGCTGGGACTATTTGGAAAGCTCTGCCACCGTGCCGGCAAAGGGATGATGGGTGGAATGGCCTCTCGTGCTGTTTCATAATATGACTTCATGTCAACATTGAAGATTTCCCAGGATTTCCACCTCCGAATAAATAATTGGCAAAAGAACTTGAGGAAAAGTCAGGAGAGATTATTTCACACAGAGGGTTGTTATGAAAGCATTACCTGTAAGAGTAGTGGAATAAGATTGAAGAGGACTAATTTTCAGGGTCATGTGGAGAAACGCTGGGTTGTTGGATTAAATTGGACAGCTGTTGCAAGAGCCGACACAAGCACAATGGGCCGAATGGCCTCCAAATGCGCTATATGATTCTACGATTCTATGGCTTTAACCTGGGCTCCTGCGATCTGCGCTTTATCGAGAAGGTAACAGCTAAACATTACCATTGAAAACAAATATTAAAGACATACTTTCATTTATATAGCGCCTTTCACGACCTCATGACGTCCCAAAGCGCTTTACAGTCAATGAAGTACTTTTGCAGTGTAGTCACTGTTGTAATGTAGGAAACGCGGCAGCCAATTGCGCACAGCAACCCCCCACAAAGAAAAACGTGATAATGACCAGATAATCTGTTTTACTTAGCGATATTGATTGAGGGATAGACATTTGTCAGGACACCGGGGATAACTCCCCTGCTCTTTCTCGAAAAAGTGCCATCGGATCTTTTACGTCCACCCGAGAGAGCAGAGGAGGCTTCGGTTTAACTTCTCATTCGTGCGACGACACATCTGACAGAGCAGCACTGGAGTGTCAGCTTAGATTTTTGTTCTTTAGAACCTTGTGACTCAGAGGCGGGAGCGCTACTAACTGAACCACGGCTGACACATGAGTTACATGTATCAGAAGTGAAAATAATATTCAACATTCGGATATCTCCGCAAATGGACTTAATTGAATTGGGCGATATCTAGGATTCGACGTTACGGAGAGTGCGATTCCTTATGTTTTTTTTTTCTGTGAATGTTATTGTGCGCTTGAATATTGTGCATCTATGGCATAGTATATTTTATTCGCTTATGGGATGTGGACACAGCTGGCAAGGCCAGCATTTATTTCCATTCCCTAATTGCGCTTCAGAAGGTGATGTTGAGCCGCCTTCTTGAACCGCTGCAGTACGTGTTGTGAAGGTACGCCCAGAGTGCTGTTAGCGAGGGAGTTCCAGGATTTTGACCCAGCGACGATGCAGGATCGGCGATATAATTCTAAGTCAGTATGGTATGTGTCTTGGAGGTGGTGGTGTTCCCATGCAGCTGCTGCCCTTGTCCTTCTAGGTAGAAGAGCTCTCGGGTTTTGGAGGTGCTGCCGAAGAAGCCTTGGCGAGTTGCTGCAGTGCATCTTGTAAGTGGTAAACTCTGCAGCCACGGTACGCCAGTGGTGGAGGGAGTGAATGTTTAAGGTGGTGGATTGGGTGCCAATGAAGCGGGCTGCTTTGTCCTGGATGGTGTCGAGCTTCTTTAGTGTTGTTGGAGCTGCACTCATCCAGAAAAGTGGAGAGTATTCCATCACACTCCTTACTTGTGCCTGTAGATGGTGGAACGGTTTTGGGGAGGCAGGAGGTTAGACACTCGCCACAGAACACTTAGCATCTGACCTGCTCTTGTTGCCATTGTAGTTATGTGGCTAGTGCAGTTAAGTTCCTGATAAAGGGTGACCCCCCGGATGTTGATGGTGGGGGATTCGGCGATGGTAATGCTGTTGTATATCAAGGGGCGTTGGTTACACTCTCGCTTGTTGGAGATAGTCATTGCCTGTCACTTCTGTGGCGCGAATGTTACCTGCAACATATCAGCTCAAGCCTTAACGTCGGCCAGGTCTTGTTGCATGCGGGCATGGACTGCTTCTTTAACTGAGGAGTTGTGAACGGGTATGGACACTGTGCAGTCATCAACGAACACCCCCATTTCTTACCTTATGTTGAAGGGAAGTTCATTGATGAAGCAGCTGAAATTGTTTGGGATCGGATACTGCCCTGAGGAACTCATGCAGCGATGCCCTGGGGCTGTGATGATTGACCTTCAACCACCACAACCATCGTCCTTTGTGCAAGGTATGACTCCAGCCATTGGAGAGTTTTCCCCGCGATTCCCATTGACTTCAGTTGTACTCGGTCTCCTTGATGCCACATTCGGTCAAATGCTGCCTTGATGTTTAGGGCAGTCACTCTCACCTCACCTCTGGAATTCAGCTCCTTTGTCCATTTTTGGACCAAGGCTGTAATGAGTTCGGGAGCCGAGTGCTCTTGGCGGAACCCAAATTGGGCATCAGTGAGCACGTTATTGGTGATTAATTGCCGCTTGATAGCACTGTCAATGACACTTTCAATCAATTTGCTGATGATTGAGAGTAGACTGATGGGGCGGTAATTGGCCGGATTGGATTTGTCCTGCTTTTTGTGGGCAGTTGTCCACATTGTCGGATAGATACCAGTGTTGTAACTGTACTGCACCGGCTTGGCTGAGGCGCAACTACTTCTGGAACACAAGTCCACAGAACGATAGCCGGTATGTTGCCGGGGCCCACAGCCTTTGCTCTATCCAGTGCGCCCAGCCGTTTCTTGATATGACGTGGAGTGAAATCGATTTGGCTGAAGTCTGGCTTCTGTGATGCTGGGAACTTCAGGAGTAAGCCGATATGGAACATCCACTCGGCACTTCTGGCTGAAGATGGTGCTGGGCTCCATCATTTTTGAGGATGGGGTTATTCATGGAGCCTCCTCCTCCCGTTAGTTGTGCAATGGTCCACCACCATTCACGACTTCATGGCAGGACTGCAGAGCTTTGATGTGATCCGCTAATTGTGGGATTGCTTAACCCTGTCTATAGCATGCTGCTTCCACTATTTAACATGCTAGTATCCCTGTGTTGAAGCTTCCCCCGTTTGGCAGTACATTGTTAGGTGCTCCTGGTGTTGCTCCTGCTTGTTGTCCCCAGATGCGATGGGAGTCCCTTTGCCGAGGTCGATGCCGGGTGGTCCGTCCTGTTTCATTCTTATTATTGTGTTTCGTATCGGTACGTTACAATTGAGTGGCTTCAGTGGGAGTTAAGAGTCAATCGTATTGCTGTGGGTCTGGAGTTAGATATAGGCCAGACCAGGAAAGGACGGCAGATTACCTTTCCTAAAGGACATTAATGAACCAGATGGGTTTTTTCCGACAATCCGATAGTTTCATTGTTACCCTTACTGATACTAGCTTTGTATTCCAGATTTAACTTTAAATTCAGTGTGATTTGAACTCAGGTCTCTGATTCATTATTCCAGGCTGCTAGTTTACCAGCCCAGCGACTTTACCATTGTGCTACCGTCCACCAACCCCTCGGTTACTCCAATTGCATCGCATTATGAGGAAACACTGCACGCTGATGCAAAAACTGCCTTCACTTTTGATATTGTTGTTTCAGTTCATAAACTTTAATTATGGTTCCTGATAAATATATAATTACGATACAGACAAATCCTTTCAAGGATTTGGACATTTGTACAAAACAGATTTACAAAACATGGTCTAATTTATCATACAACAAAGATTAAAATGCAAGATGGAAAGTACTTCAAGGGTGATTTATGACTGTATTCTGAACGGATTTCAGAGTTTTGAATTTAGTCTGAACTTGTCGGTTCCAGACCGGTGGAGTTCATTTAATGTCCTTTTTCAGCACGCTGTGCTTTATTCAGAACTCATAAACGCTACGTACTAATTACAACCAAGGAATTTCAACAGCGTTGCAAACTAAACTTTAAGACAAAGTGAATATCCATCACACGGTGTCAGTGGTGCAGTTGGCCTAAAAGTTGTGAACAGCAGCTCCTGGAGACGAATACTCTTCTTTGTTAAAATACCAGTCCAACCTTTCTGAATAGCTTACTTAGTGAAATTCAGCAAACCGCAACGTCACGTCACAACGTCACTCAAAAAGAAACACGTTGAACACTGAAGCGAATATGCAAAAAATAAATTGTAAAAATAATGTTAAAAACCCCGTTGATCTTTTGATCGACGAGTTTTTGAAATTCCACGTATATTACAGACAACACACTAACCTTATCTATTTGTTCTAGTATTTAAATGATTCAAAGAATCTTGTTTTAATATTTCTTTTAACACGTATGCTGGTAAAAAGAAGGCCCTACGCCTGCTTTTACCAGGCATACGAGTTTTGTTGTCATTCGCTGGGCAGTAGTTGGGCAAATACCCCAACTCTCCGCCAGCGAATGTCCATTTCCAGGAGATGCGGTTGACCTGTGAAGTTGAATCTTGATAGATCGCAGGTTCCGAGTTTTCGCACATGCGCATATCATGCGAAAACCTGGAACTTGTAGGGCCCTTACGACCACATACACTGTACGTACGCGGTCATAGGCCCGGGAAAATCCAGGCCAATATTTCTTCAATTTCATTGTCATTACTTGCAAATTTATTTTGTGCATCCTTTTATGGCTAATCCTTATCATAATTTCCATTTTGATATTTATGTGTCGCCTCATTTTTATATTCTTTAGTAATTTTTATTTTGTAATTCCTTTTTGTCTTCTTAATATTTTATAAACTTTTATCCTATCCCTTTGTCTTTCCTTTCCAACCTCTTCTTTTTGTCTATGTACTTAGTGTAGACCTTTTTCTTTAGATAAAGTTTAATCCTTACCTCCTTATTGATCAAGTGTGCCTCATTATTGGCAAGTACTTGGGTGTTCTTAGCGGATCGAGTAGACTGTTTCTGTGTAGCAACTTCTATGTAATTCAATGCACTCATTTCCATGTGCCAGAGTGACAAAATTAGTAATCATTATCGAATCTCCACTCAACTCAATGGGCCAATAACTTTGATTGCGATTGAGAGAAAGTGGGATTCACTATGATTTCTATCATCTTGTCTGCATTTGTTTATATATGTAACTATTTGTTGCTGTACTTTCGGCGCCTCTACATTGTGCGCTTGAATATTATACACCTGTACATTCTGTGCGTGTACATTATGCACTTGTACATTGATGCCTGTACATTGTGCGCTTGAACATTGTACACGTGTGCATTCTGTGTTTTTACATTATGCACTTGTACATTGTTTGCCTGTACATTGTGCACGTTTAAGTTGTGTGACTGTGCCTTATGCACCCGTTCATTGTGCTCTTATACATTGTGCGCATTTGTATATTTCGCCTGTACAGGTTGTGACATTGGATTGTACACCTGTGCATTTAAACCTAAACATTGTCTGCCCATACATTGTACGCCTGTACATTGTGCGCCTGCTACCAATGTACCTTTATTGTTATTCCTGCACATTATGCACTTCTATATCGTGCCGGCTGTACATTGTGTACTTGTTTATTTTATGTGAAATTACATGGAATATTTTAATGGAATTGCACGGCATTCTTCAGGTCAGAAAATAACACAACGACTTAATTCTCTTCCTTGTTTGACCAAAGGTCCGGTAATGAGTGAAATGTCCCTCTGCCCCGCGTAATCTATTTTGCTTCGAGGCCCCCCGGTGGCGCAGGGACCCGCATAATCTGTCTGATTGTGAAACTCACTTCAATTGGTGAGCCATCAGTGGCAGCAGCAGAATTGGATTCCAACACAATCTGTAACCACAAGACCCGACGTATCCCGCACACTGACATTACCATCAAGAAAGGGGACCAACACTGGTTCAGTAACTAATATAGAAGAGCATGCCAGGATCAGCACCAGGCGTACCTAACATCCCCACTGTATCTCTTGCCCAAAAACTTAAATCGGTGTCCCCTTGTCCTTGTACCATCAATTAGTGGGAACAGCCTTTCCCCGTCTAGCCGATCCAAACCCGTCATAATCTTGTACACATCTATCAAATCACCCCGCAACCTCCTTTGCTCTAATGAAAACAAATCCAGCTTCACCAACCTGTCCTTGTAGCTAAGATACCCGGCCCTGGAACCATTCTGGTAAATCTCCTCTGCACCAAGGGCCTTCACATCCTTCCTAAACTGTGGTGACCAGACCTGGAAGCAATACTCCAGTTGTGGCTTAACAAGCGCTTTATAAAGGTGCAGATAACTTCTCTACTTTTGTACTCAATACCTCTATTTATGAAGCCCAAGATCCAATATGCTTTGTTAACCGTTCTCTCAATATGTCCTGCAAACTTCAGGGACCTATGCACAGTAACTCCCAGGTCAATCCGTCCCTGCACACTCTTTAAAACTGTGCTATTAAGTGAATATTGCCTCTCCCTTTTACGTCTGCCAAAATGCATCACCTCACACTTCTCAGTATTAAATTACATCTGCCACTTTCCTGCCCATTCTGCTAGCCTTTCTATGTCCTGTTGCAGTCGATTGGTATCATTATCACTGATTCCAACCCCCGCAAATTTGGTGTCATCGGCAAATTTAGAAATTCTACTTTGCATTCCAATATCCAGGTCATTTATATATATCAAAACAAGCAGTGGCCCCATCACTGACCCTTGGGGAACACCACTGTCCATCCTGCCCTAGTCTGAAAAGCTGGCATTTACCACAACGGCTTTCTGTCCTTAAGCCAATTCCTTATCCAAGCTGCCAATGAACGACCTATTTCACGAGCCTCAATTTTGTTAACCACCCTTCTATGTGGTACTTTGTCATACACCTTCCGAAAATCCATGTAGACATCATCCATTGCAAACCCTTCTTCAATCCTCTCTATTACTTCATCAAAAATTCAATTAGGTTAGTCAAACACGATCTGCCTTTTCCAAATCCGTGTTGGCTCCCCTTAATTAGCTTAAACCTTTACAAATGCCCGTTAATTTTTCCCTTGTTTATTGTTTCAAAAACTTTATCGAGCACTGATGTTAAACTTACCGGCCTGTAGTTTCTAGGATTGTCCTAACGCTCTTTCTTGTACAATGGTGTTATATTTGCCAATTTCCAATCCTCGATCCCCTCCCCCGCATCTAGGGAAGATTGGCAGAATGATGCAAGCCCTTCTGCTGTCTCCTCCCCCAATTCCCTTAGCAACCTGGGATGCAAGCCAGCAGGACCAGGCGACTTACCACTTAAAGCATAACCAGCTTTTCTAGTATATCCTGTCTATCAATTTTCACCCCTTCCATTGCTTCTACTTTTTCCACTTCTACCGATATTTTGTAGGCATCCACGTCCTTATTAAACACCGATACATAGCATTCATTGAGTATTCTAGCCTTGCCCTGCGTCTCTAAGCGTATTTCACCTTCTTTGTCTCTAATAGGCCCCACTCCACCTCTTAATACCCACTTACTGTTTACATGCCAGTAGAAGATTTATCGGTCCCCTTTTATGTTATCCGCCATTCTACTCTCATATTCTCTCTTTGCCAATCTCACTTTCATCTTCACTTCCCCGCTCAACTTAATGTATTTGGTCTGGTTCTCCATTGAAGAATTCACCTGACATGCATCATACACACTCTTTTTTTGTTTCATCATCTTCTCTATCTCCCTCTTCATCCAAGGAGACCTTGCTTTGGTTCCCTTACCCTTCCCTCATGTTGGAATATACTGAGCCTGTACTTGGAACATCTCCTCCTTAAAGATCACCCATTGTTCCATTACAGTTTTTCCTGTCAATCTTTGGTTCAATTTTACCCTTGGTAGACCCTTTCGCATCTCACTGAATTTGGCCCTTTCCAGTTTAGAAGTTCCACTCTAGATTGTTCCCTGCTCCTCTTCATTACTAATCTAAATCTTATGATACGATGATCATTCGGACCCAAATGTTCTCCCACAGACACTTGGTCGACCTGGCCCACCTCATTCCCCAGCAGCAGATCCAGCAATGCCTCCTTGCTAGTTGGCCCAAGAAAATACTCGTCAAGGAAATTCTCCTGAACAAATTTCAGAAATTCTTCCCCTTCCTTTCCGTTTACCCTAGTATTATCCCAATCGATATTTGGGTAATTAAAATCCGGCAATATAACCACAATAAAGTTCTTGCATATCTCTGCGATTTCCCTGCAGATTTGCTCCTCTAACTCCCTCTCACCATTTGGAGGCCTATAGAATACCCGCAATTGCGTGATCATACCCTTATTGCTTCTCAACTCTAACCAAATGCATTCTGTCCTTGTCCCCTCAAGAACATCCTCCCTTTCCAAAAATACAATGTCTTCCTTAATCAGCACTGCCACCCAACCTCACGTTTTTGATTCCCTATCTTTTCTGAACAATTTGTACCCTTGAATATTAAGTGCCCAGTCTTCACCGTTTTTAAGCCACGTTTCCATTATTGCCACAACATCATATTGCCACATAGCTAATTGGGCTTGTAGCTCACCAATCTTATTCACCACACTTTGTGTATTTATGTACATGCATTCTAAACCCATTTTTGAATTATTCGTTATCTTTCTTAGTCTGCTCCTATCTAATATGATATTACTTCCGCCTCCAGTACTAATTTCTTCTCTAGTACTATCCAACAGAGTCACTCATTTATGCACCTTATTCCTCTGTTTTACTCCTATATGCTGTTGCCCATCCTCCTGCCAAGCTAGTTCAAACCCTCACCAACAGCACTAGCAACACTGCCGCGAAAATATTGGTCCCGGCTCTGTTGAGGTTTAATCCGTCCGGCTTGTACAGGTCCCACCTTCCCCAGAAAGGGTCCAAAAGCCTCAGGAATCTAAAGCCCTCCCTCCTGCACCATCTCTCCAGCCACGCATTCATCTGTTATATCCTCTATCCCTGTACTCACTAGCCCGTGACACCGGGAATAATCTGAAGATTACTACCTCTGAGGTGCTGATTTTTACCTCTCTCCTAGCTCCCTAAACTCTGCCTGCAGTACCTCATCCCTCTTTCTGCCGAAATCATTTAAACCGAAATGGACAACGATCTCTGATGTTGCGTTGTCGTGTGTCTCGAAGGCCGCCTTGGTGAACGCTTACCTGAAGATCGAGGCTGAATGTCCTTGACTTCTGAAGTGTTCCCCGACTGGGAGAGAACACTCCTGCCTGGCGATTGTTGTGCGGTGTCCATTCATACGATGTCGCAGTGTCTGCATGGTCACGCCGAAGTAGACACACAGCAACGCAAAATCGTCGTGCAGAAACTGATAGCCAAGTTTCGCACCCATGTGGACGGCCTCAACCGGGATCTTGGGTTCATGTCACGCTACAGGTAACGCCACCTGACGTAGAGTCATCCAGATTCGAGTCGTCATTGGCTTGTTCTCTCTACACAGATGTGGCCGCTCCTGCTGTGATTCCCAGCAAAAAAGGTTTTTGTTTTCCATACAGACCCCAGCATCTGCCACATTTGACCCCTTGTGACCACACCTCATTGTCTTTGATGTAATGTTTTCCTGACTGACCTGTTTGGACACCATCCACACCTTTGATTGCCGTGATTATCTCTCTGCCGAGGTGTGATAAAGGGCAGTTGGAAAGATTAACCGTAATCATCTGGCAGTGTTCTCTGACTATATATGCTGTGCCTATATGCATCTCTTCACTTCACCTTACGAAGGAGCAGCGCTCCGAAAGCTTGTGATTTCAAATAAAGCTGTTGGACTATAACCTAAGGATAAGGAGTAAGACATTTAGGACAGAGATGAGGAGGAATTTCTTCACCCAAAGAGTGGTGAACCTGTGGAATTCTCTACCACAGAAGGCAGTTGAGGCCAATTCATTAAGTATATTCAAGAAGGAATTAGATATATATCTTAAGGCTAAAGGGATCAAGGGTTATGGGGAGAAGGCAGGGACTGGGTAACGAATTTGGATGATAAGCCATGATCTCATTGAATGGCGGAGCAGGCTCGAGGGGCAAATGGCCTACTCCTGCTCCTATCTTCTATGATTCTATGATCTTTGTCCCTTGTTATCTGTGGACTTTTATCGTCCGATAATAAAGAGCTTTTATGATGAGCAATAAACTCGAATTGAGGAACCGGAACTGATTCCGCCTGCAGAACCAGGTTATGATGTGAGGTCTTCTGCATCGCAGATTGAGGTTTCGGTGGAAATGTAACTATAATTACCTCACAAACGTTCAACGATTTTGTATAAAAGATCAATAATTGATCATACCATTTAAATTTGAAGAGGCCGTGTAAGATTCAGATCGAGTCCTGCATGGAGATCAGGGCGGGGAGGGATTGCACTTTTCAGACTTAAGGCCGTCTTTATGACTGTGACGTGTAACTGATCTTTACCCAGGGTGTGTTCATTAAACTGCTGCACCCACAACGCTAACTTATCCAGTCTCTCTGGAACCAGCATCAGGAACAGCAGCTCAAGGTAATGACCCGGAATTTACCGAGCACTATTTCTTTTTAGAAATTAACTCATGAGCAATATCGTCTTTTAATAGTATAAACCGTGTAAATTTAACCTCAGACGAAAAAATACTTCTATGTCGAGTACATTTGAAATATATTGGTTATTTACGACGTATTTGTATAGAGTTAGAGGTCGAGAATTTTCAAAATATAACACAGCCCCAAATTAACAAATACATCCAATATTTCCAGCCACTGGTAGCTTACCCATTGATACTGGAAGATATTTCCAAACACAACCGGCCGTTTTTAGCGACCCCGACGGGTGCGTACGAGGTGCCCTTAGGTGCCGCGCAAGTTCCGGGTTTAGGCATGCGAAGCGCATGCTCTAAAAGCCGGAACTCGCGGTCTGTCAGCAATCCTCCGCATCCGCGGGAGAAGGGTCTCCGCGGATGCAGAGTTGTCCATATTTCCCCAAATTCCGCCCGCTGAATGCCAGCATAACAGTTGTAATAAAAATAGAAAAAATAAATGTTATCACTGATTTATACATTAAAAACCCTGTCCAATAATGTAAGTTTATTTTTAGCCCCGTTAAAACATATAAAAATAATTTTTCAAAAAATGAAATTTTCGTGTAAAACACTTAATTAAATGACCTTAATTAATTTTAAATATGTAATGTTATGTTTTATTTATTTCATGTGTTCGTGTATTTTTAAAGTGACCCCCATTCATACTTATGGGTTTTCAGTACGTACGGAACTCCCATAGATATGAATGGGGATTCCCTTCTTTTACTGGTACGGCCGGCCCACGTGATCCCTAAGGCGCTTGTGAACCGCATGCGCTCCATGGGAAAGTGGGCCTCTGTCCGTGCCTATCCGCAGAGGCCCAAGACCGCAAGCATCCATACTTCCCGCCCACGGGAAGCTTCCGATCGTAGATTGAGGGCCGACGGTTGTTGTGTCATTGCTACTGCTGTTTCATAACATGAATCTAACAGCGATCGATCAATGACTATTGCTACCTGTACCCATTTATCATCCGGTAATTACATAGACTTAATAGAATTAAACACAAGAGAAACAGTCTATTCTGCGCAAGAAGTCTATATCAGCGTTTATGCCCCACTCGAGCCTCCTCCCATACTTCCTATTCTAAATATATTAGCATAAACCTCAAATCCCTAGCCCGCATATGCTTATCTTGCTTCCCTTAAACGCATCTACACTATTCTCCTCCACTAGTCCCTCTGGTAGCGAGTTCCACATTCTCACCACTTTCTAGTTAAATAGTTTCTTCTGAATTTCCTATTTGTTTTCTTTTTGAGTATCTTATATTGCTGACCTCTAGTTTTGCTCTTCCACACAAGTGCAAACACGCTCTGTGTCCACACTATCAAAAGTTTTCATAATTTTAAAGAAATACGAACGTAAGAACATAAGAAATAGAAGCAGGAGTCGACCACATGGCCCCTCGAGTCTGCTCCGCCATTCAATAAGATGATGAAGAAAAGAAAGAAATAGTTACATTTCTACAGTGCCTCTCACAACCCTCTCTCTTAGGCAGCCACCGCACGTCCAAAAGCGCTTTACAGCCAATTATGTTATTTTTGAACTGTTGTCACTGTTGTAATGTAGGAAACGTAGCAGAAAATCTTTGCAAAGCAATCTCGCACAAACAGCAATGTGACTAAATCAGATAATCTGTTTTCGTGATGTTGATTGAGGCATAAATATTGAGCCACAGGACACCGCTCTTTTCGACATAGAGCCATGGGATCTTTTAGGACCTCCTAAGAAGGCAGACGTGGCCTCACATTAATGTCTCATCCGAAAGACGGCACCTGCGATAGGGCAGCGCTCCCTCACTACTGCACTGGACTTTCAGCCTAGAGTTTTGTGTTCAAATCCCTGGAGTGGGATTTAAATCCACCACCTTTTTCCCTCAGAGGCGAGTGTGGCAACAACAGAGCCACAGCTTACTCTGACACTGAAACAGCTGAACATCATGGCTGATATTCGACCACAACTCCACTGTCCCGTTCTATCCCTATCTCCCTGGAATCCACGAGAGTCAAAAAATCTATCTATCCCAACCTTGAGTATATTCAACAACTCAGCATCCACATACATCTGTTGTAGAGAATTCCAAATATTCACAACCCTCTGAGTGAAAAAAATCCTACTCATCTTAGACTTAAATAGCGGACGCCTGATCCTGAGACTATGCCCTTTAGTTCAAGACTCTCCAGCCAAGGGAAACAACTCCTTAGCATCTACCCTGTTTAACCCCTCATAATCTTATATGTTTCAATTAGATCACCTCTTATTCTTCTAAACTCCAGAGATCACAAGCCCAAACTACTCAATCTCTCCTCATAGGACAACTCTCTGATCCCAGGAATCAATTTAGCGAGCCTTCATTGCAAAGCCTCCAAGGATAACGAGACCAACACTGTGCACAATACTCCAGGTGTGGTCTTACCAAAGCCCTGTATAATTGTAGCAAAACTTCCTTAATCTTGTACTCCAAACCCCTTGCAATAAAGGCCAACGTGCCATTTGCCTTCCTAATTGCTTGCTGTGCCTGCATGCTAACTTTCTATGTTTCTTGTACGAGGACAGCTAAATCTCTCAGAACACCAACCTTCTCAACTTTCTCACTATTTAAAAAATATTCCGTTTATGCATTCTTCCTTCCAAAGTGAATAACCTCACATATCCCCCCAGTATACTCTCTAGCTGCCAACTTATACCCCACTCACTTAAACTGTCTAAATCGCTTTGCAGCCTTGTTGTGTCCTCCTCACATCTTATTGTCCCACCTAGCATTGTTTAGCAAACTTGGTCACATTACACTCTGTCCCTTCATCTTAGATTGTAAATAGCTGATGCGCCAGCACTGATCGTTGCGTCACCCCACTAGGTACAGACTGCCAACATGAAAATGACCGGTTTCTCCGTACTCTCTGTTTTCTGTCCGTTAACCAATCCTCTATCCATGCTAACATATTTTATACTTAAACATAAGGTATGCTAATATTTAGATTACCTCTGATAGGTATAACCTCACAATTCTGCTACCCTCCTTGTAAATCTTCTTTGCACCCTCTCCTGTGCCTCCATACTATTTTTATAACATGGCGACGACAGCTGTACATGAACTACACGTGATGTCGAACCATGTTTCCTTACAATTCAGCATAACTTGTTAATTTTTCAATTCTTTCCCTCTAGAAATAAACTCTACTGCTTGGTTTAACTTTTTGTGGAATTATTAACCTGCGTCGCATTGTTTACTGATTTTGTGAATTTGCACTCCCAGATCTCCTTGCCCCGCTACCTCATTTAGATTCTTACTTTCCAAATAATATGTGACCTCCTTACTTTTCTTTCCAAATGTAACACTTATCTGTGTTGAATTGCAGTTGCCCATCATATTACCTTTCTGCAAGTTAATTAATCTCTTCTTGTAATTTGTTGCCGTCGTCCTTAGTATTGAATCCCCCCCCCCTAAATTTGGTGTCGTTCGCAAATTTAGAAATCGTCCTTTTGATTCCAAAGTCTAAATCGTTAATATAAATTGTGAACAGCAGTGGTCCCAGCACTGATCCTTGTGGGCCTCCACTTCCCATCTTCTGACACTGTGAATAGCTATCGTTTACCCCCACGCCTGCTTTCTGTCTTGCAACTTGCTAGCTATCCATTCTGCTACTTGTTTACCTACTCCGCATGCTTGGACCTGTTTCATTAGTCTATTATGCGGTACCTTATCAAAGGCCTGTTATAATACTGCATATATTCCGTCGAATGTATTATATTTGTCTGCTCCATCTGTTACCTTATCGAAGGATTCATTGAGGTTGATCGAGCAAGACTTTTCAGTTAGAAATCTATGATTACTATTCATTGTTATAGTTTTTGTTCCTGGATGTTTTTCTGTTTTCAACTTTAGTTTGGTTTCCTTTATTTTTCCTACCACCGATATTAAGCTGATTGGTCTATAATTCCCTGAACATGTACTATCGCCCTTCTTCAATATAGACACATCTTTAGCTATCACCGGTCCTCCAGCAGTACACGTTGTTCTGAAGAATTATTAAATAAGTGTCAAGTGCCTTTGTTATCTTATCTAGATTCTTTTATAATGCACGGATGCAATCCGTTCAGACTAAGGGTTGTTATCATCTTTGAGTCTGAATATTTTATTTAATATTGCTCCTCTTTATTTATTTTAAATGCGGTTATGTAATTTCTAATTTCATCTTCCGATATCATGTCCACCCGACCCGTTTCCCTAGTAAATACTGAAGCAAAGTAATTATTTATTATATCTGCCATTTCGCTATCGCTGCCGGTGATTTTATCCTTTCCGTCCCTTCTAGGCCTTTTCACATCCCGATTTTCCATTTTTTTATTTGTGTGTCTGTAGATTTTTTTTTTTACTATTTTGTTCTATGAACCTTGATAATTTAATTTAATAGTTCCTGTTTGCATGTTTTCTTTTTTACTTCTCTCCTAATCTCTTCTTATTCTCCATTGGCACAATCTCCGCTGCTGTCCATGTACTTCGTTTATGCCGCTTTTCTTACCTCAATTTTCTCCCAATACCTGCATTCATCCATGGCGTCTTATTAGTGCTTAGTTTGTTCTTGTTTTTTTGCTGAATATGTTTTTCATGGACTCTGCTGACGAATTTTTTTAATGTTTCCAAGTGCTGTTCTACCTCATTGTTTCACAATATTGCTCTCCACGTTATGTCCCAAGTTCTATTCTCAACCCCTCAAAATCAGCGTTGGTGCAAAATACTAACCTCGTCTTTGTTTTTCATTAGTCCTTCTCAATTATTATCTTAAACGGTATTATACTCTGATCACTATAGCCAAGATATTTCCTCCTTTTAGAAACATAGAGAAAAGAAAGAATTACAATAATATAGCGTTTCAAGGACGTTCCAAAGCGCTTCACAGGCAATTAATTACTTTTTTAAGGTGTAGTCACTGTTTTGATCTAGGAAACGCGGCGGCCAAGTTGACGCTCTAAAAGCCCAAAATCACAGAATAATCTGACCCGCTTTAGGCCCAATACACGAGAGTATTCTTACCCTCTACCACGGCGCTCAAGCCCTCTGCAAATCCCAGGGTAATATGAGCCTCTACAATGCCAATAACTCTGGTTACTCTTACCCTCTGCATTGGCAAGGTGCTCTTACCCTCTATAGGAACATCGCCTCGAGTAATTTGACATTCTGAAGCCCAATAGATCAGGGTATCCTGTCCTTCTTTATAGGTCAGGTAATCTGAACCTTTCCGGGCTCAATAGCCGCAGTACAGACTTTGTAAAGACTCAGTACCTGAGGGAAATTAGAGAATCTAAAGGCCCAATTTCCCAGGTCCTCTGACCCTCTAAATGTCCAATATCCTAACGTAATTTTACCTTCTGTAATGCCCAGGGTACTCGGACCCTTTGCAGACCTAATGGACCACAGTATTCTGAACCTATACAAGCCCAATAGCCCAGGATATTCTGTCACTCTGCAGACTCAATAGCTCAGGCATTCTGAGCCTATCCAGACTCAATAGCTCATGTTTCTCCGACAAATACACAGCCGAGTGTACTCGGTCCCTCTACAGATTCAATAGCCCTGGTATTCTGACCTGCTAAAGACTCAGTAGCGCAGACATTCTAACCATTTACACGCCCAATAGCCATTTTAGACTGACCCTCTTTATACGTCAGTGTACTCTGATCCTTTACAGGCCAAATAGCTCAGGTACCCTAACTTTCCCTAGGCTGATAGCTGAGGGAACTCAGATCCTGGAACGCACCAATTTTCAAGATTATCTGATCCTCTAAATGCCAAATATCCCAGCATAATCTTATCGTTTGTTTACCCAGGTGCTCTGCCCTCTTCATAGCCGAGGGTACATTGACCTTTTAGTGATCCAGTAACCCAGGTTGCTTTGACCGTCTGCACACCCAATGAACCAGCATACTCTGAACATCTAAAGGCCCAATAGCCACAAACGTCTGAATCTCTTTATACGCAGTGTACTCTGATCCTTTACAGGCGCAACAGCTTAGGTATTCTGACATAACATCGGTTGAAAGTTGAAGGAACCCTGACCCTCTAAAGTCCTAATATCGCAGCTTACTCTGACCTTCTAAATGTCCAATGGCCCAGGGTACACTGGTCTTCTACCAACATCAGGGCACGAAATATATTTGGACGCCCTAAAGACCCGGGTACTCTTAATGTTTACAAGGCCAATTGCCCTGGGTACACTTAGTCTCTGCAGACTCAATAGCCCAGGTACGCTGATCCTCTACATATTCAGTAGACCAGCATACATGACCTTCTTCGTAACCCAATGCACATTGACTCTCGGGAAATCTCAAGCTACTCTGAAACTCAACTGGGTAAATATCTCAGTTTACTCTAACATTCTGCATAGACAAAGGTGCTCTGGTACTCTTCAGGCCCAATAGAAAATGTTATCTTAAACTATGTACAGCCCAGGGTAAGCTAACCCTCCACTGTTTCGATAGCACAGGAGCAATACGACTTTCTGTGCTGTCCAGGGTGAGTCAAGGAGATGGGTGAGGAGTGGAAAGAGGAGATCCCTTGCTTCGCCTTTGCTTTTCCTAACTTTTCACCCTGTAGGAATTGGTTCTTACTTTACACCTTGGAAAGAGTCCGAGAGCGGGAGCAGTCATACAACAACATTTGCGAAACGGCTAAAGTGACGTCAAAACTAGGGAAGGAGCTGATTGATAAATAGGACTGTTGAGTTCTTCTACAGTCCAGTCGTTAAAGTGAAAGTAAGGTCTTTAGTTTAGAGTAAGTAGTGTTTAAAGGGAAGTAAGGTCCCTAGTGTATTTAATATTCTTTAATTTAAAGGAAGTAAAGGGAATACATTAAGGGTTGGACATGGCAGGGCAGCTCGGCACCGTGGACTGCTCCTCCTCTGCTATGTGGGAAGCCAGGGACACTTTCGGTGTCCAGGGCGAACACAAGTGCAGGAACTGTCTCGAGCTGCAGCTACTCGAATCCGCGTTTCGGAGCTGGAGCTGCGGCTGGAGTCACTGTGGAGCATCCGCAAAGCTGAGATCTTCGGGGATAGCACGTTTATCGAGGTGGTCACATCGCAGGTAAAGAGTGCACAGGCAGACAGGAAATGGGTGACCGCCAGACAGAGTAAAAGAAATAGGTTTGTACTGCAGGAGTCCCCTGGGTCCATCTCCCTCTCCGACTGATTTTCCGTTTTGGATATTGCTGGGGGAGATGGTTTCTCGGGGGAATGCAGCAAGAGCCAAGTCCGTGGCACTACGAGTGGCTGAGCTGCACAGGAGGCGATGAAAAAGAGTGGGAGAGCAATAGTGATAGGGGATTGTATCGTAAGGGGAAGAGATAGACGTTTCTGTGGCCGCAAATGTGACTCCAGGATGGTATGTTGCCTCCCTGGTACCAGGGTCAAGGAAGTTACTGAACGGCTGCAGGGCATTCTGAAGGGGGAGGGCGAGCTGTCAGAGGTCGTGGTTCACATTGGTACTAACGACATGTGTAGAACGAAGGCTGAGGTCCTGCAACAAGAATTTAGGGATCTAGGTAGCAGATTAAAAAGCAGGACCTCAAAGGTTGTAAGCTCTGGATTACTCCTGGTGCCACGTGCTAGTGAGAATAGGAATAGGAGAGAGCAGATAATTGCGTGGCTAAAGAGTTGATGCAGGAGGGAGGGCTTTAGTTTCCTGGATCACTGGGTCTGCTTCTGGGGAAGCTGGGACCTTTACAATTCGGAAGGTTTGCACCTGAACCGGAGCGGGACCAACATCCTTGCGGGGAGGTTTGCTAGTACATTTGGGGGAGTGGGGGGGGGGGGGGTTAAAATTACTTGACAGGGTGATGGGATACGGAGTGGAGCTATAGTAGGGAGTGATGCACAGCCAAATATAGAGGAAAAAGCAAGTCAGCCTGGAAGGCAGAGCAAATATGTAACGGCACAATGTAGTATGGCAAGGCTGGTTGGCATTTATTTTAATGCAAGGAGTCTTGCGAGTAAGGCAGATGAATTGAAGATGTTGATGAACACATGGGAGTATGATATTTTTGCTATCACAAAGACATGGTTGAGGGAGGGGCAGGACTTGCAGCTCAATATTTCGTGATATAGAATCTTCAGGCGAGAAAGAGTGGGGTGTAAAAGGGGAGTGGTGTCGCAATATTAATCAAGGAGTCAATTACTGCTGTAAGGAGGGATGATATCTTAGCAGGTTCCTCTAATGAGGCCATATGGGTGGAACTTAAAAACAAAAAGGGGGCAAGCACTTTGCTGGGAGTATACTATAGGCCGCTAAACAGTCAGGGGGAGATAGAGGAATAGCTATGTCGGCAAATCTCAGAGAAATGTAGAAATAATAGGGTAATAATAGCAGGGGATTTCAACTTCCCCAATGTTAACTGTGATAGTCAGAGTGTGAAAGGCTTTGAGGTGCGGAATTCTTAAAGTGCATCCAGGAGAGCTATCTGAGTGAGATTGTCGGAAGTCCTACAAGAGTGGGGGCGGTACAGGACTTAATTCTCGGGAATGTAGCGGACAAGTTGTAGAAGTGTCAGTCGGAGAGCATTTTGGTGACAGTGACCATAATTCGGTGGTATAAAGATGGACCGAATTAAAGGTCCTAAATTGGGGGAAGGCCGATTTTTAATATTATATGGGTGGATCTGGCCAAAGTGGACTGGCATTAGCTACTTGTAGGAAAACCACATTAGGTACAGTGGGAGTCTTTCAGAAAGGAAATAGAGAGTGCACAACGCCAATATGTTCCCGTTAAGATCAAGGGTGGGACCAGCAAACCGAGGGCAACCTGGATGTCAAGGGATATACAAGAATGTATTAGGAACAAAAGGGAAGCTTCTGGCAGATACAAAGGACTAAAAACAGTGGAAGCCCAAGAGGAGTATAGAAAGTGCAGGGAGCTATGAAAAAATAAATGAGGAGAGTGAAGAGGGGCATGAAAAAGCACTGGCATGCAAAATAAAGGAAAATCCCAAGGGGTTTTATAAGTATATTAAGGGCAAGGGGGTAACCATGGAAACAGTAGGGCCCATTAGGGACCAAAGTAGCAACCTGTGAGTAGAGCCGGAAGAAGTAGGTGAGGTTTTAAATTAATATTTTGCATCTGTGTTCACTATGGAGTAGGACGATGTAGCCATATAAATTAGGCAGGGGGATTGCGATATACTTGAACAAATTAGTATTGAGAGGGAGGAGGTACTAGCGGTTTTAGCGGGCTAAAAAGTAGATAAATCCCCAGGCCCTGACAAGATGTATCCCAGGCTGCTGTGTGAGGCATGGGAGGAGATTTCTGTGCCTCTTACACAAATTTTCAGAACATATCTGTCCACAGGGGAGGTACCGGAGAACTGGAGAACAGCTAACATAGAAACATAGAAACATAGAAAATAGGTACAGGAGTAGACCATTCGGTCCTTCGAGCCTGCACCGCCATTCAATGCGTTCATGGCTGAACATGCTACCTCAGTACCCCATTCCTGCTTTCTCGCCATACCCCTTGATCCCCCTAGTTGTGAGTGTTATATCTAACTCCCTTTTGAATATATTTAGCGAACTGGCCTCAACAACCTTCTGTGGAAGAGAATTCCATAGATTCACCACTCTCTGGGTGAAGAAGTTCCTCCTCAGCTCAGTCCGAAATGGCTTCCCCTTAATCCTTAGACTGTGACCCCTGGTTCTAGTTTTCCCTACCATTGGGAACATTCTGCCCGCATCTAATTTGTCTAAACCAGTCAGGATTTTAAATGTCTCTATAAGATTCCCCCTCATTCTTCTGAACTCCAGAGGATACAAGTTCAGTTGACCCAATCTTTCTTGATATGTCAGTCCGGCCATCCCAGGAATCAATCTAGTGAACCTTCGCTGCACTCCCTCAATAGCAAGAATGTCCTTCCTTAAGTTAGGAGACCAAAACTGCGCACAATACTCCAGGTGCGGCCTCTCCAAGGTCCTGTACAACTGCAGCATCACCTCCCTACTCCTGTACTCAAATCCCCTTACTATGAAGGCCATCATTCCGTTTGCTTTCTTGACTGCCTGCTGCACTTGCATTCCCACCTTCATTGACTGATGTACCATGATGCCCAGGTCTCGTTGCACCTCCCCTTTCCCTAATCTGCCACCATTCAGGTAATAGTCCGCCTCTCTATTTTTACCACCAAAGTGGATAACCTCACATTTATCCACATTGTACTTCATCTGCCATACATTTGCCCATTCACCCAACCTGTCCAAGTCACTCTGTAGCCTCCTAGCATCCTCCTCATTGTTCACACTGCCTCCCAATTTAGTGTCATCCGCAAATTTGGAGATATTACATTTAATCCCTTCGTCCAAATCATTAATATATAATGTAAACAGCTGGGGTCCCAGCACCGAACCCTGCGGTACCCCGCTGGTCACTGCCTGCCATTCTGAAAAGTACCCATTTACTCCTACTCTTTGTTTCCTGTGTGCCAACCAGTTCTCAATCCACGTCAACACATTACCCCCAATCCCATGTGCTTTAACTTTGCTCACCAATCTCTTGTGTGGAACCTTGTCGAAGGCCTTCTGAAAGTCCAAATACACCACATCTACTGGTTCCCCCCTGTCCATCCTATTGGAAACATCCTCAAAAAATTCCAGAAGATTTGTCAAGCTTGATTTCCCTTTCACAAATCCATGCTGACTTGGACCTATCAAGTCGCCACTTTCCAAATGGTCTGTTATGACATCTTTAATAATTGCTTCCATCATTTTACCCACAACCGATGTCAGGCTGACCGGTATATAATTCCCTGCTTTCTCCCTCCCTCCTTTTTTAAAAAGAGGGGTTACATTGGCCACCCTCCACTCCATCGGAACGTAGTACTATCATTCAAGAAGGGTAGTAGGGATAAACCAGGGAATTACAGGCCAGTGAGCCTAACATCCGTGATAGGGAAATTATTGGAAAACATTCTGAGGGACAGAATTAGTTTCCACTTGGAGAGGCAAGGATAAATCAAGAATAGTCACCAGGGCTTTGTCAGGGGGAGATCATGTCTAACCAATTTGATTGAATTTTCCGAGGGGGTGACTAGGTGTGTGAATGAGGGTAGTGCACTTGATGTAGTCTACATGGACTTCAGTAAGGCTTTTGACAAAGTCCCATATGGGAGTGGTCAAGAATCTAAGATGCCATGGGCGCCACGGTAATTTGGAATATTGGATCCAAAATTGGCTTAGTGGCAGGAGGCAGAGAGTGATGGTCGAAGGTTGTTTTTGTGACTGGAAGCCTGTGTCCAGTGGTGTACCGCAGGGATCGGTGCTGGGTCCTTTGCTGTTTGTAGTGTACATTAATGATTTAGATATGAATGTAGCAGGTATGATCAGTAAGTTCGCAGATGACACGGAAATTGGTGGAATGGTTAATAGTGAGGAGGGAAGCCTCAGGCTACAGGACGATATAGTAATGTTGGTTAGATGGGCAGAACAGTGGCAAATGGAATTTAACCCTGAAAAGTGTTAGGTGATGCATTGTGGGAGGAATAATAAGGCAAGGGATTACACAATGAATGGAAGGATCCTGGGAAGGACAGAGGAGCTGGGGGACCTTGGTGTGCATTTACATAGATTCCTGAAGGCAGCAGGAAAGTTAGATAAGGTGGTTAAAAAGGCATATGGGAATCTTGCCTTAATTAGCCGAGGCATAGAATATAAGAGAAGGGAGGTTATGTTGGAGCTTTACAAAACGCTAGTTAGGCCACAGCTGGAATACTGTGTGCAGTTCTGGTTGCCACACTATAGGAACGATGCGATTGCATTGGAGAGGGTGCAGAGCAGATTCACCAGGATGTTACCTGGGCTGGAGCTCTTCAGCTATGAAGAGAGACTGGACAGGCTGGGGTTGTTTTCCTTAGAGCAGAGAAGACTGAGGGGGGACCTGATTGAGGTGTACAAAATTTTGAGGGGCATAGATAGGGTAGATAGAAAGGAACGTTGTCCCTTAGTAGAGGGGTCAATAACCAGGGTGCGTAATTTCAAGTTAAGGGGCAGGAGGTTAAGAGGGGATTTGAGGAAAAACGTTTTCACAAAGAGTGTGATTGGAATCTGGAACTCACTACCTAACAGGGTGGTAGTGACAGGAACCCTCACAACATTCAAGAAGCATTTAGATGAGCACTTGAAACGCCATAGCAAACAAGGCTACGGACCAAGTGCTGGGAAATGGGATTAAAATAGACAGGGCTTGATGGTCGGCGCGGACAGGATGGGCAACACGGTGGCATAGTGGTGAGCACTGGTGCCTCACAGCGCCAGAGACCCGGGTTCGAATCTGGCCTCGGGTGACTGTCTGTGTAGAGTTTGCACATTCTCCCCGTGTCTGCGTGGGTTTCCTCCGGGTGCTCCGGTTTCCTCCCACAGTCCAAAAATGTGCGGGTTAGGTTGATTTGGCTATGATAAATTGACCCTTAGTGTTAGGGGAAGATTAAATATGTGGGGTTACAGGGATAGGATGGGATATGTTAGGGGGAATTAAATACGCGGGGATAGGGTGGGATATGTGTCGGTGCAGGCTCGATGGGGATTCTGTGTGAGAAAGCAGGGACAGGGTACTGGATTTGGATGATCAGCCATGATCGTATTGAATGGTGGAGCAGGCTCGACGGGCCGAATGGCCTACTCCTGCTCCTAGTTTCTATGTTTCTATGAAATTCCTCTTTCTGTGCTGTGTAACTGTATGACTCTGTGAACCTATGACTCTATGATCCTCTGCTGGATGAATAGCCCAGGGTACTCTAAACATTTGCATAGCACAGGTTACTCTGCCATTTTACAGGACGTATATCTAAGGGTTATTTGAAACTTTACAAGCCCAGCAGCTCAACTACTCTGACTACCAACTGGTTCAATAGTTGTGGGACCTCAGACAATCTAAAGGCCCAAGATCACAGGGTTTCTAATGTTCGAAACCGCCACTATCCCAGCATAATCGTAACTTCTGTATATTCCAGAGTACTCTGACACTCTGCATAGCCGAGTGTACGCTGACCCGTTACTGGACGAATAGCCCAGATGGCTCTGACCTTCCAAAGGCCGAATTCTGAAAATATACAGATTCAATCTCCCAGGGTAATCCGAAATTCCATATAGCCAGCCTCCCCTGACCCTCTTCAGACTCAATAGCCCAGGAACTCTGACCATCTACGGATTCATTAGCCAAGTGTACTGCCGGAGTAGAGCAGGTTCTCTGACATTCTGCAGGTCTAATAGAAAATTTACTCTGTCCTACTGTTTTTTTTTAATTAATTCATTGGATGTGTGCGTCGCTGGCAAGGTCAACATTTTTTGCCCATCCGCAATTGCCCTTGAGAAGCTGGTGGTGAGCCGCCTTCTTGAACCGCTTCAGTCCATGTGGTGAGGGTACTCCCACAGTGAGGTCAGGGACGGAGTTCCAGGATTGTGATCAAGCGAGGATGAAGGATCGGCTATATACTTCCAAGTCAGGATCGTGTGTGACTTTGAGGGGAACTTGGAGGTGGTGGTGTTCTCATGCGCCTGCTGCCCTTGTCCTTCTAGCTGATAGAGGTCGCGGATTTTGGCGGTGCTGTTGAAGATGCCTTTGCGAGTCGCTGCAGTGCATCTTGTAGATGGTATACACTGCAGCCACGGTACGCCGGTGGTGGAGGAAGTGAATGTTTAAGATGGTGGATGGGGTGCCAATCATGAGTGATGCATTGTCCTGACTGGTATCGAGCTTATTGAGTGTTGTTGGAGCTGCACTCATCCGTGCAAGTGGAGAGTATTCCATCACACTCCTGACTTTTGCCGTGTAGATGGTGGACAGCCTTTGGGAGTCAGGAGGTGAGACACTCCTCGCAGAATACCTAGCCTGTGAACTGCTCTTGTTGTAACAGTATTTATATGCCGATAAGTGAAAAGTAACATTTGCGTCACAAAAGTGCCAGGAACTCACAATCCACAACAAGAAAGTGTCAAACCACCTCCCCTTGACATTCAACGGCATTACGATTGCCGAATCCCCCACCATTAACATCCAGGGTGTCACCATAGTCCGAAGCTTTAGTGGACCAGCCACATAAATACCGTGGCAACAAGAGCAGATCAGAGGCTGGTTGGTCTGCGATGAGTGTCTCACCTTCTTACTCCCCAAGGGAAATCAGCAATGGGCAATAAATGCTGGCCTTACCAACGACGCCAACATCCAGTTAATGGATTCGGCCCAACCAGTCTTTGCTGGTGTTTATGCTCCACTCAAACGTCCACCCATATTTCCTTATCTAACTCCAGCAGCAAACCCTCAATTCCCTTCTCCCTCCCATGCTTATCTAGCTTCCGCTTTAAAACATCTATACTACTTGCCTCAACCACTCCCTGAGTTAGTGAGTTCAACATTCTCACCACTCTCTAGGTGAATACCTTTCTTTTGAATTTCCCTTTTTGATTTCTTGTTGGCCATCTTATATTGATGCCTCTACTTTTTGTCTTCCTTACAAGTGGACGCACTCTCTCTGTATCTACTCTATCAAAACCTTTCCTAATTTTAAAGAACACTATTAGGTTATTCCTCCGCCTTCTCGTTTCAATAGAAAAGAAACACAGCCTGTTCATACTTTCCTGATAGGTATATCTAGTATCATCCTTTTAAATCTCTGTGGTCCCCCTCATGTGCCTCTATATCTTTTTTTATAAAATGGCAACCAGATTTGTGCACAGTACTCAAGTGTGGTATAACTACGGTTCGATACAAGTTTAACATAACTTCTCTACAATTCTATCCCTCTAGAAATAACCCCTAATACGTGGTTTTATTTTTAAGGCATTATTAACCTGGGTCGCTACTTTTAAATGATTTGTGTATTTTCATTCCCAGATCCCTTTGCAGCTCTGCCGGGTTCAGATTATATTTCCCAAGTAATATGTGACCGCCTTATTTTGCTTTTCAACATTTAATACCTCGCACTTTTTCTGTTGTAATTAATTGGCCAATTATATGTCCAGTCTGCAAGTTTATTAATGTCTTCTTATAATTTATTGCACTGCTCCTGAGCTTTGATTATCCCCACCCACCAATTTGTTGTTCCCAAATTTAGAAATGTTGTTTTAGATTCCAAAGTCCAAATCGCCAATATAAATTTTGAAAACCGTGGTGCCAGCACTGATCTGTGGGGTCCGACTTCCCACCTTCTGCAACGCTGAATATTTAACTTTTACCCCATTGTCTGCTTTCTATCTTGCAGTCAGCTAGCTATAAATTGAGCTACTTCTCCCCTGACTCCACATGCTCTAACATTATTCATTATTTTATTACGTGGTTCCTTAACGAAAGCCTTTTGGAAAACTAGATATATTACATGTACTGACTTACCTTTATCTACGCTCTCTGTTACCTTTTCAAAATATTTCATGAGGTTGGTCAAGCAAGACTTTCCCTTTAGAAATCTATGCTGAGTATTTATCATTATATATTTGCTTTAAAGATGTTTTTCTATTTTCATTTTTAACATGGATTCCATTATATTTCCTACCACCAATGTTAAGCTGATTGGTCTATAGTTCCCTGGACATGTTCTATCTCCCTTCTTAAATAGAGGTATAACGTTAGCTAACCACGCGTCCTGTGGAACTACATCTTTTCCTAACGAATTACTTACTATGTGTAATAGTGCCTCTTCTATCTCTTCTCTTGATTATGTCTCCCTGTAAATACTGACGCAAAGTAATTATTTAATATTTCTGCCATTTCGCTGTCGCTGCATTTGAGTTTAACCAGCCAGCCTTTGATGGCTCTATTCCCATCCCAACATTCCTTTTTTAAATTTACATGCCTGGAGTATATTTTGCTTTTATATGTTCCTTTATAATTTAGTTTGAAAGTTCCTCTTTGCCATTCTGATTGTTTTTTGATTTCTCCCAATTTTTTTCGTATTTCGCTTGTCATGCTCTCTACTGCTGTCCATGTAATTAGAGTATGCTTCTTTCCTTAACCTCACTTGTTCCCTTCGTCATTATTCATCCATGGTGTATCATTACTGTTTATTTGGTTCTTGTTTTTTAGCGAAATATATTTTTCCTGGATTGAGCAGAACGACTTTTAAATGCTTCCCATTAATGTACTATATTTTTGTTTGCCAATACTGTTGTCCATTTTATTTTCCAAGCTGAGCCGCTCAAAATCAGCTTTTCTTCATTCTATTGCTTATGATCTTCTCAATTATTATCTTAAAATATATTATGTTATGGCCACGATTGTCTCGATGTTCCCCTACTTTTACTTAGCTTATTTGCTCTGGTTCAATCCAGTAGCGAATCCTCCCTTGTTGGACTTCTTACATAATGGTTTTAATGGAATCCTATGCACATTGTCGGGATTCCATTCATTTATCCCATTTATCTCCCTCATCTGGCCCATTAATTTCGGTGTAGTTGAAATCCCCCATGATTATTATTCTAGGCCAGAAATTCGGTTCCCTGGCTTCCCGCGGGTGCAAGGATCGCGCGCGCACCTACCTACCGCGATGCCGTTGACCTCTTGCCCGACGGGGACTTCGGCTCCTGGGCCTCCTCCAACTGCCGGCGAACAGGGCTTGTGTATCCCAGGGGCGTAGTTAGTGCGATGCGTCCCCTGGGATCACGTGGGCCATGGAGAGCCAATGGCAGCAGACCATCTTTCATTCACAGATTTGACAGGAAGAGCTGTCAAATCTATGAATACAGATCGGCTCCAAAACATCCCTAAAACTACAAATAAATAAAAAAAACATAACATTTTTAAAATAACTATAAATTAAATTTATTAAATATTTTAAACAAAAATTTTAATTTTTGAAAAAATTAATTAATTTTTTACGGGGCTAAAACTAAACTGACATTTCTTTAAAGTAATTAAAAAAGATAAATCTGTGAAAAAAATGATTAAATTTTAATAAAATCAACACTTACCTTATTAAAAGAAGGCCTTGCACCTCCATTTTAAAAGTGTATCTTCTCCGTGCTTAACTTCATGGAGGAACCTGTAAAAAAAAAACGATGTGCGAGGTAAACGCACTGGCCCTCTGGCGTGCGCGTTCGACCTCTGAACCCCATCCTTCAGGGGAACGGAAGTGCCGGTTTCCCGCGCATGCGCAGTGCATGCAAGAAACCGTCACTTTCGTTGGGCCTACGGGTGAGTACATAGTGCGTCCTCACCGGACAACAGCCGAATTTCTGCCCCTCTATCTTTTCACTCATTTCCCTAATGTATTTGCATATTTCTTTCACCTTCTCCCTTCCACTATTAGGTGGTTTGTACGCTACCCCTATTAATGTGACTGATCCTTTATTATATTTTATCTCTATCCAAATTGATTCATTTTATCTCTTACTGATGGCTACGTCACTTTTTCTACTACCATTAATATATCTCCAATAAGTACAGGTACTCCACCTCCACTTTTCCCTCTCTATCTTTTCTATATATGTTGCACAAGGCAATGGTTAATTCCCAGTCATGAATATTGCTGTAGCCACGTCTCAGTAATCTCTCAATAACAGTTTAAATGGTGAGAAATAAAGTCGAATCGAGGACACGAAACTGAATCCAGATAGATAAACCGATTTCCCTGCAAAGTATTCAGAATCGCAGAGTAACCATTGTTATCACACACAGAATTTATGACTTTAATGAAAATAATCGTAATTTATCAGAACACTTTAATCCCAATGAGACTGTGTTTAATTCAGATCGAAACTTGCTCCAGAGAAAAGGCAGGAAGGGATTGTACTGATCAGACTGAATCCCGGGTTTATGACTGTGTGTGCAACTGACCTTTAGCCAGGGTGTGTTCATTATCCTGCAGAACGCACAACGCTAATTTAGCCAGACTCTCGGGAACCAGAATCAGGATACGCAACACATATGAATGGACATATCGCCGTTGAATTCTGTCGATCTTCGATGATAGTGAAACTTTATATTATATATAGGGGATGGGGTAAGAAAGGATTGCTTTTTTCAGAAATCAGTTTGCTGGAAGCAGGGGCATTAAACGGAGTAAAACTTCCAAATACATACACAGCCGCTGACGTTCTGCGGTTGTAAATAATATTTAAATAATTACTCTTCTATGACAACGTTACGACGAACAATTTAGAGGTCGAGACTTTTGAACACAAAACGTAACTACTAACTTTCACCGAGTACCAAAGTTTCAAGCTATGGGTGTTTTGCCGTTTCACTCTCATTGAAATCAGGATACAAAACCGGGTGAAATGCAGTCTTTGTTCTCGAGGTGAGGTACGGTCTCCTGTTCTCCGGCATTCAAATCTTGCATCAGTGAAAAAATCCAGAAACGGTCATTTCTGGCACCACCCGAACTGAATATCGGAAAGCAGGTTATTGATGAGTGAATGTTGTTTGATGGCTCTATCGATTAGTCCATCCATCGCTTTGCTGATCATTATAAGGCAGCTGATACGTCAGTAATTGGCAGGATACAGTCTGATGTTGAATTTTTGGTTAGGACACAGCTGGTCATCCTTGTATATTATCCATCAGATGCCATGTCAGATGCACTAGATTAGCTTGGCTTGGGGTGGGGAGAGCTAGTTATGAAGTTGAGCCCTTCTACAGCTAATGGTGGTATGTAGTCAAAACCAAAAGTATTCACTGTGTTCTGTGCATTTTTCTGCTTCTTAACATCAAGTGGATGGAACTAATATTTCAGGTAATGACTGTATGAGTGATGCAAAATCTCGATGATTCCCAATAGAATCATCCAATTGGCCATTTTGGCTGAAGACACTGTCACGCACTTCACTCTTCTCTCTTGAAATCACGTGCTGTTGTTACACTTATTTCAAGATAGAAACGTTCATAGAGTCGCATGCTCCAGGGAAATGGCAGAGAATTTGAACAAATATTTTTTTTATCGGTCTTCACGCTAGAAAACAATAAAAGCATCCCAATAATAATTGATAATCAAGGGGTTATAGGGATGAAGGAACATAAACCAATCACTATCAGTAGAGAAAAAAAGTTCCAGGAAAACGAATAGGACTAACGGCTAACAAGTCCATTGGACCCGATGGCCTGCATTCTTGGGTCTTAACATAAGTGGCTGCAGAGATAGTGGATGCATTGATTGTAATCTAACAAAATTCCCTGGATTCTGGACAGGTCCCAACGGATTGGAGAACCACAAATGTAACTCCCTTATTCAAGAAAGGAGGGAGACAGAAAGCTGGAAATTATAGGCCAGTTAGTATAAGATCTGTCATTGGAAAAATGCTGGAATCCATTACTAAGGAAGACATAGCAGGACTTTTAGAAAATCATAATACAATGAGGCAGTCAACATGGTTTTATGAAAGGGAAACCGTGTTTGACAAATTGACTAGAGTTCTTTGAGGATGTCACGAGCAGGATGGAAAAAAGGGGAAACAGGAGATGTAGTGTATTTGGATCTCCAGAAGGCATTCGATAAGGTGCCACATAAAAGGTTACTGCACAAGATAAGAATAGAAGCATAGAAGCATAGAAGGTAGGAGCAGGTGTAGGCCATTCGGCCCCTCGAGCCAGCTCCGCCATTTAATAAGATCATGGCTGATCATCCAAATTCAGTACCCTGTCCCTGCTTTCTCCCCATATACCTTGATCCCTTTAACCTTAAGAAATATATGTATGTCCTTCCTGAATATATTTAATGAATTGGCCTCAACTGCCTTCTGTGGCAGAGAATTCCACAGGTTCATCACTCTCTGGGTGAAGAAATTCCTCCTCATCTCAGTCATAAATGGCTTACCCCTTATCCTTCGACTGTGACCTCTGGTTCTGGACTCCCCCTTCCTGCATCTAGTCTGCCTAGTGCTGTTCGGATTGTATAAGTTTCAATGAGATCCCCTCTCATTCTTCTAAACTCTAGCGAATATAAGCCTAATCGACCCAATCTCTGTTCATACGTCAATCCTGCCATCCCAGGTATCAGTCCGGTAAATCTTTGCTACACTCCCTTCATGGCAAGAACATCTTTCCTCAGATAAGGCGACCAAAACTGCACACAATACTCAAGGTGTGGTCTTACCAAAGCCTTGTACAACTACAACAAGACATCCTTGCTCCTGTACTCGAATACATAGAAACATAGAAACATAGAAAATAGGTACAGGAGTAGACCATTCGGTCCTTCGAGCCTGCACCGCCATTCAATGCGTTCATGGCTGAACATGCTACCTCAGTACCCCATTCCTGCTTTCTCGCCATACCCCTTGATCACCCTAGTTGTGAGTGTTATATCTAACTCCCTTTTGAATATATTTAGCGAACTGGCCTCAACAACCTTCTGTGAAAGAGAATTCCATAGATTCACCACTCTCTGGGTGAAGAAGTTCCTCCTCAGCTCAGTCCTAAATGGCTTCCCCTTAATCCTTAGACTGTGACCCCTGGTTCTAGTTTTCCCTACCATTGGGAACATTCTGCCCGCATCTAATTTGTCTAAACCAGTCAGGATTTCAAATGTCTCTATAAGATCCCCCCTCATTCTTCTGAACTCCAGAGGATACAAGTTCAGTTGACCCAATCTTTCTTGATATGTCAGTCCGGCCATCCCAGGAATCAATCTAGTGAACCTTCGCTGCACTCCCTCAATAGCAAGAATGTCCTTCCTTAAGTTAGGAGACCAAAACTGCGCACAATACTCCAGGTGTGGCCTCACCAAGGCCCTGTACAACTGCAGCATCACCTCCCTACTCCTGTACTCAAATCCCCTTACTATGAAGGCCATCATTCCGTTTGCTTTCTTGACTGCCTGCTGCACTTGCATTCCCACCTTCAATGACTGATGTACCATGATGCCCAGGTCTCGTTGCACCTCCCCTTTCCCTAATCTGCCACCATTCAGGTAATAGTCCGCCTCTCTATTTTTACCACCAAAGTGGATAACCTCACATTTATCCACATTGTACTTCATCTGCCATACATTTGCCCATTCACCCAACCTGTCCAAGTCACTCTGTAGCCTCCTAGCATCCTCCTCATTGTTCACACTGCCTCCCAATTTAGTGTCATCCGCAAATTTGGAGATATTACATTTAATCCCTTCGTCCAAATCATTAATATATAATGTAAACAGCTGGGGTCCCAGCACCGAACCCTGCGGTACCCCGCTGGTCACTGCCTGCCATTCTGAAAAGTACCCATTTACTCCTACTCTTTGTTTCCTGTGTGCCAACCAGTTCTCAATCCACGTCAACACATTACCCCCAATCCCATGTGCTTTAACTTTGCTCACCAATCTCTTGTGTGGAACCTTGTCGAAGGCCTTCTGAAAGTCCAAATACACCACATCTACTGGTTCCCCCCTGTCCACCCTATTGGAAACATCCTCAAGAAATTCCAGAAGATTTGTCAAGCATGATTTCCCTTTCACAAATCCATGCTGACTTGGACCTATCATGTCGCCACTTTCCAAATGGTCTGTTATGACATCTTTAATAATTGCTTCCATCATTTTACCCACAACCGATGTCAGGCTGACCGGTCTATAATTCCCTGCTTTCTCCCTCCCTCCTTTTTTAAAAAGAGGGGTTACATTGGCCACCCTCCACTCCATCGGAACTGATCCAGAGTCTAAGGAATGTTGGAAAATGATCGTCATTGAATCCACTATTTCCAAGACCACCTCCTTAAGTACTCTGGGATGCAGACCATCAGGCCCCGGGGATTTTTCAGCCTTCAGTCCCATCAATTTTCCCAATACCTTTTCCCGACTAATAAGGATTTCCTTCAGCTCCTCCCTCTTACCAGATCCTCTGACCCCTTTTATTTCCGGCAGGTTGTGTGTGTCCTCCACAGTAAACACCGAACCAAAGTACTTGTTCAATTGATCTGTCATTTCCTTGTTCCCCATTACGACTTCCCCTGTTTCCGACTGCAGGGGACCTACGTTTGTTTTTACTAACCTCTTTCTTTTTATATATTTATAGAAGCTTTTGCTGTCCATTTTAATGTTCTCTGCAAGCTTCCTTTCATATTTTATTTTCCCTGCCCTAATCAAACCCTTCGTCCTCCTCTGCTGAGTTTTGAAGTTCTCCCATTCCCCGTGTTTGCTGCTACTTCTGGCCAATTTGTATGCAACTTCCTTGGTTTTAATACTATCCCTGATTTCCCTTGTTAGCCATGGTTGAGCCACCTTCCCTTTTTTATTTTTACGCCAGACCGGGATGTACAATTGTTGTAGTTCATCCATGCGATCTCTAAATGTCTGCCATTGCCCTTCCACTGATAGCCCCTTAAATATCGCTTGCCAATTTAACCTCGCCAATTCACGCCTCATACCCTCAAAGTTGCCCTTATTTAAGTTCTGGACCATGGTCTCTGACTTAACTGTTTCCTTCTCCATCCTAATGTAGAACTCCACCATACTATGGTCACTCTTCCCCAGGGGGCCTCGTACCACAAGATTGCTGATTAGTCCTTCCTCATTACACAACACCCAGTCCAGGATGGCCTCCCCTCGAGTTGGTTCCTCAACATATTGGTTTAGGAAACCATCCCTTAAACACTCCAGGAAATGCTCCTCCACCGTATTGCTTCCAGTTTGAGTAGCCCAATCTATATGCATATTAAAGTCACCCATGATAACTGCCGTGCCTTTTTTGCACGCACCTCTGATTTCCTGTTTCATACCCTCCCCCACCTCACTACTGCTGTTTGGAGGTCTGTACACAACTCCCACTAACGTTTTCTGCCCTTTGGTGTTCTGCAGCTCAACCCATATTGATTCCACATCCTCCAAGCTGATGTCCTTCCTAGCTATTGCATTAATCTCCTCTTTAACCAGCAATGCTACCCCACCCCCTTTTCCTTTTATTCTATCCTTTCTGAATGTTGAATACCCCTGGATGTTCAGTTCCCAGCCTTGATTGTTCTGGAGCCACGTCTCTGTAATCCCAATCACATCGTATCCGTTAACATTTATTTGCACAGTCAATTCATCCACCTTATTACGGATACTCCTTGCATTAAGACACAGAGCCTTTAGGCTTGTTTTATTAACATCCTTTGTCCTTTTAGACTTATGATTTAGCATGGCTCTCTCGCTATGAAGCTCAACATACCATTTGCCTTCTTAACCGACTGTTGCACATACATGCTTACCTTCAGCGACTGGTGCACATGGACTCCCAGATCTCGTTACACTTCCCCTTTTCCCAATCTATTGCGGTTCAGATAATAATCTGTCTTCCTGTTTTTGCCACCAAAGTGGATAACCTCGCATTTATCCACATTATACTGCATCTGCCATGCATCTGCCCAATCATACAACCTGTTCAAATCATACTGGAGTTTCTCTGCATTCTCCTCAAAGCACACACGCTCACCCAGCTTTGTGTCGTCTGCAAACTTAGAGATTTTGGGTCGGAAATTCGGCTTTCCGGCTTCCTGCGAGTGCAAGCATCATGCGCATACATGCCTACCGCATCTGCGGTTGTGCTTTGGGCCCACGAGGACTTCGGAACCTGGCCCTCCTGCAGCTGCTGGCGTGCAGTGCTTGCGTATCCCAGGGGCGCAGTTAGTTCGAAGTGTCCCCTGTGATCACGTGGGCCATGGAGACCCAATCCTAACAGGGCATTTTCAATCATAGATTTGACAGGTAGACCTGTCAAATCTATGAATAGAGATCGGCCCCAAAAGCACACATAAACTTCAAATATTTTTTTTTAAATGACGTTTTTAAAATAACTATAAGTTTCTAAAATTAACTACTTACACAAAAATATAAATTTTTGAATAAATTATTTATACTTTTTAACGGTGCAAAAATAAACTTACCTTTCTTTAAAGTATCTAAAAAAGGTAAACCTGTTGAAAAAATGTTTAAATTGTAATTAATTAACCACTTACCTTGTAAAAAACAGGATTTGCGCCTCCTATTTAAAAGTGCAGCTTCTCCATACTTACCCTCCCGGATAAACCTGAAAAAAAAAGCGAAGTTCGCTGCGTGCATGCAGCCTCTCCCGCGCACGCGTTCCACCTCTGAACCCCTTTATTTCAGGGCAACGGAAGTTCCGGTTTGCCGCGCATGCGCAGTGCATGCAGGAAACCGGCACTTCAGTTGGCCTTACGGGTGAGTACATAGCACGTACTCACCCGACAAGAGCCGAATTTCTGGCCCATTACATCTAGTTCCCTCGTCTAGATCATCAATATATATTGTGAATAGCTGGGATCCTAGCACCGATCCCTGCGGTACCCCACTAGCCACTGCCTGCCGTGCGGAAAAAGAACCGTTTATTCCAACTCTGGGGGCGGTTCCTCGGTGAACTTGAGGCAGCGCGCGCGCAGCACACTTAGGTTTTTTTTCAGGTTTCAACGCGAGGGTAAGTATGGAAGATTTTACACAAGTAAAAAGGAGGCGTAAGACCCCTTTTGAACAAGGTAAGTAGTTAATTAAGTATAATTTTAATTTTTTTTCTACAGTTTTATCTTTTTTAGAGACTTTAAGGAAAGGTAAGTTTATTTTTATAACTTTTAAAAAGAATTTAAATTTTTTCAAAAACTTTTGTTTAAAGTGGTTAATTTATTTAACTATAGATATTTTATTAATGTGATGGGCTTTTTTAAATTTATTTGAGGTTTAGCTGTCTTTTGTGGCCGATTTAAATTCTTATGTTATTCCGTTAGTTGTATGATTGGTCAGTACCACACTGGACTGGAAGCAAATGATTACAATTGTGGGCTGTGGTCCGTCATTTTGGTAAACTCTTTTGCTCTATCATTTTCCGCTTTTGATGTTTAGATTACAGTAAGCCGTATGATCACTGAGTGATTTCGAATTCTAACGTTTACCTGAGGCTTATAGATTTCCCATTGTACTAGAGTTTATTTATTGCCTTGAAAGTGACGAAGGGCTGAAGGATGTTCCGAGCTGTAAGGTTATAAATAATGGGGTGTACCTGGTGATCAGCAGAAGGTTTCTTTGGCAGTACTCAAAATAGAACAGTCATCTCGTCCAGAGGCAATGTTTCCTAGATCACTGAAGAAAGTAAGGGTGTAAATTGAGGAGGCTCTGGCCAGAATCCTACCATACTCCTTAGATAAAGAGGCTTTGCCAGATGGGTCGTTACACAAATGTAACACAAATGTTCAAAACAGTGGAGAGGATATATCTAGCAATACAGGCAAGTCAACGTGAAGTGGCCGGTGGGAAACTTTTAGAGACAATAATCAGGGGAAAAATAATTGACTCTCCGAAAGTTACGGGCTGATAAATGAAAGTCAGAAAGGACTTGTAAAAAGAAAATTGTGTTTCAATATCTTGATTAAGTTTTTTGCTCAAATTATGGAGAGGGTTGATGAGGCTAGTGCGGTTGATGTAGTGAATATTAATTTTCAAAAGGCATTTTATCAAGTTCCACATCATAGATTTGTTACAAAAAATTAGGAACACTGCAATTTTAATATATGTTAATGAACTGGAATTGGGTCTACAGGATATAATTACATAGATAGCAGATTACACGTAACTCCGAAATGTAGTAAACATTATGAAGGATATTAATAGACTCCCAGAGGAGAGCAACATATTTTGGATTGGCAGAAACATGGAAGATGAAATTTCACGCATAGAATTGTGAAGTGAGATATTTTGGTAGGACGAATGAGGAGAGGCAAAATAAACTAAATGGTACCATTTCAAAGACGCTGCAGAAAAAGATAGACCTAGGGGTCGTATGTACGTAAACAATTGATTATGGCAGAGTAAGTTGAGAAGGCTGCTAGAAATGCACATGGTATCCTTGACTATATTAACAGAGACGCAGAGTACAAAAGCAAGGAAGTTACGTTAAATCTTTATGAAACATTGGTTACGCCTCAACTTCAATATTTTTTCAATTCTGGGCACCACACTTTAGGAAAGCTGCAAAGTTTTTAGTGGGGGTGCAGAAGCGATTTACTAGAATGGGACCAGGGATGAGGGAATCATTAATTTGCAGAGAATGGAGAAGCTGAGATTGATCTCCTTGGAGCAGAGGAGGTTGAGTGGTCATTTGATAGGGGTGTTCAAAATCATGAATGGTTTTCATAGATTAGATAAGGAGAAGCTGTTACAGTGGAAGAAGCGTAGATAACCGGAGTGAACAGATACAAAAATAATAATAATTAGAGGGGCAATGAGGAGAAGTTATTTCACAAAGATTGTTGTTTTGATCTGGAACACATTACCTGAAAGCGTGGTTGAATCAGACTTCACATGAACTTTCAAAATGTAATTGAATAAGTACTTCAAGGAATAAAACAGGGTTATGGGGAAAGGACAAGGAAGTGGGACTAACTTGGATAGGTTGTTGTGGGGAGCACTGTGAGAACAGTGAGGAGTTGGATTAATGAGATCCAGTTCTAAAGGGCGGGGATGAGAGCAAGAACGTGATCCAGATGAGAAGATGGATCTCGTTCTCCCAGTGTTGGGCCTGGATTAGGCCGCTCATGCAATAATTTGAATGAGTCGCGCAGCCCTTAAAGGAGCCGCGCCCCCCAAAATGGCGGGTACATTGATGGGCTCATGGTCCATCAACACCTTGATTTCAAAAAGTTCATCCTCAAGTTGAATTCCATTCATGTCCTCACCCCTTGCTAGCTCGTAACCTGGGAGGGTAAGAACTGCTTGTTCTCTGAAAGCAGTAGTGTTAGCATTGTGAACTCTGGAGCCTGGCTGTCAAAATGAATGGATCAAATAAATATTACAAAGATATTGATTACTCAGGCAGGCAGGATCTAATTACACATTGCAGAGAAACTGCTGGGTGAGTCTTGTCCTCCAAGTTGACAAATCAGAAATATTATCTTGACCTCCAATAGTCCAATCAGAAATTTGGTGTTGCAAATGGACACATCCTAATTTTAAACATGAGTTCGATAGATTTTTGCTAGTGAATCATATTAATGGAAACGGACAAAAGGTGATTTGATGGAGTTAAGATACAGATAAGCAATTGTCTCATTGAATGGCGGAACATGATCAAGGTTCTGAACTGCCTGCTCCTTTTACAAAAATGACGGTAAAAAATCGATGGATAGCAACTTAATATCGGAGGCCTCCATTCGACCCATATTTCCTGTGCTGGCGGACAGGAAGAGCTAGACAATTAGTTCCACTCTCCTGCTATTTCGCCACATGCATGAAATGAAGGTACTAATACAATTCTGCCGTTTACTATATTTGTACCTACAGTTCCAGAACCAAAACACCAGGTTAGAGAATCTGGAAACCGAGGCCGAGGAATAACAGAGCCTCTCCGTGAATGCTACATCATTAACATAGCTTTGAAATTCTACTAAGCTACATATTGATACATGGCGAAGTCTCTAAGGACGCATTTTCAACATCCCCTGTGAATTCTGATAACGGGAAGAATCCATCCATAACTATTGGGGTCAAGTTAAGCTTTTGGCGCCAATGTAAAATGGACGATATGCGATATCGAGAGGTTTATCTCCGAGCCACTATCGCCCGTCTAACAGTATCAGGAAAAGCAAAAATTACTCCAAGTGGGTGCTGGAACAGTCCACTCCCTATTAGAAGGCCACAGTCAAGCGGGTACATGATCAAATCCAATTTCTGTTTGAGCAAATGATTAGCGGAAACGTGGGAATAAATTTCCAGTGTATATCGGCTCATGATGCGGACAGGTTTAGGCTGGATAAGTTCGCAATCCAACTTGCTATACCTCTTGGTCATTCATTTAGATGTTAAATTGTTTTTCTTTCATTTTAGCCACCTGCTTGATCTTGGCGCTAAGGGGAACTAATTGCTTAGAAATTTGTTAGGTGGTGGTTATTGATTCGGCCGCCACAGTAGACGGCCCCTGCAACATTCCTGTCAATAAAGGGAAGGGATTACTTTTAGTAGTTGACAAATTACATTCAGATAAATCACAGAAGAATCCCGATGAAGTGAGGAACTTAAAGAGGAGGCATCGGTGCCGATGGGGAGAAAGGATGGTAAAGCAACAGCAATGTGAATTATAAGAAGGAAGTGAAGCATGGAATGTCAAAAAGGAAAAAAGATGAAGGGGCCAGTAAACTGCAGGAAGTAGCGTATGGAAGTAAAGCGAAGTATGAAAGAAGATGGCGTAGATCCGCTGGTAGCTGGGCTTAAAATACAAACGGAATAATGAGGAGCGTTGTTTATTGCAGAACACCTGAGTGGTGAAAAAGGTACTGAAGCATGAACGGAGTGACTGAATAACCTCGCCAGCGGTAGAAGCCTAATGTGGTCTCTGATCGCAAAGGATGCTACTTTCTTTATTCTGCTTCAGGCAATAAGTAACAATGAGAAATTCCAATAAGTACCAGGCACGGCAAAGTAATTTAAATCTGATTCATATCTGCAACATTTATTCTTCATTGTGGAGTGTTTATCTGCAACGTATTCTAAAGCTCATCTTCAGCTTCCAGCCATTTGGAGTAAAAGTATTCCCCTACCCCTCCATTAGTCTAATCCCGTTACTTTATGGTAAGCTTGATTCCTCTGTTGACAGGATCGGCTTTGATTGTTGTGATAACGTTTGAATTCGTATATTTGAAACACGGCTATTGATTCATAAGTAGTAGGGAAATCGAATGAACAAAGTTTAGCCGCCTGAACAGTTCGTAAAAATGCCGGTAAAGCCGCGGATTTAAAAGTAATAGTATATTTAGTCACAAAATAACAATGTACAATTAAAGCACGAACGATTGCTAATTATACATTTAAAAGACTTCAAGTGTCACTGAAGAGACTTCAACTTAATAGCGGATTTCATAACGCTTCCGGTTCATTCAGTATTTTAATCAATGGTTCATATATTTCTAACAGCAGTTATATAATAAAAGTTAATTAGAATGAGTGGGTATTTGGTGGGGAATCAAGAGCAAGCGCATATCTCTAAAAGTACATCCAACTCTTGTCGGCAAATAACTTGGGAAAATGCAGCTCCTGCCTCTAAGCAGACCAATCTTGTAGCAGAAGCAAGCAGCTGCAGCAGTGAATTGTTTCGATTTCAATGATAACAGGAACATCTCAAACGAGTCAGAACCCAATAGGAGAACTAAATGGCGATATCCGAATAAGTATTCGTTCGTATATATTACAGATTCTTTATTGCTGTGTGAGAATAATGCTAACTTTTGAACTAATAGATGAAAATAAGTGCAGAGTCAACCCAGCCACAGTTCGCATTCTTCTCTGATAAACCTCTAGGTGAACACCTTATAAACCCGTTAATTAGGCAAAGTGTAGAAATGCACAAGATTCCGATTACCTGACAAAGAAAAACCGTGAAAACAGTAGAAGATATTAAAAAGTAAACTGAACAATGCGCTACGCAAACGATGAACCGAAGTTAATGCGTCTGGAGCTTTTATAACTGGTTTAGATTGTTTAGATTGTCAATGAATCCGTGAGTAACAACAGCTCAACAGTTGTTCTTTAATTTACAGTGATTGACGATATTGCAAGAATGTTCCGACGATACAGTATATTTTTTGTAATACTGCTGGGACTATTAAGAGACGTTTTGCCTGATTCTTCGATAAAGCAGACACATGATCTCAGAAATGATGACAACCCGCTGGGTAAGGAAAACAATGCGTGTACTTCTCCGGGCATTAATGATGCAGGAAATACAAATAGTGAAGAAGAGAGTTACATTTCCGATGGAAAAAGAGGTACATGCCTCGCACCCTGTTATTCCCTCCCTAAATACCTACGCCTCTACATCTCGGTTAATCACTTAAGCGTCTGCTTAATTCTCCCTTTTTTGAAAACAATTAATGTAAATCTTCCTGACCCCTTACAATCTCTTTCTTCGGCCAGGATGTGTGTATTCATGCCTCATTAAAACTTCCTTGAGGCGCCTTGGAGTACTTTATATCACGTTAATGTTGTTTTTGTTGTTGTTGATGAGGTATTGTCTTTTTTTAGTAGAGCTACCTCTCACGACTTTCTCCAAAATGCTCCCCGCCCCATCCTTTTGATGATTTATGCTCGGGCACATTTAATTGTTGAACAGTACTCGCTACAGTCATGTCCAAGCTAAAGTATTTGTCTTTGTGTGATTATTTTCTATTGATAATGAAAACTATTTCCCAAAACTTTGTTTCCTGAACTCGGTGTATAGATATTCGTAAAGTTTAGTGTGACTGCCGGTTGTCTTCAAAATATTTCCATTTCACAGTTCCTGTTTCACAATTTAGTCTTCCTTAAAATAAAGAAGGAAAAATGGAAGCACGAATTGATTTGCATTTAGTGTTTCATGCTATTAATCTCTGTATGTTATGTATTAGCTCTTCAGGCAAACATGTGAAAGTCACGGCTATGTCTAATTGCTCAACAGCATCTGCTGATTCCAAACATTAAATCTAACCTGGAGTCTCAGATCACCGTCAGGAACAATTATTGGTTATTTTTCTGATCATGCCTTTCTATATTAATATTTGCTGGTACTTTATCTATGCTTTTGTGAGTTTTAGTCTCGATTCCTCAAACGACCTTTGGGCCTAGCCCGTCATGACCTAGAATCTATCTATATCTCTATTGCTTAAATTCAAATTCACCCATAGATCCGTAAACCACTTGCTCACTAACTTATATTAAATTCTTATCCCAAATTGATCATGTGTGAAATGGTCCTACTGATCCTCACCCAAATCTACGGCCCCACCCACCTTATCCCTACAGTCTTCTTGACATCCGCTCTGTTACACAACTCTCCCTCGTTGTGGTCTCTAGTGTATCGGTTCTTCTGCTCCGCAACATCGGTAATGTGACCTCATTTCGAAACGATAAATCGGAAAAAAATTAACAGTTACTTGGAAAAGAGCTTGATTTATTAAAGAATGTCAGCACGGATTTTTCAAAGGCAAATCGTGTTTAACTAACTAGATTTATTTTTTTGATGCGTTAACAGAGATGGTGGGGCGAGGGTGCGGTGAGGCCAATGTGGTTGACGTGGTGTACATGGACTTCCAAAAGACGTTTGATAAAGTGCCACTTAATAGGCTTGACAGCAAAGTTGAAACCCATGGATTAAAAGGGACAGTGGCAGCTTCGATACGAAATTGGCTAAGTGACAATAAACAGATAGTATAGGGGAACGGTTGTCTTTCGAAGTGGAGGAAGGTGTTCCCCTGATGTCCGTACTAGGATCACTGTTTTTCTGGATATATAGTTATGATTTGGACTTGGGTGTTCCGGGTACAATTTCAAAATTTGTAGCTCACACAATACTTCGTAGTATAGTGAACAGTGAGAAGAAAAGTGATAGTCTTCAAGAGGACATAGACAGGCTGGTGGAATGGACGGACACGTGGCAGAAGAAATTTAATGCAGAAACGTGCGAAATGATATATTTATGGAGGAAGAACGAGGAGAGGCAATATTAACTAAAGGGTACAATTCTAAACGGGCTGCTTGATCAGAGAGACCTTGGGGTATATGTGAACAAATCGTTGAAGGTATCACGGCTGTTTGAGAAAGTGGTTAACAAGCTTACGGGAGACTGTGCCTTATAAATAGCGGAATTGAGTAAAAAAACAAGGAAGTTATAATGAACCTTTATTAAACACTGCCTCGACCTCAACTGGAGTATTGTGCCCAATTCTGGGTATTGCACTTTAGGAAAAATGTGAAGACCTTAGAGAGAGTGCAGAAAAGATTTACAAGAATGGTTCCAGGAATGAAGGACTTTGTTTAGGTGGATTGACTGGAGAAGCTGTTTGGGTTCTGCTTAGAGCAGAGAAGGTTGAGTGGACATTTAATTATGGAAATGTACTAGATACAGTCATGTCTAAGCTAAAGCATTTGCCTTTGTGTGATTTTTTTTTCTATTGATAATGAAATCTATTTTCCAAAAGCTTTGTTTCCAGTACTCGGTGTATTGATATTCGTAAAGTTTAGTGTGACTGCCTGTTGGCTGCACAATATTTCCATTTCTCAGTTCACGTTTCACAATTTAGTCTTCCTTAAAATAAAGCAGGAAAAATGGAAGCACGAATGAAGTTGCATTTAGTGTTTTATACTATTAATCTCTGTATGCTATTTATTAGCTATTCAGGCAAATGTGAAAGTCACGACTATGTCTAATTGCTCCAAAGCATCTGCTGATTCCAAGGCATTAAATCCTACCTGGAGTCTCAGATCACCGCCAGGAACAAGTATAGGTTATTTTCTGGACATGCACTTCCATACGAATATTTGCTTGAACGTGATCCATGCTTTTGTGAGCTTTAGACTTGATTCCTCACACGACATTTGGGCTTTGCCCGTCATAAACTCCAGCTTTTCTACAGCTCTTTAGCTTCAATTCAAATTCACTCTCAATTCCATAAACCACTTGGTCACTGACTTACATTCACTTCTTATCCCAAATTGATCATGTGTGAAATGATCCTACTCAACTTACAATAAATGTACAGCCCCAACCACCTTATCCCTACAGTCTTCTCTCCATCCCCTCTGTTACACACCTCTCCCTCGCGGTGATTTCTAGTGTATCGTTTTTTCTGCTCCGCACTCCAGTTAAAGATATCAATCGCACTGACTCTGTTCCTAAGGATCCTCCGCTTTCTACTTCTTACTAACTTTAACCAGCCTCCGAATGTTGCAAGGACTGAGTCATTCCTCCTAACAATACCAAAAGGAGACAGCTTTAATTCTTAATACCTCCTCTGTGAGTCGCCACTTGCGGTATCACTGCTTGAAAGGCTTTAAAAAACGCTGTTGCTATATCAGTTGGTGCAGAGTATTCTTTGTTTTATGGCGGGCTCAGTATTTTAATATGTTCTCATTTACACCTTGACATTATATTCAGATAATAAAACGTTACGGATGCTGAGGAGCTACACGGATTTGCAGCTGCGGAGAATTATCGAGTGCCACCGTCAGATTCTGGAACATTCAATTCAAGAATTCGTGGAGACTGTTAGTCAGTCGCTTTTTGATGTAAAACTATTTACTGAAGCAGATCATGAGGTATGCAATATATATGGTGGAATCTCATGGTGTTAAATGAGTCATGAGTCAGAGTTAGATTAATTGTATTCCGTGCAAACAACGATATAAGCAGTAATCTATAATGACTCTGAAATTGAGTGCGTTTCCAATGAAAACAGCATTTTAAGTGCTCCTCTGAGATATATCTCTGGTAAATTAATTTGTTCTTTAATCTTCAATTAATGCATTAAATAATGAGTGAAAAGCATCTCTTGGTTTAACTATGTTCGCTTCATGCAGCGTTCGAGACCCAACTATCTCTAATTGCTTCTTTAATGGCCATTCCTCATGCGGTCAGAATTGGGGCTAGTCACTGATAATTCAGTGTTCAGCTCCATTTGCAATTCCTCCTTTAATGAATTCGTCCATCCCCATATGAAGCTGGACCTGGACAGTATCCAGGTTTGGCCGGTTTTTGTGTCAAGACACATTCTTGTAACTCAAGTTCCAGGCAATGACCATCTCCACCAACAGAGAGTCACATCATCTCTCCCTGATATTTCATGGAATTAACATCGGCGCATCCGCCACCATCAACATCCTGGAGGACAGGTCTAAAACCAGCTCTTTGAATTCACTGTGAAACGTGCGGCTGTTAAGGTAATTCCAGTGGCCGCATTTCTGCAGGGAATGGATTAACTCCAGTTTCTGAAAGCGGAAATAGAGGGCGTCCTAGCAATTGATCAGTTACCCCAAATTACAGGATTGTACGGGCCAAGCCCTGATGAATCGAAATTAATTATTTAATAAGACATCACTAGCAGAACTGCCATCATGCGTTCTCAGCATAGCCCTAGTGGAAAATCTAGAGAACGATAAAATTTGTAATAGCGACATACTTCTAACATTGGATGAAGAAATTAACTGACATTTAAATGCTAAGCTGTCGGAATTAAAGGCCGTGAGTTTCCGTCCATTCTCTATCAAAGGAGCCCTGTTTATTCAGTGAACCATCTAATTGGTTTTATCCATTGCCGGTGGCTCGAATCTCGAGAAACTTGTAGTGAACGTTTCTAAATCGTTGCTTCGATTTCTCTGCTCCTTTGCACTTCACAGCATGTCTGCCTCTCTCTGCCTTTATAATACCTTCCCTGCCACAATTTTTACATCGAACTAACACTTTCTTAATTTCTAAACTCACACAACCTGCATTATCTCACGTATCACCGAGCTCTCGCAAAATTCATCCGGTCTATGGGATATGCAACCTACCGCCTTGATTCCTGGTCAGCTCAGGTCATTCCCATTCTTCGGCTCACCACTCAATGTCGTCACTAATACTGACCCCTCCTGAGTCATCATTCTCTGACGACAAGAATGCTATGATGACACATTACATAAAAACAATCTCTGGACTCATCTATAATGTCCACATGTTCGCTTTTCCGAATATTTCCTACCTTTACCTAACACATGTATATACATATCATTCCGAATATAGCTGGTTAGTTGCCGGCACAGATTGTCTGGGGATATTCTACAAATTATGATGTGGTGACATTAATAGTTTATCTGGCTTAGGTAAGGACAGAATTAGGAGGGAGAAGGTATTATTAAAAGATACAATTGCAGCACGGGATCTCATGACTGATATAAACAATGCTTCGCCAAATTAAACCATAAGTTTAGGGTTTCAGAATAATAAAGGAGCGGTTATCATTCATCGAATAGTGGTAAATGGATAGAAGAAGATCAATGGAGAAACATTGAGAAAGTGCAGCAATAAATGTAACATGGTTATTGGCGACTTTAAATATCCAAAGAATAGAAGTAACATAAGTGCGGGAAAAACTGCATGGTATTTGCAGCCTGTCCGGTTCGTTGTTTATATTGATATGGCTTTAGGAAAACAAGAAAGGAATCAGTATTGGATCCATTTCTAGAAACGGGGAGGGACTCTTAGGTCATCTAAGGGTAGTGGAACATCCAGGAAAATATGATATCATTAGGATTCATATGAAGCGTAAAAGAAAACGGATCAATGAAAGCAATATACATTTTACAGGAATAAATCAAATTTGAACGAAACTAAAATACTAGCCCGAATATATTCGCACGTTAATGAGCAGAAAAAGCCGCGTAGAAGCAATGAGAATCGGCCGAATAGGAGAAGATTGCCATAGAAGATACACAAAGTACACGAGAATAAAAGAGTCGCAGCATAAACGAGAATTGCTTGGACCTGCATAGAAAATAAGCCAAAATTGAAATTTTAAAATAAATATAACTTAGAAGGGCTGATTAATAAAACAAATCAAGGAAACATGGATAATATAAAATAGAAGCGAAAACATTCAAAATTCATGAAACGAATGAGTGGCAGGTGTCAGAATTAGAGACAATTATCATATTTCATAAAATCCTCAAAAACAATTAATCAAAGAACAGAGCTGTTTAGAGATGAAAACTGCAATGTTCATAAAGAGCATGAAGAAGTGACTAATAAGCTGTTGCTGCTGTTGCGATGATTGAAGGTGATATTTGGAATGAATGAAAGGCTCATTGAAGTAAATAGAATTAAACTCGGATGCGGCGTAAAGAGGGCCACCTATTGGCTTTCAGCCCCTTTCATACTACTGAACAACAGAAAAATCACACACATTGTTATGTTTTTCAATTTCTGCAATTTGAATTTCTGAAAGCACGTTGTGAGCTTCCCAAAATATTACTGTTACTATCAACCATTAATGCTTGATTTCATCGAATCCTATTCCTGCAAAACTAACTTTCCCCCTTTTATTCAGCACATTATCCTTTTCCATCTATTAGCTGAGAATTTAGAGTTTCCCTGAAAGACTCAACGATGCTCCTCTCTGTCTCTGCAACACTCCGTGATCTCTGTGTTCATCCAATTCTGGGCATTTGCTCTTCTCCGATTTTCTTCGCCTCACCATTGGCAGCAGAGCCTTCAGATGTCTCGGCTCGAAGCTCTGAAATTCCTCAGCTGATCATCTCCTTTAAGAAGCTCCTTCAATCTTAACCCTTGACCAAGCTTCTGGTCATCTGATTGTGAGATTTTCTATTCATTCATCTCATAATGAGAGGGAGAAAAATAAAATACGTTTTTATCTGGTTATTGAGTTACTTGGCTCAATATGAATGACATTTTTTTTTTAGAAAATCAAACATCTCGCTGAAAGTCAGCGCAAATACGACGCTTCCAGACACATTTTCGATATCGTGCTGGAAAAGGGAGCTCGGGGAAGAAGAACAATCTGGAACATATTTCTTCAACTGCAGAACGACGAAGCCTATCTGAAGGAGATAATTTCAGAGATACAGAACAGAGATACATGGTTAGAAAATAATCTGGAAGGTATGTAGTGCCCAATTATAACTTGCAAAAGATCGTGCTTAATGTTAGAGTAAAAAGGTTCTTTATTTATGGCGAGGACATTATTTTAAGTTTGGGTGTGAGGATGACATTCTACATGGGCGGGTAAACAAAACAGGCGGATTTGCATTTGCCGACCTTTATAAAACACGCCTCGTATTCAATTCTATTCAAGGTTATTCGGGCGCAGTGTGCAAAAGGAGATCGATGAATACCGCCTGCAGAACAACTTCGACAAAAACGGGCGTAATCGCCTCTGAACATAGAAATTTAAGAGGGGACGTGAAAAGGAAAATAAAGGGGGCAAAGATGAAGCATGAGAATAGATTGGCAACTAAAATAAATATGAATCCAAAAGATTCTATAGGCATATAAATAACAAACAGTTAGTAAGAGAAGGGTTGGGCCCGACTAGGGACCAAAAAGAGACCTACGCACGCAGCCAGAGGGCATGGCTCAGATACTAAATGTGTACTTTGCATCTAACTTTCCAAGGAAGAAAATGCTGTAAAGGTCAAAGTGAAAGAGGAGGTAGTCGCAATTACTGGATGGGATATAAATTGAGAAAGAGGAGGTAGTAGAAAGGCTTGCTGACCGGCTGGTATGAATCCTTGGATGCTGAGGGAGGTAAGGGTGAAAATTGAGCAGGTACTGGCCATAATCTTCCAATCCTACTTTGAAACGGTGTAGGTGCCAGTGGACTGGAAAATTTGAAAAGTTGCACATTTGTTCAAAGGAACGTGTACGTTTAAATCGAGCAACTACAAACCAGTCAGCTAACCTCTTTAATGATTAAGCTTTTAGAAGCGATAAATCTTTTCAAAATTAACAGCTACTTCGACAAGTGTGAATTGATTATGGAAAATCAACACTGATTTTAGAAAAGCAAATCCTGTTTAACTAAATTGATTCATTTTTCTGATGCGGTAACAGAGAAACGTGGGGGCTGGATGGGTTGGGCTGGTGAGGGGATTGCGGTTTTCGTCGTGTAAATGGTTTTCCAAAAGCCGTTTGGTAAATTGCCGCTTAATAGGCTTGACAGCAAAGTTGAAACTCATGGAATAAAAGGGAAAGTGTCAGCATCGATACCAAATTGGCTTAATTACAGGAAACAGATAGTATTGGGGAACGGTTGTCTTTCGGACTGGAGGAAGGTCTTCCCCTTGTGTCGGTACAAGGGCCACTGAGTTTCTGGATATATAGTTAAGATTTGGACTTGGGTGTTCCGGACACAAGTTAAAAAATTTGAAGATCACATAATACTTGGAAGCTATAGTGAAAAGTGAAAAGAAAAGTGATAGACTTTAATAGGACATAGACTGGCCGGTGGAATAGGCGGACACGTGGCAGAAACAAATTAACGCAGAAACGTGCGAAATGATACATTTAGGCAGGAAGAACGAGGAGAGGCAATATAAAATAAAGGTAACAATTCTAAAAGGGCTGCATGATCAGAGAGACCTGAGGGTATATTTGCACAAATCGTTGAAGCTATCAGGGCTGTTTGAGAAAGAGGCTAAAAAGCTTATGGGAGACTGGGCTTCATAAATAGAGAAATAGAGGACAAAAGCAAGGTCGTTATAAAGAATATTTATTAAACACTGCCTCGATCTGAACTGGTGCATTTTGTCCAATTCTGGGACCGCACTTTAGAAAGAATATGAAGGCGTTAGAGAGAGTGCAGAAAAGATTTACAAGAATGGTTCCAGGGATGATGGACTTTGGTTATTTGCTCTCCTGGAGAAGCTGGTTGCGTTCTCCTTAGAGCAGAGAAGGTTGAGAGGAGATTTAATTGTCGAACTGTACTAGCTACAGTCATGTCTAAGCTAAATTATGTCTCTTTGTGCTATTATTTTCGATTGATAATAAAAACTATTTCCCCAAAGATAGATTCCTGTACTCGGTGTATTGATATCCGTAAAGTTTAGGGTGACTGCCTGTTGGCTTCACAATATTTCCATTTCTCAGTTCCTGTTTCACAATTTAGTCTTCCTTGGAATAATGAAGGAAAAATTAGAAGAACAAATGAAGTTATGTTTAATTTTTCATACTATTAATCTCTGTATGTTATTTATTAGCTCTTCAGACAAAAATGTGAAAGGCACGACTATGTCTAATTGTTCAACAGCATCTGTTGATTCCAAGGCATTAAATCTAACCTGGAGTCTCAGATCATCGTCAGGAACAATTATAAGTTAATATTCTGGACATGCACTTCCATATGAATATTTCCTGGTACTTTATCCATGCTGTTGTGAGCTTCAGATTCGTTTCCTCAAACGGTCTTTGGGCCTAGGCCGTCATTAACTCCAGCTTGTCCAAAGCTCTATTGCTTCAATTCAAATTCACCCTCAGTTCCCTAAACCAATTAGTCACTGACTTACGTTCACTTCTTATCCCAAGTAGATCATGTGTGAAATGGTCATACACATCTTCAACTAAATCTACGGCCGCACCCAGCTTATCCCTGCGACTTCGTAACATCCCCTCTGTTACACACCTCTCCCTCGCTGTGGTCTACAGTGTATCGGTTCTTCTGCTCTGCCCTCCAGGCAAAGATGTCAATCCCACTGACTCCGTTCCTAAGGGACCTCCTCTTTCTACTTCTTCCTTACTTGAACCAGCCTTCGAATTTTGCAAGGACTGGGTCTTTCTTCCTAACTATACCAAAAAGATATAACATTAAAACCTAATTGCTCCGCTGTGAGGCTCCACTGACGGTTTCACTGCCTGAAAGGCTTTTATAAAACGCTGTTGCTATATCATTTGGTCCAGAGTATTGATTGTTTTATAGCGGGCACAGTATTTTAATCTGTTCTCATTTACATCTTGACATTATATTCAGATACTAAAACTTTACTGATGCTGAAGAACTACACGGATATCCAGCTGCGGAGAATTATCGAGTGCTACCGTCAGAGACTAGAACATTCAATTGAAGAATTCGTGGAGTCTGTCAGTCAGAATCTTTTTGAAGTAAAAGTGTTTACTGAAACAGATCATGAGGTATGCAATAAATATGGTGAAATTTCATAGTGTTAAATGAGTCATGAGTCAGAGTTAGATTATCTTTATTCCGTACAACCCAGCGATGTAAGCAGTACTCAATAGTGACATTGAGATTGAGTCCGCTGTCAATGAAACAACATTTTAAGTGCTCCTCTGAGATATATATCTGGTAAGTTTATTTGTTCTTGAATCTTCAATTAATGCATTAAATAATGAGAAAACAGCATCTCATGGTTGAACTATGTTTGCTTCATGGCAGCGTCCGAGATCCAAATATCGTTAAGTGCTTCTTCAATGGCCATCCTTCATGTGGTCAGCATTGGGGCTAGTCACTGATGATTGCACAGTGTTCAGCTCCATTTGCAATTCCCCCAATAATGAAGTAGTCGATCCCCGTATGAAGCTAGACTTGGACAACATCCAGGTTTCTCCGGATAAGTTACTAGTAACATTTGCGCAACTCAAGTTCCAGGGAATGACCATCTCCGCAAAGAGATAGTCACTTCATCTCTCCCTGATATTTAATGGAATTACCATTGGCGAATCGTTCAGCATCAACATCCTGGAGTACAAGAGAAAAAACAGCTCTGTGAATTCACTGTGAAACGCACAGCTGTTAAGGTAATTCCAGTGTCCACATTTCTGCAGTGGATGGATTTACTCCAGTTTCTGAAAGTGGACATACAGGGCGTCCTATCAATTGATCAATTACCCTAAATTAATGGATTGCAAGGGCCAAGCCCAGACGAATCGAAATTAATATTTTAAGAAGAGATCACTAGAAGCACTACCATCATGCGTCCTCAGCATAGCCCCAGTGGAAAACATGGAGCAAGTTGAAACTTCCAATAGCGACATACTTCTAATATCACATGATAAATTTACTGATGTTTAAAAGCTAAGCTGTCGGAATTAAACACCATGAGTTTCCGTCCATTCTCTATCAAAGGAACCCTGTTTTTCCAGTGAGCCATCTGATTGGCTTTAGCCATGCCGGTGGTGCGGATGTCTAGAAATTTGCAGTGAACGTATCTAAATCTTTGCTTCGATTTCTCTGCTCCTTTGCAATTCACAGCATGGCTGCCTCTCTCTGCCTTTCTAATACCTTCCCTGCCACAATTTTTACATCGAACTAACCACTTTCTTATTTTTAATCTCAAACAATCTGCATTATCTCATGAATCACCAAGGAGTCGCAACATTCTTCCAGTGTATGGGATATGCAACCTACTGCCTTGACTCCTGGTTAGCTCAGGTCATACCCCTTTTTGGACTCACTGCTCAGCGTTGTCACTAATACTGGCCTCTCCTCAGTCTTCATCCTCTGACGTAAAGACTGCCATAATGACCAATTCCATTAAAAAAAAATCTCTGGACTCATCTATAATGATCACATGCTCGGTTTTCCGAATATCTCCTACAATTACCTAACACATGTACATACAAAGCATTCCGAATATAGCTGGTTAGTTGAAGGCACAGATTGTCAGGGGATATGCTATAAATTATGATGTACAGACATTAATAGTTTATCTGGCTTAGGTAAGGACAGGATTAGGAGGGAGGGAGAAGGTAGTATTAAAACATAAAATTACAGCACGGGAACTCATGGCCGATGTAAACAATGCTTCGCCAAATTAACCCATAAATTTGAGGTTTCAAACTAATAAAGGATATATTATTATGCATCGAATAGTGGGAAATGGATAGAGGAACAGTTATAGAGAAAATGTGAGAAAGTGCAGCAATAACAGTAACATGGTTATTGGTTATTTTAATATCCAAAGGATAGAAGTAAAATAAGTGTTGGAAAACGGCATGTTACATAGATACATAGATACATAGACAATAGGAGCAGGAGTAGGCCATCCGGCCCTTCGAGCCTGCTCCGCCATTTAATGAGATCATGGCTGATCCTCCAATTCAGTATCCCGTCACCGCCTTCTCTCCGTAACCCTTAACCCCTTTTGCCTGTAGAAATATATCTAATTCCCTCTTAAATATATTTAATGAGCTGGCGTACACTGCCCTCTGTGGCAATGAGTTCCACAGGTTCACCACCCTCTGAGTGAAGAAATTCCCCCTCATTTCTGTCCTAAATGGTTTAGCCCTTATCCTTAAATTATGTCCTCATGTCTGTTCTCACCCGCCAAGGGAAACATTCCTTCTGCATCTAGTCTGTCTAGACCTGTCAGAATTTTATACACTTCTATGAGGTCCCCTCTCAATCTTCTAAACTCCAGTGTGTACATCCCTAAACTACATAGTCTCTCCTCATAGGTCAATCCCGCCATTCCTGGTATCAGCCTGGTGAATCGCCGCTGCACCCCCTCCATGGCAAGAACATCTTTCCTCAGATGAGGCGACCAAAACTGTACACAGTACTCGAGGTGTGGTCTCACCAGTGCCCTGTACAGCTGCAGCAAGGTATCCCTGTTCCTGTATTCCAACCCTTTTGCTATGAAGGCCAGCATACCGTTTGCCTTCTTGACCGCCTGTTGCACCTGCATGCTCGCCTTCAGTGACTGGTGTACAAGAACACCCAGGTCTCTCTGTACTTCCCCCTCTCCCAATTTATTGCCATTTAAATAATAATTTGCCCTCCCGTTCCTGCACCCAAGGTGGATAACTTCGCACTTGTCCACATTATAGTGCATCTGCCATTTATCCACCCAATCACCCAGTCTGTCCAAATCGCTCTGGAGCTTCCTGGTCTCCCCCTCTGAGCCCACCCCCCCCGCCCCCCCCCTCCTAGTTTAGTGTCGTCTGCAAATTTGGAAATGCTGCATCCGACTCCCTGATCCAGGTCATTAATGTAAATTGTGAACAGCTGGGGACCCAGGACAGATCCCTGTGGTACCCCACTTGTTACTGCCTGCCATTCAGAAAATGAGCCGTTTATTCCAACTCTCTGTTTTCTATCTGACAGCCAGTTCTCTATCCACGTCAATACTTTCCCCTTTATCCCATGAGCTTCAATTTTCCATGCTAATCTTTTATGTGGGACCTTATCGAAGGCCTTTTGGAAGTCCAGGTACACCACATCTACTGGCTCTCCCCCATCTATTTTACCAGTTACTCCCTCAAAAAATTCCAATAGATTAGTCAAGCACGATTTACCCTTTGTAAATCCATGTTGACTCTGTCCTATCCTGTCCCCATTTGCTAAGTGCTCCGCTATTTCATCCTTAATGATGGACTCCAGCATTTTGCCCACAACTGATGTAAGGCTTACAGGTCTGTAATTACCTGCTTTTTCCCTACCCCCCTTTTTGAATAGTGGGGTAACGTTAGCTACCCTCCAATCCATGGGCACTGTTCCCGAGTCTAATGAATTCTGAAAAATCATACTTAGTGGATCCGCTATCTCTAGGGCCACCTCCTTCAGTACCCTAGGATGCATGTTATCAGGCCCTGGGGATTTGTCCACCTTCAATCCCTTTAACTTCCTTAACACCATATCCTTAGAGATATTGATTTGCGTCAGTTCCTCCTTTGCCAATGTCCCTATTTTTCCCGATATCCCAGGGAGGTTTTTTGTGTCTTCCTTCGTAAAGACTGACCCAAAGTATGCATTTAGTTGGTCTGCCATTTCCTTATTTCCCGTTATATATTCCCCCGTATCTGACTGCAATGGACCAACTTTGGTTTTCACCAGTCTTTTCCTCTTGATATACTTATGAAAGCTTTTGGAGTTAGTTTTTATATTTTCCGCCAGCTTGCTTTCGTAAGCTATTTTGCCCCTCTTGATTAAGCCCTTTGTCCTCCTTTGCTCTATCTTAAACTGTTCCCAATCTTCCGCTCTGGCGCTTTTTTTGGCTATTTTATACGCCCTATCTTTGGATTTTATGCTGCCTCTAATTTCCCCTGTTATCCACGGTTGAGTCACCTTTTTAGATTTACTTTTATGCCAGATTGGTATAAACAATTTTTGCAATTTTGTCATTCTATCTTTAAATGCTTGCCATTGTTTATCTACCTCCAGTCCTCCCAGGAACGTTGTCCAATCAGACCTACTCAGTTCCCGTCTAATTGCATCATAATTCCCCTTGTTTAAATTCAGGACCTTAGTCTCTGAGTCAATTTCTTCGCTCTCCATTTCGAGTGAGAAATCGATCATGTTATGATCGCTCTGACCCAAGGGTCCCCGTACAACAAGATTACTAATTAGTCCCTTCTCATTGCACAGTACCCAGTCCAATATAGCCTGTTCCCGAGTTGGTTCCTCGACATGTTATTCGCAGCCTGTCCGTTACGTTGTTTAGATTGATATGGTTTTATGAAAAAAAGGAAGGAATGATTATTGGATCCATTTCAAGAAACGGGGAGGGCATTGTAGGTGATGTACGGGTAGTGGAAAATCCAGGAAAATATATCATCGGGATTCATATGAATCGTAAAAGCTAACGGGACAGTCAAAGCAATATTCATTTTACAGGAATAAAATTAATTTTAACGAAACTAAAATACTAGAAATTATTGGCACGTTAATGATCAGAAAAAGCAGCGGCGAAGCAATACGAAACTGGCAAATAATAGAAGATTGCCATAGCTGACACACAAATTACACGAGAATAAAAGAGTCGCAGCACAGACGAGAACAGCTTGGACGAGCATAGAAAATCATCCAAAAATGAGATTTTAAAATAATTAAAGGGTAGTAGGGCTGATTATGTAAAACAAATCAAGGAAACATGGAGAATATGAAATAGACGCAAAAACGTTCAGAATTTATGAAAGGAATGTGTGGCAAGTACCACAATTGGAGACAATTATCATATTTCATAAACTTCTCAAAAGTACTTAAACAAAGGACAGAGCTGTCTGGAGATGAAAATTACATGGTTCATATAGAGCATGAAGAAGTTACTGATAAGCTTTTGCTACTGTTTCGATGAATGAAGGTGATACTTGGAATGAATGAAAGGCTCATTGAAGTACATAGCATGAAAATCGGACGCGGCATAAAGTGGGCCACTGATCCCCTTTCAGCGCCTTTCGTGCAACTGGCCAACAAAAAATTTCTCACACATTTTTATATTTTTCAATTTCTGCAATTTGAGTTTCTGAAACCACGTTGTGAGCTTATGGAAAATTAGTGTTACTATCAACCAATAATGCTTGATTTTGGTTGAATCCTAATGCTGCAAACTTAACTTTTCCCATTCTCTTCAGCACTTTATCCTTTTCCTTCTATTAGCTGAGAATTTAGAATTGCCCTGGATGGCTCAACGATGCTCCTCTCTATCTCTGCAACTCTCCCTGATCACTGTGCTCATCCGATTCTGGGCATTTGCTCATCCCCGATTTTCTTCACCTCACAATTGGCAGCAGATCCTTCAGCAGTCGTGGCCCTAAGCTCTGAAATTCCTTCGCTAATCCTTTCCTGTAAGAAGCTCCTTAAATCTTACCACATTGACCAAGCTTCTGCTCACCCGATTGTGAGATTTTCTATTCATTCATTTCATAAAGAGAGGGAGAAATAGAAAAGACGTTTAAATATCTGATATTATATTATTTGGCTCAATATGATTGCAATTTTTTTTTTAGAAAATCAGATCTCTCGCTGAAAGTCAGCGCAGAAACGACGCTTCCAGATACATTTTCAATACCGTGCTGGAAAAGGGAGCTCGGGGAAAAAGGAGAATGTGGAACATATTTCTTCAGCTTCAGAACACCAAACCCCAGCTGAAAGCAATACTTTCAGAGATACCGAACAATGATACATGGTTAGAAAATAATCTGGAAGGTATGTGGTGTCCAAATCTAACTTGCAAAAGACCGTGTTTACTGACAGAGTAACAACGTTTATTATTTATGGCGAGGACCTTATTTTAAGTTATTTTGTGAGGACGAAATTCTACATGTGCGGGTGAACACAACAGGCGGATTCGCATATGTCGAACACTTTAAAGCACGCCCGGTATTCAGTTTTATTCAAGGTTATTCGTGCGCAGTGTACAATAGGCGATCTATGCAATACCGCCTGACGTATAGCTTCGCCGAAAACGGGCGATAACGCATTTGAACATAGAAATTTAAGAGGGGAAGTGAAAAAGTAAATAAATATGGCAAAGAGAGAATTTGAGAATAGACTGGCAGCTAACAAAGAAAGGAATCCAAAAGTCTTATATAGGCATACAAATAATAAAGAGGTAGTAAGAGAAGGGTTGGGGCCGACGAGTGAACAAAAAGGAGATCTACGTATACAGGCAGAAGGCATGGCTGAGTTAATAAATGAGCACATTGCATCTGACTTTACCAAGGAAGAAGATGCTGTCAACGTTACAGAGAAAGAGGAGGTAGTTGCAATACTGAATGGGATAAACAATGATAAAGAGCTGGTACTACAAATGCCGGCTGACTGGATGGGAGAATTCCTCGGATGCTGAGGGAGGTAATGGTAAATATGCGAAGTTACTGGCCATAATCTTCCTTTCATCCTTCGATACGGGGAAGTTGCCAGGGGACTGCAGCATTGCAAATGTTACATCCTTTTTCAAAAGTGGGTGTAAATATAAACGAAGCATCTACAGAACAGTCATTTTAACCACGGCAAAGGGGAAGCCTTTAGAAGTGACAAATCGGGACAAAATTAACAGTCGCTTCGACAAGTGTGGATTGTTTAATGAAAGTCAACACGGATTTTTCAAATGTAAATCGTGTGAAACTAATGTTATTGATTTTTTTGATGCGGTAACATAGACGGTGGGGTGGTGAGGGCCATGCGGTTGACGTGGGGTACAAGGAATTCCAAAATACTTTTCATAAAGGGCCACTTAATAGGCTTGACAGCAAAGTTGAAACCAATGGAATAAAAGGGACAGTGGCAGTATCGATGCGAAATTCGCTCAGTGGCAGGAAACAGATAGTATTGGGGAACGGTTGTTTTTCGGACAGGAGGAAGGTGTTCCCCTGGGGGACGGTACTAGGACCACTGCTTTCCTGGATATATAGTTATGATGTGGACTTGGGTGTACCGGGCACAATTTCAAAATTTGCAGCTCGCACAATACTTGGAAGTATAGTGAACAGTGAGAAGGAAAGTGATAGACTTCAAGAGGACATAGAAAGGCTGTTGGAATGGGCGGACACGTGGCAGAATAAATTTAACGCAGAAATGTGCGAAATTATATATTTTTCTGTAGGAAGAACGAGGAGAGGCAATATAAAATAAAGGGTACAATTCTAAATGGAATGCATCAGCAGAGAGCGGGGGTACATGTGCACAAATCGTTGAAGGTATCAGATCTGATTGAAGAAGTGGTTAAAAAGCATACGGGAAACTGAGGTTCATAACTAGAGGAATAGAGTACAAAAGCAGGGAAGTTATAATGATCCTTAATTAAACACTGCCTCGACCTCAACTGGAATATTGTGTCCAATTCTGGGCACTGCACTTTAGGGAGAATGTGAAGTCCTTAGAGAGAGTGCAGAAAAGATTTAAAATAATTATTCCAGGGATGAGGGACTTTGGTTATGTGGATTGACTGGGCAAGCTGGTTGTTTTCTCTTTAGTGCCTGATGTTTGAGAGGAGATTTAATTGTGGAACTTTACTAGCTACAATCATGTCTATGCTAAAATATTTGTCTTTGTGTGATTATTTTCGATTGATAATTAAATCTATTTTCCCTAAATTTTATTTCCTGTACTCAGTGTACTGATATCCGTAAAGATTAGTGTGACTACCTGTTGGCCTCACGATATTTCCATTTCTCAGTTCCTGTTTCACAATTTAGTCATCCTTAAAATAAAGAAGGAAAAATGGAAGCACGAATGCAGTTGCATTTAATGTTTCATACTATGAAACTCTGTATGTTATTTATTAGCTCTTCAGGCAAACATGTGAAAGTCACGAGTATGTCAAATTGCTCAACAGCATCAGCTGATTCCAAGAATTTAAATCAAACCTGCAGTCTCAGATCACCGTCAGGAACAACTATAGGTTATATTTCTGGACATGCACTTCCATGTGAATATATGCTTGTACTTTATCCATGCTTTTGTGAGCTTTAGACGAGATTCCTCAAACAATTTTTGAGCCTAGCTCATCATAAACTGTAGATTGTCCACAGCTCTATTGCTTCAATTCAAATTCACCCTCAGTTTTGTAAACCGCTTGATCACTGACTTACATTCACTTCTAATCCCAAATTGATCCTGTGTGAAATGGTCCTACTCATCTTCAACTACATCTACGGTCCCACCCACCTCATCCCTACAGTCTTCTTAACATCCCCTCTGTTGCACACCTCTCCCTCCCTGTGGTCTCCAGTGTATCGGTTCTTCTGCTCCGCACTCCAGGCAAATAAGTCAATCCCACTGTCTCCGTTCCTAAGGAACCCCTCTTTCTACTTCTTACTTACTTGAACCAGCCTCCGAATTTTGAAAGGACTTGATCGTTCCTCCTAACTATACCAAAAAGAGACAACATTCATTCTTAATTCCACCTCTGTGAGGCGCCACTGGCGGTATGACTGCTTGAAAAGCTTTAATTAACGCTGTTGCTATATCAGTTGGTCCAGAGTATTCATTGTTTTTTAGCGGGCTAAGTATTTTAATCTGTTCTCATTGACACCTTGACGTTAAATTCAGATACTAAAACATTACTGATGCTGAAGAGCTACACGGATATCCAGCTGCGGAGAATTATGAAGCACCACCGTCAGATTCTAGAACATTCAATTGAAGAATTCGTGGAGACTGTTAGTCAGACGCTTTTTGATGTAAAAGTATTTACTGAAACTGATTATGAGGTATGCAAAAAATAGGGTGGAATTTCATTGTCTTAATTGAGTCATGAGTCAGAGTTAGATTAACTCTATTCCGTGAAACGCAACTATATAAGCATTACTCAATAGTGACTCTGAAATTGAGTCCTTTGCCAATGAAATGAACATTTTAAGTGCTCCTCTGAGATATATCTCTGGTAAGTTAAATTGTTCCTTAATCTTGAATTATTGCATTAAATAATGAGAGAACAGCATCTCATGGTTCAACTATGTTTGCTTCCTGGCAGCGTCCTAGGCCCAAATATCGTTAAGTGCTTCTTCAATGGCCATCCCTCAAGATATCAGAATTGGGGCTAGTCACTGATGATTGCCCTGTGTTCAGCTCCATTTGCAATTCCCCCAACAATGAAGTAGTACTTCCTCAATTGAAGCTAGACATGGAGAACATACAGGTTTGCCAGGAAAAGTGACAATTAAAATTCGCGCAACTCAAGTTCCAGGGAATGACTATCTCCACAAAGAGAGAGTCACATCATCTCTCCCTGATATTTAATGGAATTACCATCGGCGAATCGGCCACCATCAACATCCTGGAGGACAGGACTAAAACCAGCTCTGTGAATTCACTGTGAAACATGCGGCTGTTAAGGTAATTCCAAAGGCCGCATTTTTGCAGGGAATGGATTTAGTCCAGTTTCTGAAAGGGCGTCCTATCAAATGATCAATTGCCCCAAATTACAGGATTGCACGGGCCAAACCCAGACGAATCGAAATTAATATTTTAGTAAGAGACCACTAGCAGAACTACCATCATGCGTCCTCAGCATAGCCCCAGTGGAAAACCTGGAGATAGATAAAACTTGTAATAGCGACATACTTCTAATATCACATGAAGAAATTAAATGACGTTTAAAAGCTAAGCTGCCGCAATTAAAGTCCATGAATTTCCGTCCATTCTCTATCAAAGGAGCCCTGTTTCCCCAGTGAACGATCTGATTGGTTTTAGCCATTGCCGGTGCCTCGGATCTCTAGAAATTGGAAGTGAACGATCTAAAAGGCTGCTTCGATTTATCAGCTCCTTTGATCTTCAGAGCACTACTGCCTCTCTCTGCCTTTTTAAGATCTTCCCTGCCACAAGTTTTACGTCGAACTAAGAACCTTTCTTAATTTCTAAACTCACAGAATCTGCATTATCTGACGTATCACCGAGGACTCGCAACATTCATTCAGTCTACGGGATATGCAACCTACTGCCTTGATTCCTGGCTAGCGCAGGTCATGCCCATTCTTCGGCTCACTACTCAATGTCGTCACTAATACTGGCCTCTCCTCAGTCATCATTCTCTGAGGTCAAGACTGACATAATGACCCATTCCATAAAAAAAATATCTAGACTCATCTATAATGCCCACATGCCTGCTTCTACGAATATCACCGACAATTACCGAAAAGGTATATCCAACGTAGTCCGAATATAGCTGGTTAGTTGAAGACACAGATTGTCTGGGGATATGCTATAAATTATGATGTACAGACATTAATAGCTTATCTGGCTTAGTTAAGGACAGGATTTGAAGGGAGAAGGTATTATTAAAAGATACAATTGCAGCACGGGATCTCATGACTGATATAAATAATGCTTCGCCAAATTAATCCATAAGTTTAGGGTTTCAGAATAATAAAGGAGCTGTTATCATTCATCGAATAGTGGGAAATGCATAGAAGAAGATCAATAGAGAAATTTGAGAAAGTGCAGCAATAACAGTAATATGGTTATTGATGACTTTAAATCTCCAAAGGATAGAAGTAACGTAAGTGTGGGATAAGAACATAAGAACATAAGAAATAGGAGCAGGAGTAGGCCAATCGGCCCTTCGAGCCTGCTCCGCCATTCAATAAGATCCTGGCTGATCTGTTCCTCACCTCAAATCGAAAGAACACAAGAAGTAGGAGCAGGACCCGGCCACTCAGCCCCTGGGCCCGCTACGCCACCCACAGGGCCTCGACCGATCCGAACTCAGCCTCATGTCCAATTTCCTGCCCGCTCCCCGTAACCACTAATTCCCTTTACTTCTAGGAAACTGTCTATTTCTGTTTTAAATTTATTTAATGATGTAGCTTCATAGGGATAAACGGCATGCTTTTCGCATGTCCGGTAGGATGTTTAGATTTCTATTTTTTTTAGGGAAACAAGAAATGAATGAGTATTGGTCCAATTTCTAGAAACGGGGAGGGACTAGTAGGTGATCTAAGGGTAGTGAAACATCCAGGAAAATATGATATCATTAGGATTCATATGAAGCGTAAAATATAACGGATCAATGAAAGCAATATACATTTTACAGGAATAAAACAAATTTGAACGAAACTAAAATACTAGCCCGAATATATTCGCACGTTAATGAGCAGAAAAAGCCGCGGAGAAGCAATGAGAATCTGCCGAATAGGAGAAGATTGCGATAGAAGATACACAAAGTACACGAGAATAATAGAGTCGCAGCACAAACGAGAATTGCTTGGACCTGCATAGAAAATAAGCCAAAATGGAGATTTTAAAATAAATATATCTTAGAAGGACTGATTAAGTAAAACAAAGCAAGGAAACATGGAGAATATAAAATAGACGCGAAAACATTCAATATTTATGAAACAAATGAGTGGCAGGTGTCAGAATTAGAGTCAATTATCATATTGCATAAAATCCTCAAAAACAATTAATCAAAGAACAGAGCTGTTTAGAGATGAAAACTACAAGGTTCATAAAGAGCATGAAGAAGTAACTGATAAGCTTTTGCTACTGTTGCGATGAAGAAAGGTGATCATTGGAATGAATGAAAGGCTCATTGAAGTAAATAGAATTAAACTCGGATGCGGCGTAAAGAGGGCCACCTATTCGCTATCAGCCCCTTTCCTGCTACTGAACAACAATAAAATCACACACATTGTTATGTTTTTCAATTTCTGCAATTTGAATTTCTGAAAGCACGTTGTGAGCTTTCCAAAATATTACTGTTACTATCAACCAATAATGTTTGATTTTGGTCGAATCCCATTCCTGCAAAACTAACTTTCCCTCTTTTATTCAGCACTTTATCCTTTTCCATCTATTAGCTGAGAATATAGAGTTTTCTTGGCTGGCTCAACGATGCTCCTCTCTGTCTTTGCAACTCTCCGTGATCTCTGTGCTCATCGAATTCAGGGCATTTGCTCTTCTCCGATTTTCTTCGCCTCACCATTGGCAGCAGAGCCTTCAGATTCCTTGGCCCGAAACTCTGAAATTCCTCAGCTGATCATCTCCTTTAAGAAGCTCCATAAATCTTAACACATGCCCAAGCTTCTGGTCATCTGGTTGTGAGATTTTCTATTCATTCATCTCATAATGAGAGGGAGAAAAAGAAAATCGTTTTTTAGCTGGTTATTGAGTTACTTGGCTCAATATGAATGACATTTTTTTTTAGAAAATCTTACCTCTCGCTGAAAGTCAGCGCAGATGCGACGCTTCCAGTCACATTTTCGATATCGTGCTGGAAAAGGGAGCTCGGGGAAGAAGAACAATCTGGAACATTTTTCTTCAACTGCAGAACAACGAACCCCATCTGAAAGAGATAATTTCAGACGAACAGAACAGAGATACATGGTTAGAAAATAATCTGGAAGGTATGTGGTGCCCAATTATAACTTGCAAAAGATCGTGTTTACTGTTAGAGTAAAAAAGTTCTTTATTTATGGCGAGGACATTATTTTAAGTTTGGCTGTGAGGATGACATTCTACATGGGCGGGTAAACAAAACAGGCGGATTTGCATTTGCCGACCTGTATAAAACACGCCTAGTACTCAATTCTATTCAAGGTTATTCGGGCGCAGTGTATAATAGGAGATCGATGCAATTCCGCCTGCAATATAGCTTCGATAAAAAATGTGCGAAACCGCCTCTGAACATAGACATTTAAGAGGGGAAGTGAAAAGGAAAGTAAAGGGGGCAAAGATGCAGCATGGGAATAGATTGGCAACTAACATAAATGTGAATCCAAAAGTTTCTATAGGCATATAAATAATAAACAGTTAGTAAGAGAAGGATTGGGCCCGACGAGGGAACAAAAAAGAGACCTACGCACGCAGCCAGAGGGCATGGCTGAGATACTAAATGTGTACTTTGCATCTAACTTTCCAAGGAAGAAAATGCTGTAACGGTCATAGTGAAATAAGAGGTAGTCACAATACTGTATGGGGTACAAATTGGTAAACAGGAGGTATTAGAAAGGCTTGCTGACCGGCTGGTATGAATCCTTGGATGCTGAGGGAGGCAAGGGTGAAAATTGAGGAGGTACTGGCCATAATCTTCCAATCCTACTTTGAAACGGGAGAGGTGCCAGAGGAGTGGAACATTTCAAATTTGTTCAAACGAATGTGTACGTTTAAATCGAGCAACTACAAACCAGACAGTTTAACCTCTTTAATGAGTAAGCTTTTCAAAGCGATAAATCTTGACAAAATTAAGAGCTACTTCGACAAGTGTGGATTGATTATGGAAAAGCAACACTGATTTTAGAAAAGCAAATCGTGTTTAACTAAATTGATTCATTTTTCTGATGCGGTAACAGAGAAAGTTGGGGGCTGGAGGGGTTGGGCTGGTGAGGGCAATGCGGTTGACGTCGTGTACGTGGACTTCCAAAAGCCGTTTGGTAAAGTGCCGCTTAATAGGCTTGACAGCAAAGTTGAAACTCATGGAATAAAAGAGAAAGTGGCAGCATCGATGCCAAATTGGCTTAATTACAGGAAACAGATAGTATTGGGGAACGGTTGTCTTTCGGACTGGAGGCAGGTGTTCCACATGGGTCGGTACTAGGTCCACTGATTTTCTGGATATATAGTTAAGATTTGGACATGGTTGTACCGCGCACAATTTCAAAAAATTGAGGATCACAAAATACTTTGAAGTTATAGTGAAAAGTGAAAAGAAAAGTGATAGACTTCAATAGGACATAGACAGGTGGTGGAATGTGCGGACACGTGGCAAAAAAAATTAACGCAGAAACGTGCGAAATGATACATTTAGGCAGGAAGAACGAGGAGAGGCAATATAAAATAAAGGTAAGAATTCGAAAAGGGCTGCATGATCAGAGAGACCTGAGGGTATATGTGCACAAATCGTTGAAGCTATCAGGGCTGTTTGAGAAAGAGGTTAAAAAGCTTATGGGAGACTGGGATTCATAAATAGAGAAATAGAGGACAAAAGCAAGGTCGTTATAATGAACATTTATTAAACAATGCCTCGATCTGAACTGGTGCATTTTGTCCAATTCTGGGACCGAACTTTAGCAATAATATTAAGGCCTTAGAGAGAGTGCAGAAAAGATTTACGAGAATGATTCCAGGGATGTGGGTCTTTGGTTATTTGGTTGACTGAAGAAGCTGGTTGCGTTCTCTTTAGAGCAGAGAAGGTTGAGAGGAGATTTAATTGTAGAACTGTACTAGCTACAGTCATGTCTAAGCTAAAGTATTTCCCTTTGTGCGATTATTTTCGATTGAAAAATAAAACTGTTTCCCCAAAGATTTGTTTCCTGCACTCGGTGTATTGATATCCTTAAAGTTTAGGGTGACTGCCTGTTGGCTTCAAATTATTTCCATTTCTCAGTTCCTGTTTCACAATTTAGCCTTCCTTGGAATAATGAAGGAAAAATGGAAGCAGGAATGAAGTTATATTTAACTTTTTCATTCTTTTAATCTCTGTATGTTATTTATTACCTCTTCAGACAGAAATGTGAAAGGCACGACTATGTCTAATTGTTCAACAGCATCTGCTGATTCCGAGGCATTAAATTTAACCTGGAGTCTCAGATCATCGTCAGGAACAATTATAAGTTAATATTCTTGACATGCACTTCCATATGAATATTTGCTTGTACTTTTTCCATTTTCCTGTAAGCTTCAGATACGTTTCCTCAAATGACCTTCAGGCCGAGACCGTCATTAACTCCAGCTTGTCCAAAGCTCTATTGCTTCAATTCAAATTCAGCCTCAGTTCCCTAAACCAAATAGTCACTGACTTACATTCACTTCTTATCCCAAATTGATCATGTGTGAAATGGTCCTACACATCCTCAACTAAATCTACGTCCCCACCCAGCTTATCCCTACGGACTTCGTAACATGCCCTCTGTTACACAACTCTCCCTCGCTGTGGTCTCTAGTATATCGGTTCTTCTGCTCTGCCCTCCAGGCATACATGTCCATCCCACTGACTCCGTTCCTAAGGGTCCGCTCTTTCTACTTCTTACATACTTGAACCAGCCTTCGCTTTCGGAAGGATTGGGTCTTTCCTCCTAACTATACCAAAAAGAGATAGCATTAAACCTTAATTCCTCCTCTGTGAGGCTCCACTGACGGTATCACTGATTGAAAGGCTTTAATAAACGTTGTTGCTATATCATTTGGTCCACAGTATTCATTGTTTTATAGCGGGCACAGTATTTTAATCTGTTCTCATTTACATCTTGACATTAAATTCAGATACTAAAACCTTACTGATGCTGAAGAGCTATACGGATATCCAGTTGCGGAGAATTATCGAGTGCTACCGTCAGAGACTAGAACATTCAATTGAAGAATTCGTGGATGCTGTTAGTCAGACGCTTTTTGATGTAAAAGTGTTTACTAAAACAGATCATGAGGTATGCAACAAATATGGTGAAATTTCACAGTGTTAAAGAGTCATTAGTCAGAGTTCAATTAACGTTATTCCGTGCAACCCAACGATGTAAGAAGTATTCGATAGTGACATTGAGATTGTGTCCGCTGTCAATTAAAACAACATTTTAAATGTTCCTCTGAGATATATCTCCGTTAAAGTAATTGATTCTTTAATCTTCAGTTAATGCATTAAGTAATGAGAAAACAGCATCTCATGGTTTAACTATGTTTGCTTCATGCCAGCGTCCGAGATCCAAATATCGTTAAGTGCTTCTTCAATGGCTATCCCTCATGAGGTCAGAATTGGGGCTAGTCATGGATGATTCAGTGTTCAGCTCCATTTACAATTCCACCAATAATGAAGTATTCCATCCCCATATGAACCTAGACTTGGACAACCTCCAGGTTTGTCCAGATAAGTGACAAGTAGCATTCGCGCAACTCAAGTTACAGGGAATGACCATTTCCGCAAAGAGAGAGTCACATCATCTCTCCCTGATATTTAATGGAATTACCATCAGCGAATCGGCCACCATCAACATCCTGGAGGACAGGACTAAAATCAGCTCTATGAATTCACTGTGAAACGTGCGGCTGTTAAGTTAATTCCACCGGCCGCATTTCTGCAGGGAATGGATTTACTCCAGTTTCTGAAAGGGCGTCATATCAAATGATCAATTGCCCCAAATTACAGGATTGCAATTGCCAAGCCCAGACGAATCGAAATTAATATTTTAAAAAGAGACCACTAGCAGAACTACCATCATGCGTCCTCAGCATAGCCCCAGTGGAAAACCTGGAGATAGATACATCTTGTAATAGCGACATACTTCTAATATCACATGAAGAAATTAACTGACGTTGAAAAGATAAGCTGCCGGAATGAAAGGCAGTGAGTTTCCGTCAATTCTCTATCAAAGGAGCCCTGTTTCTCCAGTGAACCATCATATTGGTTTTAGCCATTGCCGGTGCCTCGGATCTCTAGAAATTGCTAGTGAACGATCTAAATCGTCGCTTCGATTTTTCTGCTCCTTTGATCTTCAGAGCATTACTGCCTCTCTCTGCCTTTATAATACCTTCCCTGCCACAAGTTTTATGTCGAACTAAGACATTTTATTAATTTCTAAGCTCACAGAATCTGCCTTATTTCACGTATCACCGATGACTCGCAGTCTTCATTCAGTCTATGGGATATGCAGCATACTGCCTTGATTCCTGGCCAGCCATGGTCATGCCCCTACTTGGGCTCACTGCTCAGTGTCGTTACTAATACTGGCCACTCCGCAGTCATCATCCACTGAGGTCAAGACTACCATAATGACCCATTCCATAAAAACAATCTCTAGACTCATCTATAATGTTCACATGCTTGCTTTTACGAATATCTCCGACAATTACCTAAAAAGTATATCCAAAGTTTTCCGAATACAGCTTGTTAGTTGAAGGCACAGAATGTCTGGGGATATGCTATAAATTCTGATGTACAGACATTAATAGCTTATCTGGCTTAGGTAAGGACAGGATTTGGAGGGTGAATGTATTATTAAAAGATACAATTGCAGCACGGGATCTCATGACTGATATAAACAATGCTTCGCCAAATTAAACCATAAGTTTAGGGTTTCAGAATAATAAAGGAGCGGTTATCATTCATCGAATAGTGGGAAATGGATAGAAGAAGATCAATAGTGAAACATTGAGAAAGTGCAGCAATAACAGTAATATGCTTATTGCTGACGTTAAATCTCCAAAGGAAAGAAGTATCATAAGTGTGGGATAAACGGCATGTTTTTCGCATGTCCGGTACGTTGTTTAGATTGCTATTTTTTTTAGGAAAACAAGAAGTGAATGAGCATTGATCCAATTTCTTGAAACGGGGAGGGACTAGTAGGTGATCTAAGGGTAGTGAAACATCCAGGAAAATATGATATCATTAGGATTCATATGAAGCGTAAAAGAAAACGGATCAATGAAAGCAATATACATTTTACAGGAATAAATCAAATTTGAACGAAACTAAAATACTAGCCCGAATATATTCGCACGTTAATGAGCAGAAAAAGCCGCGGAGAAGCAATGAGAATCGGCCGAATAGGAGAAGGTTGCGATAGAAGATACACAAAGTACACGAGAATAAAAGTGTCGCAGCAAAAACGAGAATTGCTTGGACCTGCATAGAAAATGAACCAAAATTGAGATTTTAAAATAAATATAGATTAGAAGGGCTGATTAAGTAAAACAAATCAATGAAACACGGAGAATATAAAATAGAATCGAAACTATCAAAATTTATGAAACGAATGAGTGGCATGTGTCAGAATTAGAGACAATTATCATATTTCATAAAATCCTCAAAAACAAATATTCAAAGAACAGAGCTGTTTAGAGATGTAAACTACAAGGTTCATAAAGAGCATGAAAAAGTGACTGATAAGCTTTTGCTGCTGTTGCGATGAAGGAAGGTGATTCTTGGAATGAATGAAAGGCTCATTGAAGTAAATAGAATTAATCTCGGATGCGGCGTAAATAGGGCCACCTATTCGCTTTCAGCCCCTTTCGTGCTACTGAACAACAACAAATTCACACACATTTTTATGTTTTTTAATTTCTGCAATTTGAATTTGTGAAACCACGTTGTGAGTTTTCCAAAATATTACTGTTACTAAAAACCAATAATGATTGATTTTGGTCGAATCCTATTCCTGCAAAACTAACTTTCCCCCTTTTTTCAGCACTTTATCCTTTTCCATCTATTAGCTGAGAATTTGTTGTTTCCCTGGATGGCTCAACGAGGCTCCTCTCTGTCTCTGCAACTCTCCGTGATCTCTGTGCTCATCCAATATAGGTCATTTGCTCTTCTCCAATTTACTTCGCCTCACCATTGGCAGCAGAGCCTTCAGATGCCTCGGTTCGAAGCTTTGAAATTCCTCAGCTGCTCATCTCCTTTAAGAAGCTCCTTAAATCTTAACCCTTGCCCAAGCTTCTGGTCACCTGATTGTGAGATTTTCTATTCATTCATCTCATAATTAGAGGGGGACAAATTTAAGACGTTTTTCGTCTGGTTATTGAGTTACTTGGCTCAATATGAATGACATTTTTTGTTCAGAAAATCACAGCTCTCGCTGAAAGTCAGCGCAGATACGACGCTTCCATACACATTTTCGATATCGTGCTGGAAAAGGGAGCTCGGGGAAGAAGAACAATCTGGAACATATTTCTTCAACTGCAGAACAACGAACCCCATCTGAAAGAGATAATTTCAGAGATACAGAACAGAGATACATGGTTAGAAAATAATCTGGAAGGTATGTGGTGTCCAATTATAATTAGCAAAAAATCGTGTTTACTGTTAGAGTAACAAATATCTTTATTTATGGCGAGGAATTTATTTTAATTTTGGTTGTGAGGATGACATTCTACATGGGCGCATAAACAAGACAGGCGGATTTGCATTTGCTGACCTTTATACAACACGCCTAGTATTCAATTCTATTCAAGGTTATTCGGGCGCAGTGTACAATAGGAGATTGATGCCATACCGCCTGCAGTATGGCTTCGACAAAAACGGCCTCTGAACATAGAAATTTAAGAGGGGAAGTGAAAAGGAAAATAAAGGGGGCAAAGAGGAAGCATGAGAATAGATTGGCAGCTAACAGAAATGTGAATCCAAAAGATTCTATAGGCATATAAATGATAAACAGGTAGTAAGAGAAGGATTGGGCCCGACTACGGAACAAAAAAGAGACCTACGTACGCAGCCAGAGGGCATGGCTGAGATACTAAATGTGTACTTTGCATCTAACTTTCCAAGGAAGAAAATGCTGTAAAGGTCATAGTAAGAGAGGAGCTAGTCGCAATACTGGAAGAGATACAAATTGATAAAGAGGAGGTACTAGAAAGGCTTGCTGACCGGCTTGTATGAATCCTTGGATGCTGAGGGAGCTAAGGGTGAAAATTGAGGAGGTACTGGCCATAATCTTCCAATCCTACTTAGAAACGGGAGAGGTGCCAGAGGTCTGGAAGATTTCAAAAGTTGCACACTTGGTCATAAGAACGTGTACGTTTAAATCGAGCAACTACAAACCAGTCAGCTTAACCTCTTTAATGACTAAGCTTTTAGAAACGATAAATCTTGACAAAATTAACAGCCACTGCGACAAGTGAGGATTGATTAAGGAAAGTCAACACTGATTTTAGAAATGCATATCGTGTTTAACTAAATTGATTCATTTTCCTGATGCGGTAACAGAGAGGGTTGTGGGCTGGTCGGGGTTGGGCTAGTGAGGGTAATGCGGTTGACGTCGTGTACATGGACTTCCAAAAGCCGTTTGGTAAAGTTCCGCTTAATAGGCTTGACAGCAAAGTTGAAACTCATGGAATAAAAGGGAAAGTGGCAGCATCGATACCAAATTGGCTTAATTACAGGAAACAGAGGGTATTGGGGAACGGTTGTCTTTCGGACTGAAGTAATGTGTTTCCCTTGGGTAGGTACTAGGGCCACTGATTTTCTGGATAATTAGTTAAGATTTGGAATTGGGTGTACCGCACACAAGTTCAAAAATTTGAAGATCACAAAATACTTGGAAGTATAGTGAAAAGTGAAAAGGATAGTGATAGAATTCAATAGGACATAGACAGGCAGATGGAATGGGCAGACACGTGACAAATGAAATTTAACGCAGAAACGTGCGAAATTATACATTTAGGCAGGAAGAACGAGGAGAGGCAATATAAAATAAAGGTAACAATTCTAAAATGGCTGCATGATCAGAGAGAACTGGGGTATATGTGCACAAATCGTTGATGCTATCAGGGCTTCATTAATAGAGAAATAGAGGACAAAAGCAACAAAGTTATAAAGAACATTTATTAAACACTGCCTCGATCTGAACTGGTGCATTTTGTCCAATTCTGGGACCGCACTTTAGGAAGAATATGAAGGCGTTAGAGAGAGTGCAGAAAATATTTTCAAGAATGGTTCCAATGATGTTGGACTTTGGTTATTTGCTTGCCTGGAGAAGCTGGTTGCGTTCTCCTTAGAGCAGAGAAGGTTGAGAGGAGATTTAATTGTAGAACTGTATTAGCTACAGTCATGACTAAGCTAAAGTATGTCTCTTTGTGCGATTATTTTCGATTGATAATGAAAACTATTTCCCCAAAGATTTGATTCCTGTACTCGGTGTATTGATATCCGTAAAGTTTAGGGTGACTGCCTGTTGGCTTCACAATATTTCCATTTCTCAGTTCCTGTTTCACAATTTATTCTTCCTTGGAATAATGAAGGAAAAGTGGAAGCACGAATGAAGTTATGTTTAATGTTTCATACTATTAATCTCTGTATGTTATTTATTAGCTCTTCAGACAAAAATGTGAATGGCACGACTATGTCTTAGTGTTCAACAGCATCTGCTGATTCCTAGGCATTAAATCTAACCTGGAGTCTCAGATCATCGTCAGGAACAATTATAAGTTAATATTCTGGACATGCACTTCCATATGAATATTTCCTGGTACTTTATGCATGTTCTTGTGAGTTTCAGATTCGTTTCCTCTAACGTTCTTAGGGCCTAGCCCGTCATTAACTACAACTTGTCCAAAGCTCTATTGCTTCAATTCAAATTCAACCTCAGTTCCCTAAACCAATTAGTCGCTGACTTACATTCACTTCTTATACCAAATATATCATATGTGAAATGGTCCTACACATCTTCAACTAAATCTAACGCCGCACCCAGCTTATCCCTACGACTTCGTAACATCCCCTCTGTTACACACCTCTCCCTCGCTGTGGTCTCCAGTGTATCGGTTCTTCTGCTCTGCCCTCCAAGCAAAGATGTCAATCCCACTGACTCCGTTCCTAAGGGACCTCATCTTTCTACTTCTTACTTACTGGAACCAGCCTTCGAATTTTGCAAGGACTGGGTCTTTCTTCCTAACTATACCAAAAAGAGATAACATTAAATCCTAATTGCTCCACTGTGAGGCTCCACTGACGGTTTCACTGCTTGAAAGGATTTTATAAACGCTGTTGCTATATCATTTGGTCCAGAGTATTGATTGTTTTATAGCGGGCACAGTATTTTAATCTGTTCCCATTTACATCTTGAACTAATATTCAGAGACTAAAACCTTACTGATGCTGAAGAGCTACACGGATATCCAGCTGCGGAGAATTATCGAGTGCTACCGTCAGAGACTAGAACATTCAATTGAAGAATTCGTGGAGGCTGTCAGTCAGAATCTTTTTGATGTAAAAGTGTTTACTGAAACAGATCATGAGGTATGCAACAAATATGGTGAAATCTCATAGTGTTAAATGAGTCATGAGTCAGAGTTAGATTATCTTTATTCCGTGCAACCCAGCGATGTAAGCAGTACTCAATAGTGACATTGAGATTGAGTCCGCTGTCAATGAAAACAACATTTTAAGTGCTCCTCTGAGATATATCACTGGTAATTTAATTTGTTCCTTAATCTTCAATTAAAGCATTAAATAATGGGAAAACAGCATCTCATGCTTGAACTATGTTTGCTTCATGGCAGCGTCCGAGATACAAATATCGTTAAGTGCTTCTTCAATGGCCATCCTTCATGTGGTCAGCATTGGGGCTAGTCACTGATGATTGCAGTGTTCAGCTCCATTTGCAATTCCCCCAATAATGAAGTAGTCGATCCCCGTATGAAGCTAGACTTGGACAACATCCAAGTTTCTCCGGATAAGTTACAAGTAATATTTGCACAACTCAAGTTCCAGGGAATGACCATCACCGCAAAGAGAGAGTCACATCATCTCTCCCTGATATTTAATGGAATTACCATTGGCGAATCGGGCAGCATCAACATCCTGGAGGACAGGACAAAAACCAGCTCTGTGAATTCACTGTGAAATGCACAGCAGTTAAGGTAATTCCAGTGTCCGCATTTCTGCAGGGGATGGATTTTCTCCAGTTTCTGAAAGTGGACATAGAGGGCGTCCTATCAATTGATCAATTACCCCAAATTACTGGATTGGTAGGGCCAAGCCCAGACGAATCGAAATTAATATTTTAGTAAGAGATCACTAGAAGCACTACCATCATGCGTCCTCAGCATAGCCCCAGTGGAAAACCTGGAGAAATTTGAAACTTCCAATAGCGACATACTTCTAATATCACATGATAAATTAACTGATGTTTAAAAGCTAAGCTGTCGGAATTAAACATCAAAGGAACTCTGTTTTTCCAGTGAACCATCTGATTGGCTTTAGCCATGCCGGTGGAGCGGATGTCTAGAAATTTGAAGTGAACGTATCTAAATCTTTGCATCGATTTCTCTGCTCCTTTGCACTTCACAGCATGGCTGCCTCTCTCTGCCTTTCTAATACCTTCCCTGCCACAATTTTTACATCGAAATAACCACTTTCTTATTTTTTACTCTCAAACAATCTGCATTATCTCATGAATCACCGAGAACTCGCAACATTCGTCCAGTGTATGGGATATGCAACCTACTGCCTTGACTCCTGGACAGCTCAGGTCATGCCCCTTGTTGGACTCAATACTCAGTGTCGTCACTAATACTGGCCTCTCATCAGTTTTCAACCTCTGACGTCAAGACTGCCATAATGACCCATTCCATAAAAAAAATCTCTGGACTCATCTATAATGTTCACATGCTCGGTTTTCCGAATATCTCCTACAATTACCTAACACATGTATATACAAAGCATTCCGAATATAGCTGGTTAGTTCAAGGCACAGATTGTCAGGGGATATGCTATAAATTATGATGTACAGACATTAATAGTTTATTTGGCTTAGGTAAGGACACGATTAGGAGGGAGAAGGTATTATTAAAAGATACAATTACAGCACGGGAACTCATGGCCGATATAAACAATGCTTCGCCAAATTAACCCTTACATTAGGGTTTTTAGAATAATAAAGGAGCTATTATCATGCATCGAATAGTGGGAAATGCATAGAGGAAGAGTAATAGAGAAAATATGAGAAAGTGCAGCAATAACAGTAGAATGCTTATTGGTGACTTTAAATATCCAATGGATAGAAGTAATATAGGTGTTGAAAAACGGCATGTTATTCGCTGCCTGTCCGGTACGTTGTTTAGATTGGTATGGTTTTATGAAAAAAAGGAAGGAATGAGTATTGGATCCATTTCTAGAAACAGGGAGGGCATTGTAGGTGATGTACGGGTAGTGGAACATCCAGGTAAATATGATATCATTGGGATTCATATGAATCGTAAAAGATAACGGGACAATCAAAGCAATATTCATTTTACAGGAATAAAATTAATTTTAACGAAACTAAAATACTAGCCTAAAATATTGGCACGTTAATGAGCAGAAAAAGCAGCGGAGAAGCAATACGAATCTGGCAAATAATAGAAGATTGCCATAGAAGACACACAAATTACACGAGAATAAAAGAGTCACAGCACAGACGAGAACAGCTTGGACGTGAATAGAAAATCAACCAAAAATGAGATTTTAAAATAATTAGAGGGTAGTAGGGCTGATTAAGTAAAACAAATCAAGGAAACATGGAGAATATAAAATAGAAGCGAAAACGTTCAGAATTTATGAAAGGAATGTTTGGCAGGTTTCAGAATTGGAGACAATTATCATATTTCATGAACTCCTCAAAAGTAGTTAAACAAAGGGCAGAGCTGTCTGGAGATGAAAATTACATGGTTCATATAGAGCATGAAGAAGTGGCTGATAAGCTGTTGCTGCTGTTTCGATGAATGAAGGTGATACTTGGAATGAATGAAAGACTCATTGATGTAAATAGAATGAAAATCGGAAGTGGCATAAAGTGGGTCACCGATTCTCTATCAGCCCCTTTCGTGCAACTGGCAAACAAAAAATTCACACACGTCTGGATCAGTTCCGATGGAGTGGAGGGTGGCCAATGTAACCCCTCTTTTTAAAAAAGGAGGGAGGGAGAAAGCAGGGAATTATAGACCGGTCAGCCTGACATCGGTCGTGGGTAAAATGATGGAAGCAATTATTAAAGTTGTCATAACAGACCATTTGGAAAGTGGCGACATGATAGGTCCAAGTCAGCATGGATTTGTGAAAGGGAAATCATGCTTGACAAATCTTCCGGAATTTTTTGAGGATGTTTCCAATAGGGTGGACAGGGGGGAACCAGTAGATGTGGTGTATTTGGACTTTCAGAAGGCCTTCGACAAGGTCCCACACAAGAGATTGGTGAGCAAAGTTAAAGCACATGGGATTGGGGGTAATGTGTTGACGTGGATTGAGAACTGGTTGGCACACAGGAAACAAAGAGTAGGAGTAAATGGGTACTTTTCAGAATGGCAGGCAGTGACCAGCGGGGTACCGCAGGGTTCGGTGCTGGGTCCCCAGCTGTTTACATTATATATTAATGATTTGGACGAAGGGATTAAATGTAATATCTCCAAATTTGCGGATGACACTAAATTGGGAGGCAGTGTGAACAATGAGGAGGATGCTAGGAGGCTACAGAGTGACTTGGACAGGTTGGGTGAATGGGCAAATGTATGGCAGATGAAGTACAATGTGGATAAATGTGAGGTTATCCACTTTGGTGGTAAAAATAGAGAGGCGGACTATTACCTGAATGGTGGCAGATTAGGGAAAGGGGAGGTGCAACGAGACCTGGGCGTCATGGTACATCAGCCACTGAAGGTGGGAATGCAAGTGCAGCAGGCAGTCAAGAAAGCAAACGGAATGATGGCCTTCATAGTAAGGGGATTTGAGTACAGGAGTAGGGAGGTGATGCTGCAGTTGTACAGGGCCTTGGTGAGGCCACACCTGGAGTATTGTGCGCAGTTTTGGTCTCCTAACTTAAGGAAGGACATTCTTGCTATTGAGGGAGTGCAGCGAAGGTTCACTAGATTGATTCCTGGGATGGCCGGACTGACATATCAAGAAAGATTGGGTCAACTGAACTTGTATCCTCTGGAGTTCAGAAGAATGAGGGGGGATCTTATAGAGACATTTAAAATCCTGACTGGTTTAGACAAATTAGATGCGGGCAGAATGTTCCCAATGTTAGGGAAAACTAGAACCAGGGGTCACAGTTTAAGGATTAAGGGGAAGCCATTTAAGACTGAGCTGAGGAGGAACTTCTTCACCCAGAGAGTGGTGAATCTATGGAATTCTCTTCCACAGAAGGTTGTTGAGGCCAGTTCGCTAAATATATTCGAAAGGGAGTTAGATATAACACTCACAACTAGGGGGATCAAGGGGTATGGCGAGAAAGCAGGAATGGGGTACTGAGGTAGCATGTTCAGCCATGAACGCATTGAATGGCAGTGCAGGCTCGAGGGCCGAATGGTCTACTCCTGTACCTATTTTCTATATGTTTTCCAATTTCTGCAATTTGAGTTTCTGTATCCACGTTGTGAGATTATGAAAAATTACTTTTACTAACAAACAATCATGCTTTATTTTGGTCGAAGCCTATTCCTGCAACTTAACTGTTCCCATTCTATTCTGCACTTTATCCTTTTCCATCTATTGCTGAGAATTTAGAGTTTCACTGGATAACTCAACGATGCTCCTCTCTGTCTCTGCCACTTTCCGTGATCTCTGGGTTCATGCAATTCTGGGCATTTGCTCATCCCAGATTTTCTTCCCCTCACTATTGGCAGCAGAGGCTTCAGCTGCCTCGGCCCTAAGCTCTGAAATTCATTTGCGTATATTCTCCTTTTTGAAGCTCCTTAAAACTTAACACTTTGAACAAGCTTCTGCTCAACCGATTGTGAGATTTTCTATTCATTCATCCCATAAAGAGAGGGAGAAAGAGAAAATCCTTTAATATCTGATTATTGTGTTACTTGGCTCTATATTTTTGCAACTTTTCTTTTAGAAAATCAGATCTCTCGCTGAAAGTCAGCACAGAAACGACGCTTCCAGATACATTTTCGATAACGTGCTGGAAAAGGGAGCTCGGGGAAAAAGAACAATCTGGAACATATTTCTGCAACTTCAGAGCAACAAACCCCAGCTGAAAGCGATACTTTCAGAGATACCGAACAGAGGTCCATGGTTAGAAAATAATCTGGAAGGTATGTGGTGTCCATATCTAACTTGCAAAAGATCGTGTTCAGGGTCAGAGTAACAAAGTTCATTATTTATGGCGAGGACCTTATTTTAAGTTATTCTGAATAGTCTGGCAGCTAACAAAGAAGGGCAACCAAAAATCACCAATGCGGTTGAAGTGGATTACAAGGAATTCCAAAAGACGACTGGAGAGTGCCACTTAATAGGCTTGACAGCAAAGTTGAAACCCATGGACTGAAAGAGACAGTGGCAGCATCGATGCGAAATTGGCTAAGTAACAATAAACAGATAGTATTGGGGAACGGTTGTCTTTCGGACTGGAGTAATGTGTTCCCCTGGGGTCGGTACTAGGTTGAGAGGTCGCACAACACTAGGTTATAGTCCAACAGTTTTATTTGAGATCACAAGCTTTCGGAGCTATCGATTGCTCCTTCCTCAGGTGAAGTAAATTAGATACAGAATCGCCAAAGCATATATAGATAGAGACAAAGCATGTGTACCTTACAATTGCAGACCACTAAATTAAATCATCCTGACTATCTGCCGAGGTGTGATAAATTTAATCAAGTCAGCCAGGAAGGTACCACATCAAAGACATAGCAAGATACAACTGAGACAATGAGGTGTAGTCGCAGGGGTTCTAACGTGTCAAAAGCTGCCGTCTGTATGTAAAATGAAAAGCTGTAAAATGTTTACTTTTTTATTGGGAAAATGTTTACTTTTTTACTGGGAATCACATCTGTGAACAAGCCAACGACGACTCGAGTCCGGATCACGTCATGTATCGTCACATAAACTCAAGATCCCGGTTGAGACCGTCTTCATGAGTGCGGAACTTGGCTATCAGTTTCTGCTCGATGATTTTGCGTTGTCGTGTGTTTCTAAGGTTGCCTTGGAGAACGCTTACCCGCAGACCCGAGGCTGAATGTCTCGGATTTGCGGGTAAGCGTTCTCCAAGGCAACCTTAGAAACACACGACAACGCAAAATCATCGAGCAGAAACTGATAGCCAAGTTCCGCACTCATGAAGACGGTCTCAACCGGGATCTTGGGTTTATGTCACGATACATGACGTGATCCGGACTCGAGTCGTCGTTGGCTTGTTCACAGATGTGATTCCCAGTAAAAAAGTAAAAATTTTCCCAGTAAAAAAGTAACATTTTTAAAGCATTTCGTTTTACATACAGACGGCAGCTTTTGACACATTAGAACCCCTGCGACTACACCTCATTGTCTCAGTTGTATCTTGCTATGTCTTTGATGTGGTACCTTCCTGGCTTACTTGATTAACTTTATCACACCTCGGCAGATAGTCAGGATGATTTAATTTAGTGGTCTGCAATTGTAAGGTACACATGCTTTGTTCTCTATCTATATATGCTTTGGCGATTCTGTATCTAATTTACTTCACCTGAGGAAGGAGCAATCGATAGCTCCGAAAGCTTGTGATTTCAAATAAAGCTGTTGGACTATAACCTGGTGTTGTGCGACCTCTCAATGTTGTCCACCCCAGTCCAACACCGGCATCTCCGCATCACGTCGGTACTAGGGCCACAGCTTTTCTGTCTATATAATTTGGTCATGATGCGGAGATGCCGGTGTTGGACTGGGGTGGACAAAATTGAGAGGTCGCACAACACCAGGTTATAGTCCAACAGTTTTATTTGAAATCACAAGCTTTCGGAACTATCGCTCCTTCCTCAGGTGAAGTAAATTGGATACAGAATCGTCAGAGCATATATAGATGGAAAAAAAAGCATGTGTACTTTACAATTGCAGACCAATAAATTAAATCATCCTGACTATCTGCCGAGGTGTGATAAAGTTAATTAAGTCAGCCAGGAAGGTACCACATCAAAAGACATAGCAAGATACAACTGAGACAATGAGGTGAAGTCGCAGGGGTTCTAACGTGTCAAAAGCTGCCGTCTGTATGTAAAACGAAAAGCTTTAAAAAAAAAAAATTTACTTTTTTACTGGGAAAATTTTTACTTTTTTACTGGGAATCACATCTGTGAACAAGCTAACGACGACTCGAGTCCGGATCACGTCATGTATCGTGACATAAACCCAAGATCCCGATTGAGACCGTCTTCATGAGTGCAGAACTTGGCTATCAGTTTCTGCTCGATGATTTTGCGTTGTCGTGTGTTTCTAAGGTTGCCTTGGAGAACGCTTACCCGCAGATCCGAGGCTGAATGTCCTTGACTGCTGAAGTGTTCCCCGACTGGGAGGTAACAATCCTGCCTGGCGATTGTTGCGCGGTGCTCGTTCATACGTTGTCTCAGTGTCTGCATGGTCTCGCCGATGTACCATGCCGCGGTGCATTCTTTCCTGCAACGTATGAGGTAGACAACGTTGGCCGAGTCACATGAGTATGTACCATGTACCTGGTGGGTAGTGTCCTCACGTGTGATGGTGGTATCTGTGTTGATGATCTGGCATGTCTTGCAGAGTTTGCCATGGCAGGGTTGTGTGGTGTCGTGGTCGCTGTTATCCTGAAAGCTGGGTAATTTGCTGCGAACGATGGTACTTCTGAGGTTAGGCGGCTGTTTGAAGGCAAGTAGTGGAGGCGTGGGGATGGCCTTAGCGAGGTGTTTGTCGTCATCGATGACATGTTGAAGGCTGCGAAGAACATGTCGTAGTTTCTCCGCTCCGGGGAAGTACTGGACGACGTAGGGTACACAGAATACACAGGATCTGCTCAGACGAGGAGGAACGCGATGGACACCTACGGACGCTGAAAAACGCCCTCGTAAGAACGGGATATGACGCTCGACTCATCGATCGACAGTTCCGACGGGCCACAGCGAAAAATCGCATAGACCTCCTCAGAAGGCAAACACGGGACACAACCAACAGGGTACCCTACGTCGTCCAGTACTTCCCCGGAGCGGAGAAACTACGACATGTTCTTCGCAGCCTTCAACATGTCATCGATGACGACAAACACCTCGCTAAGGCCATCCCCACGCCTCCACTACTTGCCTTCAAACAGCCGCCTAACCTCAGAAGTACCATCGTTCGCAGCAAATTACCCAGCTTTCAGGATAACAGCGACCACGACACCACACAACCCTGCCATGGCAAACTCTGCAAGACATGCCAGATCATCAACACAGATACCACCATCACACGTGAGGACACTACCCACCAGGTACATGGTACATACTCATGTGACTCGGCCAACGTTGTCTACCTCATACGTTGCAGGAAAGAATGCACCGCGGCATGGTACATCGGCGAGACCATGCAGACACTGAGACAACGTATGAACGAGCACCGCGCAACAATCGCCAGGCAGGATTGTTACCTCCCAGTCGGGGAACACTTCAGCAGTCAAGGACATTCAGCCTCGGATCTGCGGGTAAGCGTTCTCCAAGGCAACCTTAGAAACACACGACAACGCAAAATCATCGAGCAGAAACTGATAGCCAAGTTCTGCACTCATGAAGACGGTCTCAATCGGGATCTTGGGTTTATGTCACGATACATGACGTGATCCGGACTCGAGTCGTCGTTAGCTTGTTCACAGATGTGATTCCCAGTAAAAAAGTAAAAATTTTCCCAGTAAAAAAGTAATTTTTTTTTTTTTAAAGCTTTTCGTTTTACATACAGACGGCAGCTTTTGACACGTTAGAACCCCTGCGACTTCACCTCATTGTCTCAGTTGTACCTTGCTATGTCTTTTGATGTGGTACCTTCCTGGCTGACTTAATTAACTTTATCACACCTCGGCAGATAGTCAGGATGATTTAATTTATTGGTCTGCAATTGTAAAGTACACATGCTTTTTTTTCCATCTATATATGCTCTGACGATTCTGTATCCAATTTACTTCACCTGAGGAAGGAGCGATAGTTCCGAAAGCTTGTGATTTCAAATAAAACTGTTGGACTATAACCTGGTGTTGTGCGACCTCTCAATTTTATATAATTTGGTCCAGAGTATTGATTGTTTTATAGCGGGCACAGTATTTTAATCTGTTCCCATTTACATCTTGAACTAATATTCAGAGACTAAAACCTTACTGATGCTGAAGAGCTACACGGATATCCAGCTGCGGAGAATTATCGAGTGCTACCGTCAGAGACTAGAACATTCAATTGAAGAATTCGTGGAGGCTGTCAGTCAGAATCTTTTTGATGTAAAAGTGTTTACTGAAACAGATCATGAGGTATGCAACAAATATGGTGAAATCTCATAGTGTTAAATGAGTCATGAGTCAGAGTTAGATTATCTTTATTCCGTGCAACCCAGCGATGTAAGCAGTACTCAATAGTGACATTGAGATTGAGTCCGCTGTCAATGAAAACAACATTTTAAGTGCTCCTCTGAGATATATCACTGGTAATTTAATTTGTTCCTTAATCTTCAATAAAAGCATTAAATAATGGGAAAACAGCATCTCATGCTTGAACTATGTTTGCTTCATGGCAGCGTCCGAGATACAAATATCGTTAAGTGCTTCTTCAATGGCCATCCTTCATGTGGTCAGCATTGGGGCTAGTCACTGCTGATTGCAGTGTTCAGCTCCATTTGCAATTCCCCCAATAATGAAGTAGTCGATCCCCGTATGAAGCTAGACTTGGACAACATCCAAGTTTCTCCGGATAAGTTACAAGTAATATTTGCGCAACTCAAGTTCCAGGGAATGACCATCACCGCAAAGAGAGAGTCACATCATCTCTCCCTGATATTTATTGGAATTACCATTGGCGAATCGGGCAGCATCAACATCCTGGAGGACAGGACAAAAATCAGCTCTGTGAATTCACTGTGAAATGCACAGCAGTTAAGGTAATTCCAGTGTCCGCATTTCTGCAGGGGATGGATTTTCTCCAGTTTCTGAAAGTGGACATAGAGGGCGTCCTATCAATTGATCAATTACCCCAAATTACTGGATTGGTAGGGCCAAGCCCAGACGAATCGAAATTAATATTTTAGTAAGAGATCACTAGAAGCATTACCATCATGCGTGCTCAGCATAGCCCCAGTGGAAAACCTGGAGAAATTTGAAACTTCCAATAGCGACATACTTCTAATATCACATGAGAAATTTACTGATGTTCAAAAGCTAAGCTGTCGGAATTAAACATCAAAGGAACTCTGTTTTTCCAGTGAACCATCTGATTGGCTTTAGTCATGCCGGTGGAGCGGATGTCTAGAAAATTGAAGTGAACGTATCTAAATCTTTGCATCGGTTTCTCTGCTCCTTTGCACTTCACAGCATGGCTGCCTCTCTCTGCCTTTCTAATACCTTCCCTGCCACAATTTTTACATCGAAATAACCACTTTCTTATTTTTTACTCTCAAACAATCTGCATTATCTCATGAATCACCGAGAACTCGCAACATTCGTCCAGTGTATGGGATATGCAACCTACTGCCTTGACTCCTGGACAGCTCAGGTCATGCCCCTTGTTGGCCTCAATACTCAGTGTCGTCACTAATACTGGCCTCTCATCAGTTTTCAACCTCTGACGTCAAGACTGCCATAATGACCCATTCCATAAAAAAAATCTCTGGACTCATCTATAATGTTCACATGCTCGGTTTTCCGAATATCTCCTACAATTACCTAACACATGTATATACAAAGCATTCCGAATATAGCTGGTTAGTTCAAGGCACAGATTGTCAGGGGATATGCTATAAATTATGATGTACAGACATTAATAGTTTATTTGGCTTAGGTAAGGACACGATTAGGAGGGAGAAGGTATTATTAAAAGATACAATTACAGCACGGGAACTCATGGCCGATATAAACAATGCTTCGCCAAATTAACCCTTACATTAGGGTTTTTAGAATAATAAAGGAGCTATTATCATGCATCGAATAGTGGGAAATGCATAGAGGAAGAGTAATAGAGAAAATATGAGAAAGTGCAGCAATAACAGTAGAATGCTTATTGGTGACTTTAAATATCCAATGGATAGAAGTAATATAGGTGTTGAAAAACGGCATGTTATTCGCTGCCTGTCCGGTACGTTGTTTAGATTGGTATGGTTTTATGAAAAAAAGGAAGGAATGAGTATTGGATCCATTTCTAGAAACAGGGAGGGCATTGTAGGTGATGTACGGGTAGTGGAACATCCAGGTAAATATGATATCATTGGGATTCATATGAATCGTAAAAGATAACGGGACAATCAAAGCAATATTCATTTTACAGGAATAAAATTAATTTTAACGAAACTAAAATACTAGCCTAAAATATTGGCACGTTAATGAGCAGAAAAAGCAGCGGAGAAGCAATACGAATCTGGCAAATAATAGAAGATTGCCATAGAAGACACACAAATTACACGAGAATAAAAGAGTCACAGCACAGACGAGAACAGCTTGGACGTGAATAGAAAATCAACCAAAAATGAGATTTTAAAATAATTAGAGGGTAGTAGGGCTGATTAAGTAAAACAAATCAAGGAAACATGGAGAATATAAAATAGAAGCGAAAACGTTCAGAATTTATGAAAGGAATGTTTGGCAGGTTTCAGAATTGGAGACAATTATCATATTTCATGAACTCCTCAAAAGTAGTTAAACAAAGGGCAGAGCTGTCTGGAGATGAAAATTACATGGTTCATATAGAGCATGAAGAAGTGGCTGATAAGCTGTTGCTGCTGTTTCGATGAATGAAGGTGATACTTGGAATGAATGAAAGACTCATTGATGTAAATAGAATGAAAATCGGAAGTGGCATAAAGTGGGTCACCGATTCTCTATCAGCCCCTTTCGTGCAAATGGCAAACAAAAAATTCACACACGTTATATGTTTTCCAATTTCTGCAATTTGAGTTTCTGAATCCACGTTGTGAGATTATGAAAAAATACTTTTACTAACAAACAATCATGCTTTATTTTGGTCGAAGCCTATTCCTGCAACTTAACTGTTCCCATTCTATTCTGCACTTTATCCTTTTCCATCTATTGCTGAGAATTTAGAGTTTCACTGGATAACTCAACGATGCTCCTCTCTGTCTCTGCCACTTTCCGTGATCTCTGGGTTCATGCAATTCTGGGCATTTGCTCATCCCCGATTTTCTTCCCCTCACTATTGGCAGCAGAGGCTTCAGCTGCCTTGGCCCTAAGCTCTGAAATTCATTTGCGTATATTCTCCTTTTTGAAGCTCCTTAAAACTTAACACTTTGAACAAGCTTCTGCTCAACCGATTGTGAGATTTTCTATTCATTCATCCCATAAAGAGAGGGAGAAAGAGAAAATCCTTTAATATCTGATTATTGTGTTACTTGGCTCTATATTTTTGCAACTTTTCTTTTAGAAAATCAGATCTCTCGCTGAAAGTCAGCACAGAAACGACGCTTCCAGATACATTTTCGATAACGTGCTGGAAAAGGGAGCTCGGGGAAAAAGAACAATCTGGAACATATTTCTGCAACTTCAGAACAACAAACCCCAGCTGAAAGCGATACTTTCAGAGATACCGAACAGAGGTCCATGGTTAGAAAATAATCTGGAAGGTATGTGGTGTCCATATCTAACTTGCAAAAGATCGTGTTCAGGGTCAGAGTAACAAAGTTCATTATTTATGGCGAGGACCTTATTTTAAGTTATTCTGAATAGTCTGGCAGCTAACAAAGAAGGGCAACCAAAAATCACCAATGCGGTTGAAGTGGATTACAAGGAATTCCAAAAGACGACTGGAGAGTGCCACTTAATAGGCTTGACAGCAAAGTTGAAACCCATGGACTGAAAGAGACAGTGGCAGCATCGATACGAAATTAGCTAAGTAACAATAAACAGATAGTATTGGGGAACGGTTGTCTTTCGGACTGGAGTAATGTGTTCCCCTGGGGTCGGTACTAGGGCCACAGCTTTTCTGTCTATATAGTTATGAATTGGACTTGGGTGTACAGGGCACAATTACAAAATTTGCAGATCACAACGTACTTGGAAGTATAGTGAACAGTGAGAAGAAAAGTGTTGGACTTCAAGAGGATATTTACAAGCTGGTGGAATGGGCGGACACTTGGCAGAAGGAATTTAGCGCAGAAAAGTGCAAAATTATACATTTTTGTAGGAAGAACAAGGAGAGGCAATATAATCTAAAGGGTACAATTCTAAACGGGCTGCATGATCAGAGCGACCTGGGGGTATATGTACACAAATCGTTGAAGGTATCAGGGCTAGTTGAGAAAGTGGTTAAATAGCTGACGGGAAACTGGGCTTCATAAATAGTCATGATGCGGAGATGCCGGTGTTGGACAGGGGTGGACAAAATTGAGAGGTCGCACAAAACCAGGTTATAGTCCAACAGTTTTATTTGAAATCACAAGCTTTCGGAGTTCCGCACTCATGAAGACGGTCTCAACCGGGATCTTGGGTTTATGTCACGATACATGACGTGATCCGGACTCGAGTCGTCGTTGGCTTGTTCACAGATGTGATTCCCAGTAAAAAAGTAAAAATTTTCCCAGTAAAAAAGTAAAAATTTTAAAGCTTTTCGTTTTACATACAGACGGCAGCTTTTGACACGTTAGAACCCCTGCGACTACACCTCATTGTCTCAGTTGTATCTTGCTATGTCTTTGATGTGGTACCTTCCTGGCTGACTTGATTAACTTTATCACACCTCGGCAGATAGTCAGGATGATTTAATTTAGTGGTCTGCAATTGTAAGGTACACATGCTTTGTTCTCTATCTATATATGCTTTGGCGATTCTGTATCTAATTTACTTCACCTGAGGAAGGAGCAATCGATAGCTCCGAAAGCTTGTGATTTCAAATAAAATTGTTGGACTATAACCTGGTGTTGTGCGACCTCTCAACTTCATAAATAGAACATAGAGTTCAAAAGCAAGGAAGTTATAATAAACCATTATTAAAAAACTGCCTCGACCTCAACTGGAGTAGTGTGTCCAACTCTGGGCAACGCATATTAGGAAGAATGTGAATGCCATAGAGAGAGTGCAGAATATATTGAAAGAATGGTTCCAGGGACGAGGGACTTTGGTTATGTGGATTGACTGGAGAAACTGGTTGTGTACTCGTTGGAGCAGAGACGTTTGAGAGGCGATTTAATTGTGGAACTGCACTAGCTACAGTCATGTCTAAGCTAAAGTATTTGTCTTAATGTGATTATTTTCTACTAATAGTGAAAACTATTTTTCCAAAGTTTTGTTTCCTGTACTTGGTGTTTTGATATATGTAAAGTTTAGTGTGACTGCCTGTTGGCTTCACAATATTTCCATTTCTGAGTTCCTGTTTCACAATTCCGTATTCCTTAAAATAAAGAAGGAAAAATAGAAGCACGAATGAAGTTGCCTTTAGTGTTTCATACTATAAATCTCTGTATGTTATTAATTAGCTCTTTAGGCAAACATGTGAAAGTCACGATTATGTCTAATTGTTCAACAGCATCTGCTGATTCCAAGGGTTTAAATCTAACCTGGAGTCTCAGATCACCATCAGGAAAAAATATAGGTTATTTTCTGGACATCCATTCCAATATGGATATTTTCTGATACTTTATCCATGATTTTGTGAGCTTTATACTCGATTCCTCAAACGACCTGTGGGCCTTGCGCATCATGAACTCCAGCTATTCCACAAGTCAATTAGTTATATTCAAATTCAACCTCAGTTCCGTAAACCACTTGATCACTGACTTACATTCACCTCTTATCCCAAATTGATCATGTGTGAAATGAACTTAGCCATCTTCAAATAAATCTACGGCCCCACCCTCCTTATCTCTACAGTCTTCTTAACATCCCCTCTGTTACACACCTCTCCCTTGCTGTGGTCTCTAGTGTATCGGGTCTTCTGCTGCGCACTCCAGGCAAAGATGTCAATCCCACTGATTCCGTTCCAAAGAGCGCACCTCCTTCTACTTCTTACTTACTTTAACCAGCCTCCGAATTTTGAAAGAACAGATCTTTCCTCCAAACTTTGCCAAAAAGAGACAGCATTCATTCTTAATTCCTCCTCTGTGAGGCGCCACTGGCGGTATCACTGCTTGAAAGGTTTTAATAAACGCTGTTGCTATATCAGTTGGTCCAGAGTATTCATTGTTTTATAGCGGACAAAATATTTTAGTCTGTTCTCATTTACATCTTGACATTAAATTCAGATACTAAAACCTTCCTTATGCTGAGGAGCTACACGGATATCCAGCTGCGGAGAATTATCGAGTGCTACCGTCAGAGACTTGAAGAGTCAATTGAAGAATTCGTGAAGGCTGTTAGTCTGACTCTTTTTGATGTAAAATTATTTACTGAAGCAGATCATGAGGTATGCAACATATATAGTGGAATCGCATACTTTTAAATGAGTCAAAGTCAGTGTAACTGTATTCCGTGCAACCCTTCGATATAATCAGTACTCAATAGTGATTCTGAAATTGAGTTCGATGCCAATGGAAACAACATCTTAAGTGCTCCTCTGAGATATATCTCTGGTAACATAATTAGTTCTTTCATATTCAATTAATGCATTAAATAATGAGAGAACAGCATCTCATGGTTTTACTATGTTTGCTTCATGGCAGCGTCCTAGGCCCAACTATCGTTAATTGCTTCTTCCATGGCCAGCCATCAAGAGGTCTGAATTGGGGCTAGTTTCCGATCATTGCACAGTGTTCAGCTCCAGTCGTAAATCCTCCAATAATGAGGTAGTACATCCACGTATGAAGCCAAACCTGGACAACTTCCAGGTTTGGCCGGATAATTGGCAAGTAACATTCGCGCAACTCAGGTGCCAGGCAATGACAATCTCCACCAAGACAGAGTCACATCATCTCTCCCTGATATTTAATGGAATTACCATCGGCGATTCGGGCAGCATCAACAACCTGGAGGACCGGACTATAACGAGCTCTATGAATTCACTGTGAAAAGTGCGGCTGTTAAGTTAATTCCAGTGGCCGCATTTCTGCTGGGGATGGATTTACTCCAGTTTCTGAAAGCGGACATAAAGGAAGTCCTTTCAAGTGTTCAATGACTCCAAATTACAGGATTGCACGGGCCAAGTCCAGACGAATCGAAATTAATAATTTAATAATCCACGACTAGCAGCACTACCATCATGCGTCATCAGCATAGCCGCAGTGGAAAACCTGGAGAAAGTTAAAACATGTAATAGCGAAATACTCATAATGTCACATGAATAAATTAAGTGACGTATACCAGATAAACTGTCGGAATAAAAGGCCTTGAGTTTCCGTCCATTCTCTACCAAATCAGCCCTGTTTTTCCAGTGAACCATATGATTGGTTTGTGCCATAGCCGGTGGTGCGGTTTTTTAGACATTTGTAGTGAACGTATCTAAATCGTTGCTTCGATTTCTCTGCTCCTTTGCACTTCACAACATGGCTGCCTCTCTCTGCCTTTATAATATCTTCGCCGCCACAAGTGTTACATCGTCATAAACACTTTTTTAATTTCTAACAGCTCACAATCTACATTATCTCACGTATCACCGAGGAGTCGCAACATTCATCCAGTGTATGGGATATGCAAACTACTGCCTTTATTCCTGGCCAGCTCAGGTCATGCCCCTTCTTCGGCTCACTGCTCAGAGTTGTCACTAATACTGGCCTCTCCTCAGTCGTCATCCTTTGACGTCAAGACTGCCATAATGATCAATTCCATAAAAACAATCTCGGACTCACCTATTATGTCCACATGCACGCTTTTCCGAATATCTCCTACCATTACCTAACACATGCATATGCAAAGTGTTCCGAATATAGCTGGTTATTTCAATGCACTGATTGTCTGGGGATATGCTATACATTATGATGTACAGATATTAATAGCTATCTGGCTTAGGTAAGGACAGGATTAGATGCTAAAGTGTCATGTTACTAAACATTAATGGGGAATCAAGTTTTAAAGAAAATAGGGAGAAGCTATTTTAAAAGATTCAATTGCAGCCCGGGAACTCAGGGCTGATATAAGGAATGCATCGCAAAATTAATCTATATGTTTGGGGTTACGGAATAATAAAGGAGCTATTATCATGCACTGAATAGTCGGAAATGGATAGAAAAGCAGTAATCGAGAAAAATAGACAAAGTGCAGCAAAATCAGCAACAGAGTGACTGGTGATTTGAAATAGCCAATGGATAGATGCAACCTAACTGTAAGAGAAAGGGCATGGTATTTGCCCTGTCCGGTACGTTCTTTAGATTGATATGGTTTTAGGAAAAGAAGGAAGGAATGAGTATTGGATCAATTTCTAGAAACGGAGAGGGAATAGTGATCGAGCTAAGTGTAGTGGACTATCCAGGAAAATATGGTATCATTAGGATTCATATGAACTGTAGTAGGTAACATGACAATCAAAGCAACATATCTTTTACAGGACTAAAATTAATTTTAACGCAACTAAAATACTAGCCCAGATATATTGGCACGTTAATGATTAGAAAAGGCAGCGGAGAAGCAGTAAGAATCTGCCAAATAGGAGAAGATTGTCATAGAAGATACACAAATTACACAAGAATAAAAGAGGTGCAGCACAAACGAGAATTGCTTGGATGTGCATAGAAAATGACCGAAAAATGAGATTTTAAAATACGTATAGGGTAGGAGGGCTGATTAAGTAAAACAAATCAAGGAAACATGGAGAATATAAAATAGAAGAGAAAACATTCAATTTTTTTGAAACGAATGAGTGGCAGGTGTCAGCATTAGAGACAATTATCTTATTTCATAAACTCTTCAAAAACAATTAATCAAAGGACAGAGCAGTTTAGAGATGAAAACTTCAAGGTTCATAAAGAGCATGAAGAAGTGACTGATAAGCTGTTGCTGCTGTTTTGATGAATGAAGGTGATACTTGGAATGAATGAAAGGCTCATTGAATTAAATAGAATGAAAATCGGACGTGGCATAAAGTGGGCCACCGATTCTCTATCAGCCCCTTTCGTGCAACTGGCCAACAAAAAAATCACACACATTATATGTTTTTCAATTTCTGCAATTTCAGTTCTGAATCCACGTTGTGAGATTATGAATAATTACTTTTACTAACAACCAGTAATGCTTGATTTTGGTCGAAGCCTGTTCCTGGAACTTAACTTTTCCCATTCTATTCTGCACGTTATCTTTTTCCATCTATTACTGAGAATTTAGAGTTTCATTGGATAACTCAACGATGCTCCTCTCTGTCTCTGCCACTCTCCGTGATCTCTGGGTTCATGCAATTCTGCGCATTTGCTCATCCCCGATTTTCTTCGCCTCACTATTTGCAGCAGAGCCTTCAGCTGCCTCGGCCTAAGCTCTGAAATTCCTTCTCTAATCCTCTCCTTTAAGAAGCTCCTTAAATCTTACACTTTAAACAAGCTTCTGCTCACCCGATTGTGAGATTTTCTATTCATTCATCTCATAAAGAGAGGGAGAAAGAGAAAAGTCGTTTAATATCGGATTATTATGTTACTTGACTCAATATGTTTGCAATTTTTATTTTAGAAAATCAGATCTCTCGCTGAAAGTCAGAGCAGAAACGACGCTTCCAGACACATTTTCGATACCGTGCTGGAAAAGGGAGCTCGGGGAGAAAGAGCAATCTGGAACATATTACTTCAGCTTCAGAACACCAAACCCCAGCTGAAAGCGATACTTTCAGAGATACCGAACAGAGGTCCATGGTTAGAAAATATTCTGGAAGGTATGTGGTGTCCAAATCTAACTTGGAAAAGGTCGTGTTCAGTGTCAGAGAAACAAAGGTCATTATTTATGGCGAGGACCTTATTTTAAGTTATTCTTGGAGGACGAAATTCTACATGGGCGGGTAAACAAAACAGGCGGATTCGCATTTGCCAACCGCCATAAAAAACAACGGGCATTCAGTTCTATTCAATGTTATTCGGGCGCAGTGTACAACAGGTGATCGATGCAATACCGCCTGTAGTATAGCTTCGCCGGAACCGAGCGGTATCGCTAATGAACATAGAAATTTAAGAGAAGTGAAAAAGGAAATAAGAGGGTTACAGCGAGAGGATTAGTATAGACTGGCAACTAACATAAAAGGGAATCCAAAAGTCTTCTATATGCATCTAAATAATTAACTTGTAGTAAGAGAATGGTTGTGGACGACTTGGGACCAAAAAGGAGACCCACGCATGCAGATAGAGGGCATGACTGAGTTACTAAATAAATACTTTGCATCTGACTTTACCAGGGAAGAAGATGCTGTCAACGTCATAGGAAAGAGGAGATAGTTGCAATACTGGATGGGATAAAAATGGATAAAGAGAAGGCACTGGAAAGTGTGGCTGACCGGATTAGAATGAATCCTAGGATGCTAAGGGTGGTAAGGGTGAATATTGTGGAGGTACTGGCCAAAATCTTGCAATCATCCTGAGATACGGGGGTGCTGCCAGAGGACTAGAACATTGCAAATGTTACACGCTTGCTCAAAAGACGGTGTAAGGATATAACCTACAATTACAGACCAGTCAGTTTAACCTCGGTAATGGGCAAGCTTTTAGAAACGATAAATGGGGAAAAAATTAACAGTCACTTGGACAAGTGTGGATTGATTAAGGAAAGTCAGCACGGATTTGTCAAAGGCAAATCGTGTTTAAATAACTTAATTTTTTTTTATTTTTGATGCGGTAACAGAGAGTTTGGGGGTCTGGTTCGGGCAATGCGGTTGACGTGGCTTACATGGACGTCCAAAAGACGTTTGATAAAGTGCCACTTGGGCCGAAAATTGATCCCGGGACGCGAGAGTACGCACTGCGTACTCTCGCGTATTCCCACTCCAATTGCCGGTTTTCTGCATGCCCTGCGCATGCGCTGAAAACCGGCAATTGCTCTTCTGAAAAGGGGGCGGGTCCTCGGTGCATCGCGTGCGCTCTACAGGCTGCGCGCACGCTGTGCACTTCATGCTTTGGACGCGCAGGTAAGTACTGAAGATTTTGGAAATGTAAAAAGGAGGAGTAAGACCCACTTTTAAGAAGGTAAGTAGTGAATAAAGTAGTTTTTTGAATTTTTTTTAACAGGTATATCTTTTTTAGAGACTTTCAAGACAGGTAAGTTTATTTTTATAACTTTTTAAAAGATTTTAAATTTTTTCAAAAATTTAATTTTTTATTTAAAATGGTTAATTTAATTAACTATACTTATTTTATTAATGTGATGGTTTTTTTTTAATTTAATTGAGGTTTAGCTGTTATTTTGGGGGGGTGTAAGATTCATAGATTTCACAGCAGGTCTGTGAAACTTATGAATAAAAATGAGAAGTCGCACAACACCAGGTTATAGTCCAACAGATTTATTTAATTTTACAAGCTTTCGGAGCTATCGCTCCTTCGTCAGGTAAGTTAGCAATGAGAGAATCTCCCAGAATTCACAATTTAAACCCAGACAAAATCTATTCACATTATTCGCTACAACAAAGAGCACAGCCAAGACAATGAGATGTGTCCCAGGGGGTCCAGCGTGTCAAACCACCTGCTGGCTGCATATCCTGTCAATTTGTGTTCTTGTGTTTTTAAAAAAAAAAAAAACAAAACACCTGGGAAGACCGGCCATGATGTCAAGTCACGTTCTGTATCGTGACATGAACCCGATATCGCGATTGAGGCCATCCTCATGAGTGCGGAACTTGGCTATCAGTTTCTGCTCTATGATTTTGCGCTGTCGTGTATCTCGAAGGCCGCCTTGGAGAACGCTTACCCGCAGATCCGAGGCTGAATGCCCCTGGCTGCTGAAGTGTTCCCCGACTGGGAGGCAACCCTCCTGCCTGGCGATTGTTGCGCGGTGTCCGTTCATACGTTGTCTCAGTGTCTGCATGGTCTCGCCGATGTACCATGCTCTGGAGCATCCTTTACTGCAACGTATCAGGTAGACAACGTTGGCCGAGTCACATGAGTATGTACCGTGTACCTGGTGGGTAGTGTCCTCACGTTTAATGATGGTATCTGTGTCCATGATTTGGCATGTCTTGCAGAGGTTGCCGTGGCAGGGTTGTGTGGTGTCTTGGTTGCTGTTCTCCTGAAAGATGGGTAATCTGCTGCGAACGATGGTACTTTTGAGGTTAGGCGGCTGCTTGAAGGCGAGCAGTGGAGGCGTGGGGATGGCCTTAGCAAGGTGTTCGTCGTCATCGATGACATGTTGAAGGCTGCGAAGAACATGGCGTAGTTTTTCCGCTCCGGGGAAGTACTGGACGACGTAGGGTACTCTGTTGGTTGTGTCCCGTGTTCGTCTTCTGAGGAGGTCTATGCGGTTTTTCGCTTATGAATGGAAGATGGTGTGCTGCCATTGGCTCTAACTGAGTCACGTGATCCCACAGCTCGCACGAATTCACTACGCCGGTGGGATACGCAAGCACTGCACAGCAGCTGTCCAGAACATCAAGTTCGTGCGAGCTGGATCTGAAAAAGCACAAGCGAGGTGAGAGAACGCGGGGAAGGCTTACCCCCGCGGGAACAGAGCGAGATCAATTTCTGGGCCAATAGGTTAGACAGCAAAGTTGAAACCCATGGAAAAAAAATGACAGTGGCAGCATTGATACGAAAATGGCTAACTGACAGGAAACAGGGAGTATTGGGTAACGGTTGTTTTTCAGACTGGAGGAAGGTGTTCCACTGGGGTCGATATTAAATTGAGAGGTCGCACAACACCAGGTTATAGTCCAACAGTTTTATTTGAAATCACAAGCTTTCGGAGCTATCGATTGCTCCTTCCTCAGGTGAAGTAAATTAGATACAGAATCGCCAAAGCATATATAGATAGAGAACAAAGCATGTGTACCTTACAATTGCAGACCACTAAATTAAATCATCCTGACTATCTGTCGAGGTGTGATAAAGTTAATCAAGTCAGCCAGGAAGGTACCACATCAAAGTATAGCAAGATACAACTGAGACAATGAGGTGTAGTCGCAGTGGTTCTAACGTGTCAAAAGCTGCCGTCTGTATGTAAAACGAAAAGCTTTAAAAGGTTTACTTTTTTACTGGGAAAATTTTTACTTTTTTACTGGGAATCACATCTGTGAACAAGCCAACGACGACTCGAGTCCGGATCACGTCATGTATCGTGACATAAACCCAAGATCCCGGTTGAGACCGTCTTCATGAGTGCGGAACTTGGCTATCAGTTTCTGCTCGATGATTTTGCGTTGTCGTGTGTTTCTAAGGTTGCCTTGGAGAACGCTTACCCGCTTGGAGAACCCATGCGACTACACCTCATTGTCTCAGTTGTATCTTGCTATATCTTTGATGTGGTACCTTCCTGGCTGACTTGATTAACTTTATCACACCTCGACAGATAGTCAGGATGATTTAATTTAGTGGTCTGCAATTGTAAGGTACACATGCTTTGTTCTCTATCTATATATGCTTTGGCGATTCTGTATCTAATTTACTTCACCTGAGGAAGGAGCAATCGATAGCTCCGAAAGCTTGTGATTTCAAATAAAACTGTTGGACTATAACCTGGTGTTGTGCGACCTCTCAATTTTGTCCACCCCAGTCCAACACCTGCATCTCCGCATCATGATCGATATTAAAACCAGTGCTTTTCAGGATATAGAGCTATGATTGGGACTTGGATGTACCAGGGACAATTTCAAAATTTGCAGATCACACAATACTTGGAAGTATAATGAACAGTGAGAAGAATAGTGAAAGACTTCAAGAGGACACAGATCGGCTGGTGGAATGGGCGGACACGTGGCAGAAGAAATTTAACGCAGAAACGTGCAAAATGATACATTTTGGTAGGAAGAACGAGGAGAGGCATTATAAAATAAAGGGTACAATTCTAAACGAGCTGCATGATCAGAGGTACCTGGGGGTATATGTACACACATTTTTGAAGGTATCAGGGCTTATTGAAAAAGTGGTTAAAAGCTTACGGGAGACTGGGCTTCATAAACAGAGTAATAGAATAGAAAAGCAAGGAACTTAGAGTGAAAATTTAGTAAACACTGCCTCGACCACAACTGGTGAATTATTTCCAATTCTGGGCACCGCACTTTAGGACGAATGTGAAGGTCTTAGAGAGAGTGCAGTAAAGATTTTCAAGAATGGTTACAGGGATGAGGGACTTTTGTTATGTGGATTGACTGGAGAAGCTGATTGTGTTCTCCTTATAGTAGAGAAGTTTCAGGTGAGATTTTTTAAAGGTGTTCAAAATCATGAGGGGTCTGGACACAGTAGAGAGAGAGAGAGAAACTTCTCCCATTGGCGAATGGGTCTCGAAACAGAGATCACAGATTTAAGGTGATGAGCAGAAGTGCCAAAGGCGACATGAGGAAAAAAATGTTTATGCAACAAGTGTTTAAGTCTCTAATCCGCTGCGTGAAAGGATGTTGTCGAACTGTACTAGCCACAGTCATGTCTAAGCTAAAGTTTGTCTCTTTATGCGATTATTTTCGATTGATAATGAAAACTATTGCCCCAAATATTTGATTCCTGCACTCCGTGTATTGATATCCGTAAAGTTTAGGGTGACTGCCTGTTGGATACACAATATTTCCATTTCTCAGTTCCTGTTTCACAATTTAGTCTTCCTTGGAATAATGAAGGAAGAATGGATGCACGAATGAAGTTATGTTTAATTTTTCATACTATTAATCTCTGTATGTTATTTATTAGCTCTTCAGACAAAAACGTGAAAGGCACGACTATGTCTAATTGTTCAACAGCATCTGCTGATTCCAAGGCATTAAAGCTAACCTGGAGTCTCAGATCATCGTCAGGAACAATTATAAGTTAATATTCATGACATGCACTTCCATATGAATATTTCCTGGTACCTTATCCATGTTCTTGTGAGCTTCAGATTCGTTTCCTCAAACTGCCTTAGGGCCTAGCCCGTCATTAACTTCAGCTTGTCGATAGCTCTATTTCTTCAATTCAAATTCACCCTCAGTTCCCTAAACCAATTAGTCACTGACTTACATTTACTTCTTATCCCAAACAGATCATGTGTGAAATGGTCCTACACATCTTCAACTAAATCTACGGCCGCACCCAGTTTATCCCTTGGGTCAGAGCGATCATAACATGATCGATTTCTCACTCGAAATGGAGAGCGAAGAAATTGACTCAGAGACTAAGGTCATGAATTTAAACAAGGGGAATTATGATGCCATTAGACGGGAACTGAGTAGGTCTGATTGGACAACGTTCCTGGGAGGACTGGAGGTAGATAAACAATGGCAAGCATTTAAAGATAGAATGACAAAATTGCAAAAATTGTTTATACCAATCTGGCATAAAAGGAAATCTAAAAAGGTGACTCAACCGTGGATAACAGGGGAAATTAGAGACAGCATAAAATCCAAAGATAGGGCGTATAAAATAGCCAAAAAAAGCGCCAGAGCGGAAGATTGGGAACAGTTTAAGATAGAGCAAAGGAGGACAAAGGGCTTAATCAAGAGGGGCAAAATAGCTTACGAAAGCAAGCTGGCGGAAAATATAAAAACTAACTCCAAAAGCTTTTATAAGTATATCAAGAGGAAAAGACTGGTGAAAACCAAAGTTGGTCCAATGCAGTCAGATACGGGGGAATATATAACGGGAAATAAGGAAATGGCAGACCAACTAAATGCATAGTTTGGGTCAGTCTTTACGAAGGAAGACACAGAAAACCTCCCTGGGATATCGGGAAAAATAGGGACATTGGCAAAGGAGGAACTGACGCAAATCAATATCTCTAAGGATATGGTGTTAAGGAAGCTAAAGGGATTGAAGGCGGACAAATCCCCAGGGCCTGATAACATGCATCCTAGGGTACTGAAGGAGGTGGCCCTAGAGATAGCGGATGCACTAAGTATGATTTTTCAGAATTCATTAGACTCGGGAACAGTGCCCATGGATTGGAGGGTAGCTAACGTTACCCCACTATTCAAAAAGGGGGGTAGGGAAAAAGCAGGTAATTACAGACCTGTAAGCCTTACATCAGTTGTGGGCAAAATGCTGGAGTCCATCATTAAGGATGAAATAGCGGAGCACTTAGCAAATGGGGACAGGATAGGACAGAGTCAACATGGATTTACAAAGGGTAAATCGTGCTTGACTAATCTATTTGAATTTTTTGAGGGAGTAACTGGTAAAATAGATGGGGGAGAGCCAGTAGATGTGGTGTACCTGGACTTCCAAAAGGCCTTCGATAAGGTCCCACATAAAAGATTAGCATGGAAAATTGAAGCTCATGGGATAAAGGGGAAAGTATTGACGTGGATAGAGAACTGGCTGTCAGATAGAAAACAGAGAGTTGGAATAAACGGCTCATTTTCTGAATGGCAGGCAGTAACAAGTGGGGTACCACAGGGATCTGTCCTGGGTCCCCAGCTGTTCACAATTTACATTAATGACCTGGATCAGGGAGTCGGATGCAGCATTTCCAAATTTGCAGACGACACTAAACTAGGAGGGGTGGGTGGGCTCAGAGGAGGAGACCAGGAAGCTCCAGAGCGATTTGGACAGACTGGGTGATTGGGCGGATAAATGGCAGATGCACTATAATGTGGACAAGTGCGAAGTTATCCACCTTGGGTGCAGGAACGGGAGGGCAAATTATTATTTAAATTGCAATAAATTGGGAGAGGGGGAAGTACAGAGAGACCTGGGTGTTCTTGTACACCAGTCACTGAAGGCGAGCATGCAGGTGCAACAGGCGGTCAAGAAGGCAAACGGTATGCTGGCCTTCATAGCAAAAGGGTTGGAATACAGGAACAGGGATACCTTGCTGCAGCTGTACAGGGCACTGGTGAGACCACACCTCGAGTACTGTGTACAGTTTTGGTCGCCTCATCTGAGGAAAGATGTTCTTGCCATGGAGGGGGTGCAGCGGCGATTCACCAGGCTGATACCAGGAATGGCAGGATTGACCTATGAGGAGAGACTATGTAGTTTAGGGATGTACACACTGGAGTTTAGAAGATTGAGAGGGGACCTCATAGAAGTGTATAAAATTCTGACAGGTCTAGACAGACTAGATGCAGAAGGAATGTTTCCCTTGGCGGGTGAGAACAGAACTAGAGGACATAATTTAAGGATAAGGGCTAAACCATTTAGGACAGAAATGAGGGGGAATTTCTTCACTCAGAGGGTGGTGAACCTGTGGAACTCATTGCCACAGAGGGCAGTGTACGCCAGCTCATTAAATATGTTTAAGAGGGAATTAGATATATTTCTACAGGCAAAAGGGGTTAAGGGTTACGGAGAGAAGGCGGGGACGGGATATTGAATTGGAGGATCAGCCATGATCTCATTAAATGGCGGAGCAGGCTCGAAGGGCCGGATGGCCTACTCCTGCTCCTATCTTCTATGTAATCTATGTAATCCCTACGACTTCGTAACATCCCCTCAGTTACACACCTCTGCCTCGCTGTGGTCTCCAGTGTATCGGTTGTTCTGCTCTGCCCTCCAGGCATACATGTCAAACCCACTGACTCCGTTCCTAAGGGACCTCCTCTTTCTACTTCTTACATACTTGAACCAGCCTTCGAATTTTGCAAGGACTGGGTCTTTCTTCCTAACTATACCAAAAAGAGATAACATTAAATCCTAATTGTTCAACTGTGAGGCTCCACTGACGGTTTTACTGCTTGAAAGGCTTTTATAAACGCTGTTGCTATATCATTTGGTCCAGAGTAATGATTGTTTTATAGCGGGCACAGTATTTTAATCTGTTCTCATTTACATCTTGACATTAAATTCAGATACTAAAACCTTACTGATGATGAAGAGCTACACGGATATCCAGCTGCGGAGAATTATCGAGTGCTACCGTCAGAGACTAGAAAATTCAATTGAAGAATTCGTGGAGGCTGTCAGTCAGAATCTTTTCGATGTAAAAGCGTTTACTGAAACAGATCATGAGGTATGCAACAAATATGGTGAAATCTCATAGTGTCAAATGAGTCATGAGTCAGAGTTAGATTATCTTTATCCCGTGCAACCCAAAGATGTAAGCAGTGCTCAATAGTGACATTGAGATTGAGTCCGCTGTCAATGAAAACAACATTTTAAGTGCTCCTCTGAGATATATCACTGGTAATTTAATTTGTTCTTTAATCTTCAATTAATTGATTAAATAATGAGAAAACAGCATCTCTTGGTTGAACTATGTTTGCTTCATGCCAGCGTCCGAGATCCAAATATTGTTAAGTGCTTCTTCAATGGCCATCCCTCATGAGGTCAGAATTGGGGCTAGTCACTGATGATTGCAGTGTTCAGCTCCATTTGCAATTCCCCCAATAATGAAGTAGTCGATCCCCGTATGAAGCTAGACTTGGAAAACATTCAGGTTTCTCCGGATAAGTGACAAGTAACACTTGCGCAACTCAAGTTCCAGGGAATGATCATCTCCTCAAAGAGAGAGTCGCATCATCTCTCCCTGATATTTCATGGAATTACCATTGGCGAATCGGCCAACATCAACATCCTGGAGGAGAGGACAAAAACATGCTCTGTGAATTCACTGTGAAACGCAAAGCTGTTAAGGTAATTCCAGTGTCCGCATTTCTGCAGGGGATGGATTTACTCCAGTTTCTGAAACTGGACATCGAGGGCGTCCTATCAATTGATCAATTACCCCAAATTACTGGATGGCAAGGGCCTATCCCAGACGAATCGAAAATAATATTTTAATAAGAGATCACTAGAAGCACCACCATCATGCGTGCTCAGCATAGCCCCAGTGGAAAACCTGGAGAAAGTTGAAACATCCAATAGCGACATACTTCTAATATCACATGATAAATTAACTGATGTTTAAAAGCTAAGCTGTCGGAATTAAACTACTTGCGTTTCCTTCCATTCTCTATCAAAGGAGCCCTGTTTTTCCAAATAACCATCTGATTGGCTTTAGTCATGCCGGGGTTGCGGAAGTCTAGAAATTTGAAGTGAACGTATCTAAATCTTTGCTTCGGTTTCTCTGCTCCTTTGCACTTCACAGCATGGCTGCCTCTCTCTGTCTTTCTAATACCTTCCCTGCCACAATTTTTACATCGAACTAAACACTTTCTTATTTTTTAATCTCAAACAATCTGCATTATCTCACATATCACCGAGGACTCGCAACATTCTTCCAGTGTATGGGATATGCAACCTACTGCCTTGACTCCTGGCCAGCTCAGATCATGCCCCTTCTTGGACTCACAGTTCAGTGTCGTCACTAATACTGGCCTCTCCTCTGTCTTCATCCTCTGACGTCAAGACTGCCATAATGACCCATTCCATAAAAAAAAAATCTCTGGACTCATCTATAATGTTCACATGCTCGGTTTTCCGAATATCTCCTACAATTACCTAACACATGTATAAACAAATTATTCCGAATATAGCTGGTTAGTTGAAGGCACAGATTGTCAGGAGATATGCTATAAATTATGATGTACAGACATTAGTAGTTATTTGGATTAGGTATGGACACGATTAGGAGGGAGAAGGTCTTATTAAAAGATTCAATTACACCACGGGAACTCATGGCCGAGATAAACAATGCCTCGCCAAATTAACCCATAAATTAGGGTTCTCAGAGTAATAAAGGAGCTATTATCATGCATCGAATATTGGGAAATGCATTGAGGAAGAGTAATAGGGAAAATGTGAGAAAGTGCAGCAATAACAGTAAAATGCTTATTGGTGACTTTAAATATCCAATGGATAGAAGTAATATAGGAGTTGAAAAACGGCATGTTATTAGCAGCCTGTCCGGTACGTTGTTTAGATTGGTATGGTTTTATGAAAAAAAGAAATGACAGAGTATTGGATCCATTTCTAGAAACGGGGAGGACATTGTAGTTGATGTACCGATAGTGGAACATCCAGGAAAATATGATATCATTGGGATTCATATGAATCGTAAAAGATAACGGGACAATCAAATCAATATTCATTTTACAGGAATAATATTAATTTTAAAGAAAGTAAAACACTAGCCTAAATTATTGGCACGCTAATGAGCAGAAAAAGCAGCGGATTAGCAATACGAATCTGGCAAATAATAGAAGATTGCCATAGAAGACACACAAATTACACGGGAATAAAAGAGTCGCAGCACAGACGAGAAAAGCTTGGACGTGAATAGAAAATCAACCAAAAATGAGATTTTCAAATAATTATACGGTAGTAGGGCTGATTAAGTAAAACAAATTAAGGAAACATGGAGAATATAAAATAAAAGCGAAAACCTTCAGAATTTATGAAAGGAATGTGTGGCAGGTTTCAGAATTGGAGACAATTATCATATTTCATAAACTCCTCAAAAGTAGTTAAACAAAGGACAGAGCTGTCTGGAGATGAAAACTACATGCTTCATATAGAGCATGAAGAATTGACTGATAAGCTGTTGCTGCTGTTTCGATGAATGAAGGTGATACTTGGAATGAATGAAAGGCTCATTGAAGTAAATAGAATGAAAATCGGCCGTGGCATAAAGTGGGCCACCGATTCTCTATCAGCCCCTTTCGTGCAACTGGCGAACAAAAAATTCACACACGTTATATGTTTTTCAATTTCTGCAATTTGTGTTTCTGAAGCCACGTTGTGAGATTATGAAAAATTACTCTTACTATCAAGCAATAATGATTGATTTTGGTCGAAACATATTCCTGCAACTTAACTGTTCCCATGTTATTCTGCACTTTATCCTTTTCCATCTATTGCTGAGAATTTAGAGTTTCACTGGATGGCTCAACGGTGCTCCTCTCTGTCTCTGCAACTCTCCGTGATCTCTGGGTTCATGCATTTCTGGGCATTTGCTGATCCCCGATTAACTTCGCCTCACCATTGGCAGCAGATCCTTCAGCTGCCTCGGCCCTAAGCTCTGGAATTCTTTCTCGAATCCTCTACTTTATGAAGCTCATTAAAACTTAACACTTTGAACAAGTTTCTGCTCACCCGATTGTGAGACTTTCTATTCATTCATCTCATAAAGAGAGGGAGAAAGAGAAAAGTCATTTAATATCTGATTATTGTGTTACTTGGATCTATATTTTTGCAATTTTTTTTTTAGAAAATCAGATCTCTTGCTGAAAGTCAGAGCAGAAACGACGCTTCCAGATACATTTTCGATACCGTGCTGGAAAAGGGAGCTCGGGGAGAAAGAGCAATCTGGAACATATTTCTGCAACTTCAGAACACCAAACCCCAGCTGAAAGCGATACTTTCAGAGATACCGAACAGAGGTCCATGGTTAGAAAATAACCTGGAAGGTATGTGTTTTCCATATCTAACTTGCAAAAGATCGTGTTCAGTGTCAGAGTAACAAAGTTCATTATTTATGGCGAGGTCCTTATTTTAATTAATTCTGACTAGTCCAGCAGCTAACAAAGAAGGGAAACCAAAAATCACCAATGCGGTTGACGTGGTGTACAAGGAATTCCAAAAGACGATTGAGAGAGTGCCACTTAATAGGCTCGACAGCAAAGTTGAAACCCATGAACTGAAAGGGACAGTGGCAGCATCGATACGAAATTGGCTAAGTGACAATAAACAGATAGTATTGGGGAACGGTTGTCTTTCGGACAGGAGTAATGTGTTTCCCTGGGTCGGTACTAGAACCACAGCTTTTGTGTATATATAGTTATGAATTGGACTTGGGTGTACAGGGCGCAATTACGAAATTTGCAGGTCACAAAGTACATGGAAGTATAGTGAACAGTGAGAAGAAAAGTGTTGGACTTCAAGAGGATATAGACAGGCTGGTGGAATGGGCGGACACCTGGCAGAAGAAATTTAGCGCAGAAAAGTGCGAAATTATACATTTTGGTAGGAAGAACGAGGAGAGGCAATATAAACTAAATGGTACAATTCTAAACGGGCGGCATGTTCAGAGAGACCTGGGGATATATGTGCACACTTCTTTGATGGTATCAGGGCTAGTTGAGAAATTGGTTAAAAAGCTGACGGGAAACTGGGCTTCATAAATAGAACATAGAGTACAAATACAAGGAAGTTATAATTAACCTTTATTTAAAACTGCCTCGACCTCAACTGGAGCAGTGTGTCCAACTCTGGGCACCGTAATTTAGGAAGAATGTGAATGCCATAGAGGGTGTGCAGAATATATTCACAAGAATGGTTCCAGGTATGAGGGACTTTGATTATGTGGATTGACTGGAGAAACTGGTTGTGTACTCGTTAGAGCAGAGAAGTTTGAGAGGCGAATTAATTGTGGAACTGCACTAGCTACAGTCATGTCTAAGCTAAAGTATTTGTCTTAATGTGATTATTTTCTATTAATAATGAAAAGTATTTTTCCAAAGTTTTGTTTCCTGTACTTGTTGTTTTGATATAAGTAAATTTTTGTGTGACTGCCTGTTGGCTTCACAATATTTCCATTTCTGAGTTCCTGTTTCACCATTCAGTCTTCCTTAAAATAAAGAAGGAAAAATAGAAGCACGAATGAAGTTGCCTTTAGTGTTTCATACTATAAATCTCTGTATGTTATTATTTAGCTCTTTTGGCAAACATGTGAAAGTCACGATTTTGTCTAATTGTTCAACAGCATCTGCTGATTCCAAGGGTTTAAATCTAACCTGGAGTCTCAGATCACCGTCAAGAAAAATTATACGTTATTTTCTGGACATGCATTCCAATATGGATATTTTCTGATACTTTATCCATGATTTTGTGAGCTTTATACTCGATTCCTCAAACGACCTGTGGGCCGAGCGCATCATGAACTCCAGATTTTCCACAAGTCTATTACTTATATTCAAATTCAACCTCAGATCCGTAAACCACTTGATCACTGACTTACATTCACCTCTTATCCCAAATTGATCATGTGTGAAATGAACATAGCCATCTTCAAATATATCTACGGCCCCACCCTCCTTACCCCTACAGTCTTCTTAACATCCCTTCTGTTACACACCTCTCCCTTGCTGTGGTCTCTAGTTTATCGGTTCTTCTGCTGCGCACTCCAGCCAAATATGACAATCCCACTGACTCCGTTCCAAAGGGCACCCCTCTTTCTACTTCTTACTTACTTTCACCAGCCTCCGAATTCTGCAAGGACTGGGTCTTTCCTCCAAAATATACCAAAAAGAGACAGCATTCATTCTTAATTCCTCCTCTGTGAGGCGCCATTGGCGGTATCACTGCTTGAAAGGTTTTAATAAACGCTGTTGCTATATCAGTTGGTCCAGAGTATTCATTGTTTTATAGCGGACAAAGTATTTTAATCTGTTCTCATTTACACCTTGACATTAAATTCAGATACTAAAATCTTACTGATGCTGAGGAGCTACACGGATATCCAGCTGCGGAGAATTATCGAGTGCTACCGTCAGAGACTTGAAGAGTCAATTGAAGAATACGTGAAGGCTGTTAGTCAGACGCTTTTTGATGTAAAATTATTTACTGAAGCAGATCATGAGGTATGCAACATATATAGTGGAATCGCATACTTTTAAATGAGTCATGAGTCAAAGTCAGTGTAACTGTATTCCGTGCAACCCTTCGATATAATCAGTACTCAATAGTGATTCTGACATTGAGTTCGATGCCAATGAAAACAACATCTTATGTGCTCCTCTGTGATATATCTCTGGTAACATAATTAGTTCTTTCATATTCAATTAATGCATTAAATAATGAGAGAACAGCATCTCATGGTTTTACTATGTTTGCTTCATGGCAGCGTCCTGGGCCCAACTATCGTTAATTGCTTCGTCCATGGCCAGCCCTCAAGAGATCAGAATTGGGGCTAGTTTCTGATCATTGCACAGTGTTCAGCTCCATTCGTAAATCCTCCAATAATGAGGTAGTACTTCCCCGTATGAAGCCAAACCTGGACAACTTCCAGGTTTGGCCGGATAAGTGGCAAGTAACATTCGCGCAACTCAGGTGCCGGGCAATGACAATCTCCACCAAGATAGAGTCACATCATCTCTCCCTGATATTTAATGGAATTACCATCGGCGATTCGGGCAGCATCAACAACCTGGAGGACCGGACTATAACGAGCTCTATGAATTCACTGTGAAAAGTGCGGCTGTTAAGTTAATTCCAGTGGCCGCATTTCTGCTGGGGATGGAATTACTCCAGTTTCTGAAAGCGGACATAAAGGAAGTCCTTTCAAGTGTTCAATGACTCCAAATTACAGGATTGCACGGGCCAAGTCCAGACGAATCGAAATTAATAATTTAATAATCCACGACTAGCAGCACTACCATCATGCGTCATCAGCATAGCCGCAGTGGAAAACCTGGAGAAAGTTAAAACATGTAATAGCGAAATACTCATAATGTCACATGAATAAATTAAGTGACGTATACCAGATAAACTGTCGGAATAAAAGGCCTTGAGTTTCCGTCCATTCTCTGCCAAATCAGCCCTGTTTTTCCAGTGAACCATCTGATTGGTTTGTGCCATTTCCGGTGGTGCGGCTTTCTAGAGATTTGTAGTGAACGTATCTAAATCGTTGCTTCGATTTCTCTGCTCCTTTGCACTTCACAACATGGCTGCCTCTCTCTGCCTTGCTAATACCTTTCCTGCCACAATTTTTACATCGTAAAAAATACTTTCTTTATTTCTAACAGCTCACAATCTGCATTATCTCACGTATCACCGAGGAGTCGCAACATTCATCCAGTGTATGGGATATGCAACCTACTGCCTTTATTCCTGGCCAGCTCAGGTCATGCCCCTTCTTCGGCTCACTGCTCAGAGTCGTCACTAATACTGGCCTCTCCTCAGTCGTCATTCTTTGACGTCAAGACTGCCATAATGATCAATTCCATAAAAACAATCTCGGACTCTCCTATTATGTCCACATGCACGCTATTCCGAATATCTCCTACCATTACCTAACACATGCATATGCAAAGTGTTCCGAATATAGCTGGTTATTTGAAGGCACAGATTGTCTGGGGATATGCTATACATTATGATGTACATATATTAATAGCTATCTGGCTTAGGTAAGGACAGGATTAGATGCTAAAGTGTCATGTTACTAATCATTAATGGGGAATCAAGTTTTAAAGAAAATAGGGAGAAGCTATTTTAAAAGATTGAATTGCAGCCCGGGAACTCAGGGCTGATATAAGGACTGCTTCGCAAAATTATTCTATATGTGTGGGGTTACAGAATAATAAAGGAGCTATTATCATGCATTGAATAGTCGGAAATGGATAGAAAAGCAGTAATCGAGAAAACAGACAAAGTGCAGCAAAATCAGCAACAGAGTGACTGGTGATTTGAAATAGCCAATGGATAAATGCAACCTAACTGTGAGAGAAAGGGCATGGTATTTGCCCTGTCCGGTACGTTCTTTAGATTGGTATGGTTTTAGGAAAAGAAGGAAGGAATGAGTATTGGATCAATTTCTAGAAACGGAGAGGGAATAGTAATCGAGCTAAGTTTAGTGGACTATCCAGGAAAATATGGTATCATTAGGATTCATATGAACTGTAGTAGGTAACATTACAATCAAAGCAACATATCTTTTACAGGAATAACATTAATTTTAACGCAACTAAAATACTAGCCCAGATATATTGGCACGTTAATGATCAGAAAAGGCAGCGGAGAAGCAGTAAGAATCTGCCGAATAGGAGAAGATTGTCATAGAAGATACACAAATTACACGAGAATAAAAGAGGTGCAGCACAAACGAGAATTGCTTTGATGTGCATAGAAAATGACCGAAAAATGACATTTTAAAATAAGTATAGGGTAGGAGGGCTGATTAAGTAAAACAAATCAAGGAAACATGGAGAATATAAAATAGAAGAGAAAATTTTCAATTTTTTTGAAACGAATGAGTGGCAGGTGTCAGCATTAGAGAAATTATCTTATTTCATAAACACCTCAAAAACAATTAATCAAAGGACAGAGCTGTGTAGAGATGAAAACTTCAAGGTTCATAAAGAGCATGAAGAAGTGACTGATAAGCTGTTGCTGCTGCTTCGATGAATGAAGGTGATACTTGGAATGAATGAAAGGCTCATTGAATTAAATAGAATGAAAATCGGTCGTGGCATAAAGTGGGCCACCGATTCTCCATCAGCACCTTTCGTGCAACTGGCCAACAAAAAATTCACACACATTAAAAGTTTTGCAATTTCTGCAATTTGAGTTTCTGAAACCACGTTGTGATATTATGATAAATTACACTTACTAACAACCAATAATGCTTGATTTTGGTCGAAACCTATTACTGCAACTTAACTGTTCCCATTCTATTCTGCACTTTATCCATTTCCATCTGTTGCTGAGAAGTTAGAGTTCCACTGGATGGCTCAACGGAGCTCCTCTCTGTCTCTGCCACTCTCCGTGATCTCTGGTTTCATGCAATCCTGGGCATTTCCTCATCCCCGATTTCCTTCGCCTCACCATTGGCAGCAGAGCCTTCAGCTGCCTCGGCCTAAGCTCTGAAATTCCTGCTCTAATCCTCTCCTTTAAGAAGCTCCTTAAATCTTACACTTTAAACAAGCTTCTGCTCACCCGATTGTGAGATTTTCTATTCATTCATTTCATAAAGAGAGGGAGAAAGAGAAAAGTCGTTTAATATCTAATTATTATGTTACTTGGCTCAATATGTTTGCAATTTTTATTTTAGAAAATCAGATCTCTCGCTGAAAGTCAGAGCAGAAACGACGCTTCCAGACACATTTTCGATACCGTGCTGGAAAAGGGAGCTCGGGGAGAAAGAGCAATCTGGAACATATTACTTCAGCTTCAGAACACCAAACCCCAGCTGAAAGCGATACTTTCAGAGATACCGAACAGAGGTCCATTGCTAGAAAATAGTCTGGAAGGTATGTGGTGTCCAAATCTAACTTGCAAAAGGTCGTGTTCAGTGTCAGAGTAACAAAGTTCATTATTTATGGCGAGGATACTTATTTTAAGTATTCTTGGAGGACGAAATTCTACATGGGCGGGTAAACAAAACAGGCGGATTCGCATTTGCCGACCGCCATAAAAAACAACGGGCATTCAGTTCTATTCAATGTTATTCGGGAGCAGTGTAGAACAGGTGATCGATGCAATACCGCCTGTGGTATAGCTTCGCCGGAACCGGGCGGTATCGCTACTGAACATAGACATTTATGAGAAGTGAAAAAGGAAATAAGAGGGTTAAAGCGAGAGGATTAGAATAGACTGGCAACTAACATTAAAGGGACTCCAAAAGTCTTCTATATGCATCTAAATAATTAACTTGCAGTAAGAAAAATGTTGTGGCCGACTTGGGACCAAAAAGGAAACCCACGCATGCAGACAGACGGCATGACTGAGTTACTAAATAAATACTTTGCATCTGACTTTACCAGGGAAGAAGATGCTGTCAAAGTCATAGGAAGAAGGAGGTAGTTGCAATACTGGATGAGATAAAAATGGATAAAGAGAAGGTACTGGAAAGATTGGCTGACCGGATGGAATGAATCCTAGGATGCTAAGGGTGGTAAGGGTGAATATTGTGGAGGTACTGGCCAAAATCTTGCAATCATCCTGAGATACGGGGGAGCTGCCAGAGGACTAGAACATTGCAAATGTTACACGCTTGCTCAAAAGGATATAACCTACAATTACAGACCAGTCAGTTTAACTTCGGTAATGGGCAAACTTTTAGAACGATCAATGGGGACAAAATTAACAGTCACTTGGACAACTGTAGATTGATTAAGGAAAGTCAGCACGGATTTGTCAAAGGCAAATCGTGTTTAAATAACTTAAAATTGTTTTTGTTTCATGCGGTAACAGAGATTTTGGGGGTCTGGTTACGGCAATGCGGTTGATGTGGCGTACATGGACGTCCAAAAGACGTTTGATAAAGTGCCACTTAATATGTTAGACAGCAAAGTTGAATCCCATGGAAAAAATTGACAGTGGCAGCATTGATACGAAATTGGCTAAGTGACGGGAAACAGAGAGTATTGGGGAACGGTTGTTTTTCTGACTGCAGGAAGGTGTTCCCCTGGGGTCGATATTAATACCAGTGCTTTTCTGGATATATAGCTATGATTTGGACTTGGATGTACCAGGGACAATTTCAAAATTTGCAGATCACACAATACTTGGAAGTATAATGAACAGTGAGAAGAATAGTGAAAGACTTCAAGAGGACACAGATCGGCTGGTGTAATGGGCGGACACGTGGCAGAAGAAATTTAACGCAGAAACGTGCAAAATGATACATTTTGGTAGGAAGAACGTGGAGAGGCATTATAAAATAAAGGGTACAATTCTAAACGAGCTGCATGATCAGAGGTACCTGGGGGTATATGTACACACATTTTTGAAGGTATCAGGGCTTATTGAAAAAGTGGTTAAAAGCTTACGGGAAACTGGGCTTCATAAACAGAGTAATAGAATAGAAAAGCATGGAACTTATAGTGAAAATTTAATAAACACTGCCTCGACCACAACTGGTGAATTATTTCCAATTCTGGGCACCGCACTTTAGGAAGAATGTGAAGACCTTAGAGAGAGTGCAGTAAAGATTTTCAAGAATGGTTACAGGGATGAGGGACTTTGGTTATGTGGATTGACTGGAGAAGCTGGTTGTGTTCTCCTTAGAGTAGAAAAGTTTGAGATGAGTTTTTTTAAAGGTGTTCAAAATCATGAGGGGTCTGGACACAGTAGCGAGAGAGAGAGAGAGAAACTGTTCCCATTGGCGAATGGGTCTCGAAACAGAGATCACAGATTTAAGGTGATGAGCAGAACTGCCAAAGGCGACATGAGGAAAAAAATGTTTATGAAACAAGTGGTTAGAGTCTCTAATGCGCTGCGTGAAATGATGTTGTAGGCAGACTCAATCGTGGATTTCAACAGGGAATTGGGTAAGTAACTGAAGTAAAAATAAATGTGCAGAGCTACTGGGAATACGCTGAAGAGAGGGAATCGCTGCAGTGCTCTTCTGGAGATCTGGCACGGCCACGACGGGCCAAATGGTCTCCTTCTGTGCTGTAACCATTTATGATTCTCTGCTGTCCGTTAAGCGCTCGGTCTGATGAGCACTTCCATCGAGTTCAATAGAACTCAATAGCGGTAGGATTGAAGTTTGTGCGGTTTGAGTTCAGCTCTGGTCCGATAATGAGTTACATATTTGAAGCGGAGTTTTCAACTTGCTCATTCCTGCTTTTTGTGGGTATAATACAGCTCCACTGCACTCCCAAATATGGCAACTTCTTATTTTGATAATGATGTATTTATATATATATGCATTTATATTCAGTTACATGTCTAAATATAAAGATACATTTGTATGCCTAGCTGGAGCATCCCGTTACACCGTGAAACAGCATACACACCTGTCCGGTACCCGATGAAATTCAAAAGTCCATGCTGAACAGGCAGTATGCTGATACACTGTGAAACCCCATGCTGACAGGATGCTGATAAACTGTGAATCCGCTTACATATGTGGAGGTATCCTGGTAGGCTGTGATTCACTGTGCACATCTGTCTGAAAGTTTTTTACACTAACTCTCCGAGACTCATCTGCAGGATCCCAATACACTCTATCCCCATACAAATTAGACAGGTTGCTGATACACTGAAAATCTCCATACACATCTGGCATGGGAACGGTAGGATAGTTTTTATGTTGCTCGACTAGTAATCCAGAGATACAAACAGAAAATGCTGGATATACTCAGCAGGCCAGGCAGCACCTGGGAGAGAGAAACAGAGTTAACGTTTCAAGTCGATGACCCTTCGTCAGAACTGGAAAAAAAACTGTAGATGGAACAGGTTTTGAAGCAAGTGTAGGGGCAGGAAAAGGGAGAGGGGAAGATAGAATAAAAGGGATTTATACTGACTCGCTGGAATCAAGTATCCACAGTCTGCGGGAAAGCTCTGCACATGTGCGTTTGCAGGGATACGCCAGGTTCCATTCGCGGCCTGTAAATTCTTCACATTTTAAGGGTCTGGGCCGGCACTGTTTGCATGGTTAAACTATTTAAAAAAAAATTCTGCTGCAGTTTAGTAAATGACTCAAAGGTTTATTGGATTCCCTGAGCAGTTTTTAAACTCATTTGACACCACACTGGAGTTATGCTTCATGTGGTGTTAAGTTGAAACAATATGAGATGGAAGGTCTGTGATAGGATGGGAGGCAGGAGAGATTAAGAGACAAAAGGGATGATGATGCAAGGCAAAAGGAGATGGTAATGGGACAAGTTTAGAAACGAAAGATGTCTCTAGATCAAGAGTAAATGGCAATGGCAGAATGATGGACAGCTGTCATGTGAGAGAGAGAAAAGTATGGAAAAAAAAGATGGGGGCAGATGTTATGTTCTGAAATTGTTGAATTCGATGTTGAGTCCAGAAGGCTGTAAAGTGCCGAATCAAAAGATGAGGTGCTGTCCCTGGAGCTTACGTTGAGCGTCTGGCAAATGAGCACAGACAGACACACACATGCACCCCTCACACACGGACTTCACACAAACACGGGGCCCTTCATTCAGAATTAAGGAATCGCCACCCCAACGGAACCACGCAACTGCACCAGACTATGTGGCGGCTGCAGCCTCTACTGGCACGCTTTCCTCAGCTCTCTGTGGAGAACTTCAGAGATCGGATGGTGGGCGTGTGAACGTCGGAACTCATAGAGGAAAGGTCAGAAGCACGGGCGGGGGTCGGGTGTGGCGTCAGGAATCCGGGGAGAGATGGTCAGGAACTCGGCGGGAGAGAATGTCAGGAACCTGTTGCGGGGGTGAAGGTCAGGAAGTCTGGGAGAGGTTCAGCTTATCGCAGTGTATGGGAAGGTCAAGAAGTTGATGGGGGGAGCACTGTGAGAACAGTGAGGAGGGTGAAGAATGTGATCCAAGTCTAAAGGGCGAGGATGAGATCAAGTACGTGATCCAGCTGGGAAGATGGATCTCGTTCTCCCGCCCTCTGTTCGTCCTAGATCACAATCTGCAGGTCCCACGCAGAGAGCTCATGCAGTAATTTGAATGGGCCGCAAACCCCTGAATGGAGCCGCGCACAGAAAAAATAACGGGAGCATTCATCGGCTCATGGTCCACCAACAACTGATATTAAAATTCTAATCCTCATGTCGAATTCCTTCCATGGCCTCACCCCTTCCTATCTGAACTCGGCAGTGTGAATGCGGTGAGAGCCGGTAACCCAGAGGGTGAGCTCTGTCTCTTAACTGAAAGCAGTAGTGTTAGCAGTATTCGCTCTGGAGCCCGACTATCAGAAAGAAATGGATCAAATACACATTGCAAAGATGTTGATTACTCAGGCAGGCAGGATCTAATTACACATTCCAGACAAACTGCTGGCTGTGACTTGTCCTTCAAGGTGACCAATCAGAAGCATGGTATTGACCCCCAATGGTCCAATCAAAAATTTGGTGTTGCAAATAGGGACGATCTAATATGAAAACTGTTTTGCTAGCCAAGGCTATTAATGGATACAAAACAAAGGCGATTTTATTGAGTTAAGATACGGATATGCAATGATCTCATTGAATGGCGGAACGTGCTCGAGAATCTGAATCGCAAACTCCTTTTACAAAACTAATGGTACATCGCTGGATAGAAAATAGAAGGAGGCCATTCGACCAATCGTTCCTCTAAATTTGTAAATGACACAAAACGTCGGGGTGTGTGCAAAAAGTGATGATGATACCAATCGACTGCAACAGGACATAGAAAGGCTAGCAGAATGGGCAGACAAGTGGCAGAAGGAATTTAATACAGGGAAGTGTGAGGTGATGCATTTTGGCAGAAGGAGCAGGGAGAGGCAATATACAATTAATGGCAAAATTTTACAGAGTGTGCAGGGACAGAGGGACCTGGGAATTAATGTGAATAGGTCCCTGAATGTGGCAGGTCATATTGAAAGAGTGGTTAACAAAACATATGGAATCTTGGTCTTCATAATTAGAGGTATTTACTACAAAAGTAAATAAGTTAAGCTGAAAATGTATAAAGCGCTGGTTATGCGAAAACTGGAGTATTGTATCCAGTTCTCGTCACTACACATTAGGGAGAATAACAACTTGAGAACTTCAGAAATAGGAGCAGTAATAGCCCACTTGGCTCCTCGAACCTACTCCGCCATTCAATAAGATCATCGGTTATCTTGTGGTCTAAGCTACTTCCCTCTCAGCTCCCCCATACCCCTTCACTCCCTTATCTTGCAAAAAATGTCTCTATCTCCACCTTAAATGGATTTAATGACCCGGCCTCCACAGCTCAATGCGGCAGAGAATTCCACAGATTTACGATCCGCTAAGAGAAGAAATTCCTCCTCATCTCCGTTTCAAAATGGCGACCTTTATTCTGAAACTATGCCCAAGAGTTCTAGATTTCCCCACGTGGGGCAACATCCTCTCCGCATCCACCATGTCGAGATCCCTCAGTATCTTATATGTTTCAATAAGAACAGCTCTCATTCTTCTAAATTCAAATAGTATAGACCAAACCTGCTCATAAGTTAACCCCTTCATCGCTGGAATTAACACAGTGAATCGTCTCTGAACTGCCTCCAATGCAACTATATCCTTCCTTAAATAAGGACACCAAAACTATACGCAGTACTCAAGGTGTGGTCTCACCAATACTCTGTACAGTTGTAGCAGGACGTCCCTGCTTTAATACTCTAACCCCCTTGAAATAAAGGCCAAAATTGCATTTGCCTTTTTGATTACGTGTTGCACCTGCATGATATCTTTTTGTGTTCCATGCACAAGGACCCCCCAGGTCCCTCTGAACTGTAGCATTTTGTAATCTCTCTCCATTTAAATTAGAATTAGCTTTTTATTTTTTCCTGCCAAAGTGGATATCCTCGCACTTCCCCACATTATACTCCATCTGCCAAATGTTTGCCCACTCACATAGCCTGTCTATATAACGTTGCAGATACTTTGAGTCCTCTCCACAACTTGCTATCCCACCCATCTTTGTATCATCCACCAACTTGGCTACATTACACTCGCTCCATTCATCCAAGTCATTAATGTAGATTGGAAATAGTTGAGGCCCCAGCACCGATTCTTGTGGCACCGCACTAATTACCGTTTTCCAACCGTAAAATTCACCATTTATCCCGACTCTCTGCTTTCTCTTAGTTAGACAATTCTCCATCCATTCTAATATATTACCCCCAACTCCGTCAGCTCTTATCTTATGCAATAACATTTCATGTGGCACCTTATCGAATGCCTTCTGTATCTTCAAATGCACCACATCCACTGGCTCACCTTTGTCCAACCTGCTTTGTCACATCCTCAAAGAACTCCAGAAAGTTTGTTAAACAAGTCTTTCCTTTCATAAAGCCATGCTGATTTTGCTTGACTGCATTATGATTTTCCAAATGCCCTGCTACTGCTTCCTCAATGAAGCACTCCAGCATTTTCCCAACGACAAATGTTCGGCTAACTGGTATATAGTTGCCTGCTTTCTGTCTCACTCCTTTCTTGAATAGGGGTGACTCATTTGCGGTTTTTTTCAATCCGCTGGGACCTCTCCAGAGTCCAGGGAATTTTGGTATATTGCAAGCAATGCATGCACTATCTCTGTAGCAACTTATTTTAAGACCCTGGGCTGCAGGCATTCCGGTCCAGTGGTATTGTCATCTTTTATTCCCCTTATTTTATCAAGTACTTTTCCTTAGTGATAGTGATTGTCTTTAGTTCCCCATTCCATCTGGCCGCTTGATTATCCATTATTGGGATGTTGTTAGTGTCATCCATCATGAAGAATGATACAAAATATTTTTTCACAGACTCTGTCATTTCCCCGTTCCGCATTATTAATTCTTCAGTCTCATCCTCTACGGGACCAACGTTTACATTATCAACTCTATTCCTTTTTATATTCCTATTGAAGCTCTTACTAACTGTTTTAATATTTCTTGCCAGATTACTCTCATAATTCATCTGCTCTCTCTTTGTAAATTTTTTTAGTCATCCTTGGCTGGTTAATAAAAAAAAATCAATCCTCTGACCTCCCACCAATCTTAGCAATATTGTATGCCTTCGTTTTCAATTTGGTACCATCCTTTACTTCCTTATTAGAGACGGATGGTGCTCCCTTCTCTTAAGATCTTTCTCTCTCACTGGAATATATTTTTGTTGAGAGTAATGAAATATCTCCTTCAATGTCCACCATAGCATTTCAACTGTCTTAACCTTTAATTTATTCTTCACGTCCACTTTAGCCAATTCTGCCCTCATGCCATTGTAATTGCTTTTGATTAAGATCAGGACATTTTTTTGATATACAACTTTGTCACCCTCCAAATAAATTTCAAATTCAAGCATGCTATGACCACTCTTTCCTAGAGGATCCTTTATTATGAGATGAGTTCTTAATTCTGCCTCATTACACAGTACCAGATCCAAGATAGCCTGCTCCCTATTTAATTCCATTACATACTGTTCTCGGAAACCATCCCGGATGCATTCTATGAACTCCTGCTCAACGCTACCATGGCCAATTTGATTTGTCAAAACAATATGGAGATTAAAATCTATCATGATTATTACCGTACCTTTTTTACAGGCCTCCATTATTTGTTGATTTTTAATCAGTCCCAGAGTATTGCTATTGTGAATGCTCTTGAGAGGATGCAGAGGAGAATTACCAGAATGTTTCAGGGGGTGAGGTATGTTAGCTACAAGGACAAGTTAGAAAATCTGGATTTGTTTTCATTCGATCAAAGGAGGTTGAGGGGTGATTTGATAGAGGTGTACAAGATTATGACCGGCTTGGATAGGCAATATGGGGAAAGGCTGTTCCCACTACTTGATGCAACAAGGACTAGGGGACACAGATGCAAGGTTTTGGCAAGAGATACAGGGCGGATGTGAGAAAAAAAACAATCTTCCACAGCGAGTGTTGAGAACCTGGAACTCGCTGCCGACGGAAGTGGTGGAAGCGGAGACACCAATGTTTTTCAGGGGAAACTGGATAGGCACTTGAGGGAAGTAAGTTTGCAGGGCTACGGGGAAAGAGCGGGGGAAAGGGACTGACTGAATTGCTCTACAGAGGGACGGCACGGACTCGATGGGCTGATGGCCTCGTTCTGTGCAGTTATGACTCTATGACTCTATGAGGAGGGGTTCAAGTATAGATTCCTGGGAGGGGTGTGCACTAGAGGGAACGGTGCGGGAGCGGGAAGAAAAGCCATTGCAGGTGATTCGGTGGCTACTATTAGAGAGATAACAATGGAACCGGAGTGTTGCAGTCACACCCAGCTGGACGACGGTGGAGAGGCGTTGTAGGAAGATGGAGTGCTCAATCGATTCAAAGGCTGCAGGCAGGTCGTGAAGTGCGAGGAGAGAGAGTTTACCTTTGTGACAGTCACAAAGGATGTCTTTTGCGATTTTGATAATAGCCGTTTCGGTATTGTGGCAGGAGCAGAAACTGATTGAATTCTGATAATCTGTATGGCCCCATACAAAACTGGCAGGATTCCATAGAATGCGAATCTTCATACACAACTTGCAGAATCCTAATACACTCTAACACCCCATACATTATTTGCAGGTACCTGTTAATTTTTGAAACACCGTGCACACCTGACAGGGTACCGATTTACAGTGAAGCACCATATATAACTTGCTGGTTCCTGATACACTGTGAAACCCCATACACACCTGGCAGGATCCTAATACACTGTAAAACCTTTGCACACCTGGCAGGATCCTGATGCACTGTGAAACCCCATAGACACCTGGCAGGATCCTGATGCACTGTGAATCCCCATACTCACCTGGCTGGATCCTAATACACAGTGAAATCCCATAAACACCTGGCAGGATCCCGATACACTGTGAACCCTTGCATATCTGGCATTATCCTCATAATTGAGAGGTCGCACAACACCAGGTTATAGTCCAACAGTTTTATTTGAAATCACAAGCTTTCGGAGCTGTCGATCGCCCCTTCCTCAGGTGAAGTAGTAAAGAAATACAGACTCGATAAAGCATATATAGATAGAGAACAATGCATGTGTACCTTACAATTGCAGACAACTAAATTAAATCATCCTGACTATCTGCCGAGGTGTGATAAAGTTAATCAGGTCAGCCAGGAAGGTACCACTTCAAAGACATAGCAAGATACAACTGAGAAAATGAGGTGGAGTCGCAGGGGGTCTAACGTGTCAAAAGCTGCCGTCTGTATGTAAAATGATAAGCTGTAATTTTTTTTACTTTTTTACTGGGAAAATTTTTACTTTATTACTGGGAATCACATCTGTGAACAAGCCAACGACGACTCGAGTCCGGATCACGACATGTATCGTGACATAAACCCAAGATCCCGGTTGAGACCGTCTTCATGAGTGCTGAACTTGGCTATCAGTTTCTGCTCGATGATTTTGCGCTGTCGTGTGTTCCTAAGGTTGCCTTGCCTCGGATCTGCGGGTAAGCGTTCTCCAAGGCAACCTTAGGAACACACGACAGCGCAAAATCATCGAGCAGTAACTGATAGCCAAGTTCCGCATTCATGAAGACGGTCTCAACCGGGATCTTGGGTTTATGTCACGATACATGACGTGATCCGGACTCGAGTCGTCGTTGGCTTGTTCACAGATGTGATTCCCAGTTAAAAAGTAAACATTTTCCCAGTAAAAAAGTAAAAAAAAATTACAGCTTATCGTTTTACATACAGACGGCAGCTTTTGACACGTTAGACCCCCTGCGACTCCACCTCATTATCTCAGTTGTATCTTGCTATGTCTTTGATGTGGTACCTTCCTGGCTGACCTGATTAACTTTATCACACCTCGGCAGATAGTCAGGATGATTTAATTTAGTTGTCTGCAATTGTAAGGTACACATGCATTGTTCTCTATCTATATATGCTTTGTCGAGTCTGTATTTCTTTACTACTTCACCTGAGGAAGGGGCGATCGACAGCTCCGAAAGCTTGTGATTTCAAATAAAACTGTTGGACTATAACCTGGTGTTGTGCGACCTCTCAATTTTGTCCACCCCAGTCCAACACCGGCATCTCCGCATTATTATCCTCATACACTGTGAAGCCTTTGCACACCTGGCAGAATCCCGAAACACTGTGAAACCCTTGCAAACGTGGCAGGATCCTGATAAAATGTGAAACCCGATACACACCTGGCAGGATCGCCATATACATTAAAAACCCTTAATATTATGACAGGATCCTGATATACTTTTAAACCCTAATATATTTCGCAGATTCCCGTTACAATCAAAACCCCAAACACAAATGACAGGTTCCTGATAAACTGCAAAGCCTCATACATACCTGGCAGGATCCTGATACAGTGTGAAAACCATAAACACCGAGCAGGATTTTAATACAATGTTGAATCCGAAGATAACTGATATGATCCCTACAAAATTTGAAAGCCCATACATTCATGGCATTTTCCTGATGCACTATGAATCCCCAATCACACCGGCAGGATCCCAAAAACTGTGAAACCTGGTACACAGATGTCAGGATCCTGATACACTGTGAATCCGCATACACACCTGACAGGATCAAGATTATCTGAAACCCAGTACACACCTGTCAGGATCCTGATACACTGAGAAACCCCATAAACATATGTTTCGATGCTGATACACTCTGAAACAAAATAAAGAACTCAAAAAAAATCAAAAATGAGTATTCTGTTCACTGTGATTAGCGATATTCTTAGATTCATTCAAAATAATCGTGTTTACTATTATGAAGGAGTCAAATTCTCAAAAAATAACTATTATCCATTACAAGTCCATTTATTAAAATAAAGGGATGAAATATATTGTACGCGTGAAAGAACATTTAATTAATAATAAACCGTGAAAGTCACCTGATTTCCTTGAGATTCACTGGATGAGATGGCGAAATGACGAAACAGAATTTTCAGTCAATCTGTTGGCCTGTTCGTCATCCTAATTATCGTTACTCAGGTCCAGCTCCGTCAGTGAACCATTTACACGGAGAGCAGAGATTATACTTTCCATACAATCATCTGAGAGGTAGTTAGATTTTAACCTGCAGTGATCGAAAAATAAATAGAGATAATATAAAAAAACTCACTCATGTTAAAATAGTCACCACTTGCAAATAATTTTGTGTTGGAGATGCAAAATTCCGGGGGAATCCAGTTCCTGATGTTTGTACGCTCTCTCCCTTTCTAGATTAATTCCTTCTTAAAGTTACTTGAACAGAGAGATTTTCTGATCATCAATAACCCAGACATTTTTATCCAGAAATATCCTTCTGGTGGTGCTGTTCAATATTTTAAACACAACTACTCACTCCAGTCTCTTTATTTTACAATCATTTTTCTTCAGAACTGCAGAGAGCCGTTTCATTCCCGAATCTCCCAGTTTATTCTCATTGAGTCTAAATACAAAATCGAAAAACTCAGTAAAGAATATGGAATGATGCATCAAGCAGAAAATATTGCTAATTAATTAGTATATCTAACGTGGGGTACGTTGTGCACATCGAAGTCTCGAATATAGGACACGCAATTCAACTTCCATTCTATGACTTGCATTAAGTTAATTGTATATAGCGCATGCGGTATATTCAGTGACCAGCAGAGAATGTGGTTGCTTAACCCGGAAGATCCTCTAACGCCCGAGGTCAAAATGTAAGCACACATTATGAAACGTATACATGTAAATTAAGCAATGAGGAGTTGGCGGTTTAAATGCTGTAAACTTCTGGTCTGCAACGAAGATAAATTCACTACAAATGTCTCTCAGGGAATGATTCTCTTTATTCAATAAAGTACATTTAAGGTAAATATGGGGACCGTACCCCCGACCTTGTCATTATTTTAGGAAATGTATCTTTTCGATGCTTTGAGGTTCACAAATACACTAAATTACTGCCCAAAACACACAGGATTTTCTGAGAACTTCATTGGAGCACCAATGAGGCTGATTGTAACATATCACTCGAATATGTAGAAAAATAGGTGGAGCAATATTCAACATCATATTCTTTTCATCCCGGCCTCTGATCATGCCTTAACATAGCAGTGCCTCTGGAAAGAGTGCTCAGAGTTTGAGGAAGAGCAGACGAGAACACATATCTAATTGTCTCAATTGGCATCAGTGAGCTCAACAATAAAGTTATTGATTCGGCAAATCCGTTCTGTCGGAGAATTTAGAATTTTCCAAAAGCTTGTAATTTAATTAAACTGCCAAATTAAAGCAATTTTCTTTGTTTTTTTGTTTAACACAAAGCTAAATATTTTCTTAATGACCAGGTACCAATGGCAGTTACGGGAGGACAAAGATTTAAGTGAATTGGCAAACAGAAACAGAGGTGAGATGGGAAGAATTTGCTTTATGCAGCAAGTTGATAGGAGTTGCAATGCAGTGCCTGAAAGAATTGTGGAAGCAGATTCTATCGTTCCTTTCAAAAGGGAATTCGATAAATACATGAATGGGAGTTAATTGTAGGGCTATGGGGAAAGAGCAGGAAAGTGGGCCTAATTAGAGAACTGTTTGGCAGTGCCGGCATGTGTATGATAAGCTGAATGACCTTCTTCAGTGCTGTAAGGTTCTGTGAAATTGCGATTTTTTCTGAAAGTAATCGAACATATGATGGTCTTATATCCCACTGGTTAATTCAGAGTCCCAGATGGTACAAAGAGTGCGCTAAATTCGGATGTGATGTTGTTAACATCCATTCTGATCACTTTAAATAAGCAGCACAAAGCTTCCAGGTATTTCTGCAACAGAAACACCAATGCCGTCTCTTGCCATTCCACTGAACACATTGGAGTGAGAGAATGTGCTTATTAATGGGACAAATCGAAAATAGGTTTTGCTTTTCACCAATATTTTCCCACATACCAATAAAACAGTTGCTGTTTCTAATGCAATTGTAACTATTTCTACGCAATACCTGAGTATTTTACAGTAATACAAAAAAAAATACAGCAGATGCCGGAATATCTCTTAATTTCTCTCAACCTCTTCCGCCTTCTATCCTATCACTGAACTTCCCTTTTGTTCTTTCCTCCCCTCTCCTCTTTCCCAGCCTCTACACTTGCTTAAAAATCTGTTCCATTTCGTGTTTTTTTACAGTTCTGAAGAAAGGTCATCGACCTGAAACGTTAACTCTGTTTCTCTCTTCACAGATGCTGCCTGACCTGCTGAGTTTCTACAGCAGTTTCTGTTTTTAATCCGGAATCTTTTACATTTGTGCATCATGGGCTCCAGCTGACGGATCCCTTCATCTTGTACATCGCAAGTGTCCATATTCTGCTCTTCCATGACTTCAACGGCCACGAACGTGGTTGAAAGAATCGCACAGTCACAAGGTTTAAGAGGACATTGTTTGAAAATTACTTTCTTTAGCGGTGTTAATGCGGCCTGCATCAGGTCTGTGTCTCCGAAAACACGAAAATAATCCAATATTTTTAAGAACGTCCATTGGGTTTGCCCTTCTTCTAAGTTTTTAACACGCGTGTTGAAATATTTTTCGAGCCAAAGCAACAAACTAGCGATTGTTTCAGAAGGAATTGGACCCAATTTCAGCTCAAGCTGACAAGTTGAATAGCGTGAGCAAACAACAACAAGAAACCGTGAAAATGTCTTAAAATTGTCGTCAGCGCACGGTAATCCGTTATCGAGCAATCGTGTCAGTCCATTTCCTGCTGGACTTTATGCAAGAGCAGCGAGAAAGTCCTGCATAACGCAGTGAGTGAATGTGTAGACAACAGTACACATGTCTTTGTCTGGAATCTCCATCATAAACGCACAGATAAGATTAGGAAGTTCGATTATGTGGCGATTGAATTGGTCTGACTTAATCAAAACGGTTTTGTTGCAAACTCCCTTGTCGGCTAACTCGCCCAAATTTAAGCAACATGTCGCGAGAGTTTAACGCGTCACAAACGCATCTCTCCAAAAGGACAGTGACGTAACTGGATAACACCCGTGTGCTGGTTGAGAAAAACAATGGTCTCTCCCTCACTCCTTGTGACCGGCGTGACTCTAATAGCGAATCGAGGACCGAGCAGTACAGGGCATTATTGCACATGGTGGACAACATCTTATTCTGCTCAATGTACTCGATTACATCTGTCCCAAATTGTTCATCTACAAAATAACGACGAAAGTATTGTTCAATTTTCTCAGAGGTGAAACGCTGGATTTCGACCGACAAATTTATGTTTGCCTTTCCCGCTGACTCCAGTTTCCACGGCCGGCTTGTGATCAGCACTGAGCAGCCTTTCAGCAACTCTCCCTGTATGAGGCAGCGCACGATGTCTGAAACTTCACAGCAGCACTCGGGATCGAAACACAGATTTTTGGGGTCGTTGTTTCTCTGATTATCGGTGAAATCAATGGTTTGCTCAAATTGATCTAAATCATCAAACATAAAGTAATATTTCCGTGCTGTTTGCAGAAAAGTTCCAAATCATTTTCGAAATCGGGGTAGGAATCCAGGTTCAGGCTATTTAGACATGTTTTTCAGTTTATTGAATTAAATTGTCGAACCTTAAAAGGAAAGACACATCTAAACTGTTTGTATATTTTCCCAGCGGCCCAATCACGGATTATCTTCTGTATCATGGTGCTTTTCCCACACCCCGAGGCCCCAATTACTGCAGTTGTCCCAGACCTGCCTGTTTTAGCGAAACTCAACAATTGATCTATTTGAATTTCTTACAGTTCGTTATCGATGTTTTTTCTCTGTAATTCTTCACGCTCTCTACCTCGGGCCTTCAGTTTATTTTCCACCTGTCTCCGCTCATGCAGAGAAGCAACAATCGCTATATTAGTGTATTTTTCATCCAGAAAAAATCTTCGATATCTTTGTTTTACTACAGTGGTTTTGACTGTCAGTTTCTCATTCTGTTTGCAGAGGGTATCTTTGTGCTGTAGTTCCATCTCTTGAATATGATCAACGTCATTTGTGTAGTCATTGTAATTCAGGAGACACATATTTAACAGATCAGTTCTATGAAGGACAAACTAATCGTCAAGAAATAAAAGGTCTAAAATGGTTCTGAACAATGAGTCAGCCTGTAGTCATTTTAAACTTTAGTGCCCAGACACTCATAGAAATAAGCACAATAGCCGTACACATCATAAATTTCTGAAGTACCAGGAAACAAGCTTGAGGATAGTGGGCCGTCTGCTGTTGGTCATTGAGATTCTGCGAATAAAGGTTTCTAAATTACGACAGTAATTGCAGAAGTCGATCTTGGTAAATTGCTGGTATTTAATCTTCACAGGACAATATGCGTTATGAATGTCCCCTCCTTTCGTCATGTAACAAACAATGTTGTTATGTCACGGATCACGGCAGCAAATGTCTTCCGTCATTTTATTCTAACCCGGGGATTCCATTGTTTTATTCTGCTGCTCAATGCTTTAACCGTCAGACACATTTTAGTGGCCAGCAGAGATCGCAGGAGACTCTTGGGTCACAGCAGTGGGGAGAGTCCCAGAGACCCAGAGATTAAGAGACGAAGAAAATCCATTATTTTACTGTATGTTATACCTTTGAATTTGCTACTCTTATGGTCAATCTTTATGGTGTATTCTATATGGAGGCGAAATAGTTTTTCGGGTATCAGTAAGCATTACCACTTAGTTTTGTCCTAAAAATGCCATTCTCTTCATATTCTACATAAATAAAATATGTGTATGTCTGTATATATGTTATATATATATATATACATACATCAACACATACATAATATATATATATAGGTAAAAAGCACAGACATGCATATATTTGTTTTCAAAATACAGAAAAAATGGCATATTTGGGACTGAAGTGGAGATTTCATACATCCATGAATACCAGTAATTTTCAGATTGACACCTCCGCTTCAAATAGTTAAACACATTAGGAGACCAGAGCACGGCACAAATTGCACCAACTTCAAGCCGCCCGATACTCAGATCCATTGGTCAATGGAAGGCAACATGGACCGAGCGCATAACGGGCGGCAGATGTAATAAACCGCGTTTTACTTCCCGCCAAATTCGAATTTCACCCATAATGTTTTAATCTAACTAATCTCAAAATACGTCCCGCTCAGTCACCAACCTTCTCAGGGGCAATTTGTGTTGGGCAATAAATGCTGGCCTTGACAGCGACGCCCACATCCCTTGAATGAATGAATAAATATATATTTATATGGAAGCGTATGTCATTAAAATGAACCTATAACTGTTCTAGACGATGATCTGAGACTACAGATTATATTTAATGCCTTGGAATCAGCAGATGCTGTTGAACAATTAACATTAGTCGTGACTTTCATATGTTTGCCTAAAGAGCTAATATATAATATATAGCGATTCAAAGAATGAAGCGGTAAATGATGCACCTTTCTTGCTTTCTTTCTATCTTTCTTCTTTCTGTCTTTCTTTCTGTCTTTCCTATGGTCTTTCTGTCTCGTGAACCTTCGTTGCACTCCCTCTATTGCAAGTATATCCTACCTTAGGTAAGGAGACCAAAATTGTAAAAAGTCCTCCAGGTTTGGTCTCAACAAGGCCCTATATAATTGGAGTAAGACTTCTTTACTCCTGTACTCAAATTCTCCTGTAATGTAGGCCAGCAAACCATTTGCCTTCCGAATGGCTTGCTGCACCTGCACATTCACTTTCAGTGACTCATGTACAAGGATACCCAGTCCCTTTGAGCATCTGCATTCCCCAATCTTTCACCATTTAGGAAACACTCTGCCTTTATTTTTTTTCAACCAACGTGTATAGCTTTATATATATCCACATTATATTCCATCTGCCATGTTCTCGCCCATTCACTGAGCCTGTCGAGATCCCATTGAAGCCTCTTCATAGTAAACGTTTCATTTAGATTACTCTTCGTCAGGACTGGAAAATGCTGGAGATCGAACTGGTTTTAAAGCAAGTGTAGGAGCAGGGAAAGAGGTGAGGGGAGGAAAGAACAAAAGGGAAGGTCTGTGAAAGGATGGAAGGCTGCAGATATTAAGAGGCATTATGAGATGGTGCAAGGCAAAGAGCGATGGTAATGGAGCAAGTTAAGAAACAAAAGATCGCTCTAGATGGAAGGCAGGAGATATTAAGAGACATTAAGAGAAATTAAGAGATGGTGCAATGCAAAACGAGATGATAATGGGACAAGTTACGAAACAAAAGATGTCTTTAGATGAACTGTAAAAAAAATCTATCAATCTCTCCTGCCTTCCGTCTAGAGCTATCTTTTGTTTCTACCATGTCCTATTACCATCTCCCTTTGCCTTGCACCATCTCTTAATGTCTCCTGCCTTCCACCTAAAGCCATCTTTTGTTTCTTAACTTGACCCATTACTATCTCCTTTTGCCTTGCATCATCTCTTAATGTCTCTTAATCTCTCCTGCCTTCCATCTTATCACAGACCTTCCCTTTTGTTCTTTCCTCCCCTCCCCCTTTCCCTGCCCTTCACAGAATCACAGAATCCCCACAATGCAGATAGAGGCCATTTCAGCCAATCGAGCCTGCACCGACACATATGCCACCAACCCCACGTATTTAATCCCCCCTAACACTAAAGGTCAATTTATCATAGCCAAATCAACCTAACCCGCACATCTTTGGACTGTGGGAGGAAACCGGAGCACCCGGAGGAAACCCACGCAAACACGGGGAGAATGTGCAAACTCCACACAGACAGTCACCCGCGGCCGGATTCGAACCCGGGATCCTGGCGCTGTGAGGCAACAGTGCTCACCACTATGCCACAGTATTGCTTAAAAACCTATTCGATCTCCAGCTTTTTCCAGTTCTGATGAAGAGTCGTCGACCTGAAACGTTAACTCTGTTTCTCTCTCCACAGATGCTGCCTGACCTGCTGAGTAATTCCAGAATTTTCTGGGGGTTTTTCAGGTTTCAAGCATACGCAGTTTTTTGCTTTTGTCCCAGAATAGTCTTACGTTCTCTCTTTTTGGTAATTTCTAACCAATCTGTCAGCTAATGGATTTCACCTACCTATATCATCTCTGACTCATGTTGTAATAGTATATTAAAACAAAAAGGTTACCAGTCCTCCTCTTCCAGTTTCCTCTCCTTACTAAAGACATTATAACCTAGAATATTTAAATCCTAATCCTGACCATCTTGCAGCGATATCTCAGTAATGGCCACCAAATCGCAGCCTCGAAGCTGTATGTCAGCCTCAATTTCACTCAATGTATTTCTTATACTTCAAGCGTTAATATATAAGACAGAATTTTGTCCAAAGGACCCTAACCTATCCTTCCACCCTGATGCTGTTTTTGATAAACTGTTAAACTGAACACGATTATTACTTGTCACGTCTCCTGTAACTACTTTAGTTGTTTCAGGATTCATTTCGTGTGTAGAATCTATATCACTCTTTGTGACCTGAAATTTGCTTTTGGACCTTTTTTTAAAAGAATGAACTATCATTTTTACTACTGTGTCCGACGTAGTCCTTCTCCCATGTATTAGTTTACAGTCATTTTATTCCGCCTGGTAATCATTTCCGCTAAGATTATCGGAAACCCAGTGCACACCTGTCAGGATCCTGTTACACTGTGAAACCCCATACACATATGTTAGGATGCTGATACACTCTGAAACAAAATACTCACCTGGTAGCATCGTGACACACTGTGAAACCCCAGGATTATCTGGCACGATCCCGAGAAACTGTGGAAAGTAACAGGGCAACCGGGCCCAATGGTACACCTCTTTCCTGTCCTAGTACTGTTGCTGATCTCCCACGAAATCGAACCCCACCTTCCCTTAAATACTCCTTTAGCCACGTGCTCATTTTCCTGGTCTATTTGTCCCGTTGCTGATTACTACGTGGCTCCGGTAATAATAATAAAATTAATACCCTTCATTTTCTGCGTTTTAATTTAGCTGTGAAGTCCTGATAATTATTCTGCAGGAATTTCTACACTTCCTAACCTATGTCATTGGTTCCGTCATAGACCACAACAACTGGATCTTCCCCTTACTTTCCAAATTCCTTTTCAGAAGCATGGAGCTAAACCTTAACCTGGCATCATGTAGGAAGCACATCCTTCGCGTCTCTAGATCGTGGCTACAGAGGATGCAATCTACCCCTCTAAATGTTGACTCCCTTATAACTATTAAGTTTCGAATCTGCTCCTCCCGTCTGCATAGATCAGCATTCTTGCTGTCCTTCCCGCATTCGTTCTCCTTGTCCTGACAGGAATCAAGCACATCATACCTGTTGCATTGGAGCCGGGGTCTGCGGACCGTCCTCCTCCATCTCCACTGAGTTCCGCATACCCTGCTAGCAGTCACACTCACCCCTGGTTACACAATGTCTGATCTCAGTGGGCCCATCCTCCCCGTGTGAAACACTGCCAGATATAACAGCACTCACCCTCCCGGGTTACACACTGTCTGATCTCAGTGGGCCCATCCTCCCCGGGTTACACACGGTCTGATGTCACTGGACCCATCTTCCCCGGGTTACACACTGTCTGATCTCACTGGGTCCATCTTCTACGGGTTACACACTGACTGATCTCAGCGGGACCAGCCTCCCCGGTTTACACAATGTCTCATCTCACTCGGCCCATCCTCCCCGGGTTACTCACTGTCTGATCTCACTGGGCAAATAGAAACACACTGTCTGATCTAAATGAGCACAACCTCCCCGGGTTACACACTGCCTGATTGACTGGGCCCATCCTCTCGGGTAACACACTGTGTAATCTCACTGGACCAATCCTCAACGGGAACACACTGTTTGGTCTCACTGAACCGATCCTCCCCGGGTTACATACTGTCTGATCTCACTGGGTCCATTCTCACATTGTTAAAAATTGTCTGATTTCATTGCGCCCATCGTCCCCAGGTTACACAGTGTCTGATATCACTGAGACAATTGTGAATTAGTTACACATTGTCTGATCTCACTGGGCACAGCATCCATGTTTTACACGCTGTGTGATTCCATTTTGCACATTTTCCATGGGTTGCACACTGTCTGATCTCACTGGGGCATCCTCCCGGGTAACACAGTTTCTGATCTCACTGGGGTCACCCTCCCGGGTTACACACTCTCTGTACTCACTGTGCCCATCCTCCCTGGGTTACACACTGTCTCCTCCCACGGGATCCATTCTCTACGGTTTACTCACTTTCTGCTCTCACATGGCCCATCCTATATGGGTTACACACTCTCTGATCTCACTTGGCGAATCCTCCCCGGGTCTGTTCCACTGGACCCATCCCCTACGTGGTACTCACTGTCTGCTCTCACTGGGCACATCCTCCCCGGATTGCACACTGCCTGGTCTCACTGGGCCCAACCTTCCCGTGTTACATACTGTCAATCTCAGTTAATCCATCCTCCCCGGGTAACACAATGTCTGATCTCACTGGGCCGATCCTCCCCTTGTTACACATTTTCTGATCTCACTGGGCCCATCCTCCCCGGATGACACACTGTCTGATCTCACTGGCAGCTTCCTCCCCGGGAGACACACTGTCTGATCTCACTGGAACCCTACTCCCCTGGTTAAACACTGTCTGATCGCATTAGGCGCATCCTCCCCAGGTTATACACGGTCCAATCTCACTCAGTCCATCTTACACGGGTAAAACACTGCCTGATCTCACTGGGCCCAACCTGTCCGGTTTACACACTGTCTGATCTCAGTGAGCCCATCCTCTCCAGTGAAAACACTGTCGGATTTCACTGTGCCCATCCTTTCCGGTTTAAACACTGTGCGATCTCACTGTACCAATCCTCGCAGGCGAACACATTGTCTGATCTACTGGGCCGATCCCCCCCGGGTTACACACTGTCTGATATGAGTGGGCCCATCCAATACGGGTTACACACTGTCTGATCTCACATGGCCCATTCTCCTCGGTTTACACACTGTCTGATCTCACTGGGTAAATCGTCCCAAGTTAACACAGTGTCTGATATAAATGAGCCCATCCTCCCCGGGTTACACATGTGCTCATCTCACTGGGTCCATCCTCTCGGGTAACACACTGTGTAACCTCACTGGACCAATCCTCAACGGGTTACAAATTGGCTGATCTCAGTGGGCCCATCCTCCCCGGATTACACACCGTCTGCTCTCACTGGGCCCATCCCCTACGGATGACACACGGTCTGCACTCACTGGGTCCATGCTCCCCGGATTACAAACTGTCCGATCTCATTGTGCACATCCACCCCGGTTTAAACACTGTCGGATCTCTCTGGACCCATCTTGCCCGGGTTACACACTGCCTGCTATCACTGGGCTCATCCTCTCCGAGTTAAACACTGTCTGATCTCACTGGCACCTTCCTCCCCGGATAAAAAACTGTCTTATCTCATTAGGCGCATCCTCCCCAGGTTATACACGGTCCAATCTCAATGGTTCCATTTTACACGGGTTACAGACACCCTGATTGGGCTGATACACCCCGGATTACACACTGCCTGATCTCACTGGGCCTAACCTCCCCGGTTTACACACTGTCTGATTTTACTGGGCCCATCCTCCCCCGTGAAAGCACTGTCGGATCTCACTGTGCCCATCCTCCCCGGTTTACACACTGTCTGATCTCACTGGACCAATCCTCCCCGGGTTACGCATTGTCTGATCTCACTGGGCCCATCCCCCCCGGGTTACACATTGTCTGATATCACTGGGCCAATCCTCCTCGGTTTACACATCGTCTGCTGTCACTGGGCCCATCCTCTACGGGTTATGCACTGTCTGATCTCACAGTGCCCTTCGTCACCGGGTTACACAATGTCTGATCTCAATGGCTCCATCCTCCCCGGATTACATATTGACTGATCTCACTGGACCCATCCTCCCCGGTATACACAATGTCTGATCTCACTGGAACCATCCACCCGGGTTACACCCTGTCTCATCTCACTGGAACCATCCACCCCGGGTTAAAAACTGTCTCATCTCACTGGGCCCATTGTCCCTTAGTTACACATTGTCTGATCTCACTGGGCAGCGCATCCATGGTTTACACGCTGTCTGATCTCAATGGGCCTAATCCTCCACGGGTTACACAAAGTCTGCTCTCATTTGGCCTAATCTCCCCGGGTTACTCACTGTCTGATCTGACTGGGCCCATCCTCTCTGGTTACATACAGTCCAATCTCACTGGGTCCATCCTCCCGGGTTAAACACTGTCTGATTTCAATGTACCCATCCTCGCCGTGTTATAGAATGACGATCTCATTAAGCCCATCAATCCCTTTGTTATACACTCTTTGATCTCAATCGCCCTATCCTGTCCCCCGGTTACAGATTGTCTGATCTCACTGGACCCATTCTCCCAGGTTTACAAAATGATAGGTCTCGTTGGGCCAATCCTCCAGAGGTTACACATTGTCTGAAATCACTGGTTCCATCCTCCCCGGTTTATACATTGTCTGCTCTCACTGGGCCCATCCACACCGGGTTACTCACTGTCTGATCTCACTGGGCTCATCCTCCCTGGATACACACTGTCTGATCTCACTGTGCCAAACTTCACAGGTTACATACTGTGCAATCTCACTGGGTTCAGCCTCCCCGGTTTACACAATGTCTGATTTCACGGTACCCATCCTCGCCGGTTTATAGATGGTGCGATCTTACTGAGCCCATCCTCCTCTTTGTTATACACTGTTTGCTCTAATTCGCCCTATCCTCCCCGGGTTACAGACTGTCTGATGTCACTGTGCCCATACTCCCAGGGTTACAAACTGATTGTTCTCGTTGGGCCCCTCCTCCCGGCGTTACACCTTGTCTGATCTCACTGGGTGCAACCTGCCCGGGTTACATGCTGTCTGATCTCACTGGGCCCACCCTCCCGAGGTTACACACGGTCTGATCTCACTGGACCCACCCTCCCAGAGTTACACACTGTCTGATCTCACTGGGTACAACCTCCCCGGAATGCATGCTGTCTGATCTCACTGTGCCCATCCTCCCGGGATTACACAGTATCTGATCTCACTGGGCCCATCCTGCCCGGGTTACACACTGTCTGATTTCACTGGGCCCATCCTCCCCGGGTCACACACTGTATTATCTCGCTGGGACCCTCCTCCCCGGGCTACACACTGTCTGCTCTCACTAGACTCATACTGTACGCGTCACACACTGTCTGCACTTACTGGACCCATGCTTCCCGGATTACACACCCTCTGATATCACTGGGCACATCCTCCCCGAGTTAGAAACATACATAGAAGATAGGAGCAGTAGTAGGCCATTCGGCCCCTCGAGCCTGCTCCGCCATTCGATGAGATCATGGCTGATCATCTAAACTCAGAACCCTGTACCTGCCTTCTCCCCAGATCCCTTGATACCTTTAGCTTTATGAAATATATCTAACTCATTCATGAATATATTTAATGACTTGGCCTCAACTAACTTCTGTGGTAGAGAATTCCACAGGTTCACCACTCTCTGGATGAAGCAATTCTTCCTCATTTCTGTCCTAAATGGCTTACCCCTTATCCTTAGATTATGACCCCTGGTTCTGGACTCTCCGAGCATCGGGAACATTCATCCTGCATTAGTTTGTCCAGACCTGTCAGAATTTTATATGTTTCGATGAGATCCCCTCTCATTCTTCTATACTCCAGCGAGTATAAGCCCAATCGACCCAATCTCTCCTCATAAGTTATTCCTGCCATCCCAGGTATCAGCCTTGTGAATCTTCGCTGAACTCCTTCCAAGGCGAAAACATCCTTCCTCAGATAAGGCGACCAAAACTGCACACAGTACTCAAGGTGTGGTCTCACCAAGGCCCTGTACAACTGCAGCAGGAAATCTCTGTTCCTATACTCAAACCTTTTCGCTATGAAGGCCAACACACCATTTGACTTCTACACTGCCTGCTGCACCTGCATGCTTACCTTCACTGGCTGATGCACAAGGACACCCAGGTCTCGTTGCACTTCCCCTTCTCCCAATCTATTGCCATTCAGATAATAGTCTGCCTTTCTGTTTTTTGAAACCAAAGTGGATAACCTCTTTTTTATCCACGTTATATTGCATCTGCCAAGCTTCTGCCCAATCACCCAACCTGTCCAAATCATCCTGGAGTTTCTCGGTATCCTCATCGCAGCACACACGCCCACCCAGCTTTGTGTCATCTGCAAACTTGAAGATCTTACATTTAGTTCCCTTATCTAGATCATTAATGTATATTGTGAATAGCTTTCTGATCTCACTGCGCCCATTCTACCCGGGTTACACACTGTCAGAGCTTACTGTGTCCATCCCCCCCAGGGTTAAACAATGTGTTTTCTCATTGGAACCATTCTCCCCTTATTACACACTGACCGACATCAATGGACCCATTCTTCCTTTGTTACACTTTGCATGGTCTCACTGGGCTCATCCTCTCTTGGTTGCACACTGTCTGGTCTCCCTGGTACCATCCTCCCCGGTTTAAACACTTTCTGATCTCCCTGGGCCTATCCTCCCTGGGTTACATACTGTCGGATCTCATTGGACTCATCCTCCCCGGTTGAAAACAGCCTAATCTTACTGGGCCCTTTATCCACGGATTACACACTGCTTGATCTCACTGGGCTCATCCTCCAGGGTTACACACTGGCTGATCGCACTGGGACCATCCTCCCCGGGTTAAACCATTTCTGATATCACTGGATCCATCCGCCACGGATTACGCATTGTCTGATCTCACTGGGCCCATCCTCTCCAGTTACAGGCTTTCTGATCTCACTGGGCCAATCTTCCCCAGGTTACATACTGTGCAATCTCACTGGGTCCAACCTCCCCGGGTTATAAACTGTCTGATCTCACTGGGCACAATCTCCCGGGGTTACACACTGCCTGATCTCACTTGTCCCATCCACCCCGGGTTACACACTTTCTGATCTCACTGTGCTGATCCTCCATGGATACACACTGTGTTATATCACTGGGGCACTCCTCCCCGGGTTACACTCTGTCTGCACTCACTGGCCACATCCTCCCCGGTTTTCACACTCTCTGATCTCAGTGGGAACATTCTCCCCGTGTTTCCACTTTCTGATCTCACTGGGCCCATTCTCCCCGGGTTACACACTGTCAGATCTTACTGGGTCCATCCTCCCCGGGTTAAACAATGTGTGAACTTATTGGACCCATTCCCCACTGGTTACACACTGTCCGATCTCAATGGGTCCATTCATTCTTTGTAACACTTTGCCTGGTCTTACTGGGCCCATCCTCCACTAGTTACACAATGTCTGGTCTCACTGGTCCCATCATCCCCCGGTTGAAAACAGCCTTATCTCACTGGGCCCATTAACCACGGGTTACACACTGCCTGAGCTCACTGGACTCATACTCCAGGGTTAGACACTTGCTGACCTCACTGGGTCCATCCTCCCCAGGTTACATAATGACTGATCTCACTGGGCCCACCCTCCCTGGTTAACACAATGTCTGTTATCACTGGACCCGTCCAGCTCGGGTTACACACTGTCTGATCTCAGTGGGCCTCTCCTCTTCGGTTACACGCTTTCTGAACTCACTCGTTCCATCCTTCCCGGGATTACACACTGTCTGATCTCTCTGGGTCTATTCTCCATAGGCTACATACTGTCCAATCTCATTGGGTTCGTCCTCCATTAGTTACACACGGTCTGATTAAACTGCACCCATCCTTCCCGGGTTATAGACTGACCGATCTCACTGAGTCCATCCTCCCCTTTGTTATACACTGTTTGGACTCATTCGTCCTATCCTCCCCGGGTTACAGACTGTCTGACCTCACTGGGCCTATTCTCCAAGGGACACAAAATGATTATTCTCGTTGGGCCCATGCTCCCGTGGTTACACACTGTCTGATCTCACAGGGTCCATTCTACCTGTGTTACATACTGTTTGATATGAGATGAGGTCCTAAAAGCTGAATAATGGGAGTTGGGAGGTAAATTTAAAAATAGGACCTCAAAGGTAGTAATCTCAGGATTGCGACCAGTGCCACGTGCTAGTCAGAGCAGAAATAGAAGGATATTTCAGATGAATACGTGGTTAGAGGAATGGTGCAAGTGGTAGGGATTCAAATTCGTGGGACATTGGAACCGGTTTTGGGGGAGGTGGGACCAGTACAAACTGGACGGTTTGCACCAGGGCAGGACCGGGACCGATGTCCTAGGGTGACAGTTTGCTAGTGGTGTTGGGGAGGCCTTGAAATGAAATGGCAGGGGGTTGAGAACCTGTGGAGGGATACAGAGGTTAGGGAAGCAAGGAAAGAAGCAAAAGACTGGAAGGAGAAAAGCAGAAGTGGAAGTCAGAGAAATCAAGGGTGTAAATGAAACATGACCACAGTAAACAATAAATCTAAAAGGTCTAAGAGTGTTAAAAACAAGCCTGAAGGCTTTGTGTCTAATGCGAGGAGCATTCGTAGTAAGGTCGATTAATTAGCTGTGCAAATAGATGTAAACGGAAATGATATATTTGGGATTACGGAGACATAGCTCCAGGGTGACCAAGGCTGGGATTTAACATCCAGCGGTATTCAATATTCAGGAAGCACAGGCAAAAAGGAAAAGGAGGTGGGGTCACATTGCTGTTTAAAGTGGAGATTAACACAATAGTAAGGAAGGATATTTACTCTGATGATGTGGAATCTGTATGGGTAGAGCTGAGAAAAACCAAGGGGCAGAAAACGTTGGTGGGAGTTGTATACAGAGCCCCAAACAGTAATGCTGAGCTTGGGGATGGCATTAAACGGGAAATTAGAGACGCGTGCAATAAGGGCACAGCAGTTATCATGGGTGACTTTTTCTTCATATAGAGTGGGCTAACCAAATTAGTAACAATACTGTGGAGGAGGAATTCCTAGAGTATATACGGGATGGTTTCCTGGAACAATATTTCGAGGAACCAACTAGAGATCAGGCCATCTTGGACTGGGTATTATGTAGTGAGAATGGATTAATCAGTAATCTTGTCGTGCGAGGACCCTTGGGGAGGAGCGATCATAATATGATATAATTTTTCTTTAAGATGCAGAGTGATGTAGTTGGCTCAGAGACTAGTGTATTAAATTTGAATTAAGGAAACTAAGATGGAATGAGGCGCGAGTTGGTGAGGATTGATTGGGGAACGTTCCTTAAAAGGTTGACGGTGGAGATGCAATGGCAAACATTTAAAGATCGCATGGATGAACTACAAAATTTGCTCATCCCTCTTCGGCCTAAAAATAAAACAAAAAAGGTGACACAACCGTGGCTAACATGGGAAATTAGGGATAGCATAAGATCCAAGCAGAGGACTTATAAATTGTCCAGAAAAAGCAGCAAACTTGATGATTGGGACCAGTTTAGGATTCAGCAAAGCAGGACAAACGGTTCAATTAAGAGGAGGAAAATAGAGTATGAGAGTAAGTTTTCTAGGAACATAAAAACTGACTGTAAAAGCTTCTATACATCTGTGAAGAGAAAACGATTGGTGAAGTCAAGCATAGGTCCCTTGCAGTCAGAATCTGGGGAATTTATAATGGGAACAAAGAAATGGCAGAGAGATTCAATACATACTTTGTTTCTGTCTTCACAAAGGAGGACACAAATAAACTCCCAGAGATTTTGGGGAACAAAGGTTCGAATGAGAGGGAGGAACTGAATGAAATCAGTATTTGTAGGGCAATGGTGTTAGGGAAATTGACGGGATTGAATGCCAATAATTCCCCAGGGGCTGATAATCTACATTCTAGGTTACTTAAAGAAGGGTCGCAAGAAATAATAGATGCATTGCTGGTCATCTTCCCAAATTCTATCGACTTTGGAACAGTTCCCATGGATTGGAGAGCAGCTAATGTAACCCCACTATTTAAAAAAGGGGGTAGAGAGAAAACGGGGAATTATAGACCAGCAAGCCTGACATCGGTAGAGTGGAAAATGCTAGAGACCATTATAAAAGATGTAATAGCAGAGCACTTGCAAAACAGTGACAGGATCGGACAAAGTCAACATGGATGTACAAAAGGTAAATCATGCTTGACTAATCTACTGGAATTTTTTGAGGACGTAACTAGTAGAGCAGATAAAGGAGAACCAGTGGATGTGGTGTATTTGGACTTTCAGAAGTCTTTCGATAAGCTCCCGCATAAGAGATTAACGTGCAAAGTTAAAGCACATGGGATTGTGTGTAAGGTACTAACTTGGATAAACAACTGGTTGGCAGACAGGAAGCAAAGAGTTGGAATAAACATGTATTTTTCCGAGTGGCAGGCAGTGACTAGTGGTTTACCGCATGAATCGGTGCTAGGACACCAGCTATTCACAACATGTATTAATGATCTAGACGACGGAACTAGATATAACATCTCCAAGTTTGCAGACGACACAAAACTGGGTGGGCGTGTGGGCTGTGAGGAGGATGCAGAGAAACTCCAGAATGATTTGGGCACGTTGGGTGATTGGACAGATGCATGGCAAATGCAGTATAATGTGTATAAATGCGAGGTTCTCCACTTTGGTGACAAAAAGAGAAAGGCAGATTATTATCTGAACGGCAATAGATTGGGAAAAGGGGAAATACAACGAGACCTGGGTGTCCTTGTGCACCAGTCGCTGAAGGTAAGCATGCAGGTGCAGTAGGCGGTTAAGAATTCAAATGATATGTTGGCCTTCATAGCGAGAGGATTCGCGTACAGGAGGAAGGATGTCTTGCTGCACTTGTACAGGGCCTTGGTGAGACCATACCTTGAGTATTGTGTGCAGTTTTGGTCACCTTATCTGAGGAAGGATGTTCTTGCCATGGAGGGAAAGCAGCGAAGATTCACCAGACTGATACCTGGGAAGGCAGGAATGATGTATGAAGAGAGATTGTTTCGATTAGGCTTATATTCGCTATAGTTCAGAAGAATGAGAGCTGATCTCATTGAAACTTATAAAATTCTAACAGGACTGGACAGACTAGATGCAGGAAGGATGCTCCCTTTGGCGGGGGCGTCCCGAACCCGGGGTCACGGTCTAAAGTTAAAGGGTAAGCCATTTAGGACTGAGATGAGGAGGAATTACTTCACCCAGAGAGTGTTGAAACTATGGAATTCTCAACCACAGAAGGCAGTTGAGGTCAATTCACTAAATATATTCAAGAAGGAGTTAGATATATTCCTTAAGGCTAAGGGGATCCAGAGATATGGGGAGAAAGCAGGGAGAGGGTACTGAATTTGGATGATCAGCCATGATCGCATTGAATGGCGGTGCAGGCTTTAGCGGCCGAATGTCCGGCTCCTGCAACTATCTTCTATATTTCGATGTTTCTATGATATCACTGGGCCCATCCTCCCCGGGTCATAAACTGACTGCTCTCACTTGGCAGTTCCTCCCCGGGTTATAAACTTTCTGCTCTCACTGGGCCCATCCTCCCTGGATTATACAATGTCTGATCTCACGGTATCCAACCTCCCATGGTTACACAATGTCTGATCTCACTGGACCCATCCTCCCTGGATTAGACACTGTCTGATCTCACTGGGCCCATCCGCCCCTGGTTATAAACTGTCTGATCACACTGGGCCCATCCACCCCGGGTTACATACTGTCTGGTCTCACTGAGCCCATCATCCCCGGGTTACACACACCCTGATCTCACTGGGCCCATCATGCCCGGAATTTAAACTGTGTGATCTCACTGGATCAATCCTCCCCGGGAATACACTGGCTGATCTCACTGTGCCCAACTCTCCCCGGGTTACACACGGTCTGATCTCAATGTGCCCATCCTCCACGTGTTACACACTGTCTCCTCTCACTGCCCAACCTCCCCGGATTATACACTGTCTGATCTGAATGGGCACATCTACACACTGTCTAGTCTCACTGGGCCCATCCTCCCCGGGTGACACACCATCTGCTCTCACTGGGCCCATCATCTACAGGTTACATAATCGCTGCTCTCACTGGGCACATCCTCTCCGGATTACACACTGTCTGTTCTCACTTGGCCCATCCTGCCCGAGTTACACACTGTCTGATCTCACTTGGCCCATCCTCCCCGTGTTACACAACGTCTGATCTCACTGGATATATCCTCTCCGGGTTACACACTTTCTGATCTCACTGTACCCACCCTCTAAGGGCTACACGCTGTCTGATCTCACGGAGCACATCCTCCCGGGTTACACACAGTCTGATCGCGATGGGTCCATCATCGCTGGGTTACAAAATGTCGGATCTCACTGGGCCCAAGCTCCGCGGGTTAAACATTGTCTGAACTCACTGGAACAATCCTCCAAGGGAACACACGGTCTCATTTCGCTGGGCATATAATCCCCTTGTTACACACTCTCTGCTCTCACTGGACCCATCGTCTGCGCCTTACACACTTGCTGCTCTCACTCTGCCTATCCTTCCCGGATTATACACGATCTGACCTCACTGTGCCCAGCCTCCCCGCGTTACACACTGTCATATTTAACTTGGTCCATTCTCTCCTGGTTAGACACTGCCTGATCTCACTGACCCATCCTATCTTTGTTACACCTTGTCTGTTATCACTGGGACCATCCGCCCCGTGCTACACACTGTCTGATCTCACTGGACCCATCATCCCCGCGTTACACACTGTCTGATCACAGTGGGTCCCTCCTCCCCGGGTTAAACACTGGCTGCTCTCACTGGACCCATCCTCAACGGCATTCACACTGTCTGCTCTCACTGGGCCCATATTCCGTCATTATACACTGTCAGATCTCACTGGGCCCATCCTCCCCGGGTTACAAACTTCCTGATTTCACTGGGCCCATCCTCCCCATGGTACACATTGTCTGATTTCAATGTACCGATCCTCCCCGGGTTACATACTGTCTGATCTCACTGGGCACATTTTCCCGGGGTTACAAACTGATTGTTCTTGTTGGGCCGATCCTCTCGGGATTACACATTGTCTGATCTCACTGGGCTCAACATCCCCAGATAATACACTGCCTGATCTCACTTGGCCGTTCCTCCCAGGTTACACAATGTCTGATCTCACTGGACCCATCCTCCACGGGATACACACTGACTGATCTCACTTGGCCCATTTTCCCCGGGTTACACACTGTCTGATCTAGAGATTAAGAGATTTTCTTTTACAGTTCATCTAGAGCCAGCTTTTGTTTCGTAACTAGTCCCATTATCATCTCGTTTTGCCTTGCACCATCTCTTAATTTCTCTTAATGTCTCTTAATCTCTCCTGCCTTCCATCTAGAGCGATCATTTGTTTCTTAACTTGCCCCATTTCCATCTCCCTTTGCCTTGCACCATCTCATAATGTCTCTTAATCTCTGCTGCCTTCCATCCTTTCACAGACCTTCCCGTTTGTTATTTCCTCCCCTCACTTCTTTCCCTGCCCCTAAACTTGCTTAAAGACCAGCTCGAACTCCAGGTTTTTCCAGTCCTGACGAAGGGTTATCCACCTGAAACGTTGACTGTGAAGAGGCTTCAAGTGGATCTCGACAGGTTCAGTGAGTGGGCGAGAACATGGCAGATGGAATATAATGTGGGTATATATAAAGCTATACACGTTGGTAGAAAAAACATAAAGGCACAGTATTTCCTAAATGGTGAAAGATTGGGGAATGCAGATGCTCAAAGGGACCTGGGTGTCCTTGTACATGAGTCACTGAAAGTGAATGTCCAGGTGCAGCAAGCCATTCGGAATGCAAATGGTATGCTGTCTTTCATTACAGGAGAATTTGAGTACAGGAGTAAAGACGTCTTACTCCAATTATATAGGGTTTTGGTGAGACCACACCTGGAGTACTTTTTACATTTTGTTCTCCTTACCTAAGGTAGAATATACTTGCCATAGAGGGAGAGCAAAGAAGGTTCACGAGATTGATTACTGGGATGGCGGGATTGTCGTATGAGAAGAGATTGAGTAAACTAGGCCTGTATTCTCATGAATTCAGAAGAATGAAAGGGGATCTCATTGAAGCATACAAAATTATTACAGTGTTTGATAGGGTCGATCCTGGGAGAATGTTTCCCTTTGCTGGGGAGTCTAAAACCAGTGCCACAGCCTCAGGATAAAGGGTAGGCCATTCAGGACTGAGATGAGAAGTAATTTATTCACACAGAGGGTGGTGAATCTTTTGAATGCTCTACCCCTGAGGGCTGTGGAGCCTCATTCAGTGGGTATATTCAACACAGAAGTCGATAGATTTCTGACTAGTAAGGGCATCAAGGGATATTGCGATAGGGCCGGTGAATGGAGTTGAGTAAACTAGGCCTGAAAACTAGGGAGTTGAGAAGATCAGCCATGATCTCATTGAATGGCGGAGCAGGCTCGAAGGGCCGTATGGCCTACCCCTGCTCCTAATTCTTATGTTCTTATGTTGTTATTTTCTAGCAAGGATTAGCCATCTTAACTTTCGGCCAAATGCAGGTAATGCACGGATTTATATGTAGTGGCCGAATAAATCACAGAATAACGATGCCAGTTAAATTGAAATATGTAACGTCACAAGGGATTGCTTACGAGACGTTTAAAAGACTAAACTTACCTCCAATGACACTGAGGTTATTTTCTTAAAATTGGGAAGTTGCAGCTTTAGCTAAGCAGCGTCACCTGGTGGCAGCAGCGAGCAGCTGTCGCAGTGAATTTGTGTTGATTCGCATTATAATTTGAACATATTGTAAAACCAGGTGAACTTCAGGTGGAGAACGGTAGATGCCTCATACCCTGGAATTCCCTCACGAAACGCCTCCGCTCCTAAAAACGCTGTCATTCCTTAAGCATCTGCTTGAAACCTACTTTTTTGACTGCACTCTTATTATATATTTCAATGGTCCGGATGTGTGTGTTCTCCTGTTAATTAAAATTTACTGCAGGCACCTTGGAGTAATTACTTATCCACGTTGAACGCGCTATATAAATGCTAGTTGTTCTTGATGGCAAATTGTCTTTCATTAATAAAGCTATCCCTCGCGGCTTTCTCCACCCCATCCGTTTGAGTTTTGTTCTCAGGTATATTCAATTGTGGAATTGTAAAAGCTAACATCATATTTTAGCTACATTGTTGATGATTGCTTGATTATTTTCTATTGATACGAATAACAATTACCCGAATGTTATTTTCTTGTACTCGGTGTATTGATATCCATTACGTTTAATGTGAGTGCCATTGGCTACACAAGATTTCAAATTTGGGTTCTATTATCCCAATTTACTTTTCTTTGTAAGAAAGAAGGAAATAAAGAAGGAAAGAAAGAAACAAAGACAGAAAGAAAGAAAAAAGAAAGACAGAAAGACAGAAAGACAGAGATGAAGAAAGAAAGACAGAAAGAAAGACAGAAAGAAAGAAAGATAGAAAGAAAGAAAGCAAGAAAGGTACATCATTTAGCGCTTCATTCTTTGAATCTCTATATATTGGCCCAAAAATTCGTGAGGAAGCCTTCGTGCGAGGGTAAGGCCTCCCCGCGATCTCTCACTGCGCGTTGGCTTTTTCAGTTCCAGCTCGCACGAACTTGATGTTCTGGACAGCTGCTGTGCAGTGCTTGCGTATCCCACCGGCGTAGTTAATTCGTGCGAGCTGTGGGATCACGTGACTCAGTTAGAGCCAATGGCAGCACAGCATCTTCCATTCATACCTTTCACATAAGTGCTGTGAAAGCTATGAATACTATAGCCACCCAAAAGAACCTCTAAACCTCAATTAAATTTAAAAAAAACATCACATTAATAAAATAAGTATAGTTAAATAAATTAACCATTTTAAATAAAAAATTAAATTTTTGAAAACATTTACAATCTTTTAAAAAGTTATAAAAATAAACTTACCTGTCTTTAACGTCTCTAAAAAAGATATACCTGTTAAAAAAAATTCAAAAGAATACTTAATTCACTACTTACCTTGTTAAAAGTGGGTCTTACTCCTCCTTTTTTTATGTGTAGAATCTTCCGTACTTACCTGCGCGTTGAAACCACTAAGTGCACTGCATGCGCGCAGCCTGTAGCGCGCACGCGGTTTACCTAGGACCCGCCCCCTTTTCCATTCACCAAGTGCCGGTTTTCAGCGCATGCGCAGTGCATGCAGAAAACCGGCAATTGGAGACAGAATACGCGAGAGTACGCACACTAATTTTTGTGCCATTATATATTGGCCTAGACATTCGCGTGGCCGGCTATAGTAAAATAAATTAACCACCTTAAACAAAAATTTAAATTTTTGAAAAAATTAAAATACTTTTTAAAAGTTATAAAAATAAACTTACCTTTCTTTAAAGTATCTAAAAAAGATAAACCAGTTGAAAAAATATTACAATTATACTTTATTAACTACTTACCTTGTTCAAAAGGTGTCTTACGCCTCCTTTTTATTAGCGTAGAATCTTCAATACTTACCAAAATTACAACAGAAAACGCTGGAAAAACACAGCTGGCGAGGCAGCATCCCTGGAGAGAGAAACAGAGTTAACTTTTCAGGTCGAGACCTTTCATCAGAACTGGGAACAGCAGGAAATCAAACAGATTTAAGGCAAGGATAAACCTTGAAACGTTAACTCTGTTTCTCTCTCCACGGATGCTGCCTCGCCTGCTGAGTTTTTCCAGCGTTTTCTGTTGTTATTTCGGATTTCCAGCATCTGCAGTATTTTGCTATCGCTTCAATACTTACCCTCGCGTTGAAACCTCAAAAAAAATCTAAGTGTGCTGCGTGCGAATTGCATATAGCGCGCACGCGGTTCCCCTAGGAACCGTCCCCTTCACCATACCGGAAGTTCGGGTTTCCCGCGCATGCGCAGTGCATGCAGGAAAACGACTCCTCGGGAAGGAATACGGGTGAGTACGGACTGTGTACTCACCCGTGGACGGCCCAACTTTTGGGCCTTAGCATTAGGCAAACATATGAAAGTCACGACTAATGTTAATTGTTCAACAGCATCTGCTGATTCCAAGGCATTACATATAATCTGGAGTCTCAGATCATCGTCTGGAACAGTTATAGGTTCATTTTATGGACATACGCTTCCATATAAATATATATTTATTCATTTATTCAAGGAAGGTGGGCGTCGCTGTCAAGGCCAGCATTTATTGCCCATCACAAATTGTCCCTGAGAAGGTTGGTGACTGAGCGGGACGTATTTTGAGATTAGTTAGATTAAAACATTATGGGTGAAATTCGAATTTGGCGGGAAGTAAAACGAGCTTTATCACATCTGCCGCCCGTTATGCGCTCGGTCCATGTTGCCTTCCATTGACCAATGGAACTGGGTATCGGGCAGCTTGAAGTTGGTGCAATTTGTGTCGTGCTCTGGTCTCCTAATGTGTTTAACTATTTGAAGCGGAGGTTTCAATCTGAAAATTATTGGTATTCATGGTTGTAAGAAATCTCCACTTCAGTCCCAAATATGCAATTTTTTTGTATTTTGATAACAAATATATGCATGTCTGTGCTTTTTACATATACATACATATTATGTATGTTTTGATGTATGTGCATATATATATATATATATATATATATATATATATATATATATATATATATATATAATACATATATACAGACAGACACATATTTTATATATGTAGATTATGAAGAGAATGGCATTTTTCGGACAAAACTAGGTGGTAATGCTTACTGATACCCGAAAAACGATTTCGCCTCCATATAGAATACACCATAAAGATTGAGCATAAAAGTATCAAATTCAAAGGTATAACATACAGTAAAATAATGGATTTCCTTCGTCTCTCAATCTCTGGGTCTCTGGGACTCTCCCCACTGCTGTGACCCCAGAGTCTCCTACGATCTCTGCTGGCCACTAAAATGTTTCTGACGGTTAACGCATTGAGCAGCAGAATAAAGCAATGGAATGCCCGGGTTAGAGTAAAATTAAGGAAGACATTTGCTGCCGTGATCCGTGACATAACAACATTGTTCGTTACATGACGAAAGGAGGGGACATTCATAACGCATATTGACCTGTGCACATTAAATGCCAGCAATTTACCAAGATCGACTTCTGCAATTACTGTCGTAATTTAAAAATCTTCATTTGCAGAAGCTCAATGTCCAACAGCAGACGGCCCATTATCCTCAAGCTTGTTTCCTGGTACTTGAGAAATGTTTGATGTGTACGGCTACTGTGCTTATTTCTATGAATGTCTGGGCAGTAAAGTGTAAAATGACTTTTGGCTGACTCATTGTTCAGAACCGTTTTAGACTTTTTATTTGTTGACGATTAATTCGTCCTTCATAGAACTGATCTGTTAAATATGTGTCTCCTGAAATACAATGACTACACAAATGACGTTGATCATATTCAAGAGATGGAACTACAGCACAAAGATACCCTCCGCAAACAGAATGAGAAACTGACAGTCAATACCACTGTAGGCAAACAAAGATATCGAATATTTTTTTCTGGATGAAAAATACAATAATGTAACGATTGTTGCTTCTCTGCATGAGCGGAGACTGGTGGAAAAGAAACTGAAGTCCCGAGGTAGAGAGCGTGATGAATTACAGAGGAAAAACTTCGAGAACGAACAGTAAGAAATTCATCTCGATCAATTGTTGGGTTTCGCTAAAACAGGCAGGTCTGGGACAACTGCGGTAATTGGGGCCTCGGGGTGTGGGAAAAGCACCATGATGCAGAAGATAATCCGTGATTGGGCCGCTGGGTAATTATACGAACAGATTAAATGTGTCTTTCCTTTTAAGGTTCGACCATTGAATTTAATAAATTGAAAAACATGTCTAAATAGCCTGAATCTTGATTCCTACCCCGATTTCGAGAAGGAGTTGGAACTTTTCTGCCAAGAGCACGGAAATATTACTTTATATTTGATGATTTAGACCAATTTGAGGAAACCATTGATTTCACCGATAATCAGAGAAACAACGACCCCAAAAATCTGTGTTTCGATCCCGAGTGCTGCTGTGAAGTTTCAGACATCGTGCGCTGCCTCATACAGGGAGAATTGCTGCTCAGTGCTGATAATAAGCCGGCCGTGGAAACTGGAGTCAGCGGGAAAGGCAAACATACATTTGTCGGTCGAAATCCAGGGTTTCACCTCTGAGAAAATAGAACAATACTTTCGTCGTTATTTTGTAGATGAACAATTTGGGACAGATGTAATCGAGTACATTGAGCAGAATAAGATATTGTTCACCATGTGCAATAATGCTCTGTACTGCTCGGTCCTCGCTTCACTATTAGAGTCACACCGGTCAGAAGGAGTGAGGGAGAGATCATTGTTTGTCTCAACCAGCACATGGGTGTTATCGAGTTACGTCACAGTCCTTTTAGAGAGATGCGGTTGTGACGCGTTAAACTCTCGCGACATGTTGCTTAAAATTGGGCGTGGGAGTTTGCAACAAAACCGTTTTGATTAAGTTAGACCAATTCAATCGCCACATATTCGAACTTCTTAATCTTATCTGTGCGTTTATGATGGAGATTCCAGACAAAGACATGTGTACTGTTGTCTACACATTCACTCACTGCGTTATGCAGGACTTTGTCGCTGCTCTTGCATAAAGTACAGCAGGACTTGGACTGACACGATTGCTCAATGGCGCTGACGAGAGATTTAAGACATTTTCACGGTTTCTTGTTGGTGTTTGCTCACGGTATTCAACTGGTCAGCTTGAGCTGGAATTGGGTTCATTTCCTTCTGAAAAAATCGCTAGTGTGTCGCATTGGCTCCAAAAATATTTCAACACAGCGTGATAAAAACTTAAAAGAAGGGCACACCCAATGGACGTTCTTAAACATATTGGATTATTTTCGTGCTTTCGGAGACACAGACCTGATGCAGGCCGCATTAACACTGATAAAGAAAGTAATTTTCAAACAATGTCCTCTTAAACCTTGTGACTGTGCGATTCTTTCAAACACGTTCGTGGCCGTTGAACTCATGGAAGAGCAGAATATGGACACTTGCGTTGTACAAGATGAAGGGATCCGTCAGCTGGAGCCCATGATGCACAAATGTAAAAGGCTCAGGATTAAAAACAGAAACTGCTGGAGAAACGCAGCAGCTCAGACAGCATCTGTGAAGAGAGAAACAGAGTTAACGTTTCAGGTCGATGACCTTTCTTCAGAACTGGAAAAAAGCACGAAATGGAATAGATTTTTAAGCAAGTGTAGAGGCTGGGAAAGAGGAGAGGGGAGGAAAGAACAAAAGGGAAGGTCAGTGATAGGCTAGAAGGCGGAAGAGTTTGAGAGAAATTAAGAGATATTCCGGCATCTGCTGTATTTGTTTTGTATTACTGTAAAATACTCAGGTATTGCGTAGAAATAGTTACAATTGCATTAGAAACAACAACTGTTTTATTTGTATGTGGGAAAATATTGGTGAAAAGCAAAACCTATTCTCGATTCGTCCCATTAATAAGCACATTCTCTCACTCCAATGTGTTCAATGGAATGGCAAGAGACGGCATTGGTGTTTCTGTTGCAGAAATACCTGGAAGCTTTGTGCTGCTTATTTAAAGAGATCCGAATGGATGTTAACAACATCACATCCGAATTTAGCGCACTCTTTGTACCATCTGGGACTCTGAATTAACCAGTGGGATATAAGAACATCATCTGTTCGATTACTTTCAGAAAAAATCGCAATTTCACAGAACCTTACAGCACAGAAGAAGGTCATTCAGCTTATCATACACATGCCGGCTCTTCCAAACAGTTCTCTAATTAGGCCCACTTTCCTGCTCTTTCCCCATAGCTCTACAATTAACTCCCATTCATGTATTTATCGAATTCCCTTTTGAAAGGAACGATAGAATCTGCTTCCACCATTCTTTCAGGCACTGCATTGCAGCTCCTATCAACTTGCTGCATAAAGCAAATTCTCCCCATCTCACCTCTGTTTTCTTTGCCAATTCACTTAAATCTTTGTCCTCCAGTAACTGCCATTGGTACCTGGTCATTAAGAAAATATTTAGCTTTGTGTTAAACAAAAAAACAAAGAAAATTGCTTTAATTTGGCAGTTTAATTAAATTACAAGCTGTTGGAAAATTCTAAATTCTCTGACAGAACGGATTTGCCGAATCAGTAACTTTGTTGTTGAGCTCACTGATGCCAATTGAGACAATTGGATATATGTGCTCGTCTGCTCTTCCTCAAACTCTCAGCACTCTTTCCAGCGGCATCGCTATATTAAGGCATGATGAGAGGCCTGGAGGAAAAGAATATGACGTTGAATATGGCTCCACCTCTTCTTCTACATATTCGAGTGATATGTTAAAATCAACCTGATTGGTTCGCCAATAAAGTTCTCAGCAAATCCTGTGTGTTTCGGCCAGTAATTTAGTGTATTTGTGAACCTCAAAGCATCGAAAAGATACATTTCCTAAAATAGAGAAAAGATCGGGGGTACGTTCCCCATATTTATCCTAAATGTACTTTATTGAATGAAGAGAATCATTCCCTGAGAGACATTTGTAGTGAATTTATCTTCGTTGCAGACCAGACGTTTACAGCATTTAAACCGCCAACTAGTCATTGCTTACTTTACATGTATACGTTTCATAATGTGTGGTTACATTTTGACCTCGGGCGTTAGAGGAATTTCCGGGTTAAGCAACCACATTCTCTGCTGGTCACTGAATATACCGCATGCGCTATATACAATTAACTTAATGCAAGTCATAGAATAGAAGTTGAATTGCGTGTCCTATATTCGAGACTTCGATGTGCACAACGTACCCCACGTTCGATATACTAATTAATTAGCAATAATTTCTGCTTGATGCATTATTCCATATTCTTTACTGAGTTTTTTGATTTTGTGTTTAGACTCAATGAGAATAAACTGGGAGATTCGGGAGTGAAACGGCTCTCTGCAGTTCTTAAGAAAAATTATTGTAAAATAAAGAGACTGGAGTGAGTAGTTGTGTTAAAATATTGAGCAGCACCACCAGAAGGATATTTCTGGATAAAAATGTCTGGGTTATTGATGATCAGCAAATCTCTCTGTTCAATTAACTTTAAGACGGAATTAATCTTGAAAGGGAGAGAGCGTACAAACATCAGGAACAGGATTCCCCCGGAATTTTGCATTTCCACAAAATGATTTGCAAGTGGTGACTATTTTAACATGCGTGCGTTTTTTTATATTATCTCTGTTTATTTTTCGATCACTGCAGGTTAAAATCTAACTATCTCTCAGATGATTGTATGGAAAGTATAATCTCTGCTCTCCGTGTAAATGGTTCACTGACGGAGCTGGACCTGAGTAACGATAATTAGGATGACGAACAGGCCAACAGATTGACTGAAAATATCAGTTCCGTCATTTTGCCATCTCATCCAGTGAATCTCAAGGAAATCAGGTGACTTTCGCGGTTTATTATTAATTAAATGTTATTTCACGCGTACAATATATTTCATCCCTTTATTTTAATAAATGGACTTGTAATGGATAATAGTTATTTTTTGAAAATTTGACTCCTTCATAAGTGTAAACACGATTATTTTGAATGAATCTAAGAATATCGCTAATCACAGTGAACAGAATACTCCTTTTTGATTTTTTCTGATTTCGTTATTTTGTTTCAGAGTGTATCAGCATCCAAACATATGTGTATGGGGTTTCACAGTGTATCAGGATCCTGACAGGTGTGTACTTGGTTTCAGTTGATCTTGATCCTGTCAGGTGTGTATGCGGATTCACAGTGTATCAGGATCCTGACATCTGTGTACCAGGTTTCACAGTTTATTGGGATCCTGCCGGTGTGATTGGGGATTCATAGTGCATCAGGAAAATGCCATGAATGTATGGGCTTTCAAATTTTGTAGGGATCATATCAGGTATCTTCGGATTCAACAGTGTATTAAAATCCTGCTAGGTGTTTATGGTTTTCACACTGTATCAGCATCCTGCCAGGTATGTTTGAGGCTTCACAGCTTATCAGGCACCTGCCATTTGTGATTGGTGTTTTGATTGTAACGGGAATCTGCGAAAAATATTTTAAGGTTTAAAAGTTTATCAGGATCCTGTCATAATATTAAGGGTTTTTACTGTATATGGCGATCCTGCCAGGTGTGTATCGGGTTTCACAATTTATCAGGATCCTGCCACGTTTGCAAGGGTTTCACAGTGTATCGGGATTCTGCCAGGTGTGCAAAGGCTTCACAGTGTATGGGGATCCTGCCACATGTGCAAGGGTTTCACAGTGTATCGGGATCCTGCCAGGTGAGTATGGGGTTTCACAGTGCATCAGGATCCTGTCAGGTGTCTATGGGGTTTCACAGTGCATCAGGATCCTGCCAGGTGAGCAAAGGTTTTACAGTGTATTAGGATCCTGCCTGGTGTGTATGGGGTTTCAAAGTGTATCAGGAACCTGCAAGTTATATATGGTGCTTCACTGTAAATCGGTACGCTGCCAGGTGTGCACGGTGTTTCAAAAATTAACAGGTACCTGCAAATAATGCATGGGGTGTTAGAGTGTATTAGGATTCTGCAAGTTTTGTATGAAGATTCGCATTCTATCGAATCCTGCCAGTTTTGTATGGGGCCTCACAGTTTATCAGAACTCAATCAGTTTCTGCTCCAGCCGCAATACCGAAACGGCTATAATCAAAATCGCAAAAGACATGCTTTGTGACTATCACAAAGGTAAACTCTCTCTGCTCGTACTCCACGACCTGCCTGCAGACTTTGAATCGGTTGACCACGCCATTTTCCTACAACGCCTCTCCACCGTCGTCCAGCTGGGTGTGACTGCAACACTCCGGTTCCATTGTTATCTCTCTAATAGTAGCCACCGAATCACCTGTAATGGCTTTTCTTCCCGCTCCCGCACCGTTCCCTCTGGTGCACACCCCTCCCAGGAATGTATACTTGGCCCCCTCCTCATAGAGTCATAGAGTCATAACGGCACAGAACGAGGCCAATAGGCCCATCGAGTCCGTGCCGTCCCACTGTAGAGCAATTCAGTCAGTCCCTTTCCCCGCTCTTTCCCTGTAGCCCTGCAAACTTACTTCCCTCAAGTGCCTATCCAGTTTCCCCTGAAAAACATTGGTGTCTCCGCTTCCACCACTTCCGTCGGCAGCGAGTTCCAGGTTCTCAACACTCGCTGTGGAAGAATGTTTTTTTTTTCTCAAATCCCCCTGTATCTCTTGGCAAGACCTTGTATCTGTGTCCCCTAGTCCTTGTTGCATCAAGTAGTGGGAACAGTCTTTCCCCATATAGCCTATCCAAGCCGGTCATAATCTTGTACACTTCTATCAAATCACCCCTCAACCTCCTTTGATCGAAAGAAAACAAATCCAGCTTTTCTAACTTGTCCTTGTAGCTAACATACCTCAACCCCTGAAACATTCTGGTAATTCTCCTCTGCACCCTCTCAAGAGCATTCACAATAGCAATACTTTTGGACAGAGTAAAAATCAACAAATAATGGAGGCCTGTAAAAAAGGTACGGTAATAATCATGGGTGATTTTAATCTCATTATTTATTGGACGAATCAAATTGGCCATGGTAGCGTTGAGCAGGAGTTCATAGAATGCATCCGGGATGGTTTCCGAGAACAGTATGTAATGGAATCAAACAGGGAGCAGGCTATCTTGGATCTGGTACTGTGTAATGAGGCAGAATTAAGAACTCATCTCATAATAAAGGATCCTCTAGGAAAGAGTTGATTTAGCATGGTTGATTTTGAAATTTAGTTGCAGGGTGACAAAGTTGTATGTCAAACAAATGTCCTGATCTTAATCAAAAGCAATTACAATGGCATGAGGGCAGAATTGGCTAAAGTGGACGTGAAAAATATGTTAAAGGGTAAGACAGTTGAAATGCTATGGCGGACATTGAAGGAGATATTTCATAACTCTCAACAAAAATATATTCCAGTGAGAGAGAAAGATCTTAAGAGAAGGGAGCACCATCCGTGGCTAACCAAGGAAGTAAAGGATGGTATCAAATTGAAAACGAAGGCTTACGATATTGCCAAGATTGGTGGGAGTCCAGAGGATTGAATTTTTTTATTAACCAGCCAAGGATGACTAAAAAAAATTACAAAGAGAGAGCAGATGAATTATGAGAGTAATCTGGCAAGAAATATTAAAACAGTTTGTAAGAGCTTCAATAGGAATATAAAAAGGAATAGAGTTGATAATGTAAACGTTGGTCCCGTAGAGGATGAGACTGAAGAATTAAGAATGCGGAACGGGGAAATGACAGAGTCTGTGAAAAAATATTTTGTATCATTCTTCATGGTGGAAGATACTAACAACATCCCAATAATGGATAATCAGGGGGCCAGATGGAGGGGGGAACTAAAGACAATCGCTGTCACTAAGGAAAAGTATTAGTAAAATAATGGGAATAAAACATGACAAGACCACTGGACCGGAATGCCTGCATCCCAGGGTCTTAAAAGAAGTTGCTGCAGAGATAGTGGATGCATTGCTTGCAATATACCAAAATTCCCTGGACTCTGGAGAGGTCCCAGCGGATTGAAAAAAACCGCACATGTAACACCCCTATTTAAGAAAAGAGTGAGACAGAAAGCAGGCAACTATAGACCAGTTAGCCGAACATTTGTCGTTGGGAAAATGCTGGAGTCCTTCATTAAGGAAGCAGTAGCAGGGCATTTGGAAAATCATAATGCAGTCAAGCGAAATCAGCATGGCTTTATGAATGGAAAAACTTGTTTAACAACATTTCTGCAGTTCTTTGAGGATGTGACAAGCAGGTTGGACAAAGGTGAGCCAGTGGATGTGGTGCATTTGAAGATACAGAAGGCATTCGATAAGGTGCAACATGAAATGTTATTGCATAAGGTAAGAGCTCACGGAGTTGGGGTTGATATATTAGAATGGATGGAGAATTGTCTAACTAACAGAAAGCAGAGAGTCGGGATAAATGGGGAATTTTACGGTTGGAAAACGGTAATTAGTGCGGTGCCACAAGAATCCGTGCTGGGGCCTCAACTATTTCCAATCTACATTAATGACTTGGATGAATGGAGCGAGTGTAATGTAGCCAAGTTGGTGGATGATACAAAGATGGGTGGGATAGCAAGTTGTGGAGAGGACTCAAAGTATCTGCAACGTTATATAGACAGGCTATGTGAGTGGGCAAACATTTGGCAGATGGAGTATAATGTGGGAAAGTGCGAGGATATCCACTTTGGCAGGAAACATAAAAAAGCTTATTCTAATTTAAATGGAGAGAGATTACAAAATGCTACAGTTCAGAGGGACCTGGGGTGTCCTTGTGCATGGAACACAAAAAGATATCATGCAGGTGCAACACGTAATCAAAAAGGCAAATGCAATTTTGGCCTTTATTTCAAGGGGGTTAGAGTATTAAAGCAGGGACGTCCTGCTACAACTGCACAGGGTATTGGTGAGACCACACCTTGAGTAATGCGTACAGTTTTGGTGTCCTTATTTAAGGAAGGATATAGTTGCATTGGAGACAGTTCAGAGACGATTCACTAGGTTAATTCCAGAGATGAAGGGGTAAACTTATGACCAGGTTGGGTCTATAATATTTGAATTTAGAAGAATGTGAGGTGTTCTTATTGAAACATATAAGATACTTAGCGATCTCGACAAGGTGGATGCCGAGAGGATGTTGCCCCTCGTTGGGAAATCTAGAACTCATGGGCATAGTTTCAGAATAAAGGTCGCCATTTTAGAACTGAGATGAGGAGGAATTTCTTCTCTCAGCGGATCGTAAACATGTGGAATTCTCTGCCGCATTGAGCTGTGGAGGCTGGGTCATTTAAGCTGGAGATAGAGACATTTTTTGCAAGATAAGGGAGTGAAGGGGTATGGGGAGCGGAGAGGGAAGTAGCTTAGAGCCCAAGATAAGCGATGATCTTATTGAATGGCGGAGTAGGTTCGAGGAGTCAAATGGGCTATTACTGCTCCTATTTTTAAGTTCTCAAGTTTTTATTCTCCCTAATGTGTAGTGACCAGAACTGGATACAATACTCCAGTTTTCGCATAACCAGCGCTTTGTAAAGTTTCAGCTTAACTTATTTACTTTTGTAGTAAATACCTCTAATTATGAAGACCAAGATTCCATATGTTTTGTTAACCACTCTCTCACTATGACCTGCCACCTTCAGGGACCTATTCACATTAATTCCCAGGTCCTTCTGTCCTGCACACTCTTTAAAATGTTGCCATTAATTGTATATTGCCTCTCCCTGTTCCTTCTGCCAAAATGCATCACCTCACACTTCTCTGTATTAAATTCCTTCTGCCACTTGTCTGCCCATTCTGCTAGCCCTTCTATGTCCTGTTGCAGTCGATTGGTATCATCTTGACTTTTTGCACACACCCCGACGTTATGTGTCATCTGCAAATTTAGAAATTCTACGCTGTATTCCAATATCCAGATTTTTATGTATATATAAAAAAATAGTGGCCCCAGCACTGAGCCTTGGGGAACACCACTGTCTACCATCCTCCACTCTGAAAAAAAGCCATTTACCACAACTCGCTGTTCTCTGTCCTTAAGCCAATTCCTTATCCAAGCAGCAACTGACCCAGCTATTCATGTAACTCCATTTTGTTAAATAGACTTGCATGTGGTATTTTGTTAAACGCCTCCCGAAAATCCATGTAGACAACTGTTCCTTTTATATACTCCGTTCTTGCACTGCTCCCTGCATGTCCGCTCCTTCCGATCTCAGAAGTGGGAATGACCGCTGATGATTTCAGTGCTCAGTTCCCTGCGCTACTGCTCAGATAATGGGTCGGAAATTCGGCTTTCCGACTTCCTGCGGGTGCAAGCATCACGCGCGTACTTGCCTACTGCGCATGCAGTTGTGCTTTTTGCCCACGAGGACTTCGGGTCCTGGACCTCCTCCAGCTGCCAGCGGGCAGTGCCTGCGTATCCCAGGGGTGCAGTTAGGTCGAAGCGTCCCCTGGGATCACGTGGGCGATGGAGAGCAAATCCTAGCAGTGCATTTTCATTCATAGATTTGACAGGAAGACCTGTCAAATCTATGAATAGAGATCGGCCCCAAAACTAAACTTAAACTTCAAATACATTTAAAAAAAATCCCATTTTTAAAATAACTACAAGTTAAATAAATTAACTACTTTAAACAAAAATTAAATTTTTTGAAAAAAATTATTATACATTTTAACGGTGCTAAAAACAAACTTCCCTTTCTTTAAAGTATCTGAAAAAGATAAACCTGTTGAAAAAATGTTTAAATTGTAATTAATTAACCACTTACCATGTTAAAAACAGGACTTGCACCTCGTCTTTAAAAGTGTAGCTTCTTCATAGTTACCTTTCCGTAGAAAACGGAAGAAAATACTGAAGTTCGCTGCGTGCGCGGAGTATCTCCCACCCACGCGTTCGACTTCTAAACCCTTCCGTTCAGGGGAACGGAAGTTCCGGTTTCCCACGCATGCGCAGTGCATGCAGGAACCCGGCACTTCAGATGGCCTGACAGTTGAGTACACAACGCGTACTCACCCGACAACAGCCGAATTTCTGGCCCAATGAAGCAGTCTATACACGCATGCAGCAAGACATGGACGACATTCAGGCCTGCCATATGTGGCAAGTAATATTTGCGCCGCACAAGTTCCAGGCAATAAATATCTCCAACAGGAGAGCGTCTTACCACCGCCCCTTGACATTTAGTGGCATTAACATCTTGGGAGTGATCATTTTCCAAAAACTTAACTTGACTAGCCACTTTAATATGTAGCTACAAGTGCAGGTTAGAGTCTGGCTATTCTGCGGTGAGTGTCTCACCACAATGCACAATTCAAGAGTGTGACGGAATAGTCTCGAATTGCTTGTATGAGTGCAGCTGTAACAACACTCAAGAAACTCGGCACAACCAGTGAAAAGCAGCCCGCTTGATTGGCACTCTATCCAACACCTTAAACTTTCAGTCCCTCCAGCACCGGCGCAACGTGGGTGCAGTGTATACCGTCTAAAACTTGCAGTGCAGCTCGCCAGGGCTTCTGCGACAGCACCTCCCAAACCGGCGACCTTCACGACCGAGAAGGACAACGGCAGCAGTTCACATGGGAATACCATCACATCCAAGTTACCCTCAAAGTCACACAACATCCTGACTTAGAAATATGTCTTCATTCCTTCATTGTCGCTGGGTCAAAATCCTGGTACTCCCTCCGTAACAGCACTGTGGGAGTACCTTCACCCCACAGACTGCAGCGTTTAAAAGGCAGCTCACCACCACCTTCTGAAGGGCAATTAGGGGTTTAAAATAAATGATGGCCTTACAGGTGACGCCCACATCCCAGTAACGAATGAAAAAAATGTAATTGGGAACGTAGATGGGGTATGCAAAGCGTCAGAGTAATCTGGGTTATTGAGCCCACAAGGGACAGATTATCATGATGCAATTGGGACTGTAGCGCCTGAGCGTACGATGGGCTATGCAGCGGATCATAGTCTCTGGCATATTTCATCTGTAGTTGGTTTGAGTGCCGTAGGTTATGTAGAGGACCAGGGTACCTGCAGAGGGTCAGAGTACCTAGCAATTATGAACCTGCAGAGCATCAGACTCCCGTCATCTAAAGAGAATCAGTGTGCCCTGGGCTACCGGGAAGGTAGAGGAACTACTTATCCTGCAGAGGTTCAAAATGCCTGCGGCTATTGGGACTGTAGAAGCTCAGAGTAACTTGTGCCATAGGGCTGCTAGGGGATAAGTGTGTCCTGGGCAATCGAGCTGGCAGAGTCGCAAAGTACCATGGGGTATAGTGTGTCTAGAGTTTGTGAGGACCCTGGGTTATGTAGAGGGTTGGATTTGCCTTGGCTATGCAAAGGATCAGAGTGCCCTGTTCTATGCAGAAGAATAGAATTACATCGGCTATTGCTTTTGCAGAGGTCCAGAGTACCATGGGCAATATAGAGGGTAAGATGCCATGGAATCATGGGTCTGTAGAGGTTTACACTGTCTATGCTTTTGGGCTCACACAGTATCGGAGTACCCTGGGCTATTGACCCTGCAATGGGTCCAAATAACCTGCGCTATTGGTCCTACAGCGGCTCAGAGTAACCCGAGCTATTGAGCCTACAGAGGATACAATTACCCTGGACTTTGCAACGTTAGTTGGTAGCCACGTGGGAGAGGCACCAGCGTTTCCAGGTGCTCCCCTTTTATAGAGGTGCTATCAATCAGACATGCCACCCTCTCCTGATCACTATCTCGTGGCCACTGCTTAAAACTGCAATTGAGTTGCTGTCATTCCGGAATCCATCGTCTCGAATTTACTCTCCCTCACAGAACATGCGGTGTGGTCTAACACTAAAGAACAATCGGAAGAGGGACTGCACGTGTTTCAGCTTCAGTTGAATCCAGGCCATTTGGTGATAGGCTGGTCTTCTGAGTGGAGGGGAGGAAACTACCTAAATTTGTATATGGTTACATTTTGGCCCGCTTTTGGTGAGTGTCCATCTTTCCAGAGACTTCAGGACAATGTCGATGCCGGTACTCCAGTGTCCTGTCCAGTACATCGGGCAGAACTCCCCAGCTCTTCTTTCAAATTGTGACATTTTATCATTTAAGTCCAGTTGAGAAGCGAGAACTGGATTCGATTCAATATCTTATCCAAGAGTAGCACATCAAACAGTGAAATGCTCCTTCAGTACTGCGCAGAATTGTCAGCAAATATGCATCGTACCCCGTCGGTAACCTTATCTCCAACATGCCACAATATTACCGAGGAGAACTCGCCCATGAGTCACTTCTACAATTGAAGTCACAGAGCTACAGCCCGTATCTACCAGACACTTCGTGAATCTCAGTAAGGTGCTCCATCTGTGACTACTGTTTCTCCCTGTCAGACTAGCAAAATGTCGCCAAAATCAGTTTATTTACACTTTATTTGTGCCCTGAGCTGTCCAGCACTGGCTATTGAATGACCACATTCTGAGCAGTGCGATCCACAATCCCTTTCTACCTTGCATAAATAAATCAGTGCACGCACGTGCAATTCAGCCCCCATTGCGTTTATTTTATTATTATTTCAATAATTCGTGTATTAGATTTTTTGTAATATATAAAAAATTCTTATGTCTCTATGCAGATATATTATACATTCTGATTTCCACATTTCTAATTGATCCTGCGTATCTAGTTATTAAGGTTTAATTACAACCTCGGCGCAGTGGCGGCGCTGCAGCGCCTCCGGATGACATTGTCCAACTCCTTGCAGAGAAATCCCATGTCATCGGTGAACTCTATCTCACTGCAAGCTAAATTATCTATAGATGTGTTATTATGTATCAAATGTAACATGAAATCATAATATTGTGAACAGCGAATACAGTATAATGCATTGAAAGAAGTACTTGTATATCGCTATTTAACCTGGAAGGAGTATTTGGGTCACTGAGCAGTGGGAAGGGAGGAAATGCGTCTACTGAGCTCATTTATGTTGTTTTTGTTTCTCTTTGGAATACGTCCCGACAACCAGTTCAAAAATGCAACTGATTCTGGAGTATCACCTAATTAACATAGTTTCATAATTTTTTTTTACATAAGAACATAAGAACATAAGAAATAGGCGCAGGAGGAGACCAATCGGCCCCTCGAGCCTGCTCCGCCATTCAATGAGATTATGGCTTATCTGATCCAACCTCAATTCTAAAGAACACAAGAAGCAGGAGCTGGACCAGGCCACTCGGCCCCTGGGCCCGCTCCGCCACCCACAGGGCCTTGACCGATCCGAACTCAAACTCATGTCCAATTTCCAGCCCGCTCCCCGTAACCCCTGATTCCCTTTACTTCTAGGAAACAGTCTATTTCTGTTTTAAATTTATTTAATGAAGTAGCTTCCACAGCTTCCTGGGGTAGCAAATTCCACAGACACACTACCCTCTGAGTGAAAAAGTTTCTTCTCATCTCAGTTTTGAAAGAGCAGCCCCTTATACTAAGATTATGTCCCCTAGTTCTAGTTTCACCCATCATTGGGAACATCCTCACCGCGTCCAACCGATCAAGCCCCTTCACAATCTTATATGTTTCAATAAGATCGCCTCTCATTCTTCTGAACTCCAATGAGTAGAGTCCCAATCTACTCAACCTCTCCTCCTATGTCCACCCCCTCATCCTCGGAATTAACCGAGTGAACCTTCTTTGTACTGCCTCGAGAGCAAGTATGTCTTTTCTTAAGTATGGACACCAAAACTGTATGCAGTACTCCTGGTGCGGTCTCACCAATACCCTATACAACTGCAGCAATACCTCCCTGTTTTTATATTCTATCCCCCTAGCAATAAAAGCCAACATTCCATTGGCTTTCTTGATCACCTGCTGCACCTGCATATTAACTTTTTGATTTTCTTGCACAAAGACCCCCAGATCCCTTTGTACTGCAGTACTTTCCAGTTTCTCGCCATTAAGATAATAACTTGCTCTCTGATATTTCCTGCCAAAGTGCATAACCTCACATTTTCCAATATTGTATTGCATCAGCCAAATCTCTGCCCACTCACCCAGCCTGTCTATATCCCCTTGTAGGTTTTTTATGTCCTCCTCACTCTCTACTTTCCCTCCCATCTTTGTATCATCTGCAAACTTTGATATGTTACACTCGGTCCCCTCCTCCAAATCGTTAATATAGATTGTAAAGAGTTGGGGACCCAGCACCGACCCCTGCGGAACACCACTGGCTACTGGTAGCCAGTCCGAGAATGAACCATTTATCCCAACTCTCTGCTTCCTGTTAGATAACCAATCCTCCACCCATGCCAGAATATTAACCCCAATCCAGTGATTTTTTATCTTGAGTAATAATCTTTTATGTGGCACCTTGTCGAATGCCTTCTGGAAGTCTAAATACACTACATCCACTGGTTCCCCTTTATCCACCCTGTACGTTATGTCCTCAAAGAACTCGAGCAAATTTGTCAGACATGACTTCCCCTTCATAAAGCCATGCTGACTCTGTCCTATTAAATTATGTTTATCTAAATGTTCCGTTACTGTCTCCTTAATAATAGACTCCAAAATTTTACCCACCACTGATGTTAGGCTAACTGGTCTATAATTTCCAGCCTTCTGCCTACAACCCTTTTTAAATAAGGTTTTTACATTAGCAGTTTTCCAATCTGCCGGGACCTTTGCTGAGTTCAGGGAGTTTTGGAAAATTATTACCAAAGCATCCACAATTCCTACTGCACTTCCCTCAAGACCCTAGGATGTAAGCCATCAGGTCCAGGGGATTTATCCGCCTTGAGTCCCATTATTTTACTGAGTACCAATTCCTTAGTAATTTTAATCGTATTTAGCTCCTCCCCCACTAGAGCCCCCTGTTTGTCCAGTGTTGGGATATTCTTAGTGTCCTCTAGCATAAAGACTGAAACAAAAAATTTGTTTAGCATTTTTGCCATCTCCATGTTTCCCAACATTAATTTCCTGTACTCATCCTCTAAGGGACCTACGTTTGCCTTAACCACCCTTTTTCTTTTTATATAACTATAGAAACTCTTGCTATCTGTTTTTATATTTTTGCTAATTTATTTTCATTGTCTATTTCCCCTTTCTTAATCAATCCTTTAGCTACTTTTTGGTATCTTTTGAAGACTTCCCAATCTTCTATCCTCCCACTAACTTTGGCTACCTTATATGTCCTTGTTTTTAGTTGGATACTTTATTTAATTTCTTTACTTAGCCATGGATGGCTGTCATTTCTTTTACACACTTTTTTCCTCATTGGAATATATTTATTTTGAAAGTTGTAAAATAACTCCTTGAATGAACACCACTGCTCACATACCGTCTTCCCCTTTAATCCCAGGAATTTGAATCCCTCCCCCTTGCACCATTCCTCTAGCCACGTATTCATTTGAAATATCCTCCTATTTCTACTCTGACTAGCACGTGGCACTGGTAGCAAACCTGAGATTACTACCTTTGAGGTCCTATTTTTTAATTTACCTCCTAACTCCGGGAGCGGGCTGGAAATTGGACATGAGTTTGAGTTCGGATCGGTCAAGGCCTTGTGGGTGGTGAAGCGGGCCCAGGGGCCGAGTGGCCTGTTCCAGCTCCTGCTTCTTGTGTTCGTTAGAGTTGAGTTTGGATCAGATCAGCCATGATCTCATTGAATGGCGAAGCAGGCTCGAGGGGCCGATTAGTCTACTCCTGCTCCTATTTCTTATTTGGTGATAAATATGGACAATTTGGTGATAAGCATGAGCATTCCCCCCCCCCCTCATACTTTAAACAAAGATGTTTGAACATAAATGATCTTTTACCAGTAGTGTGATTCTTATCGACTCTAACAGATGTCCATTGGATATCTACCACTGCTCCCTTATAGCAGGCTCGAGGGGCTGAATTGCATCCTTCTATTCGAGTAACGGACTCGAGGACAACATTGGCCTTCTCCTTTTCCTATATATCTTGCTCTAGCGGCTGAATGGCCTACTCATGCTCTCATGTTCTAACATAAAAGGTTCAAGCGGCTGGATGATCTTCCCCTGTTCCTGTGTAACAGGCCCGAGGGACCGAATCGAAGACTGCTGTTGCTATGTAACATGTTCGAAGGGCTGAGCGGCCAATCTCTATTACAGTGTAACATGCCAGAGGAGCGGAATGGCCTACTCCCGTACGAATGAATAAATTGCATCTGTCTTCAATAGAGAAGAGGATGCTACGAATGTATCAGTAAAGGAGGAGGTAGTAGCGATATTGGATAGGATAAAAATAGATAAAGAGGAGGTACTTAAAATGTTAGCACTCCTCAAAGAAAAAAAGTCACCCGTTCTGGATGGGAGGCATCCTAGGTTACTGAAGGAAATAACGGTGAAAAAGCAGAAGCAATGGCTGCATTCTGCCAATGATCCTTATATATGGTGTTGGTGGCGGAGGACTGGAGGATTGCAAATGCTGCACCCCTGTTGAAAAAGGGGAGACAGATAAGTCGGGCAACTACAGGTCGGTCAGCCTAACGTCGGTAGTGGGAAACGTTGAGAGACAATAATCCAGGACAAAATTTATTGGCATTTCGAAAAAAAAGAAACAATAAATTAAAGTCAGCACCGAGTTGTTAAAGGTAAACCATGTTTGGCTAACTTGATTGGGTTCTTTGATGAAGTAGCGGAGAGGGTTGATGAGGATAATGCGGTTGACTTTGAGTATATCGACTTTCTAAAGACTTTGACAAAATACCACATGATAGTCTTGTTAGCAAAATTAAAGGCCTTGAAATTAAAAGGACAGCGGCATCGTGAATACGAAATTCTTATGGTACAGATAGACATGTGTAGTGATGAATGGTTGCTTGTTTAGACTGTAGGAAATTATAACGTGGTGTTCCCCAGGGCTCGGACATAGGACCACTGCTCTTCTCGATATATATTTATGACCGCGACTTGGGGAAACTCCAATATGTAGTAAACAATAAGAAGTATAGGAACAGACTGCAGGAGGGCATAGACAGATGGATGAAATAGGCAGACACATGGCAGGTGAAATTTAACGGAGAAAAGTATGAATTCATTCATTATGGTGGGAAGCATGAGGAGACGCAATAAAAAATAAAAAGTACTGTTTTAAAGGAGTTACAGGGACAGAGAATCCTAGGGGTGTCTGTACACAAATCTTTGCAGTTGGCAGGACAACTTGACAAGGCTGTTAAAAAATCAGATGGGAACTTTGTCTTTATTAATCGCGGAATAGATTACAAATACAAGAAAGTTATGCTAAACTTTGTAAAATACTGATTAGGCCGTTGTGGAAGTCTTGTGCTCAAATCTGGGAAAAACATTTTAGGAAGGCGATCAAGTGCTTAGAGGGGGGGTAGAAGAAATTTACTGGAATTTATCATGGATCAGGGACTTCAGTTATGTGGAGAGAAAGGAGAAGCTGGGACTGTTCTCCTTAGAGCAGAGAAGGTGAAGAGGATGTGTGATATGTGTTCAAGATCATGAACTGGTTTGATAGAGTGAATAAGGAGAAACAGATTTCAGTGGTGGAAGGGTCGGAAACCAGAAGACACAGATTTAAGGTGATTGGGAAAAGAACCAGAGACGACATAAGGAAACATTCTTTACACACCGAACTGCTGTGATTTGGACTGCACTGACTGAAATGGTGGTGGAAAAAGATTCAATGGTAATATTCAATACAGAAATGGATAAATGCTTGGGGGGAGATAGACATGACATGGCTATGGGCAAGAGCAGTAGAGTGGGATTAATTGGATAAATGTACCAAAGCGCTGGCACATGGGCCGAATGACCTCCTTCCGTACTGTGTAATTTTAGTTTCAATGAACTCCCCGGGAAATAGAGAGAAGAGACCAGGCTCAGCATCAGGCTACAAACGCTACCATTGAAACGGGCAAAATGTTAGTTGAAATAAGGTTTTCGATAACTGCAGCAGCAATAACAAAGTCCTTACTTAGTTTTGTCATGACACAGGGGCAAAAACAGGACCATAGGGTCGTTAAAGACACAACAGGGCAAACTCTAGCATATGGCTAAGACATTTCAGAGTTTTTGAGCGGCTAGGTAGCATCAGTCTTCACTCCAGTAGATGATGCTCTGTTACCATTAATGCAATGAATAGTTAGTACTGGTGTTGATAATGCCAAAGTAGCTACACGTAAAATCCAGAATAAAATAATGGGAGTGGGGGATAGGAATTCATCTTGGGCGGCATTCCAGAAAGTGCTGGTGCGAATTGGCCGGCTGTTATATTCGCCGCCCCATATTCCGTTCTATTGAAGTCAGTGGAACATTGCTCTACCATCCAAGACGATTTGCTACCCCGGCGTTTCAAGTCTGACAGGGTTCATGTGCGTCTGGCATTCATCCCAAGGGATGTGTTAAGTATGCTCCTGTTCAATATGTTTAATTGCTCACTACAAATGGTAAATTACCGCATGAATTGCAGGGAAGTTAATAATGTTTCAAATTCAGATCCAGGAAATTATAAACCTATCAGGCTAACTTCCACTTAGTGAAAAGTTGTGAGAAGGGATAATTGCCGATAGCCTGTATGACAATTGGACAACATTGGAGTTATCAAATATACACTGCATGGCTTCTAAAATAGATTGTCATGTCTCATCAACTTGGGGCATTGTTCTGAGGAAATAAACAGGTTTGTTGATGAACCTAGCCCTGTTGACATTAAATAATGGATCTTGAGGAAACGTTTGGCAAGGTGACTCACAAGGCCTCACTTCATAACATGGATTCCTGCGGGAGAAGAGGCTAGATTTTGGATTTGATAGGTGCTTGGTAATATTTTCTCAGATGAAGGCTTGTGTATTAATGGGAGCGGCTCCATGTGGATAACGGTTACTGGTGGAGTCCCGTAAGGCTTCGTGTAGGGACCACTGTTCATCATAAACTATTTCCATGCTATAGATCAGAGGTCCGCTAACTTTTATTGAGCACTTATTCGGATTCATGACCCGTTCGGGCCCCACATGTTTTTGTAAGCAACAGTATTTTGTGGTCCCCAGAATGATATCACAGTTTAATTCTACTGGTATAAAAAGCTGGGAAAAAGTGAGAGAATTTCAAAATGCTCAACCTGCTTTCAGGGATTGTCTGCCTCCAACAGTCAACTACCTCAATGACATCTGTTTTTATGAGGCAATCAGGAAAAACTGCAAGAGTTGTCTTTTTCTTTAACTGACGCAGCCTCGCATAGGGACAGTCGGTGATGAGGTGGCGATCTCAGCACAACACGGGAAGTTTGAGTCCCCGCCAATTCCTAGAAGCGGACATTGGACCTGTTGCTTCTGATGCAACAGTAATCAGTTTGTCTGCAGAAGAAGCAGCTCTGGTGGGTTCAATATTGGCCCATGTGGCCTTGAACCAGCCCGTGAGGAAACTGTGCCTCTTCTACAACTTAAGGTTAGACAAGTGGACTCACTGCAATGGATGTGTTGAGGAACTGTTGTAGAATTTTGAGCTTGTGGGGCAGGGGCACACATATAAAACATTAATCTATGCCTGCAGATGAGGTTACCGAGGGGCAGCCTCATGGTGATGAGGAGAAATGAGCAGGGATAAGGAGGAGAGTCAGATAAGTTCGAAAGTTCGTCCATTGAAAGAGATCTTCTACTTGCGTTCGAGTCGGTAGGATAGAAACCACACGATGAGCAGCATTATGGGAGTGGAAATTGGAGGCCAGGTAATGGAACAGGATTCTATGTGATAGAATAGCGAATGCTGTGGAGAGGTGAGAGACGACAAGGTTAACGCACCATGGACATAGTGACGGAGGATGTCATTCCCGACGCTGGTCGGGGCAGCTTGAAATACACAGGAACTACAGAACTGAAACCGGTCATTCGGCCCAAGTGGTCTATGGGCGTTTTTATAATGCACACGAGACTACGCAAGATCCTGCAAATCCATTGGCAGGATAGGCGCCCCAACATCAGTATTGTTGCTCAGGCCAACATCCCCAACATCGAAGCTTTGACCACGCTCGATCAGCTCCGATGGACGGGTCACATCGTCTGCATGCCCGATACGGGACACCCGAAACAAGAGCTGTACTCGGAGCTCCGACACGGCAAGAGAGCGCTAGGTGTGCAGAGGAAATGCTTCAAGGACACCCTCAAAAACTCCTTGAAAAAGTTCAACATCCGCACCGGCACCTGCAAATCCGTGGCCCAAGACTGCACAAAGTGGAGGAGAAGCATCCGGGAAGGTGCCGAACACCTCGAGTCTCTTCGTCGGGAGTAAGTTGAAGCCAAGCGCAAACAGTGGAAGGAACACACGTCAACCCAAGAACCCCACCCACCCGCCCCTTCAACCACTGTCTGCCCCACCTGTGACAGAGACTGTAGGTCCCGCATTGGGCTCATCAGTCACCTGAGACCCCATTTTTAGTGTGGAAGTAAGTCATCCTCGGTTCCGAGGGACTGCCGAAGAAGAAGAAGAACTCCACACGAGACTCCTCCCAATCGAATTACCTAATTCCACTCTTCCCCGCACCCCTCTATTCCTATCTTCTGCATAGACATAACAAGCCTCTCTTAATATTTGACAAAGCTGATTTCTTTCATCAGGGTGGAAGAAAGAATTAAGGGATTTGAACAGGAATTCTAGGGAGAGAGGCACAAGCGATTAGTTAATAACACGTTTCATGGCGTTAGATCAGTTACATCAATGTTAAATAGTGTTCATAAACCGGTGATCTAATCCTCCTGGAAAGAATTGCGTGGGTTTGCCACACTTCCCTCACTTAGAATCACGGAGTCATATAATGATATAGCGCAGAAGTAGGCCATTCGGCCATGGTGCCTGTGCTGGCTCTTTGGAAGAGCTATCTAATTAGTCGGAATCCTTTGCTCTTTCCCTGTAGTCCAGATGTATTTTACTTTGCAAGTAGTTATCGAAATCCCTTTTGAAAATTCTTATTGAATATGCTTCTATCATCCTTTCAGGCAGTCCACTCCTGATCATGACAACTCGCTGTGTAAGTTTTCTTTCCTCAGGCCGCCTTATTCCACCTCAGTAACATCGCCCGTATCCGCCCCGCCTCAGCTCATCCGCTGCTGAAACCATCATCCATGCCTCTGTTACCTCTAGACGTGAGGATTCCAACGCACTCCTAGCTGCTCCTCACATTCTACCCTACATAAACTTGAGTTCATCCAAAATTCGGTTCCCCGTGTCCTAACTCGCACGGAGTCCCATGTCCCGTTCACCCATTACCCCTCTGCTCGCTGACATTCATTGGCTCCGCGTTAAGCAAAGCCTCGATTACAAAATTCTCATCCTTGTTTTCAAATCCCACCATAGCCTCGCCCCTCCCTATCTCTGTAATGTCCTTCAGCTCCACAACCCTCCGAGATAAATGCACTCCTGTAATTCTGCCCTCTTGAGAATTCCTGATTATAATCGCTCAACAATTGCTGGACATGCCTTCTCTTGCCTCGGCCCTAAGCTCTGAAATTCCCTGCCTAAAGTTCTCCGCCTTGCTACCTCTCTTTCTTCCTTTAAAACGTTCCTTAAAACCTTACTCTTCGACCAAGCTTTTGGTAACCTGCCCCTAATTTCTCCTTATGTGGCTTGGTGTCATATTTTCTTTTCTTCTAATACTCCTATGAAGCGCCTTGGGACGTTTTACTACGTTAAAGGCGCTATATAAATATAAGTTGTTGTTGCTGTTTTTGTTGTTTTTGTCATGTCGCCTTTCTGTTGCCAATAATCTTAAATATGTGTCCTCTGATTACCAGCACCTCTGCCAGTCGAAACATTGTCTCCTTATCTACTCTGTCAAAATCCTTCAAGATGTGGAGATGCCGGTGTTGGACTGGGGTGAACAAAAATGAGAATTCGCACAACACCAGGTTATAGTCCAACAGATTTATTTAAAATTACAAGCTTTTGGAGCTGTCGCCCCTTCCTCAGGTAAAGTTACTGTGAGACAATCTCCCAGAATTCACAATATAAACACAGAGAAAATGCATTCAATCTTTCCCTACATCAAAGACACACTAAGAGCCCAGCCAAGACAATGAGATGTGTCCCAGGGGGTCCAACGTGTCAAAACACCTGCTGGCTGCATATCCTCTCCATTTGGGTTTGTTTCTTGTGTTTAAAAAAACAAACACAAGAAACAAACCCAAATGGAGAGGATATGCAGCCAGCAGGTGTTTTGACACGTTGGACCCCCTGGGACACATCTCATTGTCTTGGCTGTGCTCTTAGTGTGTCTTTGATGTAGGGAAAGATTGAATGCATTTTCTCTGTGTTTATATTGTAAATTCTGGGAGATTGTCTCACAGTAACTTTACCTGAGGAAGGGGCGACAGCTCCGAAAGCTTGTAATTTTAAATAAATCTGTTGGACTATAACCTGGTGTTGTGCGACTTCTCATTAAAATCCTTCAAGATTTTGAAGGCCTTTATCAATACACCCTTTGTAATCGATTCCAACATGACCCTGTGAAACTGCCCCCTTTTAATCTCCCCCCTGTGAACACCATCCTGTGAAACTCCCCACTGTGAAACACCCCCTGTGAATCTTCCCCCTGTGAAACTCACCACTGCGAAACACATCCTGTGAATCTCCTCCCTGTGAACTCCAACCTGTGAAACTCCCCACTGAGAAACACCCCCTGTGAATCTCCCCCCTGTGAAACTCACCACTGTGAAACACCCCCTGTGAATCTCCCCGCTGTGAACACCATCCTGTGAAACTAACACCTGTGAATCTCCCCCCTGTGAACTCCATCCTGTGAAACACCCAACTGTGAAACACCCCCTGTGAATCTCCCCCCTGTGAAACTCCCCCCTGTGAAACTGCCCCTGTGAAACACCCACCTGTGCAACGTCCCCCTGTTAATCTCCCCCACCTGTGAAACACCTCCCCTGTGAAACTCCCCCTGTGGGACTCCCCGCTGTGAAACTCACGGTGTGAAACATCTCCCCTGTGAATACCACCCTGAGAAACTCCCGCCTGTGAAACTCCCCCTGTGAAAAACCCCTTGTGAATCTCCCCCCTGTGAACTTCATCCTTTGAAACTCCCACCTGTGAATCTCCCCCCTGTGAAACTCACCACTGCGAAACACCCCCTGTGAATCTCCCCTCTGTGAACTCCATCCTGTGAAACTCCCCACTGAGAAACACCCCCTGTGAATCTCCCCCCTGTGAAACTCATCACTGCGAAACACCCCCTGTGAATCTCCCCCCTGTGAACTCCATCCTGTGAAACTACCACCGGTGAATCTCCCCCCTTTGAACTCCATCCTGTGAAACTCCCACCTGTGAATCTCCCCCCTGTGAACTCCAGCCTGTGAAACTCCCACCTGTGAATCTCCCCCCTGTGATCTCCATCCTGTGAAACTCCCACCTATGAATCTCCCCCATGTGAACTCCATCCTGTGAAACTCACCACTGTGAAAAACCCCCTGTGAATCTCCCCCCGTGAACTCCATCCTTTGAAACTCCCACCTGTGAATCTCCCCGCTGTGAACTCCATCCTGTGAAACTCACCACTGTGAAACACCCCCTGTGAATCTCCCCCCTGTGAAAATCCCCCCTGTGAAACTGCCCCTGCGAAACACCCAGCTGTGCAACGCCCCCCTGTGAATCTCCGCCCCCCGCTGTGAAACTCCCCCCTGTGAAACACCCTACTGTGAAACATCCCCGTGATACTTTCCTTGTGAAACACCTCCCCTGTGAAACTCCCCCTGTGGGACTCCCCGCTGTGAAACTCACGGTGTGATACATCTCCCCTGTGAATACCACCCTGTGAAACTCCCGCCTGTGAAACTCCCCCTGAGAAAAACCCCTTGTGAATCTCCCCCCTGTGAACTCCATCCTTTGAAATTCCTACCTGTGAAACTCCCACCTGTGAAAATCCCCCCTGTGAAACTGCCCCTGTGAAACACCCACCTGTGCAACGCCCCCCTGTGAATCTCCCCCTCTGTGTATCTCCCCCCTGTGAACTCCATCCTGTGAAACTCCCCCCTGTGAAACACCCTACTGTGAAACACCCCCTTGATACTTTTCTTGTGAAACACCTCCCCTGTGAAACTCCCGCTGTGGGACTCCCCACTGTGAAACTCCCGCTGTGAAACATCACCCCTGTGAATACCACCCTGTGAAACTCCCGCCAATGAAACTCCCCCTGTGAACACACCCCTGTGAAACTCCCACCTGTGAATCTCCCCCCTGTGGAAATCTCCACCTGTGAATCTCCCCACTGTGAAACTCCCCACCTGTGAAACAGCCCCCTTGAATCTCCCCACCTGTGAAACTTGTCCCCCTGTGATACTCACCCCTATGATGCTTCCCCTTGTGATTCTCCCCACTGTGATACACCTCGCGTGCGAAACACGCCACCCGTGAAACTCCACCCTCTGAGTTCCACTTTGTGAAATTCCCCCGGGTGAAAGTCCCCTCTGTGAAACTGTCCCCTGTGGTACTATCTCCTGTGAAATATTCCCCCTGTAAAACTCCCCAGCCGTGAAATTCCCCCTGTGAAACTTCATTCCCTGTGAAACTCCATTCCCAGTGAAAACCCCTCCTGTGAAACTCCCGCCCTGGAAACTCTCGCCTGTGAAACTCCTCCCCTGTGAAACTCCCTCCTGTGAAACTCCCGCACTGTGAAACACCTCCCGTGTAAACCACTCCACCCGTGAAACTCCCCACTCCTGAAACGCCCCCCTGTAATACTCCTCCCTTTGAAACTCCCCGCTGTGAAACTGACCCCTGTGAAACCCCCTCCTGTGAAACATCTCCCCTATGAAACTTCACCCCTGTGAAACAACCCCGCCTGTGAATCTGTACTCCTGTGAAAATCCATCTCCTGTGAAACTCCATTCCCTGTGAAACTCCCATACGCTGCCACTCTCCGCCTCCTATCATTTCCCCTCCAACCCGTCCCCTGTAACCCCTCCCCCTGATGTTTGTGGAATTAATATTGACCAGGACAACCGGAAATATCTCCCCTGGCTCTTCCTCGAAATAGCACCATGTGATCTTTGACGTACAGCAGGGAGACCCGACGGGGCTTCGTTTTAACTTCAAATCCGAAAGACGGCACCTCCGGCAGTGCAGCGCTCCCTCAGCACTGCACCGGAATGTCAGCCTGAATTTTGTGCTCAAATCTCTGCAGCAGAACTTTAACCACAATCTTCTGGCTGCAAGGCGAGGATGCTACCAACTGAGCCATGAAACACTGCCGAATTCTGGGAGTTGTATCCCTGAGAGAGGCTCAAACTGGTACAGGTACATTCTGGGTCTGTGCGACTTCGCTGAGCATCTTGATTGTGGAAATGCTGCAGAATATAAGAATTCGGTCCCAGAGAGAGAGAGAGAAGCAAGGTTTGCGGTGAAAGTACTGAAGGTAATTCTCACAGATAATTGCTGATGTTCTGGGAATGTTACTTCTCTATTCCAGTATTATTTCAATTTTCATCCATTTTTTTTTACAATTCTTACATTAACAGATTCCATCCCAAAGTCCCTTATTTTCACTTATTGCTGATTTTCAGGAGGCTTTCCAATAAATAAAGACATCAACAAAAAATATTTAAACAGCTTTGTCATTCTCGGTTTCCAATAAGGAAAAATCAGCCCCAAATCCGTCGCTCTCAGATATTCACTCCAGTTCGAGAGTGAGGCCTGTAGTGCAGACATTAACTGCAGATGGGGCCTTGAACCCAACGCCCGAAATCTCGGGAATTGCGGTTAAGAAGATCCAACTGCTCAGCAAGTGTAACTATTCATCAATTAACAGAAAAACAATTGGTTCATAAATTAAGTATAAACTGCAAGAATACACTTACAAGATAATATTAACGTTTAATATAAAAAATAAACATATAACATTGCATGAATGGTACAACTTGTCCGTCAATAATAAAAAACAATATTTAAGTGCTCCTTCAGAATCGGAGTATGACACATTTTGTGGCCTTCAGCCCAGCTCCGGTAGTCGATCCGGTTCGACATCCACCCGCACGCGAGCACTGTATTTCTGCAGTTATATTTGTCTGTGACGTTCCATTGATGTAAGATCAGACAGGCTGCAACATAAAGTTAAATATTAAAAAATAAATGAATAAGTATGGCATGGATGCTAGCGGCAGAAGCGGACAAACGTTTAGCCTCTCCTACAGTATTCCTCAGTGCAGTAATTTCAGGGAGCCCTTAACAATTATAAAATAAAGTGTTTCAGGAGTGGGATTGTTTACAGCGGAACCAGTTAGTCATTGATCAGCGTGTATCCCTCTCAGCAACTTCTGCGCTGATACAACATCACTTTCGAAAGAATGGAAGTGACGTAAATGATCAGTGCTCAGCAATGAAGACAATAATGGCAGATGCAGAAAAACTGCAAAAGCCGGAATCTGAAGTGAAAATAGAAACTCCCGGCAATCCACAGTATATCAGCTGCACCGGTAAACATAGCGAGAGTGGAAGACAGCGCAAGTGGGACAGGGAGACGGTTAAGGAGGAGCAGAAGATGAAGAATGATAAAAGAAGGAGATGAGAAAGAAGACGACAAAGAAAATAAAAGAGAAGTTGAAGGAAAAGAAGGAGAAGGAGAAGCAGAGAAGGAGGAGAAGAAGAAGTAGTAGAAGAAGGAGAAGAAGAAGAAGATGGAGGAGGAGAAGTAGGAGAAGGAAAAGGAGAAGAACAAGAAGAAGGAGAAGAGAAGGAGAAGAAGAAGAAAGAGGAGGAGTATAAGAGAAAGAGAAGAAGAAGGAGGACCAAGAGAAGAGGAAGGATAAGAAAAGGAGAGGCAGACGATAGTGAAGAAGGAGAAGAAGAAAGAGACGAAAAGACGGAGGAAAAGATGTATAGAAGGAGGAACAGGTCACTTAAGCAGAAATCAGTCGTTGTTTCGGCTGCTGACTGACCTGTAGTGCATTCCCTGCAGGTTAAAAAGAAACAGCGAGTATGTGAATCTCCATAAATTACTTGAAACACAAACATTTCACTGGGTAGTGTCCAGCGTATATTAACGTCCCATTACATGATTAACTAGTTTACTCTCTTTCATTTTTTTAGTAGAATCTGGAGATATAAAACAACCCCGAACTGCACCAGTAACAGCGAGAAAGAAAACTGTTTCAATTATTCTCAATTAACCCATCCTTCGACGCAACAATCGTCTAATGCCCCTTAGTCTGCTGCATAGACTGAAAATGCGGCTCACATGTCGTTATTCCACTAAATATATAACTAAACTTAAAGAAGGAAATTTACCGGATTTGAATTTGATTCTTTCTATGTTTCGCGAGGTCCTCCAGCTGAAGATACGAATCAGATGTGAAACAATTTCTTCTCTCGCCGTAATTTTCATTCGAACTGAGTTCCACAATTTTCAGCAATTGGTTCTTGTTGAGTGCGGAGCAGAGTTCCTCGGTACAAGCGTCTGTGAGACCGTTGTTGTTCAAACTGCATTACAAAGGTACCGGATGTAACGTCGTGATTCAGAACAAAATGGATGTTTTTTTTACAAGGAGCAACGAAAAGCAAAAATAGCAATTAATCTACAACAGCACTAGCGAAAGAGATCAGATTTGTGTCGGAATGACAGATGCAATACTTCCACCCAATCAAGCAGATTTTACTTACTCCATTGTTTCTATTTTGCAGTCCGCTCTCGACAATATTTCACAAAGTCCGTGCACTCCAGCATCTTTCAAATTATTGTCTTTCAGGCTAAGGACAGGGAAATACAATTTAGTGATGGGGTCTGAAATAATAATAATTTCTCTATACGTAGATGGATTAGAAATGAATGGCTTTATTAGCAGGAAAGACATTTGGAGAAGATTCCCCTTTTCAATGTTTAAAGATAAACCAACCTTGAAGAGAGGAACAACATTCGCCACTCTCCAGTCCTCTGGCACCATCCCCGTGGACAGTGAGGACCCAAAGATCAAAGCCAAAGGCTCTGCAATCTCCTCCCTTGCCTCCCAAAGAATCCTAGGATATATCCCATCTGGCCCAGGGGACTTATCGACCCTCAGGTTCTTCAAAATTGCTAAAACATCTTCCCTCAGAACATCTACCTCCTCCAGCCTATCCACCTTTATCACACGCTCATCCTCAAAAACATGGCCCCTCTCCTCGGTGAACACTGACGAAAAGTATTCATTCATCACCTCTCCTATCTCTTCTGACTCCATGCACAAGTTCCCACTACTGTCTTTGACCGGCCCTACCCTCACCCTGGTCATTCTTTTATTTCTCACATAAGAGTAAAAAGCCTTGGGGTTTTTCTTGATCCGACCCGCCAAGGACTTCTCATGCCCCCTCCTAACTCTCCTAAGCTCTTTTTTTTAGCTCATTCCTTGCTACCTTGTACCCCTCAATCGACCCAACTGAACCTTGTTTTCTCATCCCTACATACGCTTCCTTTTTCCTCTTGACTAGACATTCAACCTCTTTTGTGAACCATGGTTCTCTCACTCGGCCATTTCCTCCCTGCCTGACAGGGACATACCTATCAAGGACACGCAGTAATTGCTCCATGAAAAAGCTCCACTTTTCGCTTGTGCCTTTCCCTGATAGTTTCTGTTCCCATCTTATGCTCCCTAATTCTTGCCTAATCGCATCATAATTACCCCTCCCCCAATTATAAACCCTGCCCTGCCGTATGGCCCTATCCCTCTCCATTGCAATCGTGAAAGTCACCGAATTGTGGTCGCTATCTCCAAAGTGCTCTCCCACATACAAATCAAACACTTGGCCCGGTTCATTACCCAGTACCAAATCCAATGTGGCCCCACCTCTTGTCGGCCTATCCACATATTGTGTCAGGAAAGCCTCCTGCACACACTGTGCAAAAACTATCCCATCCGAACTGTTTGACCTATAAAGGTTCCAATCAATATTTGGAAAGTTGAAGTCACTCATGACAACTACTCTGTGACCTCCACACCTATTCATAATCTGCTTTGCAATTTCTTCCTCCACATCTCTATTACTATTTGGGGGCCTGTAGAAAACTCCTAACAACGTGACCGCTCCTTTCTATTTCTAACTTCAGCCCATATTACCTCAGACAGCAGATCCCCCTCGAACTGCCTTTCTGCCGCTGTTAAACTATCCTTGATTAACAATGCTACTCCTCCACCTTTCTTACCACCTTCCCTACTCTTACTGAAACATCTATACCCCGGAACTTCCAACAACCATTCCTGTCCCTGTTCTAACCATGTCTCCGTAATGGCCACCACATCGTAGTCCCAAGTACCAATCCACGCTCCAAGTTCTCCTACCTTATTCTGGATGCTCCTTGCATTGAAGTAGACACACTTCAAGCCACCTTCCTGTCTGCCGGTACATTCCTGCGACCTTGATACCCTCCTCAGTACCTCCCTACACTCATCACTGGCTCCTGGACTACAGCCCTTTTTCCCATTCCCCTGACAAATTAGTTTAAACCCCCCGAAGAGCCGTAGCAAATTTCCCTCCCAGGATATTGGTGCCCCTCTGGATCAGGTGCAAACCGTCCTGTTTGTACAGGTCCCACCTTCCCCAGAATGCGCTCCAATTATCCACATAACTGAAACCCTCCCCCCTACACCATTCCTGCAGCCACGTGTTAATCTGCACTCTCTCCCTGTTCCTCAACTCGCTGGCACGTGGCACCGGCAACAAACCAGAAATTACAACATGGCTTATACTGGCTCTCAGCTTCCAACCTAGCTCCCTAAATTCCTGTTTTAAATCCCCGTCCCTTCTCCTACCTATGTCGTTGGTACCGATGTGTACCACGACTTGTGATTGTTCCCCCTCCCCCTTGAGGATTCTGAAAACACGGTCCGAGATGTCACGGACCCTGGCACCCGGGAGGCAACATACCATCCGTGAGTCTCTTTTGCTGCCACAGAACCTCCTATCTGTCCCTCTGACTATTGAGTCCCCAATAACTATTGCTCTCCTGCTCTCCCCCCTTCCCTTCTGAGCCACAGGGACGGACCCAGCGCCGGAGATCCGGTCACCGCGGCTTACCACCGGTAGGTCGTCCCCCTCAACAGCATCCAAAGCGTTATACCTGTTACTGAGGGGAACGACCACAGAGGATCCCCGCACCGACCGCCTCCTCCTAGCCCCTCTCACCGTCACCCATCTATCTTCATTCTTTGGAGTAATTACATCCCTGAAGCTTCTATCTATGACCTCCTCTGCCTCCCGAATGATCCGAAGTTCATCCAGCTCCAGCTCCAGTTCCCTAACACGGTTTTCGAGGAACTGGAGATGGGTGCACTTCCCACAGGTGTAATCAGCAGGGACACCTACGGCGTCCCTCACCTCAAACATTCTGCAGGAGGAACCTTACACTGCCTCCCCTGCCATCCCCTCTAGCTAACTTGCGGATTAAACTAGAACAGATTTAAACCAATCCACTGTTTTGTCTATTCAGGGGCGGATCAGTTGTTGTCACCGAAGTAATCGGCTTCCCACAAAAGCTACAGAATCCCGGGAATACCTGCACCCTCCAGGGAATGAGTTGCCGTGATCTTGACATTTACATTGTAATTATTTCTGTGGTGCCCAAGTTTAATATTCTCCTGAGACTCGTATTCCAATCCAGTTACAGTCCTATGCTGTGAGTGTGTGGGTGTGTCTGGTACAGTGGGTGTGACAGGCACTATGTCTGTGAGTGGGACAAATAAGATTTATCAGAGTAAAAGAGCGGGAACCGGCGCAGTTTAAAAGGAGCCGGTTAGTCTTACTTCGGTGGTTGGTAAGATAATGGAAAAGGTCCTGAGGGATAGGATTTATGACCATTTCGAAAGAGGCAACTTAATCAGGGATAGTCAACACGGATTCGTGAAGGGTAAGTCTTGCCTAACAAATTTGATTGAATTCTTTCAGTAAGGTAACTAAGTGTGTAGATGAAGGTAGAGCAGTTGATGTCGTATACATGGATTTTAGTAAGGCGTTTGATAAGGTTCCCCATGTTCGGCTCATGAAGCAAGTAAGGAGCTGTGGGATAGAGGGAAATTTGGCCGATTGGATAAGTGACTGGCTATCTCATAGAAGGCAGAGGGTGGTGGTGGATGGAAAATTTTCGGACTGGAGATCAGTTACCAGCGGTGTGCCACAGGGGTCGGTGCTGGGTCCTCTGCTGTTTGTGATTTTTATCAATGACTTGGAGGAGGGGACTGAAGGGTGGATCAGTAAATTTGCTGATGACACCAAGATTGGTGGAGCAGTGGATGAGGTGCAGGGCTGTTGTAAGCTGCAAAGAGACATTGATAGGATGCAGAGCTGTGCCGAAAAATGGCAGATGGAATTTAACCCTGATAAGTGCGAGGTGATTCATTTTGGTAGGGCAAATTTGAATAAGCATTAGAGGGTCAACGGCAGGGTTCTGAGGAACGTGGAAGAACAGAGGGATCTGGGGGTTCATATCCACAGATCTCTGAAGGTTGCCACTCAAGTGGATAGAGCAGTAAAGAAGGCCTATAGTGTGTTAGCGTTTATTAACAAGGAGTTTGAGTTTAAGAACCGTGAGGTTATGCTACAACTGTACAGGACCTTGGTGAGACCACATTTGGAATATTGTGTGCAGTTCTGGTCACCTCACTATAGGAAGGACGTGGAAGCATTGGAAAGAGTGCAAAGGAGATTTACCAGGATGCTGCCTGGTTTGGGGGGGAGGTCTTATGAGGAAAGATTGAGGGAGATAGGGCTTTTCTCTTTAGAGCGGAGGAGGATGAGAGGCGACTTAATAGAGGTTTATAAGATGATGAGGGGGATAGATAGAGTGGATGTTCAGAGACTATTTCCTCGGGTGGAGGTAGCTGTTACAAGGGGGCATAACTATAAGGTGCAGGGGGGGGAGATATAGAAGGGATGTCCGAGGTAGATTCTTTACTCAGAGAGTGGTTGGGGTGTGGAATGGACTGCCTGCTGTGATAGTGGAGTCGGACACTTTAGGAACTTTCAAGCGGTTATTGGATAAGCACATGGAGCACACCAGAATGATAGGGAGTGGGATAGCTTGATCTTGGTTTCGGACAATGCTCGGCACAACATCCAGGCCTGAAGGGCCTGTACTGTCCTGTAAGGTTCTATGTTCTATGTTCTACAAGTATGAAAGCAAAATACTGCGGATGCTGGAAATCTGAAATAAAAACAGAAAATGCTGTAAATACTCATCAGGTCAGGCAGCATCTGTGGAGAGAGAAACAGAGTTCACGTTTCAGGTCGATGACCCTTCATCAGAACTGGAAAAAGTTGGAGATGGAACAGATTTTTATGCAAGTGTAGGGACAGGGAAATAAGTTAGAGTCATCTTTTGTTTCTCAAATTGTCCCATTACCATCTCCTTTTGCGTTGCACCATCTCTTAATGTCTCTTAATCTCTCCTGCCTTCCATCCTATCACAGACCTTCCCTTTTGTTCTTTCCTCCCCTTCCGCCTTTCCCTGCCTCAACACTTGCTTAAAACCCGGTTCAATCTCCATCTTTTTCCAGTTCTGACGAAGGGTCATCGGCCTGAAACATTAACTCTCTTTCTCTCTCACTCCACAGATGCTGCCTGACCGGCTGAGTATTTCCAGCATTTTCTGCTTTTATTTATAAGTATGGTTGTGTTGTGGTCATGATACTGGAAAAATAATCCAAGACGACTAGGATAACAATTCAGAGGATTTTGCCGGCGCGCAGAGGGCGGGTTGAGAGGCAGGTCCGCTGTCAAAATATAACAGATTGACAGCAGGGCGGTATCCCGATCTGAACCCGCCTTCATGTAAGTTTCCCAAATGCTGGATCTGCCTGCGCATTGCAGACCCGGCACCAAGCGGCAGGTCAACCAATTGAAATTATTAAGCTTTTACCAGCTACTTACCATTTTCCCATCATTTTCCGGAGCTTCCCGTCGCTCGAGGATCACGTCATGTAAGTGTGTCGGGTTCTCAATGACTCGTCATTGCTGTAATAGGTGTCAGCTGCATAAGTGGTATAGAAGCTACCATTTCACAGCTGTTCACTTTCCAATGTCAGAAGCTGGAGACTTCAGTATTTGGAAGACACTTTTGAGCTTTATGCAGTTTGGAAGTGGTAGCAGTAAACGCTCTATCCACTGTCACCTTCTTGGAACAACCTTTCTCACCATTGACAGATCGCTTCTTTCATGTCAACTTCAGGTTCCATCTATTCCAGCAGCATCGGTGCCCTTGAAAAATATCTCACCTTGGTCCTCAGAATCACTCTACGATCAGACCCAGCACCAACATCACCAGGCACACCAGCATCACCAACAACAGCACCAACACAACAACCTTCTCCGCAATCACCTGGTGCTGCACAGGACACATGGCATCAGCGCCTGACCACATTGCTGCCCGGGATACCAGCGATGGCCTCACCATGGCCAGATTTACTTCAGTTGATCCTGTACACCCTGGCTGCCACGTGATGCGCCAGGTTGACACCAACTCACACCAGCACCATAAAGCATCCCTACAATGTGAAAGACATTCCTTTCACACTCATCACCATTGTGTGTGTGTGTGTCGGGGGGGGGGAAGTTATGTCTCACCATTCACTGAAACTCACTAAGACACTTCCAAGGGTGCACACAGATCTGTCCAAGAAGACAAACTGCTGAAAATAAAGATTTCAATGTTTGACAATACATCAACAGAAACTTTACATGACCTTTGCATAAAACACCCAAGTGCTTACCCTTTTGTGTTGTTAGTTGGTGTGATTGGACTAAGATGAGGTTGATTGTGAGGGGTGGCTATTGAGATGGAAAAGTGATAATGTACAAAGAGGGGGATGGGTGGAGGTGCAAGGTAAGTTGGTGGGTGTAAGGGTGTGCAGGGGTAGTGTAGGGAAGGCGGAGTGATGGGGATGTGATGAACAGTACAGCAGGATGAAGTTGAGTGTGGCTTTGCAGTAACTTTTCGTGATCTACTGAGATCATTGAAAGGTTTGCGCCATTGCAGCCTGGTCCTCCTGACGACATTTCTGCTTGTGTCCTCCTATGCAATGTGCAACCAGGCTGCGTTGGTGTCTTGGGGAGGTCTCTTCCGCCCATTGGAAGGGAAGAGAACCTCCCTGTATACTGTGACTCCCTCCAGAATCATATGGAGGGTGTCCTTTGACAGCCTGGGTGCAGTCGTGCAGATCTGTGCAGTGCTTGACAGTGTTTGCAGCACCTCAATTTTATCAGACTCGTTTCCTTTTAATTAATCTGGAGCCTCGCAGGGCGGGGCTAAACAAGTCCAATTCGGCGAAAGTCATGTGGGAAGCCGGCATGGAGACAGGAGAGATTCTGGGACCAGCCAACGACCCCTCCTGCCGCCCTGCCGCCTCGGTAGAGGAAATCGCGGCCCATGAGTTCAAATCCCACTGTGGCAGTTTGAGAATTTGAATTCAGTTTAAACAAATCTGGAACTCCAAATCTGGTACCACTAAACATTTCGATTATTCCGGAAACTCAATTGGTTCACGAACGCATTTTAAGGAAGGAATCCTGCCGGCCTTACCCAGTCTGGGTTATTTGTGAATCATGTCCCACACCGACGTGGTTCACACTCAGTTGCCTTCTGAAGTGGCCCAGCAAGCCATTCAGTTGTACCAGTGATGGAGAATATATTTCGGCCTTGTGAGGGACTCTCAAATCCCGAGAATGAAATAAAATGGCGAGGTCTGCAAGCTTTTCACGCACCTGACCGCTTCTGCCGGTGGTTTTAATTTCCAGACATTGGGGTGAAATTGAACATGGTTAGTGGAAACCGCCCGTGCCTAATTTCACCCGAACACTTTAAGCACACGCGAGAGTGCGGAGATGGGAAAAATGATGAAAGCGCGCCCTCTGCCGATCCTTGTGCAGAGCGGGAGCTTATTGTAAAATAGCATTTCCAACGCTCACGATTTTCTGTCCATTATCGTCACTGGACAGACAGTGCCAAGCAGTGCACAGGGATATTCCTCTGACTGTTAGGCCACTGACTGTTCGACACCCCTCAGGGAGAAGATTCTTGGAAAATTGGCACAAATTATTGCAAATATAATCGTCTTCCGATTTCAAGCTAAAGAGACTTGCTGAGTTAGATAATCATCGTTACTGGCTGAGTATAAAGCAACATCTGCGCTGAACACAAAGTGCCTTTGCTTCTATTTAAATTAATGAAAGGATATTGACCAGGCTGAGTTACAACATATTGTATCCATCTATATTTGGTGTGTTTGTTTGTTTGTGTGTGTGTGTGTTTTATTTTTATTTGTTTTATCTATTATCTTCAATAAACCGCACGCTATTTTAAACGTAAATCTAGGAGTGACGTTTTGATGATTTTCTGATTATAAAAACAGGGTGATGCCTGTGAAGGGGCAGGTAAATTCCAGAGCTCACCTGGATCAGGTAGAACAGAACCAAGATGCGAGGTAAACAGCCTTGTACTGTGCAACAAGTTTATCTAGTCTATTACTGCAATACACGTGTCAACTAATCGAATGGACAGTTTAACGCTTCTGGGAAAACAGTGAACAGAGGAATTTGGTAAAGAATGCACTTAGAGTTGGCGTCCTTACAATGCAATCAGTAACTTACGAATTTAGATAAACATCAGCATATATAGTAGCAGATCGCTTGTGGTGTTGTTCAAGGTCATGGGGAGGGAATGCTGTTTTAAGAAAACGAAGATCTTGTCAGCAAAGTGTGAAGGGGGAAATGGGTCAAGGAAAGTGTTGCAGGAAATAGGTGGAATTGCAGGATGTGCAAGCAATATGCAAGATCTGCACTATGTGATAACACGGATTTTCACGAATTCACAAAATGCATGTTTAGGATAATTAATGACACTCTGAAATAACTAATGTTTATGCGTTGGGAGACAATGATATAGTAGATTAAAGGTAGCTTTTAAGTGCCGGCTAAATTTTGTCCAAACTAGTTGAGTTCGAGTTTTACCTGACATGTAACGTACAGACTGCAACACATTTGCTGAAATCAACTCATTTCCACAGTCACAATTCGGTTTATGTTTTAGATTGGTTCAGGTAGATATCCTAAAGGAAAGTCAGAAATCAAGGGGAAATTGAAAATGGGCGGGGACGTAAACAAGGTGGAATCGCATTTGCCGCCCGTTATACGTCACGCCATATATTCAGTTCCATTGATGTCAATGTATAACGGGCGACTGGGGTGATTCGAACTGTTTTACGCTCTCGTCCATGACCAATTTCAACCCCTCACCTTTTCAAGGATATAATTCAGTAAACGATAATGGATTTTTCCAGAACTGGATAAAAATACCTGAGCATTTTGCATTTGTGTAACACAGGTAGAAGCCTCCGGATGTGTTCACTTTCAATTCCACAGTAAACTATGTTCAGTTCCTCAATCATCTCACAGGGTTCCAGGACAGTCGCCAGTACTGTGCAGTCCATCATGTTCAGTGGAACACCGCTAAATTCAGTTTTCTTCATTGATCCAAGTAGCTCCCGCATGAGCTGCGTGTCCTGAGATTCATACAGGAGATAGAATGTGTTCAGGAGTGTTCTTTTGCTCTCCGCACTGTGCACGTTTTTGAAATCTTCGTCCAGCTTCGTCCTCAGCCAATCCTTGACCTGTTTGACTGAACTTTCAGGAAAGGAACCCAAATCATCCTGAAGATTCTGGGCTGAAGAAGGCGAGGAGAGACCAATGAGGAAACGCAGAAATATCTCAAACCGACCATCACTGTAACTGTAGGCGTTATTCAGAATGTGTTTTATATCTTGTGGAGGTGAGTTCAGAAGGACGGAGAGAGCCGCGAGGAACTCTTGGATGATGAGGTGAGGGAACGTGTAGACAACAGAATTGGTAGAGGAATCTTCCTCAAGGATTTCCATCATAAAAGCAGAGGTGAACTGTGAAGGCTGGAGACCCTGGCGACTGAAATCATCATCATAAAATATCAGTTTTCTCTTGCACACTCCTTCATAAGCCATCGCGCCAATCTTCAGTAAAAGTTCACGTCGGTCCTTTCTATCGCACCCCCACCGTTTTAAAAGGCCAGCGATGTAATTTGAAAACAGATGGGAGACAGTTGCAGGCAATGATGTATCGTTTCCTTTGCGTTGTACAAGGAGAGGTCCGAGTGTAGAACAGCTGATGTAACAGTAGTAAGGATTAAGGCACAGGGTGTACAGGATGTCATTCTGCTCTACGTAAGCAAATACTTCATCAGCAAATTCTTCGTTTTGAAAAAATCTCTTAAAATATTCTCTTCTTTCTTCTTTAAAGAACCCCAAGATCTCCGCCCAGAGACTGACCCCAGCTTGACCCAGTGATTCCAGGGCAGTGGGTCGGCTCGTGATCAGCACTGAACAGCCCTTTAGCAATTTCCCCTGGATCAGACACCGGACAATATCCGACACTTCACCCAGACACTCTGGATCGAAGCAGTGATACTCGATGGCCGCGTTTCTTTGTTGATCACTGAAATCAATCTTCTCTTTAAGTTCGTGCAAACCATCAAATATTATCAATATTTTATTTGGTTCTTCCCAAACATGCTGAAGGTACTTCTGAAAATAAGGATATGAATCCAGAAGCATTTGATTCAGACTTGTCCTGTTTTCTATAGTATTCAAGTCCCGAAATTTAAAAAGAAAGACAAAGTTGAACTGTTGATATATTTTGTCTGCGGCCCAGTCATGAGCAATCTTCTGCACCATGGTGGTTTTACCGATTCCCGCCACTCCTGTTGCTAACGTGGTTCCAAATAGACTCGTTCGGTTGAAACTGCTTCTGAATAATTGATCAATCTGAACTTTCTCCAGCAGTTGTTTAACGTTCAGCCTCTGCCACTTTTCGTGTTCTTGACCTCTAGACAGCAGTTCGTGTTCTACAAGTGAACGTGGACGAGGAGAAGAAATTATTTTTAAGTCTGTGTATTTGTTAAGTGAAACAGACTCTTCGTTTCTACCATTTGTCACGGTTAGCTTCTCATATTGCTTGCAGATAACTTCTTTGTGTTTCTTTTGAATATCTTAAAAATGTACATCCCCAAATCAAGAAAAAAAGCAGGAAAATAATTAATACAATATTTGATAAAGGGCGTTAGACGAAATGTTAGAAATTGAGTATAATGCTTGATTTGAAGTACAACTAACAGGTAAGAGACAATTCGCTTTCCCAATGTTTATTCGCACCATCCTTCTTTTCTAATTCTGCTTGCTGACCCCACGAAGAGACCTCATCTCCACTTCTCTCAACTTTCATTCGTCACCTGTTAATCTGGGTGACTGTCAGGTGATTGTTTTCGCGTGGGTTGGAGAGTTGTCACAGCGGAATCTAAAGCTTTCTTTCGGGAACAATGGATAGAAATAGGAGCTGGAATCCTGGGAGAGATTTCACCCTTTAGGCAGAGTTGTTGAGGCTTATTCTAGCATTTCTAGTGCCAACCTATTTACTTCGTTTCAGTCAATTGCAACTCGGTGCCAAGCCCCTCAAATATATCTCCCATTATTCGCTAATATATTCGAGAATTATAGCCACTGACTCCCTTGCCGCCCAATGCAAATAAAAGCAGCAATTAACATTTCACTGTCGGCGTAACTTGTTGTTTTCTAAACGGAAGCGCTTCTTCCTGTATTAGCTTTTCAGTGATCTCAAATATTTTCTTGAAGTCCAACTTGTCATTTGTCTTAAGAATCTTAAATAGTTAAATAAGACCCCTTCACTAATAGGAACATAGGAACATAGGGACAGGAGTAGGTCATTTCGTCCCCCGAGCCTGTTCCAAAATTTAATGCAATCATGGCTGATCTGTGATCTTACTCCATAAACTTGTGTATGCCCCATATCCCTTAATACCTTTGGTTATCAAAAATCTATCAATCTCCGATTTAACATTGACAATTGATCCAGCATCAACTGCCGTGTGCAGAAGGGAGTTCCAAACCTCTACCGCCCTTTGCATGTAGAAGTGTATCCTAACTTCACTTCTGAAAGGCCTGGCTCTAATTTTTAGACTAGGCCCGCTAGTCCTAGAATCCCCAACCAAAGGAAATCATTTCTCTCTATCTACCCAATCAGTTTCACTTAATATCTTGAAAACTTCTATAAAATCAACCCTTAACCTTCTAAATTCCAGGGAATATAACCCTAGGTGGTGCAATCGAACCAAGGCCAATATATCCTTCCTAATGTGTGTCCCCAGAGCTGCTCACAGGAGTCAAGGTGTGGTTTTACCAGGGCTTCATATAGTTGTAGCATAACTCCTACCCGCTTGCATTCCAGTTCTCGAAATATATAGGCTAGCATTTCATTAGCCTTTTTGATTATTTTCTGTACCTGTACATGACATTTTATTGAACTTTGTACGTGGACCCCAAGTCTCTTTCGACCTCCACTATTTCTAGCTATTCGCCATTATGAAATTACTCTGTCGTATCCTTCTTAAGTCCAAAGTGGATGAACTCATATTTGCCAGCACAGAAATCCATTTGCCAGAGCTTTGCCCAATCGCTTAATCCATTAATATATCTTTGTAATTTTATGCATCTAGAACTACTAAAAATGCTGTCTATCTTTGTGTCATCGGCAAACTAGGAGATGTGGCTTTCTATACCATCATCCAAATTTTAGTAATTACAGTGAATCGTTGAGGCCCCAGCACAGATCATTGCGGGATACCACTAATCACATCCTGTCAATTAGATACCAGCCCATTATCCCAGAACTCTGTCGCCTGCCACTCAGCCAATTTCCTAACCAAATCAATAGGTTGCCTTCAATTCCATGAGCTGAAAATTTAGTTAACAGTTTCTTATGTAGGACTTTCTGAAATGCCTTCCGGAAATCCATATTAATAACATTCAGACATTCCCCTGTCCACTACTTTAGTCAACTTATGCTTTATAAATCCTTGCTGGATCTCTCCGATAAGCTGCAAAATTTTCAAGCTTTTCAGTCACTCTATCCATAATTATAACCTCTATTAATTTTTCTACAATACACGTTAGGCTAACTGGTCTATAATTCACTGGTTTCTTTATTTCACTTTTCTTAAATAGCGGAGTGACATGCGCAATTTTCCAATCTAATGTAATGGTTCCCGAATCGATGAAAGATTGGAAGATTATAGTTAGGGTACTGCAATACTCTCACCTACCTCCTTGAAATCGCTGGGATGGAACTATCTGATCCTGTGGAGTTGTCACTCTTTAGTGCCATAATTTCCTCCATTTTGCTTACGTTAATTTTGGTGATTCCCAATCCCTGATGCAATATTGGTTTCCTTGGGATGTCTGCATGCTACCCTCTTTCGCTATCATAAATATTGACTAAAAGTAATTATTCAACATGTGTAACATTTCCTTATTTTCATTTGCAATAACACTGTTATCAGTTTTCAAGGGGCCCACATTGCTTCTGATCATCCTTTTTTCCTACTATAATTTAAAAAAACATTTGTGTGTTGATTTTGATATCCCTTGCAAGTTTCTCTTAATGCCCTCTTTTTGTAGCTCTTACTATCTGATTTTTCCCCTTTTGTTCTTCTTTGTATCTCTCCCAGTGGCCAGTCTTCTTCAAACGCACAAATGAATTTTACTTTCCCTGGTTGAGCCTATTATCTATCCACCTCACAAGTTATCTTCTGTTGCAAGTCTTCCAACTCTTTAAATTAATAGCTTTCGTGATACAATATCAAAAGCCTTCCTGAAATCTCAATGTATCAATCACGATATTGATGTTGGTAAGAAGCCTGCAATTTGCCTCAAATAACTGCAGTACTTTGTTAGGCAATTGCTGTTGTTAATCATTACGATTGTTCTTCTTCCATGCCATACATATTTAAGTGTTTCATTACAGAACACCGTAAGTGTGCATTGACCTGCCGTTTTAAGGATTATCCTTACGCACCCATTTAAAGATTTGTGTTACATAAGCTAATTCACATTGCTATAGCATGACACCTGTTTTAACTATTTGCTAAAGATCATAGAATCATAGCAATTTATATCACAGACGGAGGCCATTCGACACATCGTGTCTGTGCCGGCCGAAATATAGCTATCCAGCCTAATCCCACATTCCAGGTCTTGGTCCATAGCTTTGCAGGTTACGGCACTTCAAGTGCATATCCAAGTACTTTTAAAATGTGATGAGGGTTTCTGCCTCTACCACCCTTTCAGGCAGTGACTTCCACACCCCCACCACCCTCTAGGTGATCATTTCCCACCCATCCCAACTCCCCTTTAATCCTTCTACCAATTACTTTAAATCTACGCCCCCTGGTTATTGAACTCTCTGCTAAGGGAAATAGGACCTTTCTATCCAATGTAGCTAGGCCCTCATCATTGTATACACCTCAATCAAATTTCCACTCAACCTTCTCTGTTCCAAAGAAAACTTTTACCCACAATCATAGATTCCTAGAATCATACTGGCAAGGTCATGATCGACCTCGCTAGCCACTTCATAATTATTTTTTTCCTCAAATCCATCTTTCCGTACTGCATTGTGTTTCTTAGGTAATCAGTGGTCTGAAATTTGTACTTATATTAGTCTTCTTTCCGGACGGCCGTAGATTCAACATGAGTGGGAGATGACCCTTGATCTCATCCACGAACGGAGAAAAAACGCTCTTCGTGTTAGTGGAAACGAAAATCGGATGTGATATGAAACGGGCAGCCAATTCACTACTGCCCCTTACATGCTACTGGCGATAACAAATTTTAGCCCCAGATGTCTCATAACACCGCACTGTATTATGACTATCAGAAAATTGACATCACTGTATTAATGACTGTGTTTTGAAATTCTGGCAAAGACTCCAAACTTTGCTGCACACTCGGCAGCTAGACGGTAATACATGACAATACATTCACGACATGCAATCAATGTATTGTAGTGATTGTCCAGTACTTCGTGGACATCGGCTAATGTATCAGATAGTGGGCTGGAATTTGCGGACGGAAGAATTCGTTGGAGTACACCTCCGGGCTGAGAACGGCTAAAATATCCGTACGTACAGTCAGGCTCCCGTGCTTCGGGTCCTGGACCTGCAGAAGGATGCCTGCATCAAGGCCCACCGATCCCAGGGATGCAGGCGTTCCGGAAGCGTCCCTGTGATCACGTGCGCCAGATCCTCCAATCAGAAAGGAGCTTTCCGTGTATGCTTATGTGGTTTATATTTACAAACTTAATGCCCATAAGTTTATTAGGAATCTCCAAATTATTACATAATTTATACAAGTGCAATAAAAATAAATATTCCCATTTACAAATGTAATTAAAAGTCCCTTCAATATAGCATTACTAATAAATATTAAAATTTTTGTAACATACTTTTAAACATTTTAATCCGGGCCGAAATGTACATAAACTCATTTTAAATGTTTGTGCATGATTGTTTCATTTTTTAATTTTAAATTTATAATTGATATTAACCCTTACGGGGCCCTACGGCTGTTAGTACCGTGCATAAGGATTTCGTGAACATTTGCTGGGTAGTAGCTGGGCAAATAGCCCAATATTGCGCCAGTGAAGTAATTTTGGAGGTGGAGTGGTAGATCTGTCAAGGCGAACATTGGCAGAAGTTCGTGGTTTTTGCACATGCACAGCGCATGCAGAAACCTGGAATTTGTGGGGCCTTTTACAGGGATTACGATAGCATAAACTTTGTGTATGGCACCATGGCGAATTCAAAATCTGGGCCAAAAAGATATACTTGTTTTAACCAACAGGTAAATTAATATCGTAGCAACCTAAAGAAAGGCAGAAACCATCACATTGTGAAACATTTACTCACTAGGAAACAATACATACCTTGCAGAAATGCTGGGACTGTTGCTTTCACGTCACTCCATGTTGCATCTCCTGGCAAATTGGAACCTATTGAAATCAATGTCCTCAGATTCAGTATTGTGGACTTCTTGGGGTTTCTTTTAACTTTTACCGGTAGTGTGAATTGCCTGGATGTTTGCAACTGCAACAACACTCAATAAGCTTGAAGCCTTCCAGAACAAAGCCTTCCACCTGACCCACACCCCATCCACCACCTCATACATTCACTCCCTCGACAAATGGCGCACAGTGGATGCAACGTGTACTGTCTACAGGATGCACTACGGCAACTATTTCCCCTGGCTGGGGAGTCTAGAACCAGGGGTCACAGTCTCAAAATAAGCAGTCTGCCATTTAGGACTGAGATGAGGAGAGATTTCTTCACTCAGAGGTTGGTGAATCTTTGAAATTCTCTACCCTAGAGGGCTGAGGAGGCTCAGTAGTTGAGTAATTTCAAGAGAGAAATCAATAGATTTTGAGATATTCAGGAAATCAAGGGATATGGGGATAGTGCAAGAAAGTGATGTTGAGATCGAAGATCAGCTATGATCTTATTGAAAGGCGGAGCAGGCTGAGGGGCCGAATGGCCTACTCCTGCTCCTATTTCTTATGTTCTTATTATGTTCTAACTCGCCAAGGCTTCTTCGACAGCACCTCCTAAACCAAAAACATCCACAACCTCGAAAGAAAAGTGCAGCAAGTCCATGGGAACACGACCATGTCCAAGTTTCCCTGTAAGTCACACATCATCCTGACTTGGAAATGTATTGCTTTTGCTTCATCATCGCTGGGTCAAAGTCCTGGAACACCCTCGCTAGTAACACTGTGGGATTACCTCCACCACATGGACTGCAAAGGTTCAAGTTGAAGGCCTAGCACCACCTTCGCAAGGGCAACTAGGGATTGGGTAATAACGCATCAACTACTGTCTGCCTAATGCTTGGCCCATCTGATATAGACTATTTTACACTAACAAAAAAATTTTAAAATTCTGGTATTAATGTATTCAAAGTTGGCGTAAATTTAACTTTACTTGATGTTGCAAAATTGACGCTTATAGGACCGGTCGCCCATTATGCACCACACACGCTAATCGTTTCCACTGAAGTGAATGGAAGAAAAATGGGGGTGGGGTGAGGGGTGTGCGGGTAGGGTGTATATTATGCGGACAATAAGCAATCGCCCGTTTTTCACCATTACACAAGTTTAAAATTATCCCCAACATTTCTTAGAAAACGAAATTTAATGTCCCTGGGTTAAGATTTGACATGAGCGAGGACACAAAATAGGTACTATCGCTTAGGTCGCCTGTTATATGCTCCGCCGGATATTGAGTTCCATTGAGTTCAATAGAACATATTATCAGGCGTGTCATATAATGTTCGACAATTAGTGAGAATACATTTGTGTCAGCATTTCATCTGAATAAAAAACAACACCGGGAAAGAACTCAACCTTTCAATCTGCAGAAGGCGACTTGCCCATGAACCCCACTTAAAATACCTGGGCGTCACCCGTGACAGGACACTATCGGCCTCATCTCAACAACACCGGACAAAAAGTAAAAACCAGGGCGAACCTGGTGCGGAAACTCACTGGAACGTCATGGGTGAGCACGGCCAGAAGATTGTGCACTACAACAGTGGCCCTATTTAACTCTTCGCAGAATACTGCTCTACCTCATGGTCCCGCAGCGACCACACAAAGATCGTGGATGGACCGATAAACGCTGGCATGAGCAGTGTGTTAGGAACGCTCAATTCTATTCCAACTGAGCGGTTCTCGTTGCTTACCCAGACTCCCCCGCCTGCCATTCGTCATGATGCTACTGTGCTCCGTGAGATGGAAAAATCATGAGCAGCATTGCCCTTTCCATTCATTAACACTTGAAAACTCTACCACGAAGTGCTTAAAATCGAGTCGACCATTCTGGGAAACAGTAGAAATATTCATGCAGCTGGAATCAATCCACTATCGTGGGACGCATGCAACATAATGAACCATAGCCTCATCACTGACCCAACAGCGAAGGTCCTTGGTTTCGACCTCCCTCGAAGACAGTGGACAGCGTCAACAGAATACGCGCAGGGCATGGACGATGCGAACACCTGCTCCACAATTGGAAGATGAAGGACTATACGAAATGGAACTGTGGCCAAGAGTCCCAGACCATGGAGCACATTGCACCAACCTACTCACTAACATCTATTGCAGTAGGCACCTCATTTCTGCACTCGGCATCTCAGGATGTCATCGAGTGGGTAGTCAAACGAGACATCCCATCATAAGCTTTTCCCCTCATACAAAACAACAAAAAAAAGATATTCCCTTTATGCGAAAGTAGTAGTTGTACGATCCCGAACCTGTCGAGTTTCACCCGCTTGTAATATGAGAACTAATAGTAAGATTGGGCTGAGTCAACATGGATTTATGAAAGGGAAATCCTGTTTAACAAACCTATTGGAGTTCTTTGAGGATGTAAGTAATGTAATAGACAAAGGAGAACCGGTAGATATGGGGTATTAGAATTTTCAAAAGAACTTCGATAAGGTCCCACACAAGAGTTTGGTGAACAAAATTAGGGCACATGGAATTGGGGGTAATATACTAGCATGGATAGAGATTGGTTAACAGACAGAAAACAAAGAGTATGGATAAACGGGTCTTTTTCAGGATGGCAGGCTGTGACTAGTGGGATACCGCAAGAATCGGTGCTTGGGCCCCAGCTATTCACAATCTTTATCAATGATTAGGATGAAGGGACTAAATGTAACATTTCCAAATTTGCTGACGACTCAAAGCTAGGTGGCAGTGTCAGTTGTGAAGAGGCTGTGAAGAGGCTTCAAGGGGATCTCTACAGGCTCAGTGAGTGGGCGAGAACATGGCAGTTGGAATATAATGTGGATAAATGTGAGGTTATCCACTTTGGTAGAAAAAACAGAAATGCAGAGTATTTCCTAAATGGTGAAAGATTGGGAAATGCAGATGCTCAAAGGGTACTGGGTGTCCTTGTACATGAATCATTGAAACTGAATGTGCAGTTGCAGCAAGCCATTAGGAAGGCAAATGGTATGCTGTCGTTCATTACAAATGAATGTGTGTACAGGAGTAAAGAGGTCTGACTCCAATTATATTAGGCCTTGGTGAGAGCCCACCTGGAGTACAATTTTGCTATGCTTACTTAAGGAAGGATATACTTGCCATAGATGGAGTGCAACAAAGGTTCACGAGATTGATTCCTGGGATGGCGGGAATGTCGTATGAAAAGAGATTCAGTAAACTAGTCCTTTATTCTCTTGAATTCAGAAGAATGAGAGGGGATCTCATTGAAGCATACAACATTATTACAGGCTTGATAGGGAATTTGCTGGGAGAATGTTTCCCACGGCTGGGGAGTCTAGAACCAGGGGCCACAGCCTAAGGATAAAGGGTAGGCCATTCAGGACTGAGATGAGAAGAAATTTCTTCACACAGAGGATGGTGAACCTTTGGAATTATCTGCCCCAGAGGGCAGTTTAGGCTCAGTCATTGATTATATTCAAAACAGAAGTCGATAGATTTCTGACTAGTAAAGCCATCAAGGGATATGGCGATACATAGATACATAGATACATAGAAGATAGGAGCAGGAGAAGGCCATCCGGCCCTTCGAGCCTGCTCCGCCATTTAATGAGATCATGGCTGATCCTCCAATTCAGTATCCCGTCCCCGCCTTCTCTCCATAACCCTTAACCCCTTTTGCCTGTAGAAATATATCTAATTCCCTCTTAAATATATTTAATGAGCTGGCGTACACTGCCCTCTGTGGCAATGAGTTCCACAGGTTCACCACCCTCTGAGTGAAGAAATTCCCCCTCATTTCTGTCCTAAATGGTTTAGCCCTTATCCTTAAATTATGTCCTCTAGTTCTGTTCTCACCCGCCAAGGGAAACATTCCTTCTGCATCTAGTCTGTCTAGACCTGTCAGAATTTTATACACTTCTATGAGGTCCCCTCTCAATCTTCTAAACTCCAGTGTGTACATCCCTAAATTACATAGTCTCTCCTCATAGGTCAATCCCGCCATTGCTGGTATCAGCCTGGTGAATCGCCGCTGCACCCCCTCCATGGCAAGAACATCTTTCCTCAGATGAGGCGACCAAAATTGTACACAGTACTCGAGGTGTGGTCTCACCAGTGCCCTGTACAGCTGCAGCAAGGTATCCCTGTTCCTGTATTCCAACCCTTTTGCTATGAAGGCCAGCATACCGTTTGCCTTCTTGAACGCCTGTTGCACCTGCATGCTCGCCTTCAGTGACTGGTGTACAAGAACACCCAGGTCTCTCTGTACTTCCCCCTCTCCCAATTTATTGCCATTTAAATAATAATTTGCCCTCCCGTTCCTGCACCCAAGGTGGATAACTTCGCACTTGTCCACATTATAGTGCATCTGCCATTTATCCGCCCAATCACCCAGTCTTTCCAAATCGCTCTGGAGCTTCCTGGTCTCCTCCTCTGAGCCCACCCCCCCTCCTAGTTTAGTGTCGTCTGCAAATTTGGAAATGCTGCATCCGACTCCCTGATCCAGGTCATTAATGTAAATTGTGAACAGCTGGGGATCCAGGACAGATCCCTGTGGTACCCCACTTGTTACTGCCTGCCATTCAGAAAATGAGCCGTTTATTCCAACTCTCTGTTTTCTATCTGACAGCCAGTTCTCTATCCACGTCAATACTTTCCCCTTTATCCCATGAGCTTCAATTTTCCATGCTAATCTTTTATGTGGGACCTTATCGAAGGCCTTTTGGAAGTCCAGGTACACCACATCTACTGGCTCTCCCCCATCTATTTTACCAGTTACTCCCTCAAAAAATTCCAATAGATTAGTCAAGCACGATTTACCCTTTGTAAATCCATGTTGACTCTGTCATATCCTGTCCCCATTTGCTAAGTGCTCCGCTATTTCATCCTTAATGATGGACTCCAGCATTTTGCCCACAACTGATGTAAAGCTTACAGGTCTGTAATTACCTGCTTTTTCCCTACCCACCTTTTTGAATAGTGGGGTAACGTTAGCTACCCTCCAATCCATGGGCACTGTTCCCGAGTCTAATGAATTCTGAAAAATCATACTTAGTGCATCCGCTATCTCTAGGGCCACCTCCTTCAGTACCCTAGGATGCATGTTATCAGGCCCTGGGGATTTGTCCGCCTTCAATCCCTTTAGCTTCCTTAACACCATATCCTTAGAGATATTGATTTGCGTCAGTTCCTCCTTTGCCAATGTCCCTATTTTTCCCGATATCCCAGGGAGGTTTTTTGTGTCTTCCTTCGTAAAGACTGACCCAAAGTATGCATTTAGTTGGTCTGCCATTTCCTTATTTCCCGTTATATATTCCCCCGTATCTGACTGCAATGGACCAACTTTGGTTTTCACCAGTCTTTTCCTCTTGATATACTTATAAAAGCTTTTGGAGTTAGTTTTTATATTTTCCGCCAGCTTGCTTTCGTAAGCTATTTTGCCCCTCTTGATTAAGCCCTTTGTCCTCCTTTGCTCTATCTTAAACTGTTCCCAATCTTCCGCTCTGGCGCTTTTTTTGGCTATTTTATACGCCCTATCTTTGGATTTTATGCTGTCTCTAATTTCCCCTGTTATCCACGGTTGAGTCACCTTTTTAGATTTCCTTTTATGCCAGATTGGTATAAACAATTTTTGCAATTTTGTCATTCTATCTTTAAATGCTTGCCATTGTTTATCTACCTCCAGTCCTCCCAGGAACGTTGTCCAATCAGACCTACTCAGTTCCCGTCTAATGGCATCATAATTCCCCTTGTTTAAATTCAGGACCTTAGTCTCTGAGACAATTTCTTCGCTCTCCATTTCGAGCGAGAAATCGATCATGTTATGATCGCTCTGACCCAAGGGTCCCCGTACAACAAGATTACTAATTAGTCCCTTCTCATTGCACAGTACCCAGTCCAATATAGCCTGTTCCCGAGTTGGTTCCTCGACATATTGATCCAGATAACCATCCCTTAAACACTCAAGGAACTCCTCCTCCTCATTATTTTTACTGATTAGGCTAGTCCAATCTATATGTAAGTTAAAGTCACCTATGATGACAGCTGTGCTCTTAGGGCGGGTGAATGGAGTTGAGGCAGAAGATCAGCCATGATCTCATTGAATGTCGGAGCATGTTCAAAAGGCCGAATGGCCTACTCCTGCTCCTATTTCTTATATATTTATGTTCTTATAAGAATCAAAACAAAACCCTTGTATCATGAGATGGGAATCAGAACAATACCTTTCTCCGTGATTTCTTTCAGGATTTTTTTCAACTTTGGTATCCTGTTCTGCAGTGTCCCAAACGTGTGCCACATCGTTTTTGCTGCACTGATTCCTTTATCTAACACCGCATTGAAAAGCAGTTTGGCAGTTTCGCTGCAGATTTTGCTTTCAGCTCCTTCACTGATTTTCTAGAAATCAAATAGTGGAGTTTTTGATCCAACAATTGCATGATGAAGCAATAAATTATGGAATTAATAAATATGCAACTACGTAAAAAAAGGCAGGATTTTAGTGGTAATTCAGTTTATCAACTAATTTTCGTTGTTAGAAACAACACCGTGGCTACAAAAATTTTTAATGAAACTACATTTTTGACCAATTAAATTCCAATGTTATACAAGGAGAATAACGCCTTAATGGGCACCAGGGATTCAGACTCTATGGACAGAAAAATCGCGATACTGATGGTTTTCTTTTCAATACTGCACTTCCATAGCTGAAACAGTAAGAAAAAACATTTAATTCGAAGCATGATCATTTTGTTTGGAAATGACTAATGACTCTTTCCGCTTTGTTTGCAATGGCTGTATTGCTATGGGTGACGTTGACACTTCATTTCTGTTTCATTCAAACATATCCTCCCATATTTACTCAATCCAGCAGCCAAAATATGCTTGAATCTGGTGTAAAACTCTAGGGAGCGAGTTTGTACCTGTACGCGGAAGCAAAATGGCGGAAATGTGTTTCCAGCCCATTATAGAACAGTTCTATTAAACGCAAATAATGGCCGATGCGAGTCCGCCTGGTTTGTATCCACGGCCATGTATAATTTCCCCACCATGAGCACTTGACCCCTCCGAATACTATCATTGAATCATAGGAGTTTACGACACAGAAAGATGCCATTCATCCCATCGTGTCTGTGCTGTCCAAAAAAGAGCTATCCAGCCTAATTCCACTTTCCAGCTCTTGGTCCGTAGCATTGTAGGTTACGGCACTTCAAGTGCATATCCAAGTACATTTCTAAATGTGATGAGTGTTTCTGCCTCTACCACCCTTTTAGGCCGTGAACTCCAGAAGCGCACCACCCTCTGGGTGAAACAACATCTCCTCAACTCCCCTCTTTACCTCCGACCAATTACTTTAAATCTGTGCCCCCTGGTTATTGACCCTTCTGCAAAAGGAAATAGGTCATTTCTATCCATTCTATCTAGGCCACTCATAATTTTATACACCTCAATCGAGTCTCCCCTCAGCCTCCTCTGTTACAAATAAAGCAACACAGGCCTATCAAATCATAGCTAATATTAACCAGTCCTGGCTAAATCCTCGTAAATCTTCTCTATACCCTATCTATTGCAATCACATCTTTCCTGTAAAGTGGTGACCAGAACTGTACGCAGTACTGTAGCTATGGCCTAACTAGTGTTTTGTACAGTCGAAGCATAGCCCCCTGCTCTTGTATTCTATGCCACGGCAAAGGAAAGTATCACGTATGCCTTCTTAAACACCTTACCTCCCTGTCCTGCTGCATTCAGGGATCTGTGGGCATGCACTCCAAGGTACCTCTGTTTCTCTACACTGCTCAGTATCCTACCATTTATACTGTATTCCCTTGCCTTGTAAGCTATCCGCAAATGCATTACCTCACACTTCTCCGGATTGAATTCCATTTGACACTTTTCTGCCCACCTGACCAGTCCATTGATATCTTCCTGCAGTCTACAGCTTTCTTCCTCACTACCAATCACAAGCCCAATTTTTGTATACTCTGTAAACTTTTTAATCATGCCCTCGACATTGAAGTCTAAATCATTGATGTCTATCACAAAAAGTAAGGAACCTAATACTGAGCCCTGCGGAATCCCACTGGAAACAAGTTTCCAGTCACAAAAACATCCTTGGTTTAGCTTCGGGACACTGAGACTATTTTGCCACTTTCCCTTGAATCCCATGGTCTTTCACTTTTCTGACCAGGCTGCCATGTGAGAAGATCTGCAGGTTTATTCGAATTCATAGAAATGAAAGGGTGATGACCAGCAACCGTTCTCTACCCATATTGCGTGTAATTCGGCTGTGAAGATTGAATCAATTCTGAGCGGAATGCCAGAGCGGTCCACTCCTTCACTGAATTTACATTACAAGAGCAGCGTTAGAGGAAAGCCAAATTGATGCGTAAAGTTCCTATAGTTGTAGTGTGAATGTAACTTTAAGACCAGCCGCAATCTTTGCAGGAAAGAGGATACTCAGCTTTTAAAAATGCAAATATGCAAGTCGTGCATTCACAGGGACCGCATGCAGGGAAATTGTGCATTCACATCCCGATTTTTATAATTTATGATTGAAAAATCGGAAGCTCTGAGTAGTAATTTGCAGTTTCCGCTTTCACTATGGACTGTAGTGGATTTTCTACCGCTTATGTATCAATATTTTACTGTATATAATGCTGTAGTGGGAACTTTTAATGCCATAACATCAAATTGCTGTATACATAATATTAAGGAACCGCACTGTTAATTTTATAGGATTTAATGTTTTTCCATAAATTAATGCAGGGAGGAAATATTGTTACATTATTGACAGGAAGTATTATACCTTAAAGACACAGAAGTATCATCCCTACAGATCTATGTACCTGGTTTATGAACTAATGTTTGGAATTATTGAAAACTAAAGATGGCCGTGATATTCTCTGAGCAAGTTTAAGCAACAACGCGATCTTTAGGAAGTATCCACTTTAACAATTGACACAGGTCAGTTTCCATCCCTTCCGTTTCATATTTCATCTCAAAATTATTAATATAACTATTTTTCTTCAACATACCGCAAGTTCTGAGTCATCCAATATCTTTGCATTTAACAATTCTTTGGCTACACGTTCCACATGATCTTCAACAGCATCTTCTAATCTTTGACGGTAGAAATTGGTGACTTTGCGTAATTCATTGTTACTGAAGCTTTGAAGAATCGGTCTAATGTCAACGTCATCGTCTACAACTAGACCTATAACGAAATATATATATAGATAAAATAAATCCATTCGCCAACTAACATTCATAGATTTGATTTCCTACCTTTTATAAAATATGATTCACTCAACGAAATAATATTCCTCAACTTTGTGCCTACATTTCCGAATGCACGGAAATGCAGAAAACAACCTACTAAACTTACATGCTGCAGTTTAAATCATGGTGCAGTTACCATCCCGACCATGAAACGGGAATCGCCGCAAAAGCCCCAAATCATGATATTGGAGATTTGGTGATGAATTTGAACCTGGGCGTGCGACGCAAAACGGGAGGCATCACATCAGTCGCCTGTTATACGCGCCGACTGATATTCAGTTCATTAAAGTCGATGGAACTGATTGTCGGAAATGTCATATAAAGGTCTGCCAATGAGAAAACGCCTGTTGTGCGTCACTTTCCGGTTGCAATTTCACCCACTTTCAACGCTCCACTAATAATGTTTCAGACAACATTTGGCGGAACTACATGCAATAGAATTACATTGTACGTTACAACACAGCAATATGCTATTCTTCCGAAGAAGTCTATGTGGTGTTAATCGTCCTTACGAATTCCCTCCCACGATAATTCATCTCACCCTATCAATGTAGTATTCTACTCCTTTCTCCCTCCTATACCTATCATGCTTTCCCTTAACTGCATCTCTGCTAATGACCTCAAGCACGCCATTTGAAAAAAACTTCAACATTCTCGGCATACTCTGAGTAAAGAAGTTTCTCCTGAATTCCCTGCTGGATTCATCAATGACTATCTTCTATTTATGTTCCCTCGTTTTAGATTCTCCAAAAAAGTGGAAACATTTTATCTACGTATAATCGACCGAAACCCTTCATAATTATAAAGTGGTCTATCAGTTTTTCCCTGAGCATTCTTTTTTCTAGAGAAAAGAGCCCCAGCCTCGTCAGTCTTCCTAATAGAAGTACGTAGCCTGCGTTGCACTGAATGGACTTTAGATTGGTTGAACAATTCCAGTCCATTGTGCAACGTCAGGTTTTGTAGCATCTGGTCAAATTATAAATTTAGTATTGCGTGGCTTATTACTTTGGAAATGCAGAAGATGAACTAAACTCTTTTGAAAGGTAACAAATAGCTACAAGAGAGAAAAGCACTGGGTGGTAATTGCACACCAAGTTTAACTCTAGTCTAAGCTTTACACTCCGCAGTTGACAACGACCAGACAACAGTGTAAAGGAAGTAAAGCCTTTATGTTATGTGAACACCTCCGTCATTAGTGCAGGTCATTTTAAATGCAAGAAATTCTCCTACACTAAATCGATTGTTACATTTAGAAACTTTAAAACATAAAGTAGTGTAATTTTCTCTATATTTTAAACGAATAGCAGGAAGGGTTTTTGTCAAGAGCTAATTTAATAGATAGTGTTATGTTTATGGTCAACAATAGTTTGCCCATTGAATATTAACTCCGAGATTTCCTCTTGAACTACTGTCAATCAAATTAGCTAATTGTTACCTTCATTCCATTTGGGTCAAATCTCTTTAGAAGATTGTTATCGCAAATAATGTTACATTGTAAGAACAACACAAATATCTATTGTGATCATGACATATCGAATTAACCACATGCAATTTAGTGGAAATCTACCCTCTCATTACCTTTCATAGTATGCTTTTTATATGATATATAAGGGTGGAGTTTAAATTCATATCTAATGACAGTGTGCTACATTGCTGTACCTCTTCTCTGTATTGCTTGCAATATTTCTTTCAGCTTTTGATTGCTGTTTTGCATTTGCTGAAATGTGTTCCACATTATTCTTCTTGCCCGGTCTCCTCTTTCTAATACCATATCGAGTAGGAGTTTAGCAGCTTCCGTTCTGCTATTCTTTCCCAGAAGTTGTCCAATTTGCTGAAAAGAAAATCTTCTTAAAACATTCAGTTGTATTGTTAACAAACAAGCTTGCACGGGGGTTACGAAAAAGTCTACGAATCTGAAGCATTATATATGAAACAGTTCGGGATCTTTTGATTTCCAATATAATTTACAATTTTTGGGGGCAATAACATCCGGTGGAACCATAATAAACTGACATGACAGTTGGAGTGGGTCTAATTGGTTAGCACCTTCAAAGAGCCTGCAAAAGGACGATGGACCAATTGCCCTCCTTCTCTGCTGTATGCTTCTACGATTATATGAATCAATGACAAGGCGATACTTGAATTAACAGCGCATCCGATAGTTTTAACACGGATTTAGAAATGGGGCCATTTGAAGACCAAACTAGCTAGCTAGGATGCAGGATTAACATAGTGATATGGGGAAAGCTACACTAAAAATATAAGAGACTAATGTGAGAGTTTATACACCAAGAAGGGGCGCACTCGTTGAAGATTATAGCAAAAATATGATTAGTTTTAATAGGTCTGAATTTTCGGATTCTGGGCTGACTAAGCCGCAAATCTACCCAGCCAGTGCTGCAATGGACAATGACATTTTGAGAGTCCCCAGGGCGGAATTACGACAGGTGATGTAGAAATTAATCGTGATGGCGATCGTAATAGCAAAAGCAAACACTACAAATGCAAGAACGTTGTTTGAGAAGATGATTGAATTAAGACTGGAGTAGAAGTGATCACAAAAATTTGATTTTTCTCTTTAAGGGAGCATTCGCTTGTATCATTGGGATGAGCAAGTTTTTAAAGGAAAATTCACACACATCTGATGAGACAGCTCTGAGCAGAGGTGAGCAGGTATCGCTGCAGAAACAGGAATAGAACAGCTGAAGCATAACCAATAAATGTAACTCGCATAGATGTAGAAAAGCTGAGAGCATAGGCATATTTCGATTCCAATGCTTCAGACTAAATCTCTGTTTAAATAAATGCCGGGCCCCAAATGGCGGAGCCAAGAAAGGTTAAACCTGGAAGCAAGTCGGAAGTTGGCGGGCGAAACGCAGCAAGATTGACTATTGGAGTGGCGATTGAATTTCAATATAAAATGAACCGATTAGGGGCAAGGTTGCAGATACAATGCGGAAATTCTGATTGGAGGCGAAGCTATAAATTCAAGGTAAGAGTTGGAGTTAGAGGTGAGGAGACAGATGCAGTCGAAGCGTTGGGAAAGGAAGGGAGCGACATGAACAAGGGATTATTTAGTTACTCGGCGAGAAGGATGTATCATAAGTCGAGCAAAATGAGGGAAAGAACGATGATTGATGTTTTGCTCAAAGTTAGGCTGGACAACAAAACAATGAGCATTAATGTGGTCTGATCTGTAAAACAGCTTTAACTGAACGTCCTCAATTATAATAAAGAGCTCCCTGTAAAACAGATGTCCATGAACATCGAAGTGCAGTGCCCGTTGGTGATGAACACGGAAGTCGATCAAACGGTACGTTCAGAAGAGTGCTGGTTCCGGTCCGTTAGGTTATGGGGGACATATTTGGGCAAAACTAGTGTCTGAGAGCCACCCGAGCGGAAATTAGGTAAGAAAGTGGACATCTCAGCAACCATCCTCTCCCCTCATGTAAAATATCGCAGAGGGAGAGATGGCCCGTCTAATCATTGCGCTGAGCAATTCGCCTTCTTCAGGAAAGAAAGGGCAAGAAAGCGTAAATCAAATTGGTTGGGCGATAAATTCGGCTCTGCAGCACTGGCTTTTTCCGCGAGACGGTGCCGTTTTGTGTCGAAAATGGCGCCTGCATCGGGCGCGCACACTTCTGGCGCGTACTGCGCCGAACGCAATCTAGGTGGGGGCTGTACACCGGGCGTTAGGAGCGTACAGCAGAAGTATGATGAGTGCACAAATCCTGATGTCTATCAGCGCTCAACGTCGATTTGAAGTCAGCGCTGCTATTTTTGTCCTCAACGCTGGAAGTAACGCCCAGTGATAACCTCCGAGAGCTGAACATGCCTTCACCATTGGCCAGGACCCCCGGCAGCGTTGTTTCAATGGATTAGCAATCACTCTAAGCTTAGTTGCTGATTGATTTGTACTGTTTCTGTGTAAGTTTGTGGAACTGTTTGGAACTTTCTTGAGTTGTTTAAAGTTGGTGATGTGACAGAGATTGGAGATGGAAGTGGAGAAAACCTGGCTTCTGACTTAAACGGTTCAGGTCAGACCACGTGCTCCCAGTCATGGGAGCTCTAGTTGTCATCCACCTTGAACTGCAGGACGGCAGGGAGATGGAGCAGAGGCAGCAAAGACGAGGACAAGCTGCTCGCAGAGCGGTGAGGAAGAGGGTGGGAGAAGGGCTCTCAGCAAATCTCTTACCTCAGTCTGAGCAAGGAGCAGTGTGTGAGGCGACTCTGCTTTACGAAGAATGTGCTCACAGAACTGTGCCAGCTCTTACAACCAGACCTGCAGCTTCACACCAGGGCAAGGACAGCGCTGCCAGTGGCTGTGAAGTTGACTGTGACCCTGAGTTTCTTTTTGTCGGGAACTTTCCAGGCTGGAGCAGGCGACATATGTAACATCTCAGTGTTCGACATTCACTACTGCATAAGAGAGTTGACAAATGCCAGGATAGGGGCTTCATTGTCACCCCTCTAAAGAGAGAAGCATTCGGCACATGCAGGTGCCTTTGTCAGGATAGCGGGCTTCCCCATGGTGCAGGGTGCAATCGACTGCACGCACGTGGCTTTGCGGGCACCACTTTTAAATTCTCATATGTACTGCAACTGCAGATGTTTCTACTAGCTGAATGTGCAGTTGGTGTGTGACCATGCTAAGCGTATCATGATGATGTATGCCCGCTATCCTGGTAGTAGGCATGATGCTTTTATTCAGCGCAGTCCACTATTCCCGCAGTGTTTGAGCCTCCATATCAGAACAGGGGATGGCTGCTGGGCGGCAAGGGCTATCTCCTTACCACCTGTCTCATGACTCTGCTCTGCAATCCAACCACACTTGGGCAACATGCGTACAATGAGAGCGATGCTGCCACACAAAACATCATAGAGCAAACGATTGGGTTGCTCACGCAACGGTTCCACTGTGTGGACCGTTCTGGAGCAGCACTGCAGTGATCAACATCGTGGTCTGCAACATGTTCCCAAACCTTGCCATAATGAGGGCATAACACTTGGCACCAGGCCTACGGTGACCAACTGAGGAGAAGGAGGAGCAGATGGAGGAAGAAGCAAAAGAGAAGGACGAGGAATAAATTGAATAGGAGGAAGTGGAATGGAGGAGGCAAGCCAGACTGCCCCTTTCTGCCCGGGCAGTCCGTGATCGATTCATCTGACTGCGGTTCCTGTGAACACAACCCCAATTCTATATTCACCAATAGTCCCAGTTCTTACCATCCTTCTGCTATGGACCATCGCAGCGTCTGTTTCGCCACAATGTAGAAATGAAAGGCACCACCTAACAAGCACTCCAATTCAACTTTATACATCAATCTATCCAAAATTAAAAAAACAGTCAACTAATCACCCTTGCACATTCGATTAGTGCCTGTCTTCTATGTGCCATTGCCTGTGCTAGTGCTCCTATGAAGTGCTACCCAGTGCCTTCAGCATGGCTGGTGGAAGGCTGCTGACTTACAGTGGGCGAGATTGCAGATAGCCTTGCTAGACGGCCTCTTGCAGCTGTCGGTCTAGATGGCCCGGCTATAGTCTGCACCAACTCGGCGCCTGCAGTCTGGGAAGGCTGGCTGACTGGCCAACAGCAAGGGTACTGGCGGACTGGCAGTGGTGGGAGAACGAATGCTGTCATTCTCAGAGAGGGAAGTGTGTTCGTCCTGCAAGGAATCGCTGCCATTCCTCTGCGGCGTTGCCTCGGCAATCCTCAGCAATCTGTTGGAGGAGAGGTTGCCGGACCGCTGTGACATCCTGCAAGCTGCTTTCCACACTAGTAAACACAACGACTATGGCACCAGTTTGAACTTGTTTGGCAGCAAGCTGAACCTCCATGAGAGCAGTGTGAAAATGCATAACAGAAGTCTGAGCCTCCACATCAGCACTCAGACGTTGGGTCGTTCCGCCTGTGCTGCAATGGAAGCTGAGACATCGGTCATCAGGCAGTGCATCATGGTTGGGTCCACAAGTGCGGTAATGGAGCTGACCATCAATGCCATGCTGGAATTCATGGGCTTCAAGCTCGGCACAAAGCCCTGTGCAAGGTTTGTGCCGGCCTCCTCCATACTCCTTGACCTTGCACTCAGGCTCCTGGCAGGCATGAAGCATTTCATTATGCATAAAATCAGCTTTCTTCTGTAGGCCACCTCATCAAGGTTCTCATCTAGTCCTCTGCAGCAGAACTCGTGTGGGACATCGCCCTCCGAGGAGCTGGCACCCGCGCTACCCTTTCCCCTGGCCCTGGCTACAGGGCACTCGAACCCGGTGGCTCATCACGTGCAGACACTCTGTCTAACCTATCCTCTAAAGTACGCAGTGTCTCGGTATCTGAGCTGCTGGCTGTGAGTGTGAAATCGATTGTCGTTGTGTATTCATGATCACTGCTTTCCTGCTGCTCCACCAGTACCTGGCCAGGTGGCAGTTCTTGGCTATGTGAAAGGAGAAAGGCACAAGTCTAAGGTTGTGGTGAAGGGAGGAGCAAGAGGTGCATGCTTACACCATCTGCTGCTGTACGTCAGAAGAGATAGTATGATGAGGTGGAAGTGCGAAGTGGGAAGGATTATAAATTATGAGGATACCATCATCTTGGATTGCTTCAGCCCCACCACTGGCCACGGGCGCAGCGATTGCCCTCCCAAGAATGCCCAGCACCGTCTCCTCCACGGGGATTCTGCAAGCGCCTGTGACCCTTCGGGTAGAACCTGCTAGCTTCGATTGTGTGCCACGTTGATCTGCTAGAGAAAGGAAGTTTGTCAGTGAGTGAGGTGATGTGCCTGTCATGATTGAATAGCTGACTATGTGCAAACTGTGAGATGTGGATGTGAATCTTCCAGCAGAGGTAAGTGTTTGAGGGTGGGATGAAGCTATGAAGGTGAGGTATGAGTCGTGTTTGGTAGCAATTGTTGGTAGATGAGTGATATGTTATGGTGCATTGAGCCGTGTGTGCAGCTAATGGTGCAGATGGTGAGATAGGCATTTGAAATTAATTCACTGAACGTGACCCCTAGTTTTATGTCATTAAACTTCTTGCTGCTCTGCAGCCAGGTCCTCGCGGCGGCACTGCGGGTATTGACAGCTGTGGCTATCTGCTCTCATTGGCGTTTTCAGTTTTGCCTGAGGACATCCTGGACCCCGATTGAAATAGGTCATCTCTCCTCCTTTCCACCTCCTGCACCATGGCCTCCAGTGCTGCATCAGAAAACCTTTCTGCAGGCTCTACCTACTGTTGTGGCATTTGTAGTTGTTTTGTACTTCCTCCCCCAGCCAGTTGAATGAGCTGCTGTGAGCAGAATGTACCTCTCCTTTAAAAGGTGCAGATTGCCTTTAAGTAGTGGAGGTCAGCTTCCATTGGAACTGAACTCGCACAAACCTGAGCACCCTGCTGAGCGTTCATCCACTCAACTGCGCATTCAGCGCTGGGCTGAACGCTACAATCATATTGGAGCGGATTTTCCGATCGGAGGCTTCTTACTGGCGGATGCATCCGATGGGAAAAAAACTCTACGCACTTACCTCTGCCTCCGTAGATCTCGAGACTTCCGATCATGGGCCTCTCCACTACAAAATGCGCAGAGGCCCAGGGATCCTGGGGCAAATGCGGTTCGGAAGCGTCCCTGGGATCACGTGGGCCATTGGGAACCAATCAAAGAAGGGAATCTCCCTTCACCCTTTTGACAGGTCTCTCCGCAGAGATCTGTCAAAAGTATGAATGGGGATCACTTCAAAAACACAGTTAAACATTAAATATTTTTTTAAAAAGCATCACTATTTAAAATTAGTTCAAATTACATTAAATTAAATATTTTTAACAATAATGAAAATTTTAACGGAGCTAAAAATAAAATTAGCTTTTTTAACAGGCGTAAAATCTTTTAAGGTTTTCAGCGGGCGGAAGTTGTGCAGAGAGTGGAACTCTGCCCGCGGAGGCCCTTTTCCGGGGGCAGGGGGATGATCTGTCAAGAGAATACGGAAGTGCTGGGTTTTAGCGCATGCAATCCGCATGCCTGAAACCGGCACTTGCGATGCCCCTACCGATGCGTACGCACCTCGTACGCACCCGTGGGCGTCGCAATATCCGGCCCATTAATTAGCAGGTAGTACGAAGGTCGCGTGCTGCCTACATTCCTTTCAATGTACGCGAGTTGTTCGCACTTTGCGATCCCTGCCCCCGTTTTCGGCGGCAATCCAATTTTTAGCCCATTAAGTCAAGTCAAATCATCGTAGGTTAAGATAGATCCAATTCCATTTATGTCAGACGTACCTCATATTCTTTCCGAGTGAATACACTTTTATGAAGCAGATTTGCACTGATACCGTCCAAAGATGCTTCCATAGCTTCACTTATTCTATCCCGATACATGTCCGTATCTTTGGACAACTGAATGTCACCGTCCGCCGAAACAGTTGGTACAACCCCAGTAATATCATCCACTATAAAATACAAGTGGAGCAAAAAACATCTGAGTAGTTACAATAAATGACGATAAATGGAAGATGTACTTAGAAATCTCTTCCAATGTATCAAAATAATTTATAAAACGAGGATAAAGTTAAATTATTGATAATTATTATGAATAAATCTGTCTATCTGTCTGTTGTCTGCCTGTCCCGCTGTCTGTCAATCTGTCTATCTAGCACGTTACCTATTATCTACTTATCCATCTGTCTTTCTGCTTATCCGATTTATGAATAGGCTAACCCGTACTCTGGTGTAATGGAATACACGGCAGGTTACTGTATGCAGTCGAAGCATCATCATAAGCAGACTGCAGGGGGCAGGCTTAAAGCAAATCAGTGAATTTCTCGACAATTGTTTTGTGCCGGCTGGCGCGAACTGGGTATGGGGGAGGGGGTGTAATTGTGACTTTATGAGATAATTTAAAAGTAAAGTGAATGGGCAGCCCCTTTTAAATCTCCCGGATTTTTAAAACATAAGTTTTGTGGCATTCCGCAGTGGTCCCTTTAACGTCTGGTGTTAAGATTGATCGAGTTAGCCAGAACTTTAACCGCCATAGACAATTTAGCGAAGAAAGCAAACATGGTTGAATAAAGGTTGAGTGCAAAATTTGGCAGATGGAAAAGACATGACTTCTGAAACTTTCTTGAGCATTTAGAGTATAAATATGAGTGAAAAGTCTCCGATAGTCGGAATCCACAACAGAACGAGAAGGGATTGAAAACACGGATTGAGGTTTACTGGATTGCATACAAATACTGACGGATATATCAGTTCAACACAAAGAGTAATCTCACCTGATGTGTGTGCGCCTATGTCATATCCGCCGGTTCCCTTTTCTTGCAGTCCCGGCTGTAGATCTTCATTCACTCTGCGTGTGGGGCTGACCTCACTGATAGTATCCGTGCTGACATGAGATTCTGTAGGAGCATTTTCCTCTTTTTGCTGATTATAACAAGAATATCATTAGAGATAATGAGGCTGAATTTCTCTTTCTGAGCTGGCTAAGTCACAAATTTCCCCAGCCAGTGCACAACGGACAGTTGTATTTTAAGAGTCGGCAGGGCGGAGGTACAACACATAACGTAGAAATAAATCGTGACGCCGATCATGATAGCAAAAACGAAAGCACGAATTGCAAGAGAGTTGTTTCACAAGATGTTGTAATTAAAACTGGCGTTGAAAAGATCCCAAACGATGATTTTGTTTTTAAGAGAACAATCAGTTGTATCAGCGGGATGAAACATTAATAAGGTAAAATTCACACACATCTGATGAAACCGCTTTGACCCGCGGCGAGCAGGAAGCGCTGCACAAAAACAACAGGACAGTGTAAGCACAATCAAAAAATATAAATCCCGTAGACATAGGAGAGCTGGGAGCAGAGATACATTTCGCTTGCAATACTTCAGTCTAAATCTCGGTTTAAGTAGATGCCTGGTCCCAAATTCCGGAGCCAAGAAAGGTGAAACCGCGACACAAATCGGGCATTAGCGTGAAAAAAAACCGAATAAGATTGAAGATTGCAGTGACGGTTGGAAAGGATTATAACAGTTAGAGATTAGCGGGGAATATGCAGATGCAATGCGAGAGTTCTAATTGGAGGCTACACTACAAATTCAAGGTAAGAGTTGGGGTTAGAGGTGCGGAGGCACATGTAGCCTAATTATTCGAACTGGAGGGGAGGGACTTGAATAAGTTACTCGAACAACGAGATTCTGGAAAAGTAACGGATAGAATTATGATTGACGATTTGCTCAGTTCTTCTAGACAAGAAAATAATGAGCATTAATGCGGTCTGATATGTAAAACAACTTCTCCTGAATAACTTCAATAAGCTTCCAGTGAAACAGATAGTCCTGAATATCGAAGTGCAGTTGCTGTTGGTGATGAACACGGAAGTCGACCAAATGCCACTTTCAAAAGAGTGCTGCTTCCTATTCACGGGGCTGCCTCCGCATTAGGTTCGTGTGAAAATTCGGACAAAATTAGCGTCTGAGAGGCACCCGAGCGAACATTAGTTAAGGCAGTGGAAATCTCAGCAATCATCCTTTTCCCTCATGTAAAATGCCGCAGAGGGAGCGGTGTCCCGTGTAACAATTGCGTAGTGCAATCGCCTGCCTCAAGAAAGACGGGGCTAGGAAGCGTAAAATAAACTGCTCCTATTTCAACAATAGAATTCGAGTCTATTCTGCCATATCTTAAGATAGATCCAGTTCCATTTATGGCAGACATACCTTATATTCTTGCTGCGTGAGTACATTATTATCAGGCCGATTTGCACTGAAACGGGTCACAGATTCATGCATATCTTCGCGTATTCTATCCGGATACAATTCCCTATCTTTCGACAACTGAATGTCAGCTTCTGTCGACACAGTTGGTCCTACAACAGTAATATCTTCCACTATAAAATACAAGTGGAACAAAAAACATAGGAGCATTTACCATAATCGAAGATATTTGGAAGTTGCACTTCGAAATATCTTCCACTACAACAAAATAATTCATAAAAAGGATCGGCTAAACTGTACTCTGGTGAAAAGGAATACACGTCAGCTTACTGTATGCAGTCGAAGCATCATCATAAGCAGACTGCAGGGTGAAGGCTTAAAGCACAATCCTTGAATGTATCAACGCTGGCCCAGCAATTGGATCGTACTGGCTGCTGCAAACCTGGCACGGGGCAGGGGGTGTAATTCTGACGTCCTGATATAAATTAAAACGTGCTGAATTGAATGGGCAGCAACGTTTACATCGGTCCCGATTTATATTTCCATTGCTTATATTCTCTCGTACTTTCGATTCGATATCGCCCTATTTGCACTATCACACGAAGCCAAAATTAAGGTGGTACGATCCCTGCGGCGTAAAGGTCGGCCTGACACCCACCCGATATTGGGGTTCGGGCCTCGTTTATACCGGACCGGCGAGGTGCAGTCACCTGCTGCCTCTCCCCAGGCATCGTGGCCGGTTTCGACGATGGGAATGTCGACGGTCCCGGAAGGGGAGACTGGGAGAGGTGAACGTGAGGGGGGCTTCCGGTTGAAGACCAGTGGGAAGTGATCGGCAGAGGGATGCAGGGTGGCGTGAAATAAGTGAGGGAGGCAACGAAAGGGAGTGTGAGAGAGGCAATCGGTTGTAGTGGGCGGCAATGGCCCGCTGTTTTAACATGGAGCCAGAAGGAGAAATGCGCAACACATTGGCTCCAAATTCAGGTAGGTATTGAAACAAACGGATCTTTTGATGGGGGTCTGCAGAGGTCCCTTTCCCGTTCGGCTGTCAGATGAATCGAGTTAACCAGAACTTCAGGCGTTGCTGACATTTCCCCAGAGAAAGGAAACGGACAACCAATGGCTGAACAAAGATTGAGTGTAACATTTGGCAGAGGAACAAGTCGTGAATTCTGAACCCTTCTTTAGCATTTAGAGCGTAAGTTACCTCACTGGTATAGATATGATTTAACTGTCTCAGATAAGCCGGAATCCAGTACAGAAAGAGAAGAGAATGAATACAAAGATCAACGTTTACTGGATTGAATTTTAATAATGGCAGATATATAAGTTCAGCACAAAGAGTAATCTCACCGGATGTGTATGCACTTCTGTCATATCTGCCGGCTCTATTTTCTTGCAGTCCTGGATGGCGATCTTTATTAACTATGGGTGCGGGGCTGATGTCACTGTCAGCATCCTTGCTGACCAAAGGTTCCGTAGCACAGTTTTCCTCTTGGTTCTATTTAAAGCAAGAATATGATTAGATATAATAGGACACACTTTTTTGTTTCTGAGTGTATAAGCCGCAAATTTCCTCAGCCAGTTCAGCAACATACAATTATACTTTGAGTCTACCCAGGGCGGAACTATGACAGAAACAGTAGAAATACATCGTGATGCCGATCACAATAGTAAAAGCGAAAACTACAAATGCAAGAAAGTTGTTGGCTAAAATGATTTAATTAATGCTGGAGTCGAAGTGATCCGGAGATAGAGAGGGGGATAAAAAAGGAGGGGTGGGGGGTCGCAATATTGATTAAATAATCAATTACCGCTGTGAGGAAGGAGGATATCTTAGAAGGATCATCAAATGAGGCCATATGGGTTGAAGTGAAAATCAAAAAAGTGGCAATCACACTGCTGGGAGTGTACTATAGACCTCCGAACAGTCAGAGGGAGATAGAAGAGAAATATGTAGGCACATTTCTAAGACATAAAACGATAGGACAGTAATAGTATTCGAATTCAACTTCCCCAATTTTAACTGGGATAAAATTAAAGTGAAAGGCATCGAGGGTGCAGAATTTTTAAATGCATTCAGGAAAACATTTTTAGCCGGTATTTAGCAAGTCCAACAAGAGAGGGGCGGTTCTGGACCGACGTTTAGGGAATGAAGCTGGACAGGTGGAAAAGGTATCAGTGGGAGAGCATATTGGTGGTAGTGATCATAATTCAGTTCAATGTAGGGTAGTTATGGAAAAGGACAAGGATGGACCAGGAATAAAAGTTCTCAATAGGGGAAAAGCTAATTTTACTACGCTGAGAGGTGATTTAACCAAAGCGGACTCGAGACAGAAAATTGAAGGTAAATCAATGTCAGAGCAGTGGGAGGCATTCAAGGAGGAGATAGTGAGGGTTCAGAACAAGCATGTTCCCTTAAAGAAAAATGGTGAGACTAACAAATCTGGAGATCCGTGCATGTCAAGGGGCATACAGGGTAGGATAAAGAGAAAAAGGGAAGGTTATGACAGATACCGAGTACTCAATACTGCAGAAAGCCGAGAGGAGAATAGAAAATTCAGGGGTGAAATCAAAAAGGAAATTAGGAAAGCAAAGAGAGGTCATGAAAAAATATTGGCAAGTAAAATCAAGTAAAACCCAAAGATGTTTTATAAATACATTAGGATCAAAAGGATAACTAAAGTAAGAGTAGGGCCTATTAGGGACCATAAAGGTAAACTGTTTGTGGAAGCGGAAGACATGGTTATGGTTCCTAATGAATACTTGGCGTCTGTTTTAACAAAAGAGAGGGACGATGCAAACATTGCAATCAGGGAGGAGGAGTGTGAAATATTAGATGAAATAAACATAGTGAAAGAGGAAGTATTAAGTGGTTTAGCATCTTTGAAAGTGGATAAATCCCCGGGCCCGGATTAAATGTATCCCAGAATATTAAGAAAAGTGCAGAAGAAATAGCAGAGGCTCTGACCATCATTTTCCAATCATCTCTGGCTACACGTGTGGTGCCGGAGGACTGGAGGATTTGGAAGTGGTACCTTTGTTTAAAAAGGGAGAAAGGGATAGAGCGAGTATTTACAGGCCAGTCAGCCTAACCTCAGTAGTGGGAAAATGATTGGAAAAAATTCGGAGGGACACGATAAATCTTCATTTAGAAAGACACAGATAAATCAGGGATAGTCATCATGGATTTGTTAAGGGAAGGTCGTGTCTGACTAACTTGATTTAATTTTTTGTGGAGGTAACAAGAGGGGTCGACGAGGGTACTGCGTTTGATGTAGTCTACATGGATTTTAGAAAGGGTTTTGATAACGTCCCGCACAAAAGTACCAAGCTGGATCCAAAATTGGCGCAGAGGCAGGAAACAAAGGGTAATGGTCGAAGGGTGTGTTTATGACTGGAAAGCTGTTTCCAAAGGATTCCGCAGTGCTCAGTACCGGGCCCTTTGATTTTCGTGGTATACATCAATGATTTGGACTTGAATGTAGGAAGTATGATTAAGAAGTTTGCAGATGATACAAAAATTGGCTTGATAATGAAGAAAAAAGTTGCAGACTGCAGGAAAATATCAATGGACTGGTCTGGTGGTAAGAACAGTGGCGAATGGAATACAATCTGGAGAAGTGTCAGGTAATGCATTTGGGGAGGGCTAACAAGGCAAGGGAATGTGTTATAAATAGTAGGACACTGAGAAGTGCATAAGATCAGATGGACATTGGAGTGCATGTTCACAGGTCCCTGAAGGACAGGATGTTAAGGTGGATAAGAAGGCATACGGGATACTTGCCTATATTAGCCGAGGCATAGAATATTAGAACAGGGAGGTTGTGCTTGAACTGTATAAAACACTAGTTAGGCCGCAGCTAGAATACTGCGTGCAATTCTGGTCACAACATTACAGGAAGAATGTGATTGCAGTAGCGGGGGTGCAGAGGAGATTTATGTGGATGTTGCCTCGGCTGTGGAATTTTAACTATGAGGAAAGATTGGATAGACTGGGGTTGTTCTCTTTGGAACAGGGGCGGCTGAGGGGAGACCTAATTGAGGTGTATAAAGTTATGAGGGGCCGAGATAGAGTGGATAGGAAGGATTTATTTCCCTTAGCAGAAGGTTCAATATCCAGGGAGCACATATTTGAAATAATTGGCGGAAGATTTAGAGGGGATTTGAGGGGAAATTTCTTCACCCAGAGGGTGGTGGGGGTCTGGAACTCACTGCTTGAAAGAATGGTAGAGGCAGAAACCCTCACCACATTTAAAAAGTACTTGGACATGCATTTGCAGTGCCGTAACCTACAGGGCTACGGAGCAAATCTGGAAAGTGGGATTAGGGTGGATTGCTCTTTGTCGGCCGGCACGGACAAGATGGGCCGAATGGCCTCCTTCTGTGTTGTAAATTTCTATGATTCCATGATTTTATGAAAAGCTATTTTTTCTTTAAGAAACCCATCACTTTTATCATCCGGATGAAAGAGTTATAAAGTAAAATTCGCACACATCTGATGACACAATTCTGAACAGAGGTGATCAGGAATCGATGCACAACAAACAGGACAATTGAAGCGAGATCAATAAATGTAAATGCCTTAGACACAGGCAAGCTGGGAGCACAGGTACATTTCGCTTTTAATTCTTCGGTGTAATTATCGTTTTAAATCAATACATGGCCCCAAATTCCGGAGCCGAGAAACGTGAAAACGGCAGCAAGTCAGAGAGTAGCGGGCGAACCAAATTAGATTGAAGATTGAAGTGACGATGGAGATAGTGATTAGCAGCGAGGAAGCAGATACAATCCGAGAGTTCTGATTGGAGCCGAAGCTGCAAATTCAGGGTAAAAGTTGGGGTTAGAGGTGAGGAGGCAGTTGCAGTATAAGTGTTGGGATTGGAGGGGCGGGACGTGGCCAAGGGATTATTTAGTTACTCGACCCGAAGGGTGTATCGTAATTCTAGCAAAATAAAGAATATAAATATGATTAAAGCAATGTCCAATGCTATTCTAGATAACAAAACAATGAACATTAAGGCTGTCTCGTCTGTAAAGCAGATCTTCCTGAATATCTTCAATGATGTGTCCGGAGCGAAAAGAGCCACGGTACAGTGAGTATTTAAACTCACTTTTGCGTGCTTTTTTCAGAGGCTTACCAATCTCGCAGACCGGCGGCCGTGTTCCAGAACCACTTCACGATTCAAAAAGTGACGCGGGCAAAAGGAAGCAGCTGATTGGCTGAGTACGGCCAGGTGAGTATTTATACAACTCTATAGTTTGACAGTTAAGGTTAATAATGTATAAAGTTTTGAAGATCTTAATTTGGTGGTTATAGTTTTGAAGGTCTCAGTGTAGTGTAATTTGTGGTATTGATTTGCTTTAATTTAATTTAAATTAATTAAAGAATAAGTAATGGCAGCACAGGTCGTCCCCGTGGCATGCTCCTCCTGCATTATGTTGGAAATCAGGGACACTTCCTGTGTCCCTGACGACCATGTGTGCGGGAAGTGTATGGAGCTGCAGCGACTGGCAGACCGCATTGCAGCGCTGGAGTTGCGAATCGATACATACTGGAGCATTCGCGATGCTGAGGACGTCGGGGATATCATGTTTAATGAGTTGGGCACACCCCAGGTAAAGGCTGCACAGGCAGGAAGAGAATGGGTGACCGCCAGGCAGAGTAGTAGGCGCAGGCAGTTAGTGCAGTTGTCCCCGGTGGCCATCCCCCTCTTAAACAGATATGCCACTTTGGATATTGTTGAGAGGATGGCTTAACGGGGGAAGGCAGCAGCAACCAACATCCTGGCACCATGGGTGGATCTGCTGCACAGGACAGGAGGAAAAAGAGCGGGAGATCTATAGTGATAGGGGATTCTATTGTAAGGAGAAGAGATAGACGTTTCTGCGGCCACAAACGAGACTCAAGAATGGTATGTTGCCTCACTGTTGCAAGGGTCAAGGATGTCTCAGAGCGGCTGCAGGGCATTCTGGAGTGGGTGGTTGAACATCCAGTTGTCGTGGTGCATATAGGTACCAAGGATATAGGTAAAAAGCAGGATGCGGTCCAAAAAGTTGAATATAGGGAGTTAGGAGGTAAATTAAAAAATATGACCTCAAAGGTAGTAATCTCAGGATTGCTACCAGTTCCACGTACTCGTCAGAGTAGAAATAGAAGGATATTTCAGATGAATACGTGGCTAGAAGAATGTTGCAATGGGGAGGGATTCAAATTCCTTGGACATTGAAACCGGTTCTGGGGAAGGTGGGACCAGTACAAAGTGGACGGTTTGAACGTGGGCAGGACCGGGACCGATGTGCGCGTGGGAGTGTTTGCTAGTGCTGTTGGGGAGGGTATAAACTAAAATGGCAGGGGGTTGGGAACCTGTGCCTGGAGAGAGAGGAAGGGGTAGCAAGGATAGAAGCAAAAGACAGGAAGGAGAAAAGAAAAAGTGGAAGTCAGAGAAATCAAGGGTTTAAATCAAACGTGAACACAATAAATAATAATTCTAAAAGCTCTAAGAGTGTTAAAAAACAAGCCTGAAGGCTTTGTGTCTTAATGCGAGGAGCATTCGTAATAAGTTGGATGACATAGCTGTGCAAATAGATGTAAACGTATATGATATAATTGGGATTACAGAGACATGGCTCCAGGGTGACCAAGGCTGGGAATTGAACATCCAGGGTTATTCAATATTCAGGAAAGACAGGCAAAAAGGAAAAGGAGGTGGAGTAGCATTGCTGGTTAAAGAGGAGATTAACACAATATTAAGGAAGGATATTAGCTCAGCTCTGATGATGTGGAATCTGTATGGGTAGAGCTGAGAAATACCAAGGGGCAGAAAACGTTAGTGGGAGTTGTATGCAGACTCCCAAACAGTAATGCTGTGGTTGGGGATGGCATTAAACGGAAAATTAGAGATGCGTACAATAAGGGGACAGCAGTTATCATGTGTGACTTTAATCTACATATAGATTGGGCTAACCAAATTAGTAACAATACCGTGGAGGAGGAATTCCTAGAGAATATATGGGATGGTGTCCTGGACCAATATGTCGAGGAACAAACTAGAGATCAGGCCATCTTCGACTGGGTATTATGTAATGAGAAAGGATTAATTAGCAATCTTGTTGTGCGAGGCCCCTTGCGGAGGAGCGATCATAATATGATAAAATTCTTCATTAAGATGGAGAGTGAAGTAGTAGTTGACACAGAGACGTGGGTACTGAATTTGAATGAAGGAAACTACGATGGTATGAGGCGCGAGTTGGCTAGGATGGATTGGGGAATGTTACTTAAATGGTTGACGTTGGATAGGCAATGGCAAACATTTAAAGATCGCAAGGATGAACTACAGAATTTGTTCATCCCTGCTCGGCATAAAAATAAAACAAAAAAGGTGACTCAACCGTGGCTAACAAGGGAAATTAGGGAAAGCATAAGCTCACAGGAGAGGACATATAAATTGGCCATAAAACGCAGCAAACCTGACGATTGGGAGCAGTTTAGGATTCAGCAAAGGAGGACAAAGGGATTAAATAAGAGGGGGAAAATGGAGTATGAAAGTAAGCTTGCGGAGAACATAAAAATTGACTGTAAAAGCTTCCATAGATATGTGAAGAGAAAACGATTGGTGAAGTCAAGCGTAGGTCTCTTGCAGTCAGAATCAGGGGAAATTATAATGGGGAACAAAGAAATGGCAGACCTATTAAATACATACTTTGGTTCTGTCTTTACAAAGGAGGACAGAAATAAACTCCCAGCGATGTCGGTGAACATAGTATTTGATGAGTGGGAGGAACTGAATGAAATCAGTATTTGTAGGGAAATGGTGTTTGGGAAATTGACGGGACTGAAGGGCGATAAATCCCCAGGACCTGATAATTTACATCCTAGGGTAATTATAGAAGTGGCCCTTGAAATAGAAATGCATTGCTGTTCATGTTCCAAAATTCCATAGACTCTGGAACAGTTCCCATGGATTGGAGGTTAGCTAATGTAACCCCACTATTTAAAAAAAGGTGGTAGAGAGAAAACGGGGATTATAGACCGGGAAGCCTGGCATCGGTAATGGGGAAAATGCTAGAGTCCATTATAACAGCAAAATTATAAAAACAGTGACAGAATCGGACAAAGTCAACATGGATTTACAAAAGGTAAATCATGTTTGACTAATCTACTGGAATTTTTTGAAGATGTAACTGATGGAATAGATAAGGGAGAAACAGTGGATGTGGTGTATTTGGACTTTCAGAAGGTTTTTGATAAGGTCCCACATAAGAGATTAGCGTGCAAAGTTAAATCACATGGGATTTGGGTGTAAGGTACTGTCTTGGATAGATAACTGGTTGGCAGACAGGAAGCAAAGAGTTAGAATGAACGGGTATTTTTCCGAGTGGCAGGCAGTGACTAGTGGTGTACCGCAGGGATTGGTGCTAGGACCCCAGTTATTCACAATATATATTAATGATCTAGACGAGGGAACTAGATGTAATATTTCCAAGTTTGCAGACGACACAAAGCTGGGTGGGCGTGTGTCCTGTGAGGAGAATGCAGAGAAACTCCAGCATGATTTGGACAGTTTGGCTGATTGGGCAGATGCATGGCAGATTCATTATAACGTGGATAAATGCGAGGTTATTAACTTTGTTGGGAAAAACAGGAAGGCAGATTATTATCTGAACGGATTGGGAAAAGAGGAAGTGCAACGAGACCTAGGTGTCCTTGTGCACCAGTCCCTGAAGGTAAGCGTGCAGTTGCAGCAGGCTGTTAAGAAGGCAAATGGTATATTGGCCTTCATAGCGAGAGGATTCGAGTACAGGAGCAAGGATGTCTTGCTGCAGTTGTACAGGGCATTGGTGAGACCACAACTTGAGTATTGTGTACAGTTTTTCTCGCCTTATCTGAGGAAGGATGTTCTTGCCGTGGAGGGAGTGCAGTGACGATTCACCAGACTGATAATTGGGATGGCAGGAATGACGTATGAAGAGAGGGTCGAATGGGCTTATATTCGCTAGAGTTTAGAAGAATGAGAGGGGATCTCATTGAAACTTATACAATTCTAACAGGACTAGACAGACTAGATGAAGGATGGCTGTTCCCGATGGCGGGGGAGTCCAGAACCAGGGGTCATAGTCTAAGGATAAGGGGTAAGCCATTTTGGACTGAGATGAGGAGGAATTTCTTCACCAGCGAGTGGTAAACCTGTAGAATTCTCTAGCACAGAAGGCAGTTGAGGCCGATTCATTAAATATATTCAAGAAGGAGATAGATATATTTCTTAAGGCTAATGGGATCAAGGGATATGGGGAGAAAGCAGGGACAGGGTACTGATTTTGAATAATCAGCCATGATCGCGTTGAATGGCGGAGCAGGTTCGAGAGGCTGAATGGCCTACTCCTGCTCCTGTCTTCTATGTTTCTATGTTTCGATGATATTTCGGAGCTTCTCTTACAGCAGATATTCCCGAATATCGAAGTTTTGGTGACGGACACGAATTTCGACCAAATACCTCTTTCAGATTAGTGCTGTTTTCGAATCACGGAGTTGCCTCCGCATTAGGTTCGCGGGGCAGATAGGACAAAATTAATTCCTATGAGACAACCAAGCGAAAATAGAGAAGGAAGTGAAAATCGCATCAATCATCCTTTTCACTTATGTGAAATGTCGCAGAGTGAGCGCTGGCCCGTGTAACCATTATGCAGTGAAAGTCACCTACTTCAGGAAAGAAAGGGTGATAAAGCATAAAAACCTGCTTATATTTAAACAATAGCAGTCTAGTCAATGCTACCGTAGGTTAATGTCAGACATACCTCATATTCTAGCCGAGTGAAAGCATTTTTATGAAGCCAATTTGGATTGATACCGTCCACAGATTCTTCCATAGGTTCAAGTATTGTACCCGGATACAATTCCGTATCTTTGGATTGCTGAGTATCATTGACTGTTGACACAGTTAGTTCAACTCCAGTAATATCATCCACTATAAAATATAAGTGGATCAAAAGATATCGTAGCAGTTACAATAAACGGTGATATTTGGAAAATTTACTCAGAAATCTCTTGCACTGCATCAAAATAATTAATGAAAGGAAGAGAGAAAGTCAAATAATTAATAATCATTATGTATATATCTATCTCTCTGTCTGCCTGTTTGCCTGTCTCGTTCTCTGTCTTTCTCTCTATCAATCTATAACTTATCTATATATCTATCTGTCTACCTTATTTATGGATCGGCTAAACTGTAGTCTGGTGTGATGAGAGATGCAGCAGGTTACTGTATAGATTCGATGCATCATCATAAGAACAATGCAGGGAGAAGGCTTAAAGAACAATCAGTGAATTTATCGACACTGGCCTAGCAATTGTTTAGTGCCGGCTGGAGAGAACTGGGGATGGGGGAGAGCGTGCAATTGTAACGTTTTCAGATGATTTAAAACCTGGTAAAGGAAAATGGCATCCCCTTTTAAATATTATATTCGCTGTAATTTTTGATTGGATAACGCACATTTTACACATTAAGGCTAAATTAGCGGTAGTAAAGATTATTTCTGGGTAAAGGGTAGGCCTGAGACCCAGCCTATTTGGGTCTCGGGCCTAGTTTACATCAGACCGGCGAAGTGCAGACACCTGCGAAGCCTCCCCAGGCAGCTTGGACTGTGACGATGATTTGAATGTCGGCGGTCTCTGCACGGGCAACTGGGAAAGATGAAAGTGAAAGGGAAGGAAGGGCTACCGGGTGAGGCAGAGATATCAGTGGCCGACACTGGAATGGAAGGGGGACCGGTGGAAGAGCGAGGGAGCCAACGATAGGGAGAGTGAGGGAGGCAAGCGGGAATAGCGGCTGGCAATGTCCCGTGGTTTTAAACTGGACCCTGGGAGGATAACTCCAGAACTAGTTACCGGAGAGAGATGAAAGTGATCGGGAAGGAGGGGTTACCGGGTGATGGGGCAGCGAAGTTTTGAAAGAGAGAGGGAAAGGGTCGGGTGAAGAGTGTGGGAGGAAACGTAAATGAGGGTGAGTAAGGCAATAGTGAGTAGCAGCGGACAATATTTCGTTGTTTTAATATGGAGGAAAGGAGGAGAATTCCTATACATATTGGCAGCGAAATTCGGCTCCTTTGCGCCTGCTTTAGCGTCTCCTGGGCGCGCTTACAGGGCGCAAAGCGCTTATCCCCAGGGGAGGAGCGGCCTCGTATCACTCCGGCGTTACCGGTCCTTGGGCACCCAACACCGCCCCGAGAGGAAGTTGAGCGCACGAGTTAGCGCTCTAGTTCCTACTCTGGGGCAGCAAGACAAATTTACCGGCCGGGGCGGAACTTCTGCGCCGGAAGCTAAATCTGCGGCACTAATTCGGTAACTATGTCCAAACGCTCTACATTTATGCAAACATTTGTTTAAAACTTATATTATGGTGGCGGTATGCAGATATCCCTTTAAGGACATCCGGTTTGAGGTCTTTTATTTGTCAGTATATTGCTGTGAGATTTAGTCCCAGTAGGAACTATTTGTTCCATTTCTGTGTTGAGACGTTTAACCATGTCACGAGATGTCACTGTTCCCCTGTCATATCCTGCACATATATTCTGACTGTAGTCCTTTTCTTTAAGACTCTTGTTCTCTCTGGAAACACTGATCAACACAGATACTTCCAGTGACATCAGCCCCACACACAGAATGAATGAAGATCCACAGCCGGTGCTGCAAGAAAAAAGAGTCTGTGAATATGACAGAAGTGCACACACATCCGGTGAGATCACTCCCTGTGTTGAACTGATAAAGCCGCCTTTATTGAAATTCAATCCAGTGATCCTCACTCTGTGTTTTCAGTCTCTGCTCATTCTGTTGTTGATTCTGACTCATCAAAATACTGCGGATGCTGGAAATCTGAAATAACAACAGAAAGTGCTGGAGACACTTAGCAGATCAGACAGCATCGAGGAGAGAGAAACAGAGTCAACGTTTCGGGTCCAACCCTTCGTCAGAATTGGAAAAGGTTAGGGAAGTGATATTTTTAATCAGGGGCAGGGAGGAAGTGAGGAAAGAACAAAGGAAAAGTCTGTGATAGGATAGATGGCAGGAGAGATTGATTGACAAAAGGGATGATAGTGCAAGTCAAAAGGAGAGGTAATTGAATAAATGAAGAAACAAAAGATGGCTCCAGATGATGTGTGAATGATGATGGCAGCAACAGTAACAGCTACCATGTGAGGAAACAACAGAAACATATATATATGAAGAAATACAGGGACCAATTTATAGTCTGAAATTGTTGAACTCGATGTTAAGTCCAGAAGGTTGTAAACTACCGAATAGAAAGATGAGATGCTGTTTCGCGAGCTTATGTTGAGCTTCGGTGGAATAAAGTAAGAGGCCGAGGATTGAGAGATCAGAGTGAGAGTGGTGGGGAGAATTAAAGTGACAGGCGACCGGAAGCTCGGTGTCACCCTTACGGACTGAACGGAGGTGTTCTGCAAAGCAGTCACCGAATCTGTTTTTGGTCTCCTGAATGTAGAGGAGACCGCATTGTGAACAGCGATTACGGTATACTAAATTGTAAGAAGTACAAGTAAATCGCTCTTTCACCTGGAAGGAGCGTTTGGGGCCCTGGACATTAGGAAGGGAGGAGGTTAAAGGGCAGTTGTTGCATCTCCTGCACTTGCATGGGAAGGTGCCGAGCGAATGGGAAGTGGTGTTGGGGGTGATAGAGGAGTGTACCAGGGTGTCGTGGAGGGAGCAGTCTCTTCGGAATGCTGAAAGGGGGGTGGAGGGAAGATGTGCTTGATGGTGGAATCACGCTTGAGTTGGCAGAAATGGCGGAGGATGATCCGGTGAACGGTGGGGAGAAATGTGAGGACAAGGGGAACCCTATCGTGTTTCTGGGAGGGAGGGGAAGGGGTCAGAGCAGAAGCGCGGGAAATGGAACGGACACGATCGAGGGCCATGTCAACCACGGGAGAGGAGAATCCTCGGCTGAGGAGAAAGGAAGACATACTGGAAGCAATGGTATTGAAGGTGACATCGTCAGAACAGATGCGGCGGAGACAGAGTAACTGGGAGAGTTTATCTAACACTCGCTCATGTTTTCTTCAAATCAATTTAAATAATAGACATACACCTTGCCCTGTCCACTACTTTTCAAAAATTTCATCCAGGTTCGTCAGGAATGACCGGTCCTTTACAAATTTAAGCTGGTTCTGAAAATGCCCCCTTCAAGTCTTTATCCAATTCTCTTTACAAAATTACTATTGAATCTGCTTCCACCACCCTTTCAGACAGTGCATTCAAGATCATAATAAGTCCGCTGGTTCTTTTTTCATTTGTCTTAAATCTGTATCCTCTGGTAACCCATCTTCTACCACTGGAAGCATTATTTTACCTCTGTTCATGAAGCCCAGGATCCCGTAATTCTTTTTCAAACGCTTTCTCAGACTGCTCTGCCACCGTCAATGATTGGTGGACACATCCCGCCAGGTCTCTCTGTTCATGCACCCCCTTTAGGATTCTACCCTTTAGTGTATATGTCCTCTCCTCATTCTTTCCACCATAATGCATCACTTCACATTTTTCAGCATTAAATTTCATCTGCCACGTATCTGCCCATTTCACCAGCCTGTATCTGTCCTCTTGAAGTCTATCAGTCTCCTCACTGTTCATTATACTTCCAAATTTTATGTCACCTGCAAACGTTGAATTTGTGACTTGTACATTCTGTTCCATATCATTAATATTGATCAAGAAAAGTCATCAAATTATCTATGTCCTGTGATAGTTTCCAAGTTACAAGGCTCCCTGAACAATGTTTTAAATTGTCCTGTCTATGATGTTTGGGGATTACTTCTATATTAATGTGTTAATGCAGTTGACGACGGTATGAGTTCACTCTGCGAACATAAAAAAATATATTTCCAATACAATGAAATTATGGTAGCTTTTCGCTCACTCCCTTTTCATAGCATTCGTAACAAGATAGACGAACTAATGGCACAAATACAGATAAATGGAGTTTATCTAATAGTCATTACAGAGACATGGTCGCAAGGTGGCCAAGGTTGGGAAATAAATGTTCCAGGGGACTTGACGTTTCGGAAAGACAGGCAGAATGGAAAGGTCGGGGGAGTAGCCCTGATAATAAAGGATGACATAAAGACAATAGCGGGAAAGGATCTGGGCTCAGAAGATCAGGAGGTAGAGTCAGTATGGGTTTAACAAGGGGCAGAAAACACTTGTAGGAGTAGTATATAGCCCCCCTAACAGTAGCTATTCCATTGGAGAGAATATTAATCAAGGAATAGTAGGATCTTGCAACAAAGGTAATGCAATATTCTTGGGGGTCTTTAATCTTCACATAGACTGGACAAATAAAATTGGCAAAGGTAGTCTGTAGGACGAGTGCATGGAATGCATTTGGGACAGTTTCCTAGAAGAACATGTCCTGGAATCAACCAGGGAACAGGTTATTTTAGATCTTGTATTTTGTAATGTGACAGGGAAGTATTTAGCAATCTCATATTAAAGAATCCTCTGGTGCAGAGTGATCATAATATGATAGAATTGCACATTAATTTTGAGAGTGACTTGCCTAAGTCCGAAACTAGAGCCTTAAACTTAAATAAAGACAATCTCATAGGTATGAGGGGCGAGTTGGCTAAGGTAGATTTGAAAAATAGATTAAAAGGTATGGCGGTAGGTAAGCAATGGTTAGCATTTAAAGTTATATTTCATACTTCTCAACAAAGATACATAGCATTGAGAGAAAAAAACTGCATGGGAAAAGTGATTAAACCGTGGCTAACTGAAGAATATAAGGATAGCATTAGATTGAAAGAAGAAGCTTATACTGTTGCAAAGAATAATAATAAGCCTGAGGATTGGGAGTTTCAGAAACCAGCAAAGGTTGACCAAAAAATGGATAAAAAGGGAATAAATAGAATATTAGAGAAAACTAGCAAGACTTATAAATGCATATTGTAAGAGTTTCTACAAGTATGTAAAGAGTAGCAAAAGTAAATGTTGGTCCCTTAGAGGCTGAGATAGGAGAAGTTATTATGGGGAATAAGGAAATAGCAAAAATGTTGAACAAATATTTTGTATTTATCTTCACAGCAGAAGACATAAAAAGTATACCAAAAATGGTGGGGAAGCAAGGGTCTAAAGAGGATGAGGAACTTAACGTAATTATTATAAGTGGAGAAAAAGTACTCGAGAAACTAATGGCACTAAAAGCCGGCCAATCCCCTGGACATGACGGTCTAGATCCTAGGGTTCCAAAAGAGGTGCCTGAAGAGATAGTGGATGCGTTAGTTTTGATCTTCCAAAATTCCCTAGATTCTGGAATGTGCCCAGCGGATTGGAAGGTTGCAAATGTAACAGCGTTATTCAAGAAAGGAGGGATAGAAAGAAAAACAAGCAACTACAGGCTAGTTAGCCTGACATCAGTCGTCGGGAAAATGCTGCAATCCATTGTTGAGGAAGTGGTATCAAGTCACTTAGAAAATCATAATATGATTAGACAAAGTTAACATGGTTTTATGAAAGAGAAATCCTGTTTGACAAATTTATTAGAGTTTTTTGAGGGTGTAACTAGCAGGCTAGATAAAGGGGAACCAGTGGGTGTATTATATTTGGATTTCCAAAAGGCATTTGATAAGGTGCCACATAAAAGGTTATTTCACAAGATTAGGGCTCATGCGGTTGGGTGTAACACAGTAGCATATAGAGAGCATTGGTTAACGGACAGAAAACAAAGAGTGGGGATAAACGGATCTTTTTCAGGTTGGTAGGTTGTAACGAGTGGGGTGCCGCAAGGATCAGTGATGGGGCCTCAGCTATTTACAATTTATATTAATAACTTAGATGAAGGGACCGAGTACAATGTATCCAAGTTTGCTGATGATACAAAGCTAGACGAGTCAGTAAGCTGTGAGGAGAACGCAAAGAGTCTGCTGAGGGATACAGATAGACTGAGTGAGTGGGCAGTAAGGTGGCAGATGGAGTATAATGTAGGGAAATGTGAGTTTATTCACTTTGGTAGGAATAAAAGAAAAACAGAATATGTGTTAAATGGTGAGAAAAGTTCAAAGGTTGGCGTTCAGAGAGATTTTTGGTGTCCTCGTGTAATAAACACAGAGAGCTAGCATGCAGGTACAGCAAACAAGAAGGAAGACAAATGGCATGGTGGCCTTTATTGCAAGTAAAAGAGTAAGGAAGTCTTGCTACAATTGTACAGGGCCTTGGTGAGACCACACCTGGAGTACTGTACACAGTTTTGGCCTCTTTATCTAAGGATGGATGCACCTACCTTGGAGGCGGTGCAACAAAGGTTCTGACGAAAGGTCTTCGACCTGAAACGTTAAATCTGTTTCTCTCTCCACGGATGCTGCCTGGCCTGCTGAGTTTTTCCAGCGTTTTCTGTTGTTATTTCGGATTTCCAGCATCCGCAGTATTTTGCTATCTCACTAGATTGATTCCTGGGATGAGAGGGCTTTCCTCTGATGAGAGATTTTTTTGAATGGGACTATACTCTCTGTAGTTTAGAAGAATGAGAGGTGATCTAATTGAAACATATAAGATTCTGTGGGGGATTGACAGGGTAAATGCTGAGCGGTTGTTTCCCCTGGCTGGTGTGTCTAGAACTAAGGGGCATAGTCTCAGGATAAGGGGAAGAACATTTAAGACTGAGATGCGGAGGAAATTCTTCACTCAGAGGGTTGTGAATCATTGGAATTCTCTGCCCCAGGTTGCTGTGAATGCTGAGTCTTTGAGTATATTCAAAGCCGAGATGGATAGATTTTTGGCGTCGGGGGGGATCAAGTGATCTGGAGATCCGGCGGGAATGTGGAGTTGAGGTCGATGATTAGCCATGATCTTACGGAATGGCGGATCAGGCTCGAGGGGCCGTGCATCCGATTCCTGCTCTTTTTTCTCATGTTCATATATTCTATTTTACACCTCTCACAGTAACATTAATTATTTGTGCCGGACAACTAAGAAGATATTTCACTAGTCTCACTTTAGCCATAGCAGAAGCGTATACACTCCGTGAGATGTTCGTTATCAAACTCTCTCTAAGTTCAATCAATGACCGGAGCTAAAAGAATAATGGTGTGAAATTGGACTGCACAGAGTGGCATTAAACGGAGTGGACTTGCACAGAGTGCTTTGTTTGGGAATTTGGGAAGAGTGGGAATTTATGAGAAGTATTGGTAAGTAGAAGCTGTAAAAAGTGAAATGTATTTGAAGATTTTGGTTTTAAAATCGAACTTTAAATCTTTAAAAACTGTAGTTAACAGAAGCTGACTGCCAGTGGAATTTAACTCTCAGTCACGTGTAAGTGTTGGTCTTGAGCAGGCGCTAATCACCAGGAGCAGGGGAGCTGAATCATCACTTGTAAATTGGGTGAGGCTCCAACTGTATAAAATAAACATTTCTGCAGAACACAGAGCGGTCTGTACAGAATGGGATTGAACGGAGTTGACTTGAACAGAGTGCTTTTGTTGGGAATTTGGAAAGCGTGGAAATTTGCAGAAGAGAGGGTAGGTGTAGTTGCTTTTAGGAACATAGAAACATAGAAGATAGGAGCAGGAGTAGGCCATTCGGCCCCTCGAGCCTGTTCCACCATTTAATGAGATCATGGCTGATCATCCAAATCCAGTAGCCTGTCCCTGCTTTCTCCCCATATCCCTTGATCCCTTTAGCCTTAAGAGATATATCAAACTCCTTCTTGAATATATTTAATGAATTGGCCTCAACTGCCTTCTGTGGTAGAGAATCCCAGAGGTTCACCACTCTCTGGGTGAAGAAATTCCTCCTCATCTCAGTCCTAAATGGCTTACACCTTAACCTTAGACTGTGACCTCTTGTTGTGGACTCCCCCGCCATCGGGTACATCCTTCCTGCATCTAGTCTGTCTAGTCCTGTTAGAATTTTATAAGTTTCAATGAGATCCCCTCTCATTCTTCTAAACTCTAGCGAATATAAGCCTAATAGACCCAAGCTCTCTTCATACGTATTTCCTGCCATCCCAAGTATCATTCTGGTGAATCTTCGCTGCACTCCCTCCATGGTAGGAACATCCTTCCTCAGATAAGGCAAACAAAACTGCACAATACTCAAGTTGTGGTCTCACCAAGGCCCTGTACAACTGCAGCAAGACATCCTTGCTCCTGTACTCGAATCCACTCGCTATTAAGGCCAACATTCTATTTCCCTTCTTAACCGCCTGCTGCACCTGCATGCTTACCTTCAGCGACTGGTTCACAAGGACACCCAGGTCTAGTTGCACTTCCCCTTTTCCCAATCTATTCCCAGTCAGATAATAATCTGTCTTCCTGTTTTTGCCACCAAAGTGGATAACCTCGCATTTATCCACATTATACTGCAAATGCCATGCATCTGCCCAATCACCTAAACTGTCCAAATTATATTTCTCTGCATCCTCCTTTTTGCCTACACTACTTGTAGTGCTTTATGTTAGAGGTAGATATTTAATTTCAGCAACCTTAACTTAATCTCGATCAAGTATGTAGTCAGGAAACTACACCATAAAGTAATTTACCGAATTACAAATTTAATTAACTTTAACAAAATAAATCAAGGTCATATCGGGATAGCAGTGCAGGCGGTGTGCCGCAACTGCAGCATGTGGGAGTTTTTGGTGAGCATTGTTGTCCCGGACAACCACGTTTGTAGTAAGTGCCTGCATCTTGAGGAACGTCAGCTCAGATTTTTTGAGCTGGAGTCTGAGGTGATGACATTGCGGGGCATCAGGGATGGGGAGAGTTACCTGGACATTTTGATCCAGGAGGCAGTCACACCCCTTAGGTTAGGTAGTGCTACAGGTCTGGTTAGTGGTCAAGGACAGGAGGGTGTGACTGCCACTCAGGCAGGTAATGTCACCCCAGGTGTAGTGCTCGAGGAACCTTAGCCTTTGTCCTTGTTCAACAGGTATGAGGTTCTTGCTGCCTGCGTGGATTAGGGAAAAGCCTGCCGGATGAATGAACAGGCTGACCATGTTTCCATGGTGTAGGATGCCATTCAGTGGGGAGAGTGAAAGGGAATGCAGTTGTGGTAGGGGACATTTTAGTCATGGGGATAAATACTGTTCTCTGCAGCCAGGACCGTGAGTTCCGCAGGTTGCATTGCCTGCCCGGTGCCAGGGCAAAAGGCATTTCCTCACGGCTGGAGAAGAAGTTGGAGTGGCAAGGGAAGGATCCAGTTGTCGTGGTCCACGTACGAACCAACGACATAGGTAGAACTAGGAATGATGTTCTGCTGAGGGAGTTTGAGGAGGTAGGATACAAATTAAAAAGCAGAACCTTGAAGGTAATAATCTCGAGGTTGTTAACTGAGCCACGCGCAAATTGACAGAGGGACAAACAGATTAGACGTTTAAATGCGTGGCTCAAAGAATGGTGTGGAAGGAAGGGGTTTCAGTTTATAGGGCACTGGCACCAGCACTGGGGAACGAGGGAGCTGTTCCGTTGGGGCAGGCTCCAATTAATCCGGGCTGGGAACAGTGTCCTGGTGAACCGAATAACTAGCGCAGTAGACAAGGCTTTAAACTAATGCAGTGGTGGTGGGAGGATTCAGGAAACAGTAAATTTAAAAGCAGCGAGAGAAATGTCAAGCCTCTCGAGCAGAGTAGAGTTTTGGGTAAAAATAATCAGAGTGGATCAGGAAGGGACAGAGAGAACAACAAAGGTAATAAGGCATCACTGACTAAGGTGACACCAGGGAAGAGATAAATAAGTCAAAGCTAAAGGCACGATTTCTGAATGCGTGTAGCATTTGCAACAAAATAGAGGAAATAATAGCGCAGATAGAAAAGAACAGGTTTGATCTAATAGCCATAATGGAGACGGGGTTGCAAAGTGGCCATGGTTAGGGACTAAATATTCCAGGATATATAATTTTTAGAAGGGATAGGAAAAATGGAGAAGGAGGAGGGGTTGTCCTGATAATAAAGAATGGGATAAAGACAGCAGAGAGAAAGGAACTTAGCTCCGAAAATCAAGAAGTAGGATCAGTTTGGGTAGGGCTAAGAAACAGCAAGGGGCAGAAAACATTAGAGGGAGTTGTTTACAGCTCCCCAAACAATAGTTGTAATGTAGGGCGGATTATAAATCAGGAAATTAGAGGTGCATGTAGCAAGGGTAATACAGTAATCATGGGGGACTTTAATCTTCATTGAGACGGGGCAAACCAAATTTGCAGTAATAGTGTGGAGGACAAATTCATGTAATGTATGCAAGGTAAGGCCTCAGAGCGTCGGCGGGAGGTTCAGCGGCGGCAGTTTGCCTGTAAAAGGCTCCAGAGACCAGGTAAGGCCTCAGAGCGTCGGCGGGAGTTTCAGCGGCGGCAGTGGGCCTATAAAAGGCTCCAGAGATCAGGTAAGGCGTACCAGTCTCCGAACTCGGAGGGAAAAATTATCGAAGTTTGACGTCACCAAAAAACAGGTAAGTGATTGGTTGGTGAGTATTCCTCCCTTTTTAAGCTTAAATTCTGTGGTGTTAAATTTCTAGGGTCTCTGTGGTGTAGTGGGGACAGTTGGTAAATAAAGCGCCCTATAGTAAATCTGTAACTGGGGTATTGAATACATTTTTAATTTAATTAAAGGAGTAGTTCATGGCAGGTGAGATCAGCCCCGTGTTATAGAAACATAGAAACATAGAATCTTGGAGCAGGAGTAGGCCATTCGGCCCGTCGAGCCTGCTCCACCATTCAATACGATCATGGCTGATCATCCAAATCCAGTACCCTGTCCCCTGTTTTAATCCCCACAGTACACATATCCCACCCTACCCCCGTAACCCCACGTATTTAATTCCCCCGAACATATCCCATCCTATCCCCATAACCCCACATATTTAATCCCCCCCTAACACTAAGGGTCAATTTATCATAGCCAAATCAACCTAACCCGCACATTTTTGGACTGTGGGAGGAAACCGGAGCACCCGGAGGAAACCCACGCAGACACGGGGAGAATGTGCAAACTCCACACAGACAGTCACCAGTTATGCTCCTCTTGCTCCATGTGGGAATTCAGGGACGCTGCCAGTGTCCCTGGGGACCAGGTGTACGAGAAATGCATCCAGCTGCAGCTACTTGTAGACCGCATTGCGGCGCTCGAGCTGCGGGTGGATGAGTTTTGGAGTATACGCGATGCTGAGAGGGTCGTGGATAGCACGTTTAACGAGTTGGTCACGCTGCAGGGTAGGGCTGCACAGATAGAAGGGAAATGGGTGACCATCAGGCAGAACAGCAGAGGCAGGCAGGGAGTACAGGGGACCCCTGCGGTCATCCCCCTTTTAAACAGGTATACCGATTTGGATACTGTTGAGGGGGATGACTCACCAGGGAAGAACGGTAGCAGCCAACTTCCTGGCACCAGGGTTGCTTCTGCTGCTCAGAAAGGGAGGAAAAAGAGTGGGAAAGCAATAGTGGTAGGGGATTCTATCGTAAGGGGAACAGGTAGGCGTTTCTGTGGCCGTAAAAGTAACTCGAGGATGGTTTGTTGCCTCCCTGGGGCCAGGGTCGTGGATGTCACTGAGCGGCTACAGGGCATTCTTAAGGGGGAGGGGCTGGAGGCAGAGGTCGTGGTTCACATTGGGAACAACTACATAGGTAGGAATGGGGATGAGGTCCTGCATTAAGAATTTAGGGAGCTAGGTAGCAGAGTAAAGAGCATGACCTCAAAGGTTGTAATCTCTGGATTACTCCCAGTGCCACGTGCTAGTGAGTATAGGAATAGGAGGATAGAACAGATGAATGCGTGGCTGAAGAGTTGGTGCAGGAGGGAGGGTTTTAGTTTCCTGGATCACTACACCTGCTTCTGGGGAAGGTGGGACTTGTACAAGTCGGACGGTTTGCACCTGAACCAGAGCGGGACAAGTATCCTTGCGGAGAGGTTTGCTAGCACTGTTGGTGGGGGGATTAAACTAACTTGGCAGAGGGATGGGATACAGGGTGGAGCTACAATAGGGGGTGATGTACAGTCAAATATAGAGAAAAAAACAAGTCAGCTTGGAAGACAGGGCAAACATGTAAGAGCAAGGCTGGAAGGCATCTATTTTAATGCAAGGAGTCTAGCGAATAAGGTGGATGAACTGAAGGTGTTGATAAACACATGGGAGTATGATATTGTTGCTATCACGGAGACATGGTTGAGGGAGGGGCAAGACTGGCAGCTCAATATTCCGGGGTACAGAATCTTCAGGCGAGACAGAGGGGGAGTTATAAGAGGAGGGGGTGTCGCAATATTAATTAAGGAATCAATTACTGCCAAAAGGAGGGATGATATATTAGCAGGATACTCCAATGAGGCTATATGGGTGAAGCTTAAAAACAAAAAGGGGGCAAGCACTTTGCTGGGAGCGTACTATAGGCCTCCAAACAGTCAGGGGGAGATAGAGGAACAGATATGTAGGCAAATCTCAGAGAAATGTGCAAATAATAGTGTAATAATAATGGGGGATTTCAACTTCCCCAATATTAACTGGGATAGTCAGAGTGCGAAAGGCTTAGAGGGTTCAAAATTCTTAAAGTGCATCCAGGAGAGCTTTTTGAGCCAGCATGTAGAAAGTCCTACAAGAGAGGGTGCGGTACTGGACCTAATTCTAGTGAATGTGGCCGGCCAAGTGGAAGAAGTGCTAGTAGGTGAGCACTTTGGTGACAGTGACCATAATACGGTTAGATTTAAGGTGGTCATGGAAAAGGACAGGGATGGGCCGGAAATAAAGGTTCTAAATTGGGGGAAGGCCGATTTTAATAGGATAAGGCAGGATTTGGCCAACAGGGACTGGGATCAGCTGCTTGTAGGAAAATCCGCATCGGAGCAATGGGATTCTTTCAGAAGGGAGATTGAGATCATACAATGGCAGCACGTTCCCGTAAAGGTCAAGGGTGGTTCCAAAAACCGCAGGGAACCTTGGATTTCAGGGGATATACGAGAATGGATCAGGAAAAAAAGGAGGGCTTTTGGCAGATACAAAATGCTAAAGACGGAGGAAGCCATAGAGGAGTACAAAAAGTGCAGGGGGATACTTAAAAAAGAAATTAGGAGATCAAGGAGGGGCCATGAAATAACACTGGCGAACAAAATAAAGAAAAATACTAAGATGTTTTATAAGTATATTAAGGGTAACAGGATAACTACGGAAAAAATAGGGCCCATTAGGGACAAAAGTGGCAATCAGTGTGTGGAGCCGGAAGATGTAAGTGGGGTTCTAAATTAATTTTTTGCATCTGTTTTCACTATGGAGAAGGACGATGCAGACATAAAAATAGGGCAGGGGGACTGTGATATACTCGAACATTTTAACATCGAGAGGGAGGAGGTATTGGCCGTTTTAGCAGGTCTAAAAAGGAATAAATCCCCAGGTCCGGACGAAATGTATCCCAGGCTGCTGTGTGAGGCAAAGGAGGAGATTGCGGGGGCTCTAACACATATATTCAGAACCTCTCTGGCCACAGGGGATGTGCCAGAGGACTGGAAAACCGCTAATGTAGTACCATTATTCAAGAAAGTGACTAGGGAAAAACCGGGGAACTACAGGCCAGTGAACCTAACATCAGTGGTAGGAAAATTATTGGAAAAAATTCTGAGGGACAAAATCAGTCTCCACTTGGAGAGGCAAGGATTAATCAGGTTTAGCCAACATGGCTTTGTCAAGGGAAGATCATGTCTGATTAATTTGATAGAATTTTTTGAGGGGGTGACTAGGTGTGTGGATGAGGGTAACGCAGTGGATGTGGTATACATGGATTTCAGTAAGGCCTTCGATAAAGTCCCGCACAGGAGACTGGTCAAGAACTTAAGAGCCCATGGAATCCAGGTGGCCTTGGCACATTGGATACAAAACTGTCTCAGTGGCAGAAGGCAGAGGGTGATGCTCGAAGGTTCTTTTTGTGACTGGAAGACTGTCGCCAGTGGGGTACCACAGGGATCGGTGCTTATCCCTTGCTGAGTGTGGTCTACATTAACGACTTGGATATGAATGTAAAAGGTATGATCAGTAAGTTTGCGGATGATGCGAAAATTGGTAGGGTGGTAAATAGCGAGGAGGGTAGCCTCAGTCTGCAGGACGATATAGATGGGTTGGTCAGATGGGCAGAACAGTGGCAAATGGAATTTAATCCGGAAAAGAGCGAGGTGATGCACTTTGGAGGGACTTACAAGGCAAGCGAATAAACAATGAATGGTAAGACCGTAGAAAAGACGGAGGGTCAGAGGGATCTTCGTGTGCAAGTACACAGATCCCTGAAGGCGGCGGAACAGGTGGATAAGGTGGTAAAAAAGGCATATGGGATACTTGCATTCATTAGCCGAGGCATAGAATATAAGAGCAAGGAGGTTATGTATAAAACACTGGTTAGGCCACATCTGGAATACTGTGTGAAGTTCTGGTCGCCAGACTAATGGAAGGATGTGATCGCTTTGGAGAGGGTGCAGAGGAGATTCACCAGAATGTTACCTGGACTTGAGTGCTTCAGCTATGAAGAGAGACTGGGCAGATTGGGTTTGTTTTCCTTGGAGCAGAGGAGGCTGAGGGGGGACATGATTGAGGTGTACAAAATTATGAGGGGCATGGATAGGATGTATACTAAGGAGCTTTTTCCCTTAGTAGAGGGGTCTATAACAAGGGGGCATAGATTCAAGGTAAAGGGCAGGAGGTTTAGAAGGGATTTGAGAAATAACCTTTTCACCCAGAGGGTGGTTGGAGTCTGGAACTCACTGCCTGAAAGGGTTGTGGAGGCAGGAACCCTCACAACATTCAAGAAGCATTTGGATGAGCACTTGAAATGCCTTAGCATACAAGGCTACGGACCAAATGCTGGAATATCGGATTAAATTAAACAGGGCTTGATGGCCGGCGCGGACACGATGGGCCGAAGGGCCTCTATCCGTGCTGTATAACTCTATGAGTCTATGACTCTAAGATAGTTTTCTAGAACAGTATGTTGAGCAACCAACTAGGGAACAGTCTATTTTAGATCTAGTATTGTGCAAAGGAAAGGGTTAATTAATAACCTGGTAGTAAAGGGGCCTTTAGGGAAGTGTGACCATAATATGATAAAATTTTATTGTTTGAAAGTGACTTCGTAAAATCCGAAACTAGGGTCTTAAATCCAAACAAAGTAAACTACGTAGGTATGAGGAGCGATTTGGCAAAGGTAGATTGTGAAACTACGTTAAAAGGCATGACAGGGGACGAGCAATGGCTAGCACTTAAAGAATTAATGGGCCAGAAATTCCGTTTTCCGGCTTCCTGCAGGTGCAAGCATCGCGCGCACGCTTACCTACCTGTCAAATCTATGAATTGAAATCGGCCCCAAAACCACACTTAAACTTCAAATAAATTTTAAAAAAACATCACATTTTAAAAATAACTATAAGTTAAATAAATTAACTACTTTAAACAAAAAGTTAAATTTTTGAAAAATTATAAATACTTATTAACGGTGCTAAAAATAAATTTACCTTTCTTTGAAGTATCTAAAAAAGATAAACCTGTTGAATTTTTTTTTAAACTGTATTTAATTAACCACTTACATTGTTAAAAACGGGTCTGGCACCACCTTTTTAAAAGCGCAGCTTCTTCCATACTTACATTCCCAGAGAAACCTGAAAAAACCCCGAAGTTTGCTGCATGCGCCCAGCCTCTCCCATGCACGCGGTTCACCTCTGAACCCCTCCCTTCACGTGTCCGGAAGTTCAGGTTTCAGCGCAGCGCAGTGCATGCAGGAAACGCGCACTTCAAGTGGCCTTATGGGTGAGTACACATCACGTACTCACCCGACAAGCGCGGAATTTCTGTGCCAATACATAATTTACAGCAAATATACATTATTTTAAGGCAGAAAAACCCAAGAAGCAAAGTGGTCCAACCGCAGGAAACAAGAGGAGTTAAAGATATTATTAGATCAAAGGAAGAGGCTTATAATGTTGCCAAAAAGAGTGGTAAGCCTTAGGATTGGGAAGATTTTAGAATTCAGCAAAGGAGGACCAAGAAATTAATAAATAAGGGAAAATAGGATAAGAGAGTAAACTAGCGAGAAACATAAAAACAGACTGTAAAAGCATCGATAGGTATGTAAAACAGAAAAGATTAGCCCTCCTGTCTGTTTGTTCCTTCTCTCCTGCAGTATCTGGTGCTGCTCTGCTCAGCCTCGTCTCATCCTTCAAATTGTCATGCACCCCAAGGGGGACCCCTATCAAGATGCCCATGATCAACCACTTCCTTAATTATGTTGCCCCTATTGGTGCTGCTCACAGGTGCCCGTTGCGTCCCACTATTTCACTCTTTGAAGCGAACCTCTAAGATCTCCGCGGTGCCGGTCTCTGAGCTGGTGCCTACGGCAGTGGTTGCCATTGACGTAATGCATTTGTCTTGGCTCTACTTCTCCTCCTCTTCCTCCGGGAGCGAGGTAGTTGGCGCCCTTCCTAAACCTGAGATGCATCTTGCTCCTCGGAGCCTATAATGATAAAGCTGGAATTTTTAGGGTCCAGTGCGTGTGGCCAATATAGAAGGATCTGTGTGATGTTACCATGTGGTGCTTAGGAGCGAGGATAGCTTTGGGTGGTTCGGGATAAGGAATAATTGTGTATCTTCGCGGATGCTGCAGTGGCTGAAACCTTCGACGCGAAATGCCCCTGCTCTGCCTCTAGCTATGGGTATGCAATTCCCATCCCGATGACGGCTAGCACTGCCTGCTGAATGGAGCGATATCATGAAGTTGTGCTTCCCCTCCACTGGTCAGGAACGGCTGCCCCATGTTATGTGCTACTTTTCCCAGGAAGAGAAAGTATGGTGATTCTGAATGAGTATACTGCCAGGTGCGTGCTATTCTAACTTTGTTGAAGAGATGTGTCTGAGGTATGAGTAGTGACCATGAAAGATGCAACAGAGTGGGCGTGTTAATTGCTGGTTGTGTGTTTTTTTATTCGCTTATGTCATCTGGGCGTCGCTGGCAAGAACAGCAATTTTTGCCCATCCCTAATTGCCCTTGAGAAGGTGTTGGTGAGCCTCTTTCTTGAACCACTCTAGTCCGTGTGCTGAGGGTACTTTTCAGCTATGAAGAGAGACTGGACAGTCTGGGGTTGTTTTCCTTAGAGCAGAGAAGGCTGAGGGGGGACCTGATTGAGGTGTACAAAATTATGAGGGGCATATATAGGGTAGATAGAAAGGAACTTGTCCCCTTAGTAGAGGGGTCAATAACCAGGGGGCGTAGGTTCAAGGTGAGGGGCAGGAGGTTTAGAAGGGGTTTGAGGAAAAACTTTTTCACCCAGAGGGTGTTTGGAATCTGGAACTCACTGCCTAAAAGGGTGGTAGAAGCAGGAAACCTCACAACATTCAAGAAGCATTTAGATAAGCACTTGAAACGACATAGGCTACGGACCAAGTGCTGGCACATTGGATTAGAATAGACAGGGCGTGATGGCCGGCGCGGACACCTTGGGCCGAAGGGCGTCCTTCTGTGCTGTATACCTCTATGACTCTATGACACCCACAGTGCTGTTAGGAAGGGAGTTCCAGGATTTTGACCCAGCGACGATCAATGATCGGCGATATACTTCCAAGTCAGGATGGTGGGTGACTTGGAGGGGAACTTGGAGGTGGTGGTGTTCCTATGCGCCTGCTGCCCTTGTCCTTCCAGGTGGAAGAGTTCGCGAGTTTGGGAGGTGCTGTCGAAGAAGCCTTGGCGAGTTGCTGCAGTGCATCTTGTAGATGGTACACACTGCAGCCACGGTACGCCAGTGGTGGAGGGAGTGAATGTTTAAGGTGATGGATGGGGGACCAATCAAACGGGCTGCTTTGTCCAGGATGGTGTCGAGCTTCTTGAGGGTTGCAGCTGTACTCATCCAAACAAGTGGAGAGTATTCCAACAGACTCCTTACTTGTGCCTTGTAGATGGTGGAAAGGCTTTGGGTAGTCAGGAGGTGAAATACTCGGAGAACCGGGGCGCCCTCTCCTGTGCTCCTGGCGACATCCTTTCACTCCTAGCCATCGCACTCCACACCTTCAGTCGAAGTGGATAGTGCAGGCTACTTATACAGCTCCAGGAAAACTGCATTTAATCAGTGCAGATTTTGGTTTCAGCGCCTGCAGTCACGTTCTAACCATGATACTCATCAATTAATCCAAAAATTGAGTGCTAAATTCAGACTTACAAACAGACGTTTCTGATTAACGCAAGACCCATTTTACGCCGGTGTTCTCTACATTCAAGGCCAAAATAACCACAAATTGTTGCTGTTTTATAGACGCACAATGTACAGGTGCACGATGTACATCTGCACACTATGCAAGTAGACAATGTGCAAATGCACAATGCACATGTGCACAATACACATCTGCAGCATGTAGAGTCACACGATCTACAGGTGCACAATATACAGGTGTCAAATATACAGGTGCAAAATATACAGGTGCACAGTATATAGACATAAGATGTGAAGGTGAACTATGTACAGACACGCAATGTACAACTGCATAATGTACAATTGGAAAAACTACAAAGGTCACACAATATAGAAGTGCATAGTGTAGAAGCGTTCAACATTCATCAACAACTATCTAATTATATGTACACATTCACACAAAAAAACACATAGAGAATGACACTTTCTCTCACTCGCAGTCATAGATATTGGTCCGCTGAGTTGCAGACCTTTATCGAAGATTTTATAATGCTAAATACCACTGTCAATTTTGGCATGTAAGAATTATTAAATAGAATTAGGTAGAATTTACAGCTCACAAAGAGGTCATCCGGTACAACAGCTCCATGCCGGTGCTTATGCTCCACACGAGCGTCCGGCTACCACCTTCATCTAACTCTATCAACACATCTATTCATTCTCCCTCAAGTGCTTCCCTGGCTTCCCTATAAATGCATCTATGCTATTCGCCTCACCTACTCCTTGTGGTAACGTGTTCCACGTGTGTACTAACCTTTGTGTCAAGAAGTTTCTCCTGAATCCAATACTGGATTTATTGGTGACTATCTTTTGTGTATGGCGCACAATTTTCATCTCGCCCACAAGTGGAAAAGCCCTCTTTATGTCTACCCAATCAACACAATTTTTCATTAATTTTAAAGACTTCTATTAGGGCACCTTCAGCCTTTTCTTCTCCAGTGTAACGTCTCAGTTCCGGTTTCATCTTAACTCTTTTTGGACCGCCTCCATTGCCTGGACATACATTTTTGTAAAATATAATTTCAGCGCCAGAATTGTGCACATGATTACAAGTTTGGTCTAACCAAGGTTCCATGTAAGATGATGTTGATATTTGTTTCTCCGCAAATGTTAGACTTGCCCTTCTTGCAAAGCAAAGATCGCAGGAACCCAAGTGCCCGGAGACACCTGCGAGTCTCAGGTACTGCCCAGGCCGGTTGTATCGACTGATATTATTGAATTGTACACGCAATGACCTGTGGGCTCTGGTCTGCGGTACTGGTGAAAATTCGTCCATCGATCATAAAAGGTAAGTGATATCTGCAGTCCCCTCCGTCTAATGTAATGGCATTGTAAGGGAATCGCGTTAGTACTGTTGTAATCAATTCAAATTTTCATTTAGCCGGTTATAATGGATAAAAGACGGCCTGTTTTACAATTTTTTAAAATTTTATCGGACACGAAGATGAAACGCGTGTGTAGCTAAAGGCAGGTATGGATCAAGCAAAGTGCTTATACAGAAACAGGCGACTAGCCTCTCATGAATCGCTTTTGGATGAACAAACCTTGAAATTGTATTGATAATACGCCTGTAATCCGGTATTTGAAGCGAAATTCGCAAAGTTCCTTTTGAAAATGTATCATTATCATTTTATGTTACTGCAGGCAATAATCATTATAATCAATATAATGAGAGATAGATTGCCTTAACAGGGCTATTATCCAGAGCACTTAACAGTGGATGGGAGTTGGAGGGAGAAATATTTAGTCAAATCAACGAAAGGAGTAATATACATAAAACAATATTCATGGGAGATTTCAACTAACCCCTCCCCAATAAACTGGCGAAGATAGGTGGGGAGAAAGGAAAATGGAATAGAGATTTTACAGTATGTACAGGATTCCTTTCGAACCTGACAAAGGAGGAATTACGGCAGGATCACGGTTTTATCGTTCCAGGGATGTGGGCATCGCTGGGAAGGCCAACATTTATTACCCATTCCTAATTGCTCTTGAGAAGGTGGTGGTGACCCGCTTCTTGAGCCGCTGCAGTCCGTGTGGTAAAGCAACTCGCACAGTGCTGTTCGGGAGAGAGTTCCAGGATTTTGACAAATCGACTATGAAGGAACGACGATATATTTCCAAGTCAGGATGGTGTGTAACGTGGAGGGAACTTGGAGGTGATTGTGTTCGTATGCGCCTGCTGCCCTTGTCCTTCTAGGTGGTAGAGTTCGTGGTTTCGGGAGGTGCTGTCGAAGAAGCCTTGACGAGTTGCTGCAGTGCATAGTGTAGATGGTACACACTGAAGCCATGATGTGCCAGTAGTGGAGGGATTTAAATTTTAAGGGAGTGGATGTGATGCCAAACAAGCGGGCTGCTTTGTTCTGGATGTTGTTGGAGCTGCACTCGTCCAGCCAAGTGGAGAATATTCCATCACACTCCTGACTTGTGCTTTTGTAGATGGAGGAGAGGCTTTGGGGAGTCAGGAGGTGAGACACTCGTCGCAGGATACATAGCCTCTGACCTGCTCTTGTAGCCACAGTATTTATGTGTCTTGTCAAGTTAAGTTTCTGGTCAGTGGTGACCCCCAGGATGTTGATTTTGGGGGATTCAGCGATTGTAATGCCGCTGATTGTCAAAGGGCGGTGTTTAGACGCTCTGTTTTTGGAGATAGTCATTGTCTGGCACTTGTGTGGTGTGAATGTTACCTGCCACTTATCAGCCCAAGCCTAATTGTTGTCCAGGACTTGCTGCATGCGGGCATAGACTGCTTCATTTTCTGAAGAGTTGCGAATGGAGCTAAACACTGTGCATTCAGCGAACACCCCCACATCTGACCTTATTATGGAGGTTAGTTCATTAATGAAGCAACTGAAGATGGTTGGGCCTAGGACACTGCCCTGAGAATCGATGTCATAGGGCTGAGATGGTTGACCTCCAAAAACCACAACCATCTTCCTTTGTGCTCGGCATGACTCCAGCCAGTGGAGAGTTTTTCCACTGATTCCCATTGACTTCAATTTACTCGGACTCCTTGATACATACATAGATACATAGAAGATAGGAGCAGGAGTAGGCCATCCGGCCCTTCGAGCCTGCTCCGCCATTTAATGAGATCATGGCTGATCCTTCAATTCAGTATCCCGTCCCCGCCTTCTCTCCGTAACCCTTAACCCCTTTTGCCTGTAGAAATATATCTAATTCCCTCTTAAATATATTTAATGAGCTGGCGTACACTGCCCTCTGTGGCAATGAGTTCCACAGGTTCACCACTCTCTGAGTGAAGAAATTCCCCCTCATTTCTGTCCTAAATGGTTTAGCCCTTATCCTTAAATTATGTCCTCTAGTTCTGTTCTCACCCGCCAAGGGAAACATTCCTTCTGCATCTAATCTGTCTAGACCTGTCAGAATTTTATACACTTCTATGAGGTCCCCTCTCAATCTTCTAAACTCCAGTGTGTACATCCCTAAACTACATAGTCTCTCCTCATAGGTCAATCCCGCCATTCCTGGTATCAGCCTGGTGAATCGCCGCTGCACCCCCTCCATGGCAAGAACATCTTTCCTCAGATGAGGCGACCAAAACTGTACACAGTACTCGAGGTGTGGTCTCACCAGTGCCCTGTACAGCTGCAGCAAGGTATCCCTGTTCCTGTATTCCAACCCTTTTGCTATGAAGGCCAGCATACCGTTTGCCTTCTTGACCGCCTGTTGCACCTGCATGCTCGCCTTCAGTGACTGGTGTACAAGAACACCCAGGTCTCTCTGTACTTCCCCCTCTCCCAATTTATTGCCATTTAAATAATAATTTGCCCTCCCGTTCCTGCACCCAAGGTGGATAACTTCGCACTTGTCCACATTATAGTGCATCTGCCATTTATCCGCCCAATCACCCAGTCTGTCCAAATCGCTCTGGAGCTTCCTGGTCTCCTCCTCTGAGCCCACCCCCCCTCCTAGTTTAGTGTCGTCTGCAAATTTGGAAATGCTGCATTCGACTCCCTGATCCAGGTCATTAATATAAATTGTGAACAGCTGGGGACCCAGGACAGATCCCTGTGGTACCCCACTTGTTACTGCCTGCCATTCAGAAAATGAGCCGTTTATTCCAACTCTCTGTTTTCTATCTGACAGCCAGTTCTCTATCCACGTCAATACTTTCCCCTTTATCCCATGAGCTTCAATTTTCCATGCTAATCTTTTATGTGGGACCTTATCGAAGGCCTTTTGGAAGTCCAGGTACACCACATCTACTGGCTCTCCCCCATCTATTTTACCAGTTACTCCCTCAAAAAATTCCAATAGATTAGTCAAGCACGATTTACCCTTTGTAAATCCATGTTGACTCTGTCCTATCCTGTCCCCATTTGCTAAGTGCTCGGCTATTTCATCCTTAATGATGGACTCCAGCATTTTGCCCACAACTGATGTAAGGCTTACAGGTCTGTAATTACCTGCTTTTTCCCTACCCCCCTTTTTGAATAGTGGGGTAACGTTAGCTACCCTCCAATCCATGGGCACTGTTCCCGAGTCTAATGAATTCTGAAAAATCATGCTTAGTGCATCCGCTATCTCTAGGGCCACCTCCTTCAGTACCCTAGGATGCATGTTATCAGGCCCTGGGGATTTGTCCGCCTTCAATCCCTTTAGCTTCCTTAACACCATATCCTTAGAGATATTGATTTGCGTCAGTTCCTCCTTTGCCAATGTCCCTATTTTTCCCGATATCCCAGGGAGGTTTTTTGTGTCTTCCTTCGTAAAGACTGACCCAAAGTATGCATTTAGTTGGTCTGCCATTTCCTTATTTCCCATTATATATTCCCCCGTATCTGACTGCAATGGACCAACTTTGGTTTTCACCAGTCTTTTCCTCTTGATATACTTATAAAAGCTTTTGGAGTTAGTTTTTATATTTTCCGCCAGCTTGCTTTCGTAAGCTATTTTGCCCTTCTTGATTAAGCCCTTTGCCCTCCTTTGCTCTATCTTAAACTGTTCCCAATCTTCTGCTCTGGCGCGTTTTTTGGCTATTTTATACGCCCTATCTTTGGATTTTATGCTGTCTCTAATTTCCCCTGTTATCCACGGTTGAGTCACCTTTTTAGATTTCCTTTTATGCCAGATTGGTATAAACAATTTTTGCAATTTTGTCATTCTATCTTTAAATGCTTGCCATTGTTTATCTACCTCCAGTCCTCCCAGGAACGTTGTCCAATCAGACCTACTCAGTTCCCGTCTAATGGCATCATAATTCCCCTTGTTTAAATTCAGGACCTGAGTCTCTGAGTCAATTTCTTCGCTCTCCATTTCGAGTGAGAAATCGATCATGTTATGATCGCTCTGACCCAAGGGTCCCCGTACAACAAGATTACTAATTAGTCCCTTCTCATTGCACAGTACCCAGTCCAATATAGCCTGTTCCCGAGTTGGTTCCTCGACATATTGATCCAGATAACCATCCCTTAAACACTCAAGGAATTCCTCCTCCTCATTATTTTTACTGATTAGGCTAGTCCAATCTATATGTAAGTTAAAGTCACCTATGATGACAGCTGTGCTCTTATTGCACGCTTCTCTAATTTCCCTCGTGATGCCCTCCCCAACCTCTATTTTACTATTTGGAGGCCTATATACCACTCCTATTAATGTTTTTCGCCCCTCGCTATTTCTTAGCTCCACCCATATAGATTCTGTATTAACTGAGTTAATATCCTTCCTTTCAATTGCATTTATCCCCTCTTTTACCAGCAATGCTACCCCTCCTCCCTTTCTTTTTTGTCGATCCTTCCTAAATACTGAATACCCCTGTATGTTAAGCTCCCAGCCCTGCTCACCCTGCAACCATGTTTCCGTAATCCCAATTAGATCATAATTATTAACCTCTATTTCCACAGCTAATTCATCTACCTTGTTCCTGATGCTTCTCGCATTAAGGTATAAAACCATCAGGCTTTTTTTATGCTCACATTTTTTATGAATTAGTTTGGCCCTTTGTTTTTTGTTCCTCTCCTTTTTACCATTTATTTCTGTCTGCCTTTCACTTTCCTCTATTTCACTACATGGGTTTCTAGCCCCCTGCCATACTAGTTTAAATGCTCCCGAACTGCTTTATCAAAATTTACCCCGAGAACCTCAGTTCCATCTTTGCACAGGTGTAGACCGTCCCTTTTGTATAGGTCACACCTACCACAAAACTGGTCCCAATGCCTCAAAAATTTAAAACCCTCCCTCTTACACCACTGCTGAAGCCACGTATTTAGCCTAACTATCCTGTTCTCTGTACTCTTACTAGCACGTGGCACTGGTAGTAATCCAGAGATTACTACCTTCGAGGTCCTACTTTTTAGCTTGGCTCCTAACTCCCTAAATTCTACTTGTAGGACCTCTTCCCTTTTTTTAGCTACGTCGTTGGTACCAACATGTATCACGACAACTGGCTGTTCCCCCTCCCCCTCCAGAATGTTCTGCACCCGCGCCGAGACATCCTTGACCCTTGCACCAGGGAGGCAAATTACCATCCTGGAGTCTCGGTCGCGACCACAGAAACTCCTATCTATTCCCCTTACAATCGAATCCCCTATTACTATAGCCCTGCCACTCTTTTTCCCTCCCTTCTTTGCAACAGAGCCAGTCATGGTGCCATGAGCCTGGCTGCTGGTGCCTTCCCCCGCTGAGTCATCCCCCCCGACAACAGCACCTAAGGCGGTGAACCTGTTGCTGAGGGAGACAACCCCAGGGGATTCCTGCACTACCTTCCTGCCCTTGCTCTGCCTTTTGGTCACCCATGTACTATCTACTCTGGCCTTAACCTGCGGTGTGACCAACTCACTAAATGTGCTATTCACAACCCTCTCAGAATCGTGGATGCTCCAAAGTGAGTCCATCCGCAGCTCAAGGGCCGTCATGCGGTCCCACATGAGCTGCAGCTGGACACACTTCCCGCACACATGGTTGTCAGGGACACAGGAAGCGTCCATGATTTCCCACATGTTACAGGAGGAGCATGACACAGGTCCGAGCTCTACTGCCATGACTTAACCCTTATATTACTTATTAATTTTCTAGTTTTAGTTTATTTATTGACTTTTGTTTTCCCGAAGCTTACTTAGACCAATGTATACTGTACTCCTCTTATTCCTTTTTAAACTAACCAGATCGCACTAGTTTTAGTTGTACTTTCTAGGAAGGTTTGAGGAAAGTACTTACCAGTTAGTCTTACCTCCCTGGTCTTTCGCTGACTTCCCGGTCTTGTGTCCCCTTGGTCCTACGCCGACTTCCCGCTCCTCCCGGTTCCTGCTCTGCTGAAAAGAAACTGAGACCAAAAAATTTGTGACCTCTGTTTTTAGACTACTCTGTAGGAACTCGGGTTTAAGCCACCACCCTCCTTAAATGCCGCTCCAACCAGGTCCGCTCCTCCTTCCCCGCTGCCGACCGCTCTGTGGGAGAAAAAGAAAGAAAGGCTCCTCCTCCGCCGCTGTCGACGCTGGTCTGAGGCCTACCCGATGCGGGCAAATGCTGTCTTGATGTCAAGGGCAGTCACTCTCACCTCACCTCTGGAATTCAGCTCTTTTGGCCATGTTTAACTTAGGCTGCAATTAGGTCTGCAGCCGTGTGATCCTGGCGGATCCCAAACTGAGCATCGGTGAGCAGATTATTGGTTTGTAAGTGCCGCTTGATTGCACTGTCGACATCACCTTACATCAGTTTGTTGATAATTTAGAGTAGACAGATGGTGCGTTAATTGGCCGGCTTAAATTTGTCGCTCTTTGTGTGGACAGGACATAGCTGTGCAGTTTTACACATTGCGGTTAGATTCCAGTGTTGTAGCTGTACTGGAACAGCCTAGCTAGAGGCGCGGCTTGTTCTGGTGTAATGGGAAGACAACAAGACCTGATCAGAGAAGTAAGTATAGGCGAGTATCCAGACAATATCGACCACAACATAATCGGGCTTAAGATAATGATTGAGAGATTCAAAAATAAGACAAGTAGCAAAGTAATTCGCTGGAAGAAAGCTAAAGATGCGATGTGAGGATAAAACTAGTGAACGTAATTGTAAATAAAATATTTTAAATATAAAGAGACTGGAGCTTCAGTGTGAAAAATTAAAAGATGTGATAAAAAGAGTTCCGGAGACATATATCCCGCGGAAAATCTAAAAAAAACTAGCCAATAATGAGACTCCACTGATAAGGAGAAACGAGCAGCACTGTAACAAAGATAAAAGCACACACTAAGTACATAGACAATTAAAGAGTGGATGACGAAAGGGAAGACGAAGAGGTTAAGAAAATAGTAAAAAAAAACAATTAAGAATGTAAAGATGAATTACGAAATGAAATAATCAAAGAATATTAAAATAAATAGCTAAGTATCCCATGCAGATATATAACAAAAGTGAAATTAAATTTGTGATAGGGCCACTAAAGAATTTACCAGATAAAGTCAGAAGTAATGACAGTAAAATGGCAGATATATTGAGTAGATACATTTGCCAAGTAGGCTAATAATGTGGACATGACATTCGGCTATGAGAACACTTAACATAGATAGGAGGGAGATAATTGACAAACGAGACCAACCTAGAGTGGGTTTAAACCTGGTTCCTGATTTGTTGCATGCACGCATGCTAAAATAAGTTAGGGAAGTGATCGCAAAGTCACTGGTGTGCGTGTGTGTGTGTGTGTGTAATGTGCATATATACATATCTCGCTCGCGCTCTCTCTCTCTTTCTCTCTCTCCCTCTCTCTCTCTCTCTATATATATATATATATATTCAATAGAAAAGGCATAGTGCCAAAGTATCAAAAAATGAGCGGGAACAAATCCATGGAACTATTGACCAGTTAGACAAGTCGGTGGCAGGAAATATATTTAAATCCTTACTCAAATATGTAATACAAAAATCATCTAGAAACCGAAAATATCATTAAAAAGATAGTCAGAATAGATTTCAGGAGGGAAGGTCATGCTTAGCCAACCTTACTGAATTATTCGTAGAAGTAACAGAACAAATAGATAGGGGCAATGAGGTGCATATATTATACACGGACCTTCAAAAAGCCTTCAATAGGGTACAGCATAGAAGACTCATGACTTCAGAGCATTTGAATTCAGGGGCCTGTAGAAGATTGGATAACAAACTGTCTTAATTCAGGAAGCAGGCAGTAGGCGTTAAGGGTAGTTATTCAGGCTATTTGTATTTTTCTGATGTTTGCTCTGCTAATGTCCTTCACCTTCTCGCTCAAATTCTAAGCTAAATGGCCTGCTTGTGTCTACATTTCAGATTGCCACACAAAGTCAGTTGCTTTGAAGAAAATAGTTCTTCCTATTTAATTTCATCCTTCTACTGCACGAACTCTCTCCATTACAGCATCCAACTAGTTGTAAATTGATTTCTGTGAACCTCTCTTAATTAAATGTTTCTAGTACCCCCGTTAGCGCTATACACCACCATTTCAACACTTTTCCTTCAAAGCAAACAGTTTTACTTCCGCGAGGCTCTTTTTCAAGTATGCAGACGGTGCTAACTGTGAAGTCGTTTCTGTTTTAAATTCGTGATGGTGCTCAAAATTGTGAACTGCATCAATCTCAGCTGATGATAAGCCACATATCCTGGGTACTTATAATGACTGCCCACTCTCAGATTTATTTGTTTAAATATTATTACTTTTAGACATACCTTTGTGTTACAAGATTATCAGTGGCCAAATGTACGCAACTTTACCCGAAAAAAATTAAACTGCAGCTATGCTGTTGCCTTTCCATCAATATATGGCATATTACCACGATAATTGATACCAACGGAGCAGCATAACTCCGAATTGAGGCCAAAACGTAACTCCGAATGCACCACCGCCATATTTATTGAAATGCATAGAATATAATTACGAGAATGTTACAGCACAAAAACTGACCATTCAGCCCAACAGATCTATGGTGGAGTCTATTCCCCACACAAAACTCTCCCATCTTAATTCATCTCACCCTATCAACACATCCTGCTGTTAATTTCTCTCCCGTGAACTAACCTAGCTTGCCCTTAAATGCATCTATGCTAATCGCCTAAACCACACAATGTGGCAGCGAGTTCAGCATTCTCACCATTCTGAATAACGATGTTTCTGCTGAATTCCCAACTTGATTTATTAGTGGCTATAACATATTTATAGCAGCTAGCTTTGCACTCCCCCAGAACCGGAAATATTTTCTCAACGTCTACCCTATCCAACCCGTTCATAACAATAAAGACATATTATGGGTCATACCTGAGGTTTCTCTCTTCACTCTTTCCTGATAGTTACACTTAGAAAGTCTTACACTATATGCATTTCAGAATGTGTGGGTAGTTCCAGTCCATCGTGGAAAGTCGGAGTTTGCAGAATATGTTTAAGATCAGCCTCTATGTTATTTAACCATCCGTCGCATCCTTGCCTCTGTGTCAGAAGGTTGTGGTTTCAAATACCACTCCAGAGACTTGAGCTGAACGGCTAGGCTTAAACTCCAGTGCTGTACTGACGGAGCGCTGCATTGTCGGAGGTTCCGTCTTTCAGATGAGACGTTAAAACTCTACTCTCTGGTGGACATAGAGATTCCAATGGCACTATTTCGAAGAATAGCAAGCGAGTTATCCCTGATGGCCTGGCCATTATTTATCCCTCAAGCAACATCACTAAAACAGATTATCGGACCATTATCACATTGCGGATTGTGGGAGCTAGGTGCGCACATATTGGCTGCCGCGTTCTCTACATTACAACAGTGACTATACTTCAAAGTATTTAATTGGCTGTAAAGCGTTTTGGGATGTCCTGTGGTCATGAAAGGCGCTATATAAATGCAAGTCTTTCTTTCTTTTATCATTGGTACCGATCTTTTATAATACAAACAAACCACCTACAGTGGAGCTGTTGATTTACATTAGATGCATTGAGTTAACCAATGCTTCTCACGTCACAGACACTTTGCCAGAAAAAGCAAATGGACAGACATTACATAGAATTTCATTGGATATACAGCACATAAACAAGCCATTCGGCCCAACCAGTCCTTGCCGGCGATTATTCTCTACTCGAGCCTCCTCCCGTTTTTTCAAATCTAACTCTTTCAGCATAACCCTCTATTCTCTTCTCCCTCATCTGCTTATACAACCAACCCTTAAATGCATCGACACTCTTCGCTTAAACCACTCCCTGTGGTAGCGAGTTCCACGTTCTCACCACTCTCTTGGTAAATAATTCATTCTCAATTTCCTATTTGATTTCTTGGTGACTATCTTATATTGATGGTCTCGAGTTATGATCTTCCCCGCAAGTGGAAACACCCTCTCTGTATCTAATCTATCAAAACCTTATATAATTTTAAAGACCTCGATTATATCGCCCCTCAGCCTTCTCTTTTCAAGACAAAGGGGACCCAGCCGGTTCACCTTTTCCTGATATGTATACCCTCGCATTTCAAATATAATCCTTGTAAATCTTATCTGCACCCTCTCCAGTGCCTCTATCTTTTTAGAATACGGCGACCAGAATTGTATGCAATACTCCAAGTATGGTCTAACCAACGTTCGATACAAGTTTAGCATAACATCATTACTTTTCAAATCTATTCCTCTAGAAATAAACCTTAGTGTTTGGTTTGCTTTTTTATGCACTTGTTAACCTGTATAGCTACTTTCAGTGATTTGTATATTTGTTCTCCGAGATCCCTTTGGTCCTCTAATCCATTTAGATTCATTTTTTTCCAAGCAATATGTTACCTTCCTATTTTACTTACCAAAATTTAATACCACACATTTATCTGTGTTGAATTTCAATTGACAATTATGTGCACATTCTACAAGCATATTAGTGTCCTCCTGTAATGTTTTGCAGTTCTCTTCAGTATTTACTATTACTCCCCCTCCCTCAATTTGGTTTCGTCTGAAAATTTAGAAATTGTGTTTTTGATTCCAAAGTCTGAATCGTTAATATAAATTGTGAACAACAGTGGTCCCAGCACTGATCCTTGTGGCATACATTTTCTCAGCTTCTGCCATTCTGAATAGTGACTCTTTACGCGTACACTCTGCTATCTGTCTTGAAGCCAGCTAGCTATCCATTCTGCTACTTGTCCCCTGACTCTGTATTCCCGACTTCATTCATTAGTCTATTATCTGGTACCTTATCGCAGGACTTTTGAAAATCTAGATAAATTACATCTACTAAATTAATACATTACCCTTGTCTACTCACTCTGTTACCTCTGCAACAAATTCACTCAGATTGGCCAAGCAAGGCTTTCCCTTTTGAAATCAATGCTATTTATTAGTATTATATTTTCCGTTGCTGGGTGCTTTTCTATTTTCTTCTTTAGAAGGGATTCCATCAATTTTTCTACCACTGATATTAAACTGACTGATCTATAGTTCACTAGGCATGTTCTATCTCCCTTCATAATTATAGGTATTATGTTAGCTGTCTGCCAGTGCTTTAGCACCATACCTTTTTCTAACGAATTGTTAAATATGTGTAGTAATGCCTCTGCTATCTCTTCCCTAGATTATTTTAAAATGCGCAGATGTAATCCGTCTGGAGCAGGGGTTTTATCCTTTTTGAGTTTCATTTGTTTATTTAATCTATATCCTCGTTTTATTTTAAATGAAGTTATCTCATTACTAATCTCATCATTCAATGTTATGTCTACCTGTTCTATCTCCCTGGTAAATACTGAAGCAAAGTAATTATTTAATATTTCTGCCATCAATCTATCGCTGCCAATGGTATTATAATGTTCAGTACTTATTGGCCCTATTCCAATCGCGAATGTTCTTTCTGTTGATGTCCCTGTACAATATTTTACTATTTTCTTTTATGTTTCTCTTTAACTTAATGTCATAGTTCCACTTTGCCTTCCTAATTATTTTTTGCCTTCTCTCCTAATCCCTTCGTATTCTCCACTTATCGTGCTCTCCCCTGCTGTCCATGTACTTAATGTAAGCCTTTTTCCTTACCCCCAGTTTTTCCCTTATGGCTTTATTGATCCACGGTGTCTCATTAATGTTCAGTTTGTTCTTGTTTTTTAACGGAATATATATTTCCTGGACTCTGTTGAACACCGTTTTAAATGTTTTGCATTGCTGTTCTACGTCATTTTTTGCCAATATTGTTGTCCATTTTGTTTTCCCAAGTTCTATTCTCAGCGTCTCAAAATCAGCTTTTCTCCAATCTATTACCCTGTCACACTTATGTCCTTCTCAATTATTAGCTGAAATCGTATTATATTATGGTCACTATTTCCCAGATTTTCCCCTACTTTTACTTTACTTATCTGCTGTGGTTCATTCGCCATTATTAGTTCCAATGGGAAATCCTCCCTTGTTGGGTTGATTACATATAGGGTTAGAAAGGAGTCATGTACACATTGTAAGAACTCCATTCACTTATCCCGTTTACCTACCTCTTCGGTCCAATTAATATTCGGATAGTTGAAGTCCTCCATGATTACTATTCTATGCGTTTTAATCATTTTCCTAATTTGTTTGCATATCTCGTCCACCATCTTCCTTCTACTATTAGCTGGTCTGTAGGTTAGACCTATTAATGCGAATGATCCTTTATTATCTTTTATCTCTATCTGCATTAATTATTTTCTGTCTTGCTGATAGCTGCGTCACTTTTCTACACTGCCATTGTGTGATCCTTAATTGGTACAGCTACTCCGCCTCCCCCTTTTCCGTCTCTTTTTTCTAAATATTTTATACCCTGCAATGTTTAATTGCCAGTCCTGATTTTTCTTGTAGCCATGTCTGAGTAATCCCCAATATCACTGATTCCTCGCAATGTATGATTGCTTCCACCTCCCTTGTTTTATTACGGACACTATGTGCATTGCTGTACGGAGAGATTAACACATTATTAATAGCAGTTGCTCTCACTTTAGTTTTAACAATCGTTTTACTCTACTGTTCTAAAACTATATTTTGTCTCTGGCCATCAATATCCTTCCTTACATTACTCTTTCCTATGCTCTCCTTACCAGTTTTGTATATATTTAGGCTGGTTTCTGAGTGCAATTTGATCAGAGCGCTTGAGTTGGGTGAGTGATGGAGTATTAACTGTTTTCTAAAAATCAAACTTTTGTTTGTTTCACATTTACTGTTACTGTTTAAAATCTAAATTTCCCAGCCTTAAGCAGGGACAAACAGGGATATACAAGGCCTGCAATTCAGAGCAGCTGAAGGCAGTTAATTAGGGAAACTAGATTAAACTGGTTTTCCTGTAGCAGGGCTCAGCCAGTTCCTTTGTTTCAGGACCTATAAAAATAGGCTTAGCAGTGCCTTTTGCACTAAGTGCGGTTTGAACCGATTGCTGGAGATGCGTCAGTGAGGGAGTTAGGTGACGAGTGCAAAGAGGAGCTCCCTTGCTTCGCCTTTGCTTTTCCTAAATTTTCACCCTGTAGACATTGTTTCTTACTTTACACCCAGGAAGAGTCCGAGATCGGGAGCAGTCAAACATAACAACAACAACTGCAAAACCTCTAACGTGACGTCACAACCAGGGAAGGAGCTGATTGGTAATTAGGACCTGGTGAGTATTTCTACAATCCAATCGTTAAAGTAAAGTAGGGTCTCTAGTTTGGAGTAATTAGCGTGTAAAGTGAAGTAAAGTCCCCAGTATATTTAATATTCTTTAATTTAGAGGGATTAAAGGAAGTAAATTAAGGATAGGACATGGCAGGCATCTCAGCAGCGTGGACTGCTCTTCCTGTGCTTTGTGGGAAGTCAGGGACACTTTCGGTGTCCAGGGCGAACAAGTGTGCACAATGTGTCTCCAGCTGTAGCTACTCGAAATCCGCGTTTCGGAGCTGGAGCTGCGGCTGGAGTCATTGTGAAGCATCCGCGAAGCTGAGATCTTCGAAGATAGCACGTTTATCGAGGTGGTCATACCGCAGGTAAAGAATGCACAGGCAGAAAGGGAATGGGTGACCGGCAGACAACGTAAAAGAACTACGAAGGTAGTGCAGGAGTGCCCTGGGTCCATCTCCCTCTCCAACAGATTTTTCGTTTTGGATACTGCGGGTGAGATGGTTTCTCAGGGGAATGCAGCAAGAGCCAAGTCCGTGGCACTACAAGCGGCTCAGCTGCACAGGAGGGGAGGAAAACGAGTGGGAGAGCAATAGTGATATAGGGGATTCTGTCGTAAGGGGAACAGATAGACGTTTCTGTGGCCGCAGACGTGACTCCAGGATGGTATGTTGACTCCCTGGTGCCAGGGTCAAGGATTTCAATGAGCGGCTGCAGGCCATTCTGAAGGGGGAGGGTGAACAGCCAGAGGTCGTGGTCCATATCGGCTCCATATAGGTAGAAAGAGGGACGAGGTCCTGCAAGCAGAATATAGGGAGCTAGGAAATAAATTAAAAAGCAGGACCTCAAAGGTAGTCATCTCAGGATTACTCTTGGTGCCACGTGCTAGCGATAGCAGAAATAGGAGAATAGACCAGATGAATGCGTGGCTGGAGAGATGGTGTAGGAGGGAGGGATTTAAATTCCTGAGGCATTGGGACCGATTCTGGGGAAGGTGGGACCTGTACAAGCTGGATACCACCTCCCTGTTTGCCCTTTCCGCCAGGACACGGGTCTCTTCGGTACAGCTCCTTTTTGTCCCAGTACTTGTGCCAGTGTTCCATGAAAAGGAACCCCTTTTTCCACACCAGCCCTTTAGCCACGTGTTAATTCTCCTGATATAACTTTCTGTGCCAATTAACACGTGGCTCGGGCAATAATCCAGAGATTATTACCCTCGAGGTGCTGCTGTTTTATTTATCTCTTCACTCCTCATACTCCCTACCTATGCCGTTTGTTCCGATATGGACCACTGCAACTGGATTGATGCCCTCCCTTACCAAATTCCCCCCCAGCCGCCACGGGATATCACTTAAGTAGGTGAAACAGCATTCGGAATTCTCATTCTTGGAATGGTTGAACCAAGGTTAAGCATAAATTTGGCAGAGGGACAAGAAATTGAAATCTTAGTGACAACACTGCGCTAGTCCCAGATAAAAATGGCTAACTCTGTCTGGGCTGCCGACTCAAACCTGCACGGTTTTCCATTTAATCGACGGCCAGTTCAATATCAACAGTTTTACACAATCGGCTTCAGTTAAAATTACCCCCACTGTGTTCACTCAATCGTCAACTTCATGTTGTTTGTTTCAAACAAACAACGCTCCCATAACGTCCTCTGAGTTATGGATGGATATTCATGAGTAGTGAATCACTGACTGGGGTTAGAATTTGACTGCAGTTAATCGAAAAATATGAGGAGGGGAGAATATCAAATTCTCGTTAGCATTTTAGAATGTATTACATTTAACCAACACTATATCATCTCAATAAAACAGTTTAGAAACGTCCAAGGTATGGTGAGCTGTGCAATGACTATATACTTTCAGTTATCTAATATTTACTCTATCGCAACGATAACTAATCATAATCTTTCGATAAAAACAGTATCAAAGGATGATACAGCACAAAACGTGGACATTCGCCCCATCGTGGATGGGCCGGCTCCTTTAAAGAGCTATCCAATTATTCACATTACCGTACTCTTGCCTTATAGCTTTGCAAATTTTCACCTTCAAGTATGTATCCCATTCACTTTTAACAGTGTCTATTGAATCTGTTTCCAGTACGATTTCAGGCAGTGAATTCCAGAAGATAACGAGTTGCTTCGTAATTATTTTCCCTCATGTCGCCTCCGGTATCACTTTCCAATTAGCTACAGTCTGTGTCCTCTGGTTACACGACTCTTCAGCCACTAGAAACAGTTTCCCAATATTTGCTCTAGCAAAACACCTCATGATTTTGAACACCTATATCAAATCTCCCCTTAACGGTCTTTGTTCTAATGAGAGAAATCGCATCTTCTTCAGTCCCGCCATATAATTGAAGTCCTGCATCGCTGATACCATTGAGTAAATCTCCTCTGCACCCTCTCTAGGGCCTTGACATCTTTCCTAATAGATGCTGAACAGAATATGCCACAATTCTCCACCTCGGGCCTAATCATAGTTTCCTAAATGTTTAGCATATCCTCCTTGCTTTTGTGCTCTATGCATCTCTTTATAAAGTCAAGAATCACACATGCCTTTTTTTAACAGCCTTCTTAACTTCTACTGATACCTTCAAAGATGTGAGTACGTACACCCCCAGGTCTCTCTTCTCCTGCAGCCCCTTTAAAATGTTACCATTTATTTTACACTGCTTCTCCATGTTCTTCTATCCAAAATGCTTTACTTCGCACTTCTCTGCATTGAATTTCATCTGCGTGTGTCTGCCCAATTCAACAGTTAATCTATGTCCTTTCCTAGTTTCTATGTTACAAGGTGCTCTGAAACATTCTTGAAATAGCCATTATTATAAATGTTGTGGCTTTTTTTATTGATGTGTTGTATTAGTTGTGGACGGCGTGAGTTCGCACTGATAACATAACATCAAAAATATCGATTATAATTAAAACAGGGTACGTCTTTATGCATGACCACGCCTTATTTATTCTGCACCTCTCATGTTAAAATTAATTGCTTGTGCAGGGCAAGCTGAAACATATTTCGCCAGTCTCATAGCAGAAGTGAATACAATTGGTGTCATGTTAGTTGTCCAACCATACCAGTTCAATCAATCACAGGAGCCAAAAGAATCAGCGGGTGAAATTTGACATTGACCGGGCCGCAAACGAGGCAGTATCGCCATCCGTTAAAAGATTGTACACATGTTGAATTGAACTACACTGTTGCTCAGGAAGGCCTCATCTGTCTCTATCCACATTATAGTCTCCAATACCAGGTATCTATTGGACAGTTCCAGTACTCAGGGCTCCCTCCACCTGTGAAGGCGTTGCCGCTCTAGAGGGTCACTCACTTCCCACTTTGTACTCATCCCCTGTCCTCTTCCATCTTCCTGTGTGAGCTGCAGGTTGAGGCACGAGATCTGGTCCCTTTGTCGTGACATAAATTATATTTTCAAGATTTTTGTGAACCTAGCTATGCCTTTTCTCATTATTCTTGAAGATGTTCGATCTTTTCCCCTGTTTGGAACCAAGGCCATGCCGTTGACAGGCGTTCCCAGGTTCTGATGCTCTTTAATAAATATATTAATACGAGGGTTAGGCGGATATATTAATATGAGAAATAGAACGTTGCCTTATTAAACATGACAGCAAGTTTCTCCTCCCCTATCAGTACAGCAAACTGTTAGTTCTGAGTACCAGCATTTCGAGAGTGTTAGGATCACCACTCCAGATCATGTGCGACACAGACAGCTGCCCAGTGAAATCCATTGAGTCCCGCTGATCCTGCGTGTGCATTTTGTATGCCGCTCCAGATCCGAGCCGTGCACTTCTATTTCCTCTTTTTTCTCCCCTCTATTCCTTTTTTCTCTAAATCATTTTCCTCGTAATCACAAATAAAACTGTTGGACTATAACCTAGTGTTTTGCGACTTCTCCCTTTTCTCTCTAAACCTACCTGATCGCTCTCTCCAGACGTCATGCCTCCTTTCATCTCTCTTCTTTCGGATACGCTGCCCTCCCAAATCCGTACAGCATCCTTCCACATCACGCTTCTCCCTCAAACTTACTTCATTCTATGTCGAAAAAGCTCTCTTCCAACTCTCTTAACATTTCCACTTATGAAATTCCAGCTGTCCAGCTTTTGGTTCTCCATTCACCACGACATTTCTACAGCTACCTATCTGCTCAACCACAACTTCACCGCCAACATCGATGCCCTAGTCCCTATTAAATAAATCACACTGTTTCACCCTGGCTTTCCAACTGGTACAGCCCTCATCTTCGCTCCCTTAATTCCAAGAGACACTGACTTGAACGGATATGGCGGACAATGGGTTTAACCATTTGCCGCCAGATCTGGCTGGACCACATAAAGCATTATCGGGGCCTTGTCTCGTCTGCCAAAATTGCTCACTATTGCAGAATAATTCTGGAATGCAAAGATAAACCCCGGCTTCTATTCTCCACTGCTAACCATCTTCTTAAACCCCTATTCCCGGTCTCCTCCACGCTCACATCCGACAACAAGTGCGAGGAGCTCAAGAACTTCTTTGTCTCTAAAATTAAGACAATCCGATCAGCTGCCTCTACCACTCCTCATCCTTTCCCTAACTCAGCGGGCCAAACATCCTCTGAGGCTCCACCCTGCCCTAGCCCTGAACTCGCATTATTTTCCAGTTTCTCTCCGATTTCCTCCCCAGAACTCTCCGCGCTCATCTTGTCCATGAAACACAATTCCTGCTCGCTCGAACCTATTCCCACCAAACTGCTGACCACTCAAATTCCTCTTCTGGCTCCCCTGTTAGCTGACATTGTTAACGGTTCTCTCTCCTCAGGTACTGACCCTTTCTCCTTCAAATCTGCCGTCATCAGCACTCTCCTCAAAAAAACGACCCTCGACTCCTCCGTCCTTGCAAACTACCGCCCCAATTCCAAAGTCCGTTTCCGCTCCAAAGTCCTTGAACATGTTGTCACCTAACAAATCCATACCCATCTTCCCCGGACCTCCATGTTTGAGCCCTCCAATCGGGTTTCCGCCCATGCCACATTACCGTAACGGCTCTCATCAAGGTCACAAATGATATCCTTTGTGACTGCGACAAAGACAAACTGTCCCTCCTCGTCCTTCTCGTCTTCTCAGCAGACTTTCACACGGTTACCCACTCCACACTCCTCCAACGCCTTTCCACCGTCGTCCAGCTGGGTGGGACTGCAGTCGCCTGGTTCCATTCTTATCTATCATTGCCTGAGTATCACCTGCAGATCCTTCTCTTCCCACTCCCGTATCACTACCTCTGGTGTGCCCCAACAAACCATTCTTGGCCCCCTCCTATTTATCTTCTACATGATGCCCCTTGACGACATCTTCGGAAAACACAGCTTCAGTTTCCACATGTACGCTGACGACACCCAGCTCTAATTCACTACCACTTCTCTCGACACCTCCACTGTCTCTAAATTGTATGACTGCTTGTCCGACATCCAGTTCTGGTTGAGCAGAAATTTTCTGCAGTTAAATATTGGGCAGACATTGTTTTCATTCCCAGTCACTGACTCCATCCCTCTCCCTAACATCTGTCTGAGGCAGAACCACACTGTTCACAACCTTAGATTCATATTTGACACTGAAATGAGCCTGTGACCACATAACCGCGTCCTAACCAAGACCGCCTATTTAAACCTGCATCATCGCCTGTCTCCGCTCCTGCAACAGCACATCCGCTCCTGATACCCGCATTCATGCCTTTGTTACCTCTAGAATTGACGATTACAAAATAATCCTTGCTGGCCACCCACGTTCTACCCTATGTAAATTAGAGGCCATCCTAAATTCGGGTGCCAGTGTCCTAACTCGCAACAAGTGCCATTCACCCATCACCCCTGTGCTCGCTGACCTAGGTTGGATCCCGTCAAACAACGTTTCGATTTCAAAATTCTCACCCTTGTGTTCAATTTCCTCCATGACCATGCATCTCCCTACCTCTAATCTCGTGGACCAAGCTTTTACTCATCTGCTCCAATTTCTCCTTATGTGTCACGGTGTCAAATTTTGGTCTTATAACAACAACTTGCATTTGTATAGCACCTTTAATGCAATGAAACGTCCCAAGGCACTGCAAAGATGTATTGTAAGACATAAAAATTAATACCGAGCCACGTAATAATAAATTAGTGCAGGTAACCAAAACCTTATTCAAAGAAGTAAGTTTTAAGGAGCATCTTATTGGAGGAAAGAGTTGTAGCGAGGCGGAGAGATTTAGGGAGGGAATTCCAGAGCTGAAGGCCGAGGCAGCACTGAGCGATTCTAAACAGGGTTGCTCAAGAGGGCAGAATTAGAGGAGCACAGATATCTCGGTGTGTTGTGGGAATAAAGGAGATTACAGAGATAGGGAGGGGCGAGGGCATGCAGTGATTTGAAAACACGAATGACAATATTGAAATCGAGGCGCTGCTTAACTGGGAGCAATGTTGGTGAGCGAGCACAGGGGAGTTGAACGGACGGGCCTTGGTGCGAGTTGGGACACTGCTGTGAAACGCATTGGGACATTTTACTACGTTATCAGCGTTATATCAATACAAGTTTTTGTTGTTGATCTCCACAACCGAGTTCCAGATGGGCTCCCGTCGGCCGAGACTCCGCACTGGGATCGCCCATTGGTGAGATTTACTCACACAGTACATGCCAAAATCAGCGTTATTCCTGAAGTAGAGAATAATCTGCAGGGAACTGAGGAGCGGGTCATCATTGATGAATTAAATGACCCTTCACTCGATTTTACAGTCTGGCGGTATATTATTATATTATTCATAGACGGTTGTTTAATATTTTGGATTTGCTGAGTTTTGACGTTAAATTCTGGTATTTTATGAATATGGGCCCAGAAATTGATCTCGCTCTGTTCCCGCGGGGGTAAGGCTTCCCCGCGTCTCTCACTCCGCTTGTGCTTTTTCAGATCCAGCTCGCACGAACTTGATGTTCCAGACATCAGCTGGGCAGTGCTTGCGTATCCCAGCGGCGTAGTGAATTCGTGCGAGCTGTGGGATCACGTGACTCAGTTAGAGCCAATGGCAGCACACCATCTTCCATTCATAAGTTTCATTTACGTGCTGTGAAATCTATGAATCTTACACCCCCCCAAAATAACAGCTAAACCTCAATTAAATTTAAAAAAACCATCACATTAATAAAATAAGTATAGTTAATTAAATTAACCATTTTAAATAAAAAATTAAATTTTTGAAAAAATTTAAAATCTTTTAAAAATTTATAAAAATAAACTTACCTGTCTTTAAAGTCTCTAAAAAAGATATACCTGTTAAAAAAAAATCAAAAAAATACTTAATTCACTACTTACCTTCTTAAAAGTGGGTCTTACTCCTCCTTTTTCCATTTCTAAAATCTTCCGTACTTACCTGCGCGTCCAAAGCATGAAGTGCACAGCGTGCGCGCAGCCTGTAGCGCGCACGCGATGCACCGAGGAACCGCCCCCTTTTCAAAAGAGCAATTGCCGGTTTTCAGCGCATGCGCAGGGCATGCAGAAAACCGGCAATTGGAGTGGGAATACGCGAGAGTACGCAGTGCGTACTCTCGCGTCGCGGGATCAATTTCTGGGCCATGATATATACAGCTCGGTGTGAACCCTCTGGTCTCTATGGGAAGTGACATTGGCCGTGTGTTCATGGAGATGTGTCCTGGTTGGTGCTTCTATTTGAATATATTTACCATATCTCTCATGGTGTCAGCACCTGACTAACCAACACTGTAGGAGGTGAGGACATGTATCACTGTTCCACTAATATTAAGACTAATTAATAATGTTCCGTCACTTTAAACAGTGAGGTGATGCACAGCATTGATTAGTGGAATATATTTAGGGGGCTGACAATCTCAGAATTGGCCATAAATATACAAGTGGTAGATTTAACTACTGTTTTACAACCACAATTCTACACTTGTGTGTGTGTCTCGTTGTGTGTGTGCCCACACACAATCGTAAAATTAAACTATCAATCGCGTAATTTCAATTCCCCACTGCGGAAATGTAAAAGCGATTCAGTCTCGTGTCATTAATTTCTCCAAACTAAGGTCAAAGTAATTTTCCTGAATTAATTTATAACTAAGTTTCAATCCTTGAAATATTCAGTTCTCTGCTGTTTCATGCCTAGTATAATAAACACATAAGTCACAACAACAACTTGCATTTCCACAGCTATTTAAACATTGACAAACATCCCAAGGTGCTTCACAGGAGCCGAATCAGACAAAAGATGGGCGCTGAATAAAGGAGGTAGAAGGAGGAGTGGACCAAAAGTTTGTTAAAACAGGTCGGTTTTAGGAGCATCTTAAAAGGAGGGGAGGAAGCTGGAGAGGTTTAGTTGGGGAATTTCAGAGCAGAGAACCGGGACAGCAGGATTCACATCCGCCATAGAGGTCTGAGGAGAGTGTGAAATGCAGTCGAGGCCAAGGCCGGTAGAACTGAGATATCTTGGTGGTCGGGGCTTGTAGGGCTGGAGGGGGTTACAGAAAGAGGGATTAACAGGACCATGAAGGGATTTAAACGAGGAAGAAAATTTTACTATGGAGTTGCTGGGGGACCGGGAGCCAATGTAGGTTCGCAAGGACAGAGGTGATCGGTGAGCAGCATTTTGGATCCACCCAAGGTTACGGTGGGTGAAAGGACAAAGCAGACCCGGAGAGCACTGGAAAAATCGAGTCTACAGCAGATAAAAGCATGGATGAGGATTTCAGCAGCAGATGGGATGAAGCTGGGATAAAGATGAGCGATGTTGCGGAGGTGTAAGTCGGTCTTTGTGATGGAGAGAATATCGGGTGAGAAGCTGAGCTTGGCGTCATATAGAACGCGGAGGCTGTAAACAGTCTGGTTCAATCCGAGACACTGGCTGGGACGGGGATGAAATCACCGACAAAGGAAGACAATTTAAAGCGGTCGTTGAAGACCATGCGTAATGTGAAACTGTACACTTGCCTTTGGATAATGTCTCGAAGGGGCAGCACAAAGATGAAAAATTGGAGAGTGCGAGGGGGGATCTATGGGGTACTCTTGTGTTAACTTCCTTTTCTGCTCCCATGTTGGCTGACATTGTTAACGGCTCTCTCGCCTCAGTTACTGTCCCACTTTCCTTCAAATTGGCCCTCATCAACACTCTCCTCAAAAAAAACATCGACTCCTCCGTCCGTCCAAACTACCGCCCATCTCCACCCTCCCTTTCTGCTCCAAAGTCCTTGAACGTGTTGTCACCTAACAAATCCATGCCCATATTTCCCGGAACTCCATATTTGAGTGCCTCCAAAGGAGTTTCCAACCCTGCCACAGTACCTAAACGGCTCTCATCAAAGTCTCAAATGACATCCTATGTGACTGCGACAAATACAAACTATCCCTCCTCGTTCTTCTGGACTTCTCAGCAACCTTTGACACAGTTGACCACTCAGCATTCAACGGAAGCCTCTACATCTTCGTCCAGCTGGGTGGGTCTGGACTCACCTGGCCCAATTCTTATCTACCGCAGCCAGAGAATCACCTGCAATGGCTTCTCTTCCCGCTCATGCATCATTAACTCTGGTTTCCCACAAGGTTTTATCCGTGGCCGCCTCCTATTTGACATCTACATGCTGCCCCTTGACGACATCATCGGAAAGCACAGCGTCAGTTTCAACATGTATGCTAACGACACCCACCTGCAACTCACCAACACTTCTCTTCACCCCTCCACGATTTCTAAATTGTCAGACTGCTTTTCCGACATCCAGTTTTGGGTGAGCAGAAATTTTCTACAGTTAAATATTGGGAACATCAAAGCCATTGTTTTCGTTCGCCACCAAACATTCAATTTCCGAGCCTCCGACTGCATCCCTCTCCCTAACATGTGTCTGAGGCTCAACCACACTGTTCGCAAACTTGGTGTCACATTTGAACCTGAAATTTGCTTCCAACCACATATCCGCAGCATAATAAAGACCACCTTTTTCACCGCCGTAACAACGCCCATCTCCACCGCTGCTATTGAAACACTCATCCATAACTTTATTACTTCGAGACTTGACTATTCCAACGCGCTCATGGCTGGCCTGCCACGTTCGATCCTATATAAACTTGAGGTTATCTAAAACCAGTCTGTCAGTTTCCAAACTCACACCAAGTCCCGTTCGCCCATATCCCCTGTGCTCGCTGACCTACATTGGCTCCCGGGTAAGCAACACCTCGATTTCAAAATTCTCACCCCTCCCTAACTCTGTAATCTATTCTAGCCCAACAACTACATCCCCGAGATAAATGAACCGTTATAATTCATCCCTCTTGAGCATCCCGGATTATAATCGCTCAAACATTTGCAGTCCTGCTTTCAGTTGCCCAGGCCCTAAGTTCTGGAATTCCCTTCCTAAACCTCTCCACCTCTTTCCTACCTTAAGACGCTCCTTAAAACCTACCTCTTTGAACAAGCGTTTGTTCACCTGCCTAATATTTCCTGTGGCTTGGTGTCACATTGTGCTTGATAACGCTCCTGTGAAGCGCCTAGAGATGTTTTACTACGGTAATTATGCTCTACAAATCCAAGTGTTTTGTTGTTCTAGTGCTCTCCTGGAACACTTTATTAATTCTGGCGTCAGCAATTATTTTTCTTTCTCCTCAAAATGTTATGACCAGGAACATTTCTCTTAGTCCTGTGAAATCCCAGGCCCTGTCCTATAGATACTAAATAACATTTTTCATGCCTCTGACTTTCCAAGTGTCTTTGGAATGACTTGTACATTTACAGGCACAACAGTCAATCCTAAATCCAATTCTTTGGAGTAGGGTCATAGAGTTATGCAGCACAAAAAGATGCCCTTCGGCCATCGTGCCTTCGCCCGCCATCTAATCCCATTTTCCAGCACTTGGTCCCTAGCCTTGTATGCTATGGCCTTTCAAGTGATCATCTAAATGCTTCTTGAATGTTGTGAGTGTTCCTGCCTCTACCACCCTTTCAGGCAGTAAATTCCAGATTCCAACCACACTCTGGGTGAAAAAGATTTTCCTCAAATCCCCTCTAAACCCCCTGCCACTTACGTTGAAACTGTGGCACCTGGTTATTGACCCCGCTGAAAAGGGGAAAAGTTCCTTTCAATATACCCTATCTATTCCCCTTATAATTTTGTACAGCTCAATCAGGTCCCCCCTCAGACTTCGCTGCTCTAAGGAAAACAACCCCAGCCTGTCCAGTCTCTCTTCATAGCTGAAGCGCTCCGGCCCAAGTAACAGCCTGGTGAATCTCCTCTGCACCCTTTCCAAAGCAATTACGTCCTTCCTATAGTGTGGCGACCAGAACTGCCCACAGTATTCCAGCTGTGGTCTAACTAACGTTTCGTACAGTTCCATCATAACCTTCCTGCTTTTATATTCTATGCCTCAGCTAATGAAGGCAAGTATCCCATATGCCTTTTAAACCACCTGATCTAACTGCCCTCCTGCCTTCAGAGACCTATGTATATGCACACTAAGGTCGCTCTGATCCTCTGTTCTTTCTACGGTCCTACCATTCATTATGTATACCCTTGCCTTCTTAGTCCTCCCAAAATGCATCACCTCACACCTTTCAGGGTTAAATTCCATTTGCCACTGTTCTGCTCATCTGACCAACCCGTCTTTATCTTCCTGTAGCCTGAGGCTTCCCTCCTCGCTATTTACCACTCCAGCAATTTTCGTGTCATCTGCGAATTTACTGAACATACCTCCTACATACATATCTAAATCATTAATGTACTCTACAAACAGCAAGGGACCCTGCACCGAACCCTGCGGTACACCACTGGACACAGGCCTCCAGTCACAAAAACAACCTTCGACCTCACCCTCTGCCTCCTGCCACTAAGCCAATTTAGGATCCAATATGCCAAATTGCCCTGGATCACATGGGCTCTTAACTTCTTGACCAGTCTCCCATGCGAGACTTTGTCAAAAGCCTTACTGAAGTCCATGTAGACTACATCAACTGCAAAACTCTCATTCACACACCTAGTTACCCCTCGAAAAATTAAATCAAATTGGTTAGACATGATCTCCCCCTGACAAAGCCATGCTGACTATCCTTGATTAATTATTGCCTCTCGAAGTGAAGAATAATTCCGTCACTCAGAATTGTTTCCAATATTTTCCCGACCACTGATGTTAGGCTCACTGGTCTGCAGTTCGCTGCTTTATCCCTACTACCCTTCTTGAATAATGGTACTACGTTAGCTGACCTCCAGCCCACTGGCACCTCCCCTGTGGCCAGAGAGTTTCTGAAAATTTGTGTCAGATCCCTGCAATCTCCTCCCTTGCCTCACACAGCATCCTGGGATACATCTCGTCTGGGCCTGGGGTTTATCCATATTTAAGCCGACTAAAACCGCTGGTGCTTCCAACCTCTCAATGATAATTTGTTCAAGTATATCACAAAACCTCTGCCTGATTTATATGCCTAATTCGTCCTTCTCTATAATGAACACAGATGCAAAATATTCATTTAAAACTTCACCTACATCTTCCGGCTCTGCACACAGATTGCCACTTTTGTCGCTAATGGGCCCGACTCTTTCCCTGGTTATCCTCTTGCCTTAATATACTTATAAAACTCCTTGGGATATTCCTTTTGTTTGCACACCAGTGTTTTTTATTGGACCTTCTTCGCACTCCCAATTTCTTTCTTAAGTACCCCTCTGCACATTCTATACCCCTCTAGTGCTTCCACTGTTTTTGGTCCTTTGTATCTTCCAAAAGGCTCCATTTTTTCCTAAATCCATTCTTGTATATCCCTTGACATCCAGGGTTCCCTGGCCTTGTTGGTCCCACCCTTGACCTTTACGGGAACATGTTGGAGCTGTACTCTCTCTGTTTCCTTTCTGAATAACTCCCACTGCTCTGATATGGATTTTCCTAGAAGTAGCTGATCCCAGTCCACTTTGGCCAGATCCTCACTTATCATATTAAAATCGGCCTTCCCCCAATTTCGAACCTTTAACTCCGGTCCATCTTTGTCCTTTTCCATGACTACCTTAAATCTCACCGAATTACGGTCACTGTCACCAAAATGCTCTCCAACAGACACTTCTACCACTTGCCCGGCTACATTCCCTACAATTAGTTCTAGTACCGCCCCCTCTCTTGTAGGACTTTCTACAAGCCGTCTCAAAAAGCTCTCCTGGTTGAACATTAAGAATTCCGCACCCTCTAAGCCTTTCACACTCTGACTATCCCAGTTAATATTGGGGAAGTTGAAAACCCCTACTATTATTACCCTATTATATCTACACTTCTCTGAGATTTGCCAACATATCTGTTCCTCTATTGTCCCAGGATGTTTGGGGGCCTATTGTACACTCCTAGGAAAGTGCTTGCCCCCTTTTTGTTTTTAAGTTCTACCCATATGGCCTCATTAGAGGAACCTGCTATGATATCATCCCTCCTTACTGCAGTAATTGACTCCTTGATTAATATTGCGACATCCCCTCCTCTTTTACACCCACATCTGTCTCGCCTGAAGATTCTATACCCCGTAATAATGAGCTGCCAGTCCTGGCACTCCCACAAACTTGTCTCCCTGATAGCAACAATGTCTTACTCCCATGTGTTCATCAACAACTTCAATTTATCTGCCTTACTCGCAAGACTACTTGCATTGAAATGCATGCCCGCCAGTCTTGCAATACTCACTTGTGCCGTTACATATTTGCTCTGACTTCCAAACTGACTTGTTTTTTCCTCTATATTTGGCTGCGCATCACCCCCTACTATAGCTACACTCCGTATCCCATCCCCCTGCAAAGTAAGTTTAAATTCCCCCTAACAGCACAAGCAAACCTCCCCGCAAGGATGTTGGTCCTGCTGCAAGCCGTCCGACTTGTACAGGGTCCACCTTCCACAGAAACAGACACAACGATCCAGTAAATCAAAGACCTCCCTCCTGCACCAGCTCTTTAGCCTCGCATTCATCTGCTCTATCCTCCTATTCCTATACTCACTAGCACGTGGCACCGGGAGTAAGCCAGAGATTACATTCTTTTCTGACCTGCTTTTTAATCTGCTACCTAGCTCCCTAAATTCTTGTTGCAGGACCTCATCTATCTTTCCAACTATGTCGTTGGTACCAATATGAACCACGACCTCTGACTTTTCGCACGGGCCCTTCATAATGCCCTGCAGCCGTTCAGTTACTTCTTTGACCCTGGCACCAGGGAGGCAACTTAAAATCCTGGAGTCACGTCTGCGGCCGCAGAAACGTTTGTCTGCACCCCTCATTATTGAGTCTCCTACCACTATTGCACTTCCACTTTTACTCCTCCCCCCTTGTGCAGCTGAGCCACACACAGTGCCGTGAACTTGGATCTGGCTGCTCTCCCCAGAGGAACCGTCACTTTCACGCGTTTCCTACACGGAATAACAGTTGTTGAGTGAGATGCACTCTGGGGCTTTCATGACTACCGGCCTGCCCCCTTCTTCTGACTGGTGGTCTCCCATTCCCTCTCTGACTGCACTTTCTAATTCTGCGGCGTGACCATCCAAAAACGTGCTATCCATGTAAGTCTGAGCTCGCGGATACACCGCAGTGCCTCCAGCTGATGCTCGAGCTCTGAAAACAGGATCTCCAGTTGGCCAATCCATTGGCACTTACTGCACATGTGGTCATCCTGACTGCAGGAAGCATCTTGGAATTCCCACATGCTGCAGGACGTGCAACGCACGGGACTGAGGTCCCCTGCCTCAACCTTAATTAAAAAACTCTTTCCTCAAATTTAAACTCTCGGATTCTCGCTCTCCCGAACTACCTTAACTATGAACTACCTTAAAAAAATAGACTTAAAATTGAAGAAAAATAAACACTCAACCACTATTCACTAATCAGCAACTTCCCCTGCACCGACGTCACTTTGGAACACGTATATCTTTTAATCTACACCAAGGCACTTAAATTTAGACGCCCAAGTTTTGAAAAAAGCGAGAAATAGAGAAATACTCATCAACCAATCATTTACCTGTTTACTGTTGACGTGACACTTCGATTACTTTTTACTTCTTTACACTCACCGGTCCTCTGTATCTCAGCCGCTCCCGCTGCTTTTACTGCCCCCGAAGTCTCGCGCTCTCTTTCCGCTCCCGCTGCCTTTTCTGCCGCCGAAGTCTCGTGCTCTCCAGCCGCTCCTGCTGCTTTTACTGCCGCCGAAGTCTCGTGCACTCCAGCCGCTCCCACTGCTCTTACGGCCGCCGAAGTCTCGCGCTCTCCAGCCGCTCCCGCTACTTTTACTGCCGCCGAAGTCTTGCGCTCTCCAGCCGCTCCCGCTGCTTTTACTGCCGCCGAAGTCTTGCGCTCTCCAGCCGCACCCGCTGCTTTTCCTTTCCCCGGAGTCTTGCGCTCTCCAGCCGCTCCCGCTGATTTTACTGCCGCCGAAGTCTGGTGCTCTCCAGCCGCGCCCGCTGATTTTACTGCCGCCGAAGTCTGGTGCTCTCCAGCCGCGCCCGCTGATTTTACTGCCACTGAATATTGACACTTTTTTATTTCATTTTTTTAACAGCAGGTGACTTCATCTCTCACTATTCGAAAACAACCTTCCTTTTTCCTGCTCAAAATGTATCACTATTTCATAGCTATACTGTTTCAGCTCCAACAGCTTCATTAATTCCACTCTGTAGTCTCAGATGCGGATATTTGTCACACTAATCATATCAGCTGATACCCACTGCTTCATTCACATATTTTGTGAAACCATTGTTGTTGGTGGGTTCAGATCGCGGCCGTCCCTTCCCTTTTCCCTGAACTCATCCTCCTGCCCCAAGAATTTGAACCCTTCCCCCTTACTACAGCCAAGCAGTCTCACATTGACCTTCCTCATATTTCCCTCATTAAGCGGCCCAGTGCAAAACAATCCAGAGATCTCCAGCTTGAGAGCTTGTCTTTAATCTAGTGCCTCAGTCTCAATATTCCCTATATAAACATATTTCTGTCCGTGTTACTGATTCCGACCATGGGTAATTTCTTCTCCCCTTTCCTTCCCAGATTGTTCTTCTCTCTGGCACCAGGGATGCATGTTCCCAATTGGCACCTGCTCAGGGCTGAAGACGAGTCTGTCTATTCACCTGACTATAGAATCTCCCACCACTATCGCTATCCTATTTTTGTTCCAACCTGCCTCTCTGCTCTGCCCAACTCGGCGTGGCCTCCTGCTCTCTGGAGAGATACTGTTGCTCAGGAAAACCCTCCTACGAGTCACTAGCTCTATCTAGCTTACTGTCCCCAAAAAACAGGTATGTATTGGTCCGTTGCAATACTCAGGGCACCCTGCACCTGTGACTGCGGTGCCCCTCTAGAGGGTCACTCAATTCCCATTTTGTACTCAGCTCATGTCCTGTTCCCTCTTCCTGTGTGAGCTGCAGGTGCTGCACGAGATCTGCTCTCTTTGTCGATGCAGAAATTATATTTTAATGAGTTCTGTGAACCTACCTCTGTTATTTCTCATTATTGCTGAAATTGTTGGATCCTTTGCCGTGTTTCGAACTTCGGCAATGCCGGTGACAGGCGTTCCCACGTTCTGATGCTCTTTAATAAATATATTAATAAGAGGGTTAGGCAGAAATATTAAGATTAGAAGCAGTACGTTGCCTTATTAAACATGATATCAAGGCCCTCCTCACCCATCAGTACAGCAAACTGTTAGCTCTAGTTACCAGCATTTCCCGACTGTTACCATCACCACTCCAGATCAAGTGTGACACAGACAGCTGCCTAGTGAAATCCAGTGAGTCCCGCTGATCTTGAGTGTGCATTTTGTATGCCGCTCCAGACCCGAGCCGTTCACTTCTATTTCCACTTTTTTCTCCCCTTTATTCCTTTTCTCTCTAAACCTACCTGATCGCTCTCTCCAGTCGTCATACCTCCTTTCATCTCTGCTCTTTCGGAAATACTGCTTTCCCAAATCCATATCACAATGCTTCCACATCCCCCTTCCCCCCAAACTTACTTCATTCTTTGTCGAAAAATCTCTCTCCCAACTCTATTAAAAACTGCATTTACGAAATCCCAGCTATCCCACTTTTGGCCCTCCATTCACCACAACATTTCTACAGCTCCCGATCACACCCACACCACCACCTTCGATGCCCTACTCCCTATTAAATCAATCACATTTTCTCACCCTGGCTTTTCCAATTGGTACCGCCCACATATCGCACCCTTAATTCCAAGAGACGCAGAATTGAACGGATATGGCGGACAATGGGTTTAGCCATTTGCCGCCAGTTCTGGCTGGACCACATAAAGCATTATTGGGTCCTGCTCTCTTCTGCAAAAATTGCTCACTATTCCAAAATCATTCTGGAATGCAAAGACAAACCCCGGCTTCTATTCTCCACTGCTAACCATCTTCTTAAACCTCTCCCCCCTGTCTCCTCTACCCTCACATCCAACAACAATTGCGCGAGGCTCATAAATGTGTTTGTCTCTGAGATTCAGACCATCCGATCAGCTGCCTCTGCCACTTCTCATCCTTCCCCTATCCAAGCGGGAAAATATACAATAACGTTCCCTCTGCCCTAGCCCTGAACTCGCATCTTTCTCCAGCTTCTCTCTGGTCTCCTCCCCTGACCTCTCTCTCACTCATCGTGTCTATGAGACACAGTTCCTGCTCGCTCGATCCTATTCCCAGCTAACTGCTGACCACCCATTTCCTTTTTTGGCTCCCATGTTAGCTGACATTATTAATGGCTCTCTCTTCTCAGGTACTGTCCCTCTCTCCTTCAAATCTGCCGAAATCACCACTCTCCTCAAATAAATAACTCTCGACTGCTCCGTCCTTGCAAATTTCCGCCCCAACTCCAACCTCCCTTTCCGCTCCAAATTACTTGAACATGTTGTTGCCTTCCAAAGCCATTCCCATCCTTCCTGGAACTCCATATTTGATTGCCTCCAATCGGGTTTCTCCCACTGCCACAGTAATGAAACGGCTCTCATCAAGGTCACAAATGACATCCTTTGTGACTGCGAAAAAGACAAATTATGCCTCCTCGGCCTTCTCGACTTCTCAGCACCCTTTGACACGTTTGACCACTCCACACTCCTCCAACGCCTTTCCACCGTCGTTCAGCTGTTTGGGACTGCACTCGTCTGGTTCCATTCATATTTATCATAGACAGAGAATCACCTGCAATGGCTCCTCTTCTCACTCGCGCATCACTACCACTGGTTTCCCCCAAGAATCTATCCTTGACCCCTTCCTATTTTTCATCTACAATCTGCCCCTTGACAACATCATCCGAAAACAAAGCTTCAGTTTCCACGTTTACGCTGACGACACGCAGCTCTAGCTCACTACCACTTCTCTCGACCCCTGCACTGTCTCTGAATTATGAGACTGCTTGTCCGACATCGAGATCTGGATGAGCAGAAATTTTCTCCAGATAAATATTGGGAAGCCATTTTTTTCATTCCCCGTCACTGACTCCATCCCTCTCTGTAACATCTGTCTGAGGTTGAACCACACTTTTTGCAATCTTGGATTCAGATTTGAGCCTGAAAGGAGCCACCGACAAAGTATCCACGGACTAACTAAGACCGCCTATTTCCACCTCCACCATCGCTTGTCTCCAAATCTGCATCAGAACATCTGCTCCTGAAACCCGCATCCATGCCTTTATAACCTCTGGACTTGACTGTTCCAAAACTCTCCTGGCTGGCCACCCACATTCTACCCTACGTAAATTAGAGGCCACTCTAAACTCGGGTGCCAGTGTCCTAACTCGCACCAAGTCCCATTCACACATCACCCCTGTTCTCGCAGACCTTGGACAAAGTGGACAACTTTCCATACCGCGGGAACCTACTCTCAACAAGTGCTTCGATGACGAATTCCAACACTGCCTTCAGTGTGCCAGTGCAGCCTTCGTTCGCCTGAGGAAGAGAGTGTTTGAAGACCAGGACCGCAAACCCAGCACCAAGCTAATGGGCAACAGAGCAGTTGTGATACCTTCACTCCTGTGTGCTTCCGTGTCATGGAGCAAGTACAGCAAGCACCTCAAAGATCTGGAGAGGTAAAACCAACGCTGCCTCCTCAAGATCCTGCAAATCTATTGGCTGGATATGCGCACCAACATCAGTGTTCTCGCTCAGGCTCACATCCACAGCATCGATGTTTTCACCATGTTGGATCGGTTCCGATGGACGGGCCATATCGTCCGCATGCCCGATACGAGACTCCCAAAACAAGAGCTGTACTCAGAGCTCCGACACAGCAAGAGAAACCCAGAGGGGCATAGGAAACGCTTCGAGGACACCCGCAAAGCCTCCTTCAAAAAGTGTAACATCCCCAACGACACCTGGGAATTCCTGGCCCAAGACCAGACAAAGTGGAAGTGAAGAACACAGGAAGGCGCCGATCACCTCGAGCCTCTACGCCGGGAGCAAGCGGAAGCCAAGTGCAAATAGCGGAAGGAGCGCAGGTCAAACCAAGCACCCCACCCACCCGGCCCTTCAACCACCGTCTGCCCCACCTATGACAGAAACTGTAGGTACCGCATTGGACTCATCAGTCACCTGGGAACTAATTTTTAGTGTCGAAGCAAGTCATCCTCGGTTCCGAGAGACTGCATAAGAAGAAGAGACATTGGATGCCGGTTAAGCAACGCCTCGATTTCAAAATTCTCACCTTTCTTTTCAATTCCCTCCATGGCCTCGCACCTCCCTACCTCTAATCTCTTCCACCCTCCCCGCCCCACCCCAAGATAGATGCGCACCTATAATTCAGCCCACTTGCGCATCCCTGATTATATTCGCTCAACTATTGTTGGCCGTGCCTTCAGTTGCAAAGGCTCTAAGCTGTGGAAATCCCTCATTAAACCTCTCGCCTCTCTACCTCTATTTCACTCCTTTATATCGCTCCTTAAAACGTACCTGTTTTAGCAATCTTTTAGTCATCTGCGCTAATTTCACCTTATGTGTCACGGTGTCAATTTATTTTCCTATAACAACAACTTTTATACGTATAGCGCCTCTAACATCCTTAAACGTCTCAAGGCACTGCACAGGACTATTGTAAGACAAAAATGAAGTACTGCAGATGCTGGAAATCTGAAATAAAAGCAGAAAGTACTGGAGAACCTCAGCAGGTCTGGCAGCATCTGTGACGAGAGAAACAGAATTAACGTTTCAGGTCGATGACCTTTCGTCAGAATTGGAAAAAAGCAGGACATGAAACAGATTTTTAAGCAAGTGTAGAAGTTGGGAAAGTGGGGAGGGGATGAAAGAACAAATGGGAATGTCTGGGATAGGATATAAGGCGGAAGAGGTTGAGAGACATTAAGAGATATTCAAGTCAAAAGGAGATGGTAATGGGACACATTAAGAAACAAACGATGGCTCTCGATGAAGTGTAAATTGCGCTGGCAGAATGAAAGACAGCTGCCATGTGGGGGAAAAGAAAAAAAAGACAGACAGTGTGGATACAAAATATATATATATATATGATAGGGGCCGAAGTTATAACCTGAAATTGTTGAACTCTATTTTGAGTCCAGAAGGCTGTAAAGTGCCTAATCGAAATATGAGGTATTGTTCCTCGAGCTTACGCTGAGCTTCCGTGGAACAATGCAAGAGGTCGAGGACGTTGAGGTCTGAGTGGGTGTGGCGCGGTGAGATAAAGTGACAGGCGACCGGAAGCTCGGGGTCCCCCTTATGGAATGAACGCAGGTGTTCCGCAAAGCGGTCACCCAAGCTGCGTTTGGTCTCCCCAATGTAGAGGAGACCACATCCTGAGCAGCGAATACATTATGCTGAATTGCAAGAAGTACAAGTAAATCGCTGTTTCACCTGGAAGGGGTGTTTCGGGAGCTGGACAGCTGGAAGGATGGAGGTATAAGGGCATGTGTTGCATCTCCTGCGCTTGCACGGGAAGGTGCCGGGCGAAGGGGAAGGGCAGTTGGGAGTGATAGAGGAGTGAACTAGGCTATCGCGGAGGGAGCTGTCCCTATGGAATGCTGAAAGTGGAGGTAAGGGGAAGATGCATTTTGTGGTTTCATCACGCTGGAGGTGGTGGAAATGGCGGCGGTTGATCCGTTGAATGTGGAGGCTGGTGGGGTGAAAGTTGAGGACAAGGGGAACTCTGTCTTGGTTCCGGGAGGGAGAGGTAGTGATGAGGGCAGAAGTGCAGGAGATGGAACGGACATGGTCAAGGGCCGTGTCAAACAATGTAGCGGGGAATCCTCGTTGAGGAAAAAGGAAGACATGTCAGAAGCACTGGTATGGAAGGTGGAATCGTAAGACAACCTCACTGACCCAGCCGCGACATCCTCACTGACCCAGTCCCGACACCCTCACTGACCCAGTCCCGATACCCTCTCTGACCAGCCCCAAAGCCCTCTCTGAACAGCCCCAACACCCTCTCTCAACAACCCCAACACCCTCACTGACCAGTCCCGAGATTATCACTGACCCAGCTCCACAACGACAACCCGCTTACGCAGGCCAGCACCGGCACTTCACTGACCCAGACCAACACCGACACCCCACTGACCCAGCCCTACACCGACACCACACTGACACAGCCACACTCCAACAACCCACAGACCCATTCCCCACACCGACACCCCACTGTCCCAGCCCAACACCGACACCCCACTGACCCAGTCCTACACCGACACCCCACTGATCAAGTCCTACACCGACACCCCACTGACACAGACCAAAACCGGCCCACTCACTGACCCAACACCGACAGCCCAGAGACACAGCTCAACACCGAAACCCTACTGACACAGCACAAAAACGACAACCCACTGACCCAGCCTAACACCGACACCCCACTGACCCAGTCCTAAACCAACACACCACTTACCCAGGCCAAAACCGACATCCTCTCTGACCCAGGCCGACACCGACACTCACTGACCAAGCCCAACATCGACACCTCACTGACCCAATCCAACACCTACACCCTACTGGACAAGACTTAGACCGCCAGCCCACTGACACAATCCAACACTGACACCCCACAGACCCAGCCCAACACCGATACCCTCACTGACCCAACAACGACACCCCAGTCACCTTACCTAAAGACCGACACCCCACTGACACAGACCTACAACGGCACCCCACTGAGACACCCGAACACAGAAACACCACTAACACAGCCCAAAACCGACACCCCAGTGACCAAGCCCGACACCGAATTCCTCACTGGCCCAATTGCGAAACCCCACTGACCCAGCCCAACACAAACACTCCACTTACCCTGCCCGAAATCCCACAGGCACAGACATATAACGAAACCCCACTGATCGAGCGCAACACCGACACCCCACTCACCCAGCCCAACACCGACACCCCACTCACCCAGCCCAACACCGAAACGCTACTCACCCAGCCCAACACCGACACCCCACTCACCCAGCCCAACACCGAAACCCTACTCACCCAGCCCAATACCGAAACCATACAGACCCAGCCCAACACCGAAATCCCACTGACACAGCCCAATACCGAAAGCTTACAGACCCAGCCCAACACCGAAATCCCACTGACACAGCCCAACACCGAAACCCTACTAACCCAGCCCAACACCGAAATCCCACTGACACAGCCCAACACCGAAACTCCACTGACACAGCCCAATACCGAAACATTGCAGACCCAGCCCAACACCGACACTCCACTGACAAGTCCTGTACCGAAACCCCACTGTCCCAGCCCAACAGCGACAACCCACTGACCCAGTCCCAACATCAACACCGTCATTGACCCAACACCGACACCACACTGACCCAGCCCAACACCGACACCGCACTGATAAAGTCCTAGTACAATGCCCCACAGACCCAGCCCAACACCGACAACACACTGACCCAGCCCAACACCACACTGACCCCGCCCAACACCGATACTACCACAGACCCAGACCAACACCGACACCGCACTGATCAAGTCCTACTACGATACCCCACAGACCAAGCCCAACACCGACAACACATAGACCCAGCCCAACACCACACTGACCCAGCCCAACACCGACACCCACTGACTCGGCGCCAACGCGACACACAACTGATCGAGCCCAACACAGCAATCCACTTACCCAGAACAAAACCGACATCCTCTCTGACCAAGCCCGACACCGACACCAACTGAACCAGCAAAACACCGACACCACACTGACCCAGACCAACACCGACACCGCACTGTCCCAGCCTTACACCGACACCCCACTGACCCAGCCCTACACCGACATCTTCTGACCCAGTCGTAAACTGACACCCACTGACACAACCCAACTCCGACACCCCACTGACCCAACCCAATACCGACACACCCACTGAACCAACGCCGACACCAACTGACCCAGTCCAACACCGACACCCCACTGACCCCGACCAACACAGACACCACACTGTCCCAGCCCTACACCGACACCCCACTGACCCAGCCCTGCACCGACACCCCTCTGACCCAGTCGTACACCGACACCCACTGACACAGCACAACTCCGACACCCCACTGACCCAGCCCAACACCGACACCCCACTGACCTAGCCCAACACCGACACCCCACTGACCCAGCCCAACACCGACACCCCACTGACCTAGACCAACACCGACACCCCACTGACCCAGCCCAACACCGACACCCCACTGACCCAGCCCAACACCGACACTACACTGACACAGGCCAACACCGACACCCCACTGTCCCAGCCCAACACCGAAACCCAACTGACCCAGCCAACACCGGCACCCCACTGTCCCAACACAACACTGACAACCCACTGACCCAACACCGACACCCCACTGAACCAACACCGACAACCCACCGAGACAGAACACAACCGACAACACACTGACCCAACAACGACACCCCAGTGACACAGTCCTACACCGACAACCCACTGACACAGTCCTACACCGACACCACACTGACACTGCCCAACACCGACAACCCAGTGACCCATTCCTACACCGACATAACACTGACACTGCCCAACACCGACAACCCACTGAACCAGCCCTACACCCAAACGCCACTGACCAAGTCAAACACCGTCACCCCACTGACCCAGCCCAAACCTGCCACCCAATTCACCCAGCCCAACAACGACACCCCACTGACCCAGCCCAACACCGACGCCCCACTGATCCAGCCAAATAGTGACACCCCAACTGATACAGTGCAATACCGACACCCGACTGACACAGCACAACACCGACACCGCAATGAAACAGTCCCACACCGACACCCCACTGACAGAGCTAAACAAAGACACCCTTACTGATCCAACACCGACACCTCATTGACTCAACAGCGACACCGCACTGACCTTTCTCAAGACCGACACGCCACTGACCCAGCCCAACAACGGCACTCCACTGAGCCAGCCCTACACAGACACCACATTGACCGAGCCCAAAACAGACACCCCCATGACACAGCTCAACAATGAATTCCTCAATGGCCCGTCAGCGACACCCCACTGACCCAGCGCAACACCGACACCCCACTGAACCAGCCCTACACCCAAACGCCACTGACCAAGCCAAACACCGTCACCCCACTGACCCAGCCCAAACCTGCCACCCAATTCACCCAGCCCAACAACGACACCCCACTGACCCAGCCCAACACCGACGCCCCACTGATCCAGCCAAATAATGACACCCCAACTGATACAGTGCAATACCGACACCCGACTGACACAGCACAACACCGACACCGCAATGAAACAGTCCCACACCGACACCCCACTGACCTAGCCCAACACCGACACCCCACTGACCCAGCCCAACACCGACACCCCACTGACCTAGACCAACACCGACACCCCACTGACCCAGCCCAACACCGACACCCCACTGACCCAGCCCAACACCGACACTACACTGACACAGGCCAACACCGACACCCCACTGTCCCAGCCCAACACCGAAACCCAACTGACCCAGCCAACACCGGCACCCCACTGTCCCAACACAACACTGACAACCCACTGACCCAACACCGACACCCCACTGAACCAACACCGACAACCCACCGAGACAGAACACAACCGACAACACACTGACCCAACAACGACACCCCAGTGACACAGTCCTACACCGACAACCCACTGACACAGTCCTACACCGACACCACACTGACACTGCCCAACACCGACTCCCAGTGACCCATTCCTACATCGACATAACACTGACACTGCCCAACACCGACAACCCACTGAACCAGCCCTACACCCAAACGCCACTGACCAAGCCAAACACCGTCACCCCACTGACCCAGCCCAAACCTGCCACCCAATTCACCCAGCCCAACAACGACACCCCACTGACCCAGCCCAACACCGACGCCCCACTGATCCAGCCAAATAGTGACACCCCAACTGATACAGTGCAATACCGACACCCGACTGACACAGCACAACACCGACACCGCAATGAAACAGTCCCACACCGACACCCCACTGACAGAGCTAAACAAAGACACCCTTACTGATCCAACACCGACACCTCATTGACTCAACAGCGACACCGCACTGACCTTTCTCAAGACCGACACGCCACTGACCCAGCCCAACAACGGCACTCCACTGAGCCAGCCCTACACAGACACCACATTGACCGAGCCCAAAACAGACACCCCCATGACACAGCTCAACAATGAATTCCTCAATGGCCCGTCAGCGACACCCCACTGACCCAGCGCAACACCGACACCCACTGACCCAGCCCTACACCGACACCCCACTGACCCAGCGCAACACCGACACCCCACTGACCCAGCCCTACACAGAAACCCCACAGAACCAGCCATACAACGACAACCCACTGACGCAGCCCTAAACGACCCCACACTGACCCAGATCAATACACAAACACAAATGACCGAGCCCAACACCCGCACTCCACTGACCCAATCAAGTACCGACACCGCAATGACCCAGCTCAACACCGACACCCAACTGACCCAGCCCAAAACTCCCACCCCACTGATCCAGCCCAACACCGACACCCCACTGATCCAGCCAAACAACGGCACCCCAACTGATACAGTCAATACCTACACGCCACAGACGCAACCCAACACCGACATCCCACTTACACAGGCCAACACCGACACCCCACTGACATAGCCCAACACTGACATCCTCACTGACCAAACATCGACACCCCACTGACATTTCCCAAGACCGAAACCCCACTGAGCCAGCTCTACACTGACACCCCACTGACCTAGACCGAAAACGACCTCCACTGATGCACTCTACCACGACACTCCACTGACCTTGCCCTACACTGACACCCGACTCACCCAGACCAACACCGACACCCCACTCACCCTGCCCAACACTGCACTTACCCAACTCGACAATGACAATGCATGGACCCAGTCCCACCCCACGTAAAGGCATTGCACCATGTCTGGCACAAGGGGGCGGACGGAGTACTCTCGCGCACCGAGCACGCATGCTGGGACTGTAGCTAATGTGGCAGGAATTTGCGGACACGCTGAATATGCTGAAATATATCTGCAGGTCCCAGGGACTGATTCCGAATGAGATGACGTACAGCAAAGATCCTAGCTGGGTTCCTGCCTCTACCACCCTTTCAGGCAGTGAATTCCAGATTCCAACCACCCTCTGGGTGAAAACGTTTTTCCTCAAATGACCTCTAAACCCCCTGCCACTTACGTTGAAACTATGTCATCTGGTTATTAACCCCGCTTCTAAGGGGAAAAGTTCCTTTCTATATACCCTATCTATTCCCCTTATAATTTTGTACACCTCAATCAGGTCCCCCCTCAGCCTTCGCTGCTCTAAGGAAAACAACCCCAGCCTGTCCAGTATCTCTTCATCGCTGAAGCGCACCGGCCCACGTAACATCCTGGTGAATCTCCTCTGCACCCTTTCCAAAGCAATCACGTCCTTCCTATAGTGTGGCGACCAGAACTGCCCACAGTATTCCAGCTGGGTCTAACGAACGTTTTGTACAGTTCCATCATAACCTTCCTGATTTTATATTCTATGCCTCGGCTAATGAAGGCAAGTATCCCATATGCCTTTTAAACCACCTTATCTAACTGTCCTCCTGCCTTCAGAGATCTATGTATATGGACACTAAGGTCGCTCTGATCCTCTGTTCTTCCTACGGTCCTACCATTCATTATGTATACCCTTGCCTCTTAGTCCTCCCAAAATGCATCACCTCACACCTTTCAGGGGTAAATTCCATTCGCCACTGTTCTGCTCATCTGACCAACCCGTCTATATCGTCCTGTAGCCTGAGGCTTCCCTCCTCGCTATTTACCACTCCTGCAATTTTCGTGTCATCTGCGAACTTACTGATCATACCTCCTACATACATATCTAAATCATTAATGTACACTACAAACAGCAAGGGACCCAGCACCGAACCCTGCGGTACACCACTGGACACAGGCCTCCAGTCACGAAAACAAACTTCGACCTCACCCTCTGCCTCCTGCCACTAAGCCAATTTTAGATCCAATATGCCAAATTGCCCTGGATCCCATCTGCTCTTAACTTATTTACCAATCTCCCATGCGGGACTTTGTCAAAAGCCTTACTGAAGTCCATGTAGAAAACATCAACTGCACAACTCTCATCCACACACCTAGTTACCCCTCGAAAAATTCAATCAAATTGATTAGACATGATCTCCCCCTGACAAAGCCAAGCTGACTTAACTTGATTAATTATTGCCTCTCGAAGTGAAGAATAATTCTGTCAATCAGAATTGTTTCCAATAATTTCCCTACCACTGATGTTAGGCACACTGGTCTGTAGTTCGCTGCTTTATCCCTACTACCCTTCTTGAATAATGGTACTACGTTAGCTGACCTCCAACCACTGGCACCTCCACTGTGGCCAGAGAGTTTCTGAAAATTTGTGTCAGATCCCCTGCAATCTCCTCCCTTGCCTCACACAGCATCCTGGGATACATCTCGTCTGGGCCTGGGGATTTATCCATATTTAAGACGACTAAAACCGCTAGTGCCTCCTCCCTCTCAATGATAAGTTGTTCAAGTATATCACAACACCCCTGCCTGATTCATATGCCTACTTCGTCCTTCTCTATAATGAACACAGAAGCAAAATATTCATTTAAACCTCACCTACATCTTCCGGCTCTGAAATCAGATTGCCACTTTTATCCCTAATGGGCCCTACTCTTTCCCTGGTTATCCTCTTGCCCTTAATATACTTATAAAACAATTTGGGATATTCCTTTAGTTTGCACACCAGTGTTTTTTATGGACCCCTCTTCGCACTCCTAATTTATATCTTAATTACCCCTCTGCACATTCTATACTGCTCTAGGGCTTCCACTGTTTTTGGTCCTTTGTATCTGCCAATAGGCTCCATTTTTTTCCTAAATCCATTCTTGTATATCCCTGGCCTTGTTGGTCCCACCCTTGACCTATACGGGAATATGTTGGAACTGTACTCTCTCTATTTCCTTTCTGAATAACTCCCACTGCTCTGATATGGATTTTCCTACAAGTAGCTGATCCCAGTCCACTTTGGCCAGATCCTCCCTTATCATATTAAAATCGGCCTTACCCCAATTTAGAACCTTTATCTCCGGTCCATCTTTGTCCTTTTTCATGACTACCTTAAATCTCACTGAATTACGGTCACTGTCACCAAAATGCTCTCCGACAGACACTTCTAACACTTGCCCGGCTACATTCCTTAGAATTAGTTCCAGTACCGCACCCTCTCTTGTAGGACATTCTACAAGCTGGCTCAAAAAGCTCTCCTGGATGCACTTTAAGAATTCCGCGCCCTCTAAGCCTTTCGCACACTGACTATCCCAGTTAATATTGGGGAAGTTGAAAACCCCGAGTATTATTACCCTATTATATCTACACTTCTCTGAGATTTGCCTACATATCTGTTCCTCTATCGCCCCTGAATGTTTGGGGGTCTATTGTACACTCCTAGGAAAGTGCATGCCCCCTTTTTATTTTTAAGTTCTACCCATATGGCCTCATTAGAGGAACCTGCTATGATATCATCCCTCCTTACTGCAGTAATTGACTCCTTGATTAAAATTGCGACACCCCCTCCTATTTTACACCCACATCTGTCTCGCCTGAAGATTCTATACCCCGTAATAATGAGCTGCCAGTCCTGACACTCCCTCAACCTTGTCTCCGTGATAGCAACAATATCATAATCCCATGTGTTCATCAACAACTTCAATTTATCTGCCTTACTCGCAAGACTACTTGCATTGAAATGAATGCCCGCCAGACTTGCCATACTCACTTGTGCCGTTACATGTTTGCTCTGACTTCCAAACTGACTTGTTTTTTCCTCTATATTTGGCTGCGCATCACCCACTACTATAGCTCCACTCCGTATCCCATCCCCCTGCCAAGTTAGTTTAAATTCCCCCTAACAGCACTTGCAAAACTCCCCGCAAGGATGTTGGTCCTGGTGCAACCCGTCCGACTTGTACAGGGCCCACCTTCCCCAGAAACAGACACAATGATCCAGGAAATTAAAGCCCTCCCTCCTGCACCAACTCTTTAGCCTCGCATTCATCTGCTCTATCCTCCTATTCCTATACTCACTAGCACGTGGCACCGGGAGTAATCGAGAGATTACAACCTTTTCGGTCCTGCTTTTTAATCTGCTACCAAGCTCCCTAAATTCTTGTTGCAGGACCTCATCTATCTTTCTAACTTTGTCGTTGGTACCAATATGAACCACGACTTCGGACTTTTCGCACGGCCCCATTCAGAATGCCCTGCAGCCGTTCAGTTACTTCCTAGACCCTGATACCAGGGAGGCAATTTACCATCCTGGAGTCATGTCTGCGGCCGCAGAAACGCCTGTCTGCACCCCTCACTATTGAGTCTCCCACCACTATTGCACTTCCACTTTTACTCCTCCCCCCTTGTGCAGCTGAGCCACCCACAGTGACGTGAACTTGGCTCTGGCTGCTCTCCCCAGAGGAACCGTCATTTTCACGCGTTTCCTACACGGAATAACAGTTGTTTAGTGAGATGCACTCTGGGGCTTTCCTGACTAACGTGCTGCCCCACTTCTTCTGACTGGTGGTCTCCCATTCCCTCTCTGACTGCACTTTCTAATTCTGCGGCATGACTACGTCCTAAAACGTGCTATCCATGTAAGTCTGAGCTCGCGGATACACCGCAGTGCCTCCAGCTGATGCTCGAGCTCTGAAAACAGGATCGCCAGTTGGCCAAACCATTGGCACTTACTGCACATGTGGTCATCCTGACTGCAAGAAGGGTCTAGGAATTCGCACATGCTGCATGACGTGCAACGCACGGGACTGAGGTCCCCTGCCATAACCGTAATTAAAAACCTCTTACCTCAATTTAAACTCTCGGATTCTCGCACTCCCGAACTACCTTAACTATGAACTACATTAAAAAATAGAATAAATTGAAGAAAAAAAACCACTGAACGACTATTCACTGATCAGCTTCTCACTGCGCCGACCTCACTTTTGAACACGTATATCTTTTAATCTACACCAAGGCACTTAAATTTAGACGCCCAAGTTTGGAAAAAAGCGAGAAATAGAGAAATACTCATCATCAATCATTTACCTGCTTACTGTTGACGTGACACTTCGATTACTGTTTACTTCTTTACACTCACCGGTCCTTTGTATCTCAGCCGCTCCCGCTGCTTTTACTGCCGCCGAAATCTTGCGCTCCCAAGGCGCTCTCGCTGCTTTTACTGCCCCCGAAGTCTCGTGCTCTCCAGCCGTTCCCGCTGCTTTTACTTTCCCCGGAGTCTTGCGCTCTCCAGCCGCTCCCGCTGCTTTTACTGGCGACGAAATCTCGCGCTCTCTCGCCGCTCCCGCTGCTTTTACTGCCGCCGAAATCTCGCGCTCTCTTGCCGCTCTCGCTGCTTTTACTGCCGCCGAAATCTCGCGCTCTGCAGCCGCTCTCGCTGCTTTTACTGGCGACGAAATCTCGCGCTCTCCAGCCGCTCTCGCTGCTTTTACTGCCGCAGTCGTCTCGCGCTCTCCAGCCGCTCCCGCTGCTTTTATTGCCTCCGATGTCTGGTGCTCTCCAGCCGCTCCCGCTGCTTTTACTGCCACCGAATATTGACAATTTTTTATTTCATTTTGTTTAACACGAGGTGACTTCATCTCTCACTATTCGAAAACAACCTTCCTTTTTCCTGCTCAAAATGTTTCACTGTTTCATAAATATTCTCTTTCATCTCCAACAGCTTCATTTACTCCACTCTGTAGTGTCAGATGCGGATATTTGTCACACTAATCATATCAGCTGATACCCTTCCCACTGCTTCATTCACCTATTCTGTGAAACCATTGTTGTTGTTGGGTTCAGATCGCGGCCGTCCCTTCCCTTTTCCCTGATCTCACCCTCCTGCCCCAAGAATTTGAACTATTTCCCCTTACTCCAGCCAAGCAGTCTCACATTGACCTGCCTCATATTTCCCTCATTAAGCGGCCCAGTGCAAAACAATCCAGAGATCTCCAGCTTGAGACCTTTTCTTTAATCTAGTGCCTCAGTCACAATATTCCCTCTATAAACGTCTTTCTATCCGTGTTACTGATTCCGACCATGGGTAATTTCTTCTCTCCTTTCCTTCCCAGATTGTTCTTCTCTCTGGCACCAGGGATACATATTGCCAATTGGCCCCTACTCAGGGCTGAAGACGAGTCTGTCTATTCACCTGACTGTAGCATCTCCCACCACAATCGCTATCCTATTTATGTTCCCACCTGCCTCTCACCTATGCCCAACTCGGGGTGGCCTCCTGCTCTCTGGAGTCACACTTTTGCTCAGGAAAAACCGTCCTTCAAGTCACTAGCTCCATCTAGCTTACTTCCCCAAAAACAGGTATGTATTGGTCCGTTCCGATAATCAGGGCTCCCTGCACCTGTGACTGCGGTGCCCCTCTAGAGGGTCACTCACTTCCCATTTTGTACTCAGCTCATGTCCTGCTCCCTCATCCTGTGTGAGCTGCAGGTTCTGCACGAGATCTGCTCCCTTTGTCGGTACAGAAATTATATTTAATGAGTTCTGTGAACCTACCTCTGTTATTTCTCATTATTCCTGAAATTGTTGGATCCTTTGCCCTGCTTCGAACATCGGCCAGTTCGATGACAGGCGTTCCCAGGTTCTGATGCTCTTTAATAAATATATTAATAGGAGGGTTAGGCAGAAATATTAAGATGATAAGCAGAACGTTGCCTTATTAAACATGATATCAATGCCCTCCTCACCCATCAGTACAGCAAACTGTTAGCTCTAGTACCAGCATTTCCCGACTGTTACCATCACCACTCCAGATCAGGTGTGATACAGACAGCTGCCCAGTGAAATGCAGTGAGTCCCGCTGATCTTGAGTGTGTATGTTGTATGCCGCTCCAGTCCCGAGCCGTTCACTTCTATTTCCACTTTTTTCTCCCCTTTTTTAATTTTCTTTCTAAACCTACCTGATCGCTCTCTCCAGTCGTCATACCTCCTTTCATCTCTGCTCTTTCGGATAGGCTGCTTTCCCAAATCCCTATCACAATCCTTCCACATCAACCTTCCCCCTCAACCTTACTTGATTCTGTGTCGAAAAATCTCTCTCCCAACTCTCTTAAAACTGCATTTACGAAATCCCAGCTATCCAGCTTTTGGCCCTCCATTCACTACAACATTTCTACAGCTCCCGATCAGCTCAAAGACACCCTCACCACCACCGTCGATGCCCTACTCCCTATTAAATCAATCACATTTTCTCAACCTCGCTTTTCCAATTGGTACAGCCCTCATATCGCTCCCTTAACTCCAGGAGACGCAGAATTGAACTTATATGGCGGACAATGGATTTAGCCATTTGCCGCCAGTTCTGGCTGGACCGCATAAAGCATTATCGGGTCCTGCTCTCGTCTGCAAAAATTGCTCACTATTCCAAAATCATTCTGGAATGCAAAGACAAACCACGGCTTCTATTCTCCACTGCTAACCATCTTCTTAAACCTCTCTCCCCTGTCTCATCCACCCTCACCTCCAACAACAATTGCGCGAGGCTCATAAATGTATTTGTCTCTGAGATTCAGATCATCCGATCAGCTGCCTCTGCCACTTCTCTTCCGTCCCCCATCCCACCGGGAATATATTCAATAACGTTCCCTCTGCCCTAGCCCTGAACTCGCAATTTTCTCCAGCTTCTCTCTGGTCTCCTCCCCTGACCTCTCCCTCACTCATCGTGTCTATGAGACACAGTTCCTGCTCGCTCGATCCTATTCCCAGCTAACTGCTGACAACCCATTTCCTTTTTTGGCTTCCATGTTAGCTGGCATTATTAATGGCTCTCTCTCCTCAGGTACTGTCCCTCTCTCCTTCAAATCTGCCGTCATCACCACTCTCCTCAAATAAATAACTCTCGACTGCTCCGTCCTTGCAAATTTACGCCCCAAATGCAAATTCCATTTCCGCTCCAAATTCCTTGAACATGTTGTTGCCTTCCAAAGCCATTCCCATCCTTCCTGGAACTCCATATTTGAGTGCCTCCAATCGGGTTTCCGCCCCTGCCACAGTAATGAAACGGCTCTCATCAAGGTCACAAAGCACATCCTTTGTGACTGCGAAAAAGACAAATTATGCCTCCTCGGCCTTCTCGACTTCTCAGCACCCTTTGACACGCTTGACCACTCCACACTCCTCCAACGCCTTTCCACCGTTTTCAGCTGTTTGGGACTGCACATGTCTGGTTCCATTCTTATTTAACATAGACAGAGAATCACCTGCAATGGCTTCTCTTCTCACTCTCGCATCACTGCCACTGGTTACCCCCAATAATCTATCCTTGACCCCTTCCTATTTTTCATCTACATGCTGCCCACTGACAACATCATCGGAAAACAAAGCTTCAGTTTCCACGTTTACGCTGACGACACACAGCTCCAGCTCACTACCACTTCTCTCGACCCCTTCACTGTCTCTAAATTGTCAGACTGCTTGTCCGACATCCAGTTCTGGATGAGCAGAAATTTTCTCCAGATAAATATTGGGAAGCCATTTTTTTCATTCCCCGTCACTGACTCCATCCCGCTCCCTAACATCTGTCTGAGGTTGAACAACACTTTTTGCAATCTTGGATTCAGATTTGAATCTGAAAGGAGCCTCCGACAAAGTATCCGCGGCCTAACTAAGACTGCCTATTTCCACCTCCACCATCGCTTGTCTCCAAACCTGCATCAGAACATCTGCTCCTGCACCCCGCATCCATGCCTTTATTACCTCCAGACTTGACTGTTCTAAAACACTCCTGGCTGGACACCCTACGTAAATTAGAGGCCACTCTAAACTCGGGTAGCAGTGTCCTAACTCGCACAAAGTGCCATTCACCCATCACCCCTGTGCTCGCAGACCTTGGGAAAGTGGACAACTTTCCATACCTCGGGAAACTACTCTCAACAAGGGCATCGATGACGAAGTCCAACACTGCCTTCAGTGTGCCAGTGCAGCCTTCGTTCGCCTGAGGAAGAGAGTGTTTCAAGACTAGGACCGCAAACCCAGCACCAAGCTAATGGTCAACAGAGCAGTAGTGATACCCGCCCTCCTTTATGCTTTGGAGTCATGGACCAAGTACAGCAAGCACCTCAAAGATCTGGAGAGGTAAAACCAACGCTGCCTCCTCAAGATCCTGCAAATCTATTGGCTGGATATGCACACCAACATCAGTGTTCTCGCTCAGGCCAACAACCCCAGCGCCGAAGCTTTCTCCATGTTGGATCAGTTCCGGTGGACGGGCCACATCGTCCGAATGCCCAATACGAGACTCCCAAAACAAGAGCTGTACTCGGAGCACCGACACAGCAAGAGAAACCCAGAAGGGCAGAGGAAAAGCTTCGAGGACACCCGTAAAGCCTCCTTGAAAAAGTGCAGCATCCCCACCGACTCCTGGGAATTCCTGGCCCAAGACCAGACAAAGTGGAAGTGAAGCACCCGGGAAGGCGCCGATCACCTCGAGCCTCTTCGCCGGGAGCAAGCGTAAGCCAAGTGCAAACAGCGGAAGGAGCACAGTTCAAACGAAGCACCCCACAAACCCGGACCTTCAAACACCGTCTGCCCCACCTATGACAGAAACTGTAGGTACCGCATTGGACTCATCAGACACCTGGGAACTAATTTTTAGTGTCGAAGCAAGTCATCCTCTGTTCCGAGGGACTGCATAAGAAGAAGAGACATTTGATCCCGGTTATAAACGCCTCGATTTCAAAATTCTCACCCTTCTTTTCAATTCCCTCCATGGCCGCGCACCTCCCTACCTCTAATCTCTTCCACCCTCCCCGCCCCACCCCAAGATAGATGCGCACCTATAATTCAGCCCACTTGTGCATACCTGATTATATTCGCTCAACTATTGGTGGCCGTGCCTTCAGTTGCCAAGGCTCTAAGCTGTGGAAATCCCTAATTAAACCTCTCCGCCTCTCTACCTCTATTTCACTCCTTTATATCGCTCCTTAAACCTACCTGTTTGATCAATCTGTTATTCATCTGCGCTAATTTCACCTTATGTGACACGGTGTCAATTTATTTTCTTATAACAACAACTTTTATACGTATAGCGCCTTTAACGTTCTAAAACGTCCCAAGGCACTGCACAGGACTATTGTAAGACTAAAATTAAGTACTGCAGATGCTGGAAATCTGAAATAAAAACAGAAAGTGCGGGAGAACCTCAGCAGGTCTGGCAGCATCTGTGAATAGAGAAACAGAATTAACGTTTCAGGTCGATGACCTTTCGTCAGAATTGGAAAAAAGTAGGACATGAAACAGATTTTTAAGCAAGTGTAGAGGTTGGGAAAGTGGGGAGGGGATGAAAGAACAAAAGGGAAGGTCTGTGATACGATATAAGGCGGAAGAGGTTAAGAGACATTCAGAGATGTTCAAGGAAAAAGGAGATGGTAATGTGACATGTTAAGAAACAAACGATGGCTCTCGATGAAGTGTAAATTGCGCTGGCAGAAGGAAAGACAGCTGCCATGTGGGGGAAAATAAATAAAAGACAGAAAAAGAGTGTGGATAAAAAATATGAATATATATATGATAGGGGCCGAGGTCATAACCTGAAATTGTTTAACACTATTTTGAGTCCAGAAGGCTCTAAAGTGCCTAATCGGAAGATGAGGTGCTGTTCCTCGAGCTTACGCTGAGCTTCCGTTGTACAATGCAAGAGGTCGAGGACGGTGAGGTCTGAGTGAGTGTGGAGGTGTGAGATAAAGTGACAGGCGACCGGAAGCTCGGGGTCCCCCTGACGGAATGAACGCAGGTGTTCCGCAAAGGGGTCAGCCAAGCTGCCTTTCGTCTCCCCAATGTAGAGGAGACCACATCGTGAGCAGCGAATACATTATACTAAATTGCAAGAAGTACAAGTAAATCGCTGTTTCACCTGGAAGGGGTGTTTCGGTCCCAGGACAGCTGGAAGGATGGAGGTATAAGGCCATGTGTTGCATCTCCTGTGCTTGCACGGGAAGGTGCCGGGCGAAGGGGAAGGGGTGTTCGGAGTGATAGAGGAGTGAACTAGCCTGTCGAGGAGGGAGCGGTTCGTACGGAATGCTGAAAGTGGAGGTGAGGGGAAGATGCATTTGGTGGTGTCATCACGCTTGTGGTTGCGGAAATGGCGGAGTAAGATCCGTTGAATGTGGAGGCTGGTGGGGTGAAAGGTGAGGACAAGGGGAACTCTGTCGTGGTTCCGGGAGGGAGAGGTAGGGATGAGGGCAGAAGTGCGGGAGATAGAACGGACACGTTCAAGCGCCGTGTCAACCAATGTAGCGGGGAATCCTCGTTGAGGAAAAAGGAAGACATGTCAGAAGCTCTGGTATGGAAGGTGGCATTTTAGGACACCCTCACTGACCCAGTCCCGACACCCTCATTGACCCAGTCCCGACACCCTCACTGACCCAGCCGCGACACCCTCACTGACCCCTTCCCGACACCCTCACTGACCCAGTCCCGACAACCTCTCTGACCAGTCCCAACACCCTCTCTGACCAGCCCCAACACCCTCTCTGACCAGCCCCAACACCCTCTCTCACCAACCCCAACACCCTCTCTGACCAACCCCGACACCCTCACTGACCCAGTCCCGACACCCTCACTGACCCAACCCCAACACCCTCTCTGACCAGCCCCAACACCCTCTCTGACCAGCCCCAACACCCTCTCTCACCAACCCCAACAACCTGTCTGACAAGCGCCAACACCCTCTCTGACCAGCCCCAACACCCTCTCTCACCAACACCAGCACCCTCTCTGATCCAACCCCAACACCCTCTCTGACCAGCCCCAACACCCTCTCTCACCAGCCCCAACACCCTCACTGACCAGCCCCGACAATATCACTGACCCAGCTACACAACGACAACCAACTCACGCAGCCATACACCAACACTCGAGTTACCCAGGCCAAAGCCGACATCCTCTATGACGAAGCCCGACACCGACAGCAACTGACCCAGACAAACACCGACACCCCACTGACCCAGCCCAATACCGAAACCCTCACTTACCCAACGCCGACACCCAAATGACCCAGCCCAACATCGACACCACAATGACCCAAACCCGATGCCCCACTGACCCACTCCAAAACCGACACCCCACTGACCCAGCACCGACATCACACTGACCCAGACCAACACCGACACCACACTGTCCCATCCCTACACCGTAACCCCACTGACCCAACACCGACAACCCACTGACCCAGTACTACACCGATAAACCACTGACCCAGACCAACACCGACACCACACTGACCCAGCCCAACACCGACACCCACTGACCCAGCCCAACACCGACACCCACTGACCCAGCCCAACACCGACAACCCACTGACCAAGTTCTACACCGACACCCCACTGACCCAGCACTACACTGGCACCCCACTGTCCCAACCCAACAGCGACAACCCACTGACCCATCACCGACACCCCACTGACCCAACACCGACACCCCACTGACCCCGTCCAACACCGACAACCCACTAACCCAGCCCTACACTGGCACCCAACTGTCCCAACCCAACACCGACAACCCACTGACCCAGACCAACACCGACAACCCACTGACACAACATCGACACCCCACTGACCCAGTCCTACACGGACAACCCATTGACCCAGACCAACACCGACACCCCACTTTCCCAGGCCGAAGCCGACATCATCACTGACCCAGACCGACACCGACACTCACTGAACAAGCCGAACACCGACTCCTCACTGACCCAATCCAAAACCGACACCCAACCGACGCAGCCCAACACCGACACCCCACTGACCCAGCCCTACACTGGCACCCCACTATCCCAACCCAACACCGACATCCAACTGACCCAGCCCTACACTGGCACCCCACTGACCCAACACCGACAACCCACTGACCCAGCCCAACACCGACAACCCACTGACCCAACATCGGCACCCCACTGACCCAGTCCTACACCGACAAACCATTGACCCAGACCAACACCGACACCCCACTGAACCAGAACAACACCGAACCCCACTGACCGAGCCCAACAGCGACAAACCACTGACCCAGACCAACACCGACACCACACTGACACAGCCCAACACCGACACCACAACGACCCAGACCAACAACGACACCACACTGACACAGCCCAACACCGACACCCCACTGACCCAGCCCAATACCGAAAGCAACTGACGCGGCCCCAACCCGACACACAACTGACCGAGCCCAACACAGACACACCACTTACCCGGAGCAAAACCGACATCGTCTCTTATCCAGTCCGACACCGACACCAGGCTGACCCAGCCCAACAACAAAAAGCATTGACACAGCCCTACAATGACACCCCACTTTCCCAGGCTAAAGCCGACATCCTCTCTGACCCAGCCCGACACCGACATTCACTGACCAAGCCCAACACCAACCCATCACTGACTCAATCCAACTCCGACACCACACTGACCAAGCCCAACATCGACACCCCACTGGACAAGTCTTAAACCGACACCACACTGACCCAGCCCAACACCGACACCACACTGATCCAGCCCAACACCGATAACACACTGACCCAGCCCGACACCGACACCACACTGACCCAGCCCAAACCCGACACCACACTGACACAGCCCAACACCAAAACGCCACTGACCCAGCCCAACACCGACAGCTCACTGACCCAGCCCCACACCGACACCACACTGACCCAGCCCAACACCGACACCTCACTGACCCAGCCCCACACCGACACCACACTGACCCAGCCCAACACCGACACCCCACTGACCCAGCCCAACACCGACACCTGACTGACCCAGCCCAACACCGACAACCACACTGACACAGCCCAACACCGACACCCCACTGACCCAGACCAACACCGACACCTCACTGACCCAACCCAACACCGACACCACACTGACCCAGCCCAACACCGACACCCCACTGACCCAGACCAACACCGACACCTGACTGACACAGCCCAACACACGACAACCACACTGACACAGCAAAACACCGAAATCCACTGACCCGGCAGCAAACCGAAAACACACTGACCCAGGCCTACACAGACACATCACTTACCCAGGCCAAAAGCGACATCCTCTCTGATCCAGCCCGACATCGGCACCCCACTTACCCAGCCCAACACCGACAGCACACTGACCCAGCCAAACTCCGAAACCACACTGATCGATCAAAACACCGAAATTCAATGACCCGGCAACAACCCGACAGCACAATGACCCAACCCAACACTGACACCCTACTGACCAAGCTCAACACCGAGACCCTCACTGACCCAACAGCGACACCCCACTCACCTTACCCAAAGACCGATAGCTCACTGACACAGACCTACAACGGCAGCCCACTGAGACAGCCATACACCGAAACCTCACTAACACAGCCCAAACCCCATACCCCAATGACCCAGACCGACACCGAATCCCTCAGTAGCCCGACAGCGACACTCCACTGACCCAGGCTAACACAGATACCACACTGACACAGCCCAACACCGACATCCCACTGACACAGGCCAAAACGACACCCCACCCACACAGCCCAACACCGAAACCCCACTGACCAACACAACACCGACACCTCACTGACCCAGCACAACACCGACACCCCACTCACACAGTCCAACACCGAAACCCCGCTGACCCAGTCCTAAACCGAAAACCCGCTGACCCAGCCCTACACCGACACCCTCACTGAAACCAACCCTACACCGACATCACACTGACCCAGCCCAACAGCGACACCCCACTGACCAAGCCCAACACCGACACCCCACTGACCCAGCCCAACACCGACACCCCACTGACACGGCCATACACCGACACCCCACTGTCCCAGCAAAACACAGACAACTTAACTGACACAAAACCGACACCCCACTGACCCAGTCCTACACCGAACATCCCACTGGCCTAGTCCAACACCGACACCCCACTGACCCAGCCCTACACCGACAATCCACTGGACAAGTCTTGCACCGGCAGCCCATTGACCCCATTCAACACCGACACCCTCTCTGATCCAGCCCAACACCGACACCCCACTGACACAGCCCATCACGACACCCCACTGACACAGCCCATCACCGACACCCCACTGACACAGCCCATCACCGACACCCCACTGATACAGCCAAACAACGACACCCCAACTGATACAGTCCAATACCGAAACCCCACTGACACAGCCCAACACTAAAACCCCACTGACACAGCCCAACACCGATACGCCACTGACACAGCCCAACTCCAACACCCCACTAACACAGCCCAACAGCGATACCCACCCGACGCAGCCCAACACCGACACAACACTGACACAGCCCAACTCCGACACGCCACTGACACAGCCCAACACCGACAACCCACTGACCCAGACCAACCCCGAAAGCCCAAAGTCCCAGCACATCACCGACACTACACTGACCCAGCCCCACACCGGCACCTCGCTGACATAACCCAACACCGACATCAAAATGAAACAGTCCCACACCGACACACCACTGACAGAGCCCCTCACAGACACCCTCACTGATACAACACCGACACCACACTGTCCCAGCCCAACACCGACACCTCACTGACCCAACAGCGACACCGCACTGACCTTGCTCACACCGACACACCACTGACCCAGCCATACAACGGCACTCCACTGAGCCAGCCCTACACAGACACCGCATTGACCGATCCCAAAACTGACACCCCTATGACACAGCTCAACATCGAATTCCTCACTGGCCCGTCAGCGACACCCCACTGACCCAGCGCAACACCGACACCCCACTGACCCAGCGCAACACCGACACCCCACTGACCCAGCCCTACACCGAAACCCCACAGAGCCAGCCATACAACGACAACCCACTGACCCAGCCCTAAACGAACCCATACTGACCCAGATCAATACACAAACCCCAATGACCGAGCCCAACACCCTCACTCCACTGAACCAATCAAATACCGGCACCGCAATGACCCAGCTCAACACCGACACGCAACTGACCAAGCCCAAAACTGCCACCCCACTCACCCAGCTCAACACCGACACCCCACTGATCCAGACAAACAACGGCACCCCAACTGATACAGTCAATACCTACAAGCCACAGACGCAACCCAACACCGACATCCCACTTAAACAGCCCAACACCGACACCCCACTGACATAGCCCAAAACTGACACCCTCACTGATCCAACATCGACACCCCACTGACATTGACCAAGTCTGACACCCAACTGAGCCAGCCCTACACTGACACCCCACTTACCTAGACCGAAACCGACATCCACTGATGCACCCTACCCCGACAGCCCACTAACCCTGCTCTAAACTGAAACCCGACTCACACAGACCAACACCGACACCCCACTCACCCTGCCCAACACTGCACTTACCCAAATCGACAATGATAATGCACGGACCCAGCCTCAACCCACGGAATGACATTGCACCGTGTCTGGCACAAGAGGGCGGGCGGAGTACTCTAGGGCATCGAGCACGCAGGCTGGCACTGTAGCTAATCTGGCAGGAATTTGAGGAAACGCTGAATAAGCTGAAATATATCTGCAGGTCCCAGGGACTGATTCCGAATGAGATGACGTACAGCAAAGATCCTGGCTGGGTTCCTGCCTCTACCACCCTTTCAGGCAGTGAATTCCAGATTCCAACCACCCTCTGGGTGAAAACGTTTTTCCTCAAATTCCCTCTAAACCCCCTGTACTTACGTTGAAACTATGGCACCTGGTTATTGACCCCGCTTCGAAAGGTAAATGTTCCTTTCTATATACCATATCTATTCCACTTATAATTTTGTACACCTCAATCAGGTCCCCCCTCAGCCTTCGCTGCTCTAAGGAAAACAACCCCAGCATGTCCAGTATCTCTTCATAGCTAAAGCGCTCCGGCCCAAGTAACATCCTGGTGAATCTCCTCTGCACCCTTTCCAAAGCAATCACGTCCTTCCAATAGTGTGGCGACCAGAATTGCGCACAGTATTCCAGCTGTGGTCTAACTAACGTTTTGTACAGTTCCATCATAACCTTCCTGCTTTTATATTCTATGCCTCGGCTGATGAAGGCAAGTATCCCATATGCCTTTTAAACCACCTTATCTAACTGTTCTCCTGCCTTCAGAGATCTATGTATGTGCACACTAAGGTCGCTCTGATCCTCTGTTCTTCCTACGGTCCTACCATTCATTGTGTATACCCTTGCCTTCTTCGTCCTCCCAAAATGCATCACCTCAAACCTTTCAGAGTTAAATTCCATTTTCCACTTTTTTGCTCATCTGACCAATCCGTCTATATCGTCCTGTAGCCTGAGGCTTCCCTCCTCGCTATTTACCACTCCAGCAATTTTCGTGTCATCTGCGAACTTACTGATCATACCTCCTACATACATATCTAAATCATTAATGTGCACTACAAACAGCAAGGGACCCAGCACCGAACCCTGCTGTACACCACTGGACACAGGCATCCAGTCACAAAAACAACCTTCGACCTCACCCTCTGCCTCCTGCCACTAAGCCAATTTTGGATCCAATATGCCAAATTGCACTGGATCCCATCTGCTCTTAACTTCTTGACCAGTCTCCCATGCGGGACTTTGTCGAAAGCCTTACTGAAGTCCATGTAGACTACATCAACTGCACAACTCTCAACCACACACCATTTATCCCTCGAAAAATTTAATCAAATTGGTTAGACATGATCTCCCCCTGACAAAGCCATGCTGACTATCCTTGATTAATTATTGCCTCTCGAAGTGAAGAATAATTCTGTCACTCAGAATTGTTTACAATAATTTCCCTACCACTGATGTTAGACTCGCTGGTCTGCAGTTCGCTGATTTATCCCTACTACCCTTCTTGAATAATGTTAATACGTTAGCTGACCTCCAGCCCACTGGCACCTCCCCTGTGGCTAGAGATTTTCTGAAAATTTGTGTCAGATCCCCTGCAATCTCCTCCCTTGCCTCACACAGCATCCTGGGATACATCTCGTCTGGGCCTGGGGATTTATCTATATTTAAGCCGACTAAAACCGCTAGTGCCTCCTCCCTCTCAATGATAATTTGTTCCAGTATATCACAACACCCCTGCCTGATTTATATGCCTACTTCGTCCTTCTCTATAATGAACACAGATGCAAAATATTCATTTAAAACCTCACCTACATCTTCCGGCTCTGAAATCAGATTGCCACTTTTATCCCAAATGGGCCCTACTCTTTCCCTGGTTATCCTCTTGCCTTAATATATTTCTAAAATACCTTGAGATATTCCTTTAGTTTGCACACCCGTGTTTTTTATTGACCCCTTTTCGCACTCCTAATTTTTTTCTTAAGTACGCCTCTGCAAATTCTATACACCTCTTGGGCTTCCACTGTTTTTGGTCGTTTCTATCTGCCAAAAGGCTCCATTTTTTTACTAAATAGATTCTTGTATATCCCTTGATATCCAGGGTTCCCTGGCCTTGTTGGTCCCACCCTTGACCTTGACGGGAACATGTTACAACTGTACTCTCTCTATTTCCCTTCTGAATAACTTCCACTGCTCTGATATGGATTTTACTACAAGTAGCAGATCCCAGTCCACTTTGGCCAGATCCGCACTGATCATATTAAAATCGGCCTTCCCCCAATTTAGAACCTTTATCTCCGGTCCATTTTCCATGACTACCTTAAATCTCACTGAATTACGGTCACTGCCACCGAAATGCTCTCCGACAGACACTTCTACCACTTGCCCGGCTACATTCCCTAAAATTAGTTCTAGTACCGCCCCCTCTCTTGTAGGACTTTCGACAAGCTGGCTCAAAAAGCTCTCCTGGATGCACTTTAATAATTCCGCACCCTCTAAGCCTTTCACACTCTGACTATCCCAGTTAATATTGGGGAAGTTGAAAACCCCTACTATTATTACCCTATTGTATCTGCACTTCTCTGAGATTTGCCTGGATATCTGTTCCTCTATCGCCCCTGAATGTTTGGGGGCCTGTTGTACACTCCTAGGAAAGTGCTTGTCCCCTTTTTGTTTTTAAGTTCTACCCATATAGCCTCATTAGAGGAACCTGCTATGATATCATCGCTCCCTACTGCAGTAATTGACTCCTTGATTAATATTGCGACACCCCCTCCTCTTTTACACCCACATCTGTCTCGCCTGAAGATTCTATACCCCGTAATAATGAGCTGCCAGTCCTGGCACTCCCTCAACCTTGTCTCTGTGATAGCAACAATATCATACTCCCATGTGTTCATCAACACCTTCAATTCATCTGCCTTACTCGCTAGACACCTTGCATTGAAATGAATGCCCGCCAGACTAACCATACTCAATTGTGCCGTTACATATTTGCTCTGACTTCCAAACAGACTTGTTTTTTCCTCTATATTTGGCTTCGCATCACCCACTACTATAGCTCCGCTCCGTATCCCATCCCCCTGCCAAGTTAGTTTAAATTCCCCCTAACAGCACTCGCAAAACTCCCCGCAAGGATGTTGGTCCTGGTGCAACCCGTCCGACTTGTACAGGGCCCACCTTTCCCAGAAACAGACAGAATGATCCAGGAAAATAAACCCCTCCCTCCTGCACTAACTCTTTCGCCCCGCATTCATGTGCTCTATCATTCTATTCCTACACTCACTAGCACGTGGCACCGGGAGTAATCCTGTGATTACAACGTTTTCGGTCCTGCTTTTTAATCTGCTACCTAGCTCGCTAAATTCTTGTTGCAGGACCACATCTATCTTTCTAACTATGTCGTTGGTACCAATATGAACCACGACCTCGGACTTTTCGCACGGCCCCTTCAGAATGCCCTGCAGCCGTTCAGTTACATTCTTGACCTTTTTGAGAAGTCGCACAACACCAGGTTATAGTCCAACAGTTTTATTTGAATTCTTGACCTGGCACCAGGGAGGCAACTTACCATCCTGGAGTCACGTCTGCGGCCGCAGAAACGATTGTCTGCACCCCTCACTATTGAGTCTCCTACCACTATTGCACTTCCACTTTTACTCCTCACCCATTGTGCAGCTGAGCCTCCCACAGTGCCGTGAACTTGGCTCTGGCTGCTCTCCCCAGAGGAACCGTCAATTTCACGCGTTTCATACACAGAATAACAGTTGTTGAGTGAGATGCACTCTAGGGCTTTCCTGACTGCCGGCGTGCCCCCCTTCTTCTGACTGGTGGTCTCCCATTCCGTCTCTGACTGCACTTTCTAATTCTGCGGCGTGACCTTGTCCAAAAACGTGCTATCCATGTAAGTCTGAGCTCGCGGATACACCGCAGTGCCTCCAGCTGATGCTCGAGCTCTGAAAACCGGATCTCCAGTTGGCCAAACCATTGGCACTTACTGTAAATGTGGTCATCCTGACTGCAAGATGCGTCTAGGGATTCCCACATGCTGCAGGACGTGCAAAGCACGGGACTGAGGTCCCCTGCCATAACCTTAATTAAAAAACTCTTACCTCAAATTTAAACCCTCGGATTCTCGCTCTCCCGAACTCCCTTAACTATGAACTACCTTAAAAAAATAGACTTAAAATTGAAGTAAAAAAAACACTCAACCACTATTCACTAATCAGCTTCCTCCCCTGCGCCGACGTCACTTTGGAACACGTATATCTTTTAATCTGCACCAAGGCACTTAAATTTAGACGCCCAAGTTTGGAAAAAAAGCGAGTAATAGAGAAATACTCATCAACCAAGCATTTACCTGCTTACTGTTGACGAGACACTTCGATTACTTTTTACTTCTTTACACTCACCGGTCCTTTGTATCTCAGCCGCTCCCGCTGCTTTTACTGCCGCCGAAGTCTCGTGCTCTCCAGCCGCTCCCGCTGCTTTTACTGCCGCCGAAGTCTCGCGCTCTCCAGCCGCTCCCGCTGCTTTTACTGCCCCCGAAGTCTCGCGCTCTCCAGCCGCTCCCGCTGCTTTTACTGCCCCCGTAGTCTGGTGCTCTCCAGCCGCTCCCGCTGCTTTTACTGCCACCGAATATTGACACTTTTTTATTTCATTTTTTTTAACTCCAGGTGACTTCATCTATCACTATTCGAAAACAACCTTCCTTTTTCCGGCTTAAAATGTATCACTATTTCATAAATATTCTGTTTCAGCTCCAACAGCTTCATTAATTCCACTCTGTAGTCTCAGATGCGGATATTTGTCATCACTAATCATATCAGCTGATACCCTTCCCACTGCTTCATTCACCTATTCTGTGAAAACATTGTTGTTGGTGGGTTCAGATCGCGGCCGTCCCTTCCCTTTTCCCTGAACTCAACCTACCTGCCCCAAGAATTTGAACTCTTCCCCTTTACTCCAGCCAAGCAGTCTCACATTGACCTGCCTCATATTTCCCTCATTAAGCGGCCCAGTGCAAAACAATCCAGAGACCTTGTCTTTAATCTAGTGCCTCTGTCTCAATATTCCCTCTATAAACGTATTTATATCCGTGTTACTGATACCGACCATGGGTAATTTCTTCTCTCCTTTCCTTTCAGATTGTTCTTCTCTCTGGCACCAGGGATGCATATTCCCAATTGACACCTGCTCAGGGCTGAAGACGAGTCTGTCTATTCACCTGACTATAGAATCTCCCACCACTATTGCTATCCTATATTTGTTCCCACCTGCCTCTCACGTCTGCCCAACTCGGGGTGGCCTCCTGCTCTCTGGAGTCACACAGTTGCTCAGTAAAACCTCCTTCGAGTCACTAGCTCTATCTAGCTTACTGTCCCCAAAAAACAGGTATGTATTGGTCCGTTCCAATACTCATGGCTCCCTGCACCTGTGACTGCGGTGCCCCTCTAGAGGGTCACTCACTTCCCATTATGTACTCAGCTCATGTCCTGTTCCCTCTTCCTGTGTGAGCTGCAGGTGCTGCACGAGATCTGCTCTCTTTGTCGATGCAGAAATTATATTTTAATGAGTTCTGTGAACCTACCTCTGTTATTTCTCATTATTCCTGAAATTGATGGATCCTTTGCCGTGTTTCGAACTTCGGCCATGCCGGTGACAGGCGTTCCCAGGGTCTGATGCTCTTTAATAAATATATTAATAGGAGGGTTAGGCAGAAATATTAAGATTAGAAGCAGTACGTTGCCTTATTAAACATGATATCAAGGCCCTCCTCACCCATCAGTACAGCAAACTGTTAGCTCTAGTTACCAGCATTTCCCGACTGTTACCATCACCACTCCAGATCAGGTGTGACACAGACAGCTGCCCAGTGAAATCCAGTGAGTCCCGCTGATCTTGAGTGTGCATTTTGTATGCCGCTCCAGTCCCGAGCCGTTCACTTCTATTTCCACTTTTTTCTCCCCTTTTTTCCTTTTCTCTCTAAACCTACCTGATCGCTCTCTCCAGTCGTCATACCTCCTTTCATCTCTGCTCTTTCGGATATACTGCTTTCCCAAATCCATATCACAATGCTTCCACATTCCCCTTCCACCTCAAACTTATATCATTCTGTGTAGAAAAATCTCTCTCCCAACTCTATTAAAAACTGCATTTACGAAATGCCAGCTATCCCACTTTTGGCCCTCCATTCACCACATACTTTCTTCAGCTCCCGATCACACCCACACCACCACCTTCGATGCCCTACTCCCTATTAAATCAATCACATTTTCTTACCCTGGCTTTTCCAATTGGTACCGACCTCATATCGCACCCTTAATTCCAAGAGACGCAGATTTGAACTGATATGGCGGACAATGGGTTTAGCCATTTGTCGCCAGTTCCGGCTGGACCACATAAAGCATTATTGGGTCCTGCTCTCTTCTGCAAAAATTGCTCACTATTCCAAAATCATTCTGGAATGCAAAGACAAACCCCGGCTTCTATTCTCCACTGCTAACCATCTTCTTAAACCTCTCTCCCCTGTCTCCTCTACCCTCACATCCAACAACAATTGCGAGAGGCTCATAAATGTATTTGTCTCTGAGATTCAGACCATCCGATCAGCTGCCTCTGCCACTTCGCATCCTTCCCCTATCCAACCGGGAAAATATTCAATAACGTTCGCTCTGCCCTAGCCCTGAACTCGCATCTTTCACCAGCTTCTCTCTGGTCTCCTCCCCTGACCTCTCTCTCACTCATCGTATCTATGAGACACAGTTCCTGCTCGCTCGATCCTATTCCCAGCTAACTGCAGACCACCAATTTCCTTTTTTGGCTCCCATGTTAGCTGACATTATTAATGACTCTCTCTCCTCAGGTACTGTCCCTCTCTCCTTCAAATCTGCCGATATCACCACTCTCCTCAAATAAATAACTCTCGACTGCTCCGTCCTTGCAAATTTACCCTGCAACTCCAACTTCCCTTTTCGCTCCAAATTCATTGAACATGTTCTTGCCTTCCAAAGCTATTCCCATCCTTCCTGGAACTCCATATTTGAGTGCCTCCAATCGGTTTTCCGCCCTTGCCACAGTAATGAAACGGCTCTCATCAAGGTCACAAATGACATCCTTTGTGACTGCGAAAAAGACAAATTATGCCTCCTCGGCCTTCTTGACTTCTCAGCACCCTTTGACACGCTTGACCACTCCACACTCCTCCAACGCCTTTCCACCGTCGTTCAGCTGTTTGGGACTGCACTCGTCTGGTTCCATTCTTATTCATCATAGACAGAGAATCACCTGCAATGGCTTCTCTTCTCACTCGCGCATCACTGCCTCTGGTTTCCGCCAAGAATCTATCCTTGACCCCTTCCTATTTTTCATCTACATGCTGCCCACTGACAACATCATCGGAAAACAAAGCTTCAGTTTCCACGTTTAAGCTGACGACACGCAGCTCCAGATCACTACCACTTCTCTCGACCCCTTCACTGTCTCTAAATTGTCAGACTGCTTGTCCGACATCCCGTTCTGGATGAGCAGAAATTTTCTCCAGTTAAATATTGTGAAGCCATTTTTTTCATTCCCCGTCACTGACTCCATCGCTCTTCCTAACATCTGTCTGAGGTTGTACCACACTTTTTGCAATTTTGGATTCAGATTTGTGCCTGAAAGGAGCCTCCGACAATGTTTCCGCGGCCTAACTAAGACCGCCTATTTCCACCTCCACCATCGCTTGTCTCCAAACCTGCATCAGAACATCTGCTCCTGAAACCCGCATCCATGCCTTTGTTACCTCTAGATTTGACTGTTCTAAAACACTTCTGGCTGGCCACCCACATTCTACCCTACGTAAATTAGAGGCCACCCTAAACTCGGGTGCCAGTGTCCTAACTCGCACCAAGTCCCATTCACCCATCACCCCTGTTCTCGCAGACCTTGGACAACGTGGACAACTTTCCATACCGCGGGAACCTACTGTAAACATGTGCGTCGATGACGAAGTCCAACACTGCCTTCAGTGTGCCAGTGCAGCCTTCGTTCGCCTGAGGAAGAGAGTCTTTGAAGACCAGGACCGCAAACCCAGCACCAAGCTAATGGTCAACTGAGCAGTAGTGATACCCTCCCTCCTGTATGCTTCGGAGTCATGGAGCAAGTACAGCAAGCACCTCAAAGATCTGGAGAGGTAAAACCAAAGCTGCCTCACCAAGATCCTGCAAATCTATTGGCTGGATATGCGCACCAACATCAGTGTTCTCGCTCAGGCCAACATCGAAGCTTTCACCATGTTGGATCAGTTCCGATGGACGGGCCACATCGTCCGCATGCCCGATACGAGACTCCCAAAACAAGAGCTGTACTCGGAGCTCCGACACAGCAAGAGAAACCCAGAAGGGCTTAGGACACGCTTCGAGGACACCCGCAAAGCCTGCTTGAAAAAGTGCAACATCCCCACCGACACCTGGGAATTCCTGGCCCAAGACCAGACAAGGTGGAAGTGAAGCACACGGGAAGGCGCCGATCACCTCGAGCCTCTTCGCCGGGAGCAAGCGGAAGCCAAGTGCAAATAGCGGAAGGAGCGCAGGTCAAACCAAGCACCACACCCACCCGGTACTTCAACCACCGTCTGCCCCATCTATGACAGAAATTGTAGGTACCGCATTGTACTCATCGGGGAACTAATATTTAGTGTCGAAGCAAGTCATCCTCGGTTCCGAGGGACTGCATAAGAAGAAGAGACATTGGATGCCGGTTAAGCAACGCCTCGATTTCAAAATTCTCACCCTTCTTTTCAATTCCATCCGTGGCCTCCCACCTCCCTACCTCTAATCTCTTCCAGCCTCCCCGCCCCACCCCAAGATAGATGCGCACCTATAATTCAGCCCATTTGCGCATCCCTGATTATATTCGCTCAACTATTGGTGGCCGTGCCTTCAGTTGCCAAGGCTCTAAGCTGTGGATATCCCTCATTAAACCTCTCCGCCTCTCTCCTCTCTGCCTCTATTTCACTTCTTTATATCGCTCCTTAAAACCTACCTGTTTGACCAATCTTTTAGTCATCTGCGCTAATTTCACCTTATGTGTCACGGTGTCAATTTATTTCCCTATAACAACAACTTTTATACGTATAGCGCGTTTAACGTCCTAAAATGTCCCAAGGCACTGCACAGGACTATTATAAGACAAAAATGAAGTACTGCAGATGCTCGAAATCTGAAATAAAAACAGAAAGTACTGGAGAACCTCAGCAACTGTGAAGAGAGAAACATGAATTAACGTTTCAGGTCGATTACCTTTCGTCAGAATTTGAAAAAAGCAGGACATGAAACAGATTTTTAAGCAAGTGTAGAGGTTGGGAAAGTGAGGAGCGGATGAAAGAACAAAAGGGAAGGTCTGTGATTGGATATAAGGCGGAAGAGGTTAAGAGACATTAAGAGATATTCAAGGCAAAAGGAGAAGGTAATGGGACAGATTAATGAAACAAACGATGGCTCTCGATTAAGTGTAAATTGCGCTGGCAGAATGAAAGACAGCTGCCATGTGGGGGAAAAGATAAAAAAGACAAAGAGTGTGGATAAAATATATATATATATATATATATATATATGATAGGGGCCGAGGTTATAACCTGAAATTGTTGAACTCTATTTTGAGTCCAGAAGTCTGTAAAGTGCCAAATCGAAAGATGAGGTATGGTTGCTCAAGCTTACGCTGAGCTTCCGTGGAACAATGCAAGAGGCTGAGGACGGTGAGGTCTGAGTGGGTGTGGAGCGGTGAGTTAAAGTGACAGGCGATCGGAAGCTCGGGGTCCCCCCTACGGAATGAATGCAGGTGTTCCGCAAAGCGATCACCCAAGCTGCGTTTGGTCTCCCCAATGTAGAGGAGACCACATCCTGAGCAGCGAATACATTATGCTGAATTGCAAGAAGTACAAGTCAATCGCTGTTTCACATGGAAGGGGTGTTTCGGGCCCTGGACAGCTGGAAGGATGGAGGTATAAGGGCATGTGTTGCATCTCCTGCGCTTGCACGGGAAGGTGCCGGGCGAAGGGGAAGGGCAGTTGGGAGTGATAGAGGAGTGAACTAGGCTGTTGCGGAGGGAGCGGTCCCTATGGAATGCTGAAAGTGGAGGTGAGGGGAAAATGCATTTGGTGGTGTCATCACGCTAGAGGTGGCGGAAATGGCGGAGGATGATCCGTTGAATGTGGAGGCTGGTGGGGTGAAAGTTGAGGACAAGGGGAACTCTGTCGTGGTTCCGGGAGGGAGAGGTAGGGATGAGGGCAGAAGTGCGGGAGATAGAACGGACATGGTCAAGCGCCGTGTCAACCAATGTAGCGGGTAATCCTCGTTGAGGAAAAAGGAAGACATGTCAGAAGCACTGGTATGGAAGGTGGCATCGTGAGACACCCTCACTGCCCCAGCCGCGACACCCTCACTGACCCAGTCCCGACACCCTCACTGATTCAGTCCCGACACCCTCTCTGACCAGCCCCAACACCCTCACTGACCCAGTCCCGACACCCTCTCTCACCAGCCCCAAAATCCTCTCTGACCAGCCTCAACACCTTCACTGACCAGCCCCGACATTATCACTGACCAACCTACACAACGACAACCAACTTACGCAGGCCAGCACCGACACCCCACTGACCCAGCCCAACACCGACACCCCACTGACCCAGCCCTACACCGACACCCCACTGACCCAGCCCTACACCGGCAACCCACTGACACAACCACACTCCGACAAACCACAGACCCATTCCCCACACCGACACCCCACTGTCCCAGCCGAACACCGCACCCCACTGACCCAGTCCTACACCGACACTCCACTGACCAAGTCCTACACCAACACCCCACTGACACAGCCCAAAACCGCCCCACTCAGTGACCCTACACCGACAGCCCAGAGACACAGCTCAACACCGAAACCCTACTGACACAGCACTTCAACGACACCCCACTGACCCAGCCCAACACCGACACCCTCACTGACCCAGCACAACAACGACACCACAATGACCCAGCCCAACACCGACACCCCACTGACCAAGTCCTAAATCGATACACCACTTACCCAGGCCAAAACCGACATCCTCTCTGACCCAGGCCGACACCGACACTCGCTGACCAAGCCCAACATCGACACCTCACTGACTCAGTCCAACACCGACACCCCACTGGACAAGACTTAGACCGCCAGCCCACTGACACAATCCAACACTGACACCCCACAGACCCAGCCCAACTCCGATACCCTCACTGACCCAACAGCGACAACCCAGTAACCTTACATAAAGATCGACACCCCACTGACACAGACCTACAACGGCACCACACTGAGAAACCCGAACACAGAAACACCACTAACACAGGCCAAAACCGACACCCCAATGACCCAGCCCGACACTGAATCCCTCACTGGCACGACAGCGACACCCCACTGACACAGCCCAACAAAACACCCACTTACCCAGCGCTTCACCGAAACCCTACTCACCCAGCCCAATAGCGAAACCATACAGACCCAGCCCAACACCGAAATCCCACTGACACAGCCCAATACTGAAACCATACAGACCCAGCCCAACACCGAAATCCCACTGACACAGCCCAACAACGAAACCCTGCTCACCCAGCCCAACACCGAAATCACACTGACACAGCACAACACCGAAACTCCACTGACACAGACCAATACCGAAACCATACAGACACAGCCCAACACCGACACTCCGCTGACCCAGTCCTGCACCGAAACCCCACTGTCCCAGCCAAACAGCGACAACAAACTGACACCCTCACTGACACAACATCGACAACCCACTGACATTGACCAAGACCGACCCACTACTTAGCCAGCCCTACACTGACACCGCACTTACCTAGACCGAACCCGACCTCCACTGAAGCACCCTACCCCGACACCCCACTGACCCTGCCCTACACTGACAACCGACTCACCCAGACCAACACAAACACCCCACTCACCCTGCCCAACACTGCACTTACCCAACTCGACAATGACAATCCACGGACCCAGCCCCACCCCACGTAAAGGCATTGCACCGTGTCTGGCACAAGAGGGCGGACGGAGTACTCCAGGGCACCGAGCACGCATGCTGGCACTGTAGCTAATCTGGCAGGAATTTGCGGACACGCTGAATGTGCTGAAATATATCTGCAGGTCCCAGGGACTGATTCCGAATGAGATGACGTACAGCAAAGATCCTGGCTGGGTGGAATAGCCAAATACCCAACTTATCGCGTTAATGAGGCAAAAACTTCAGGCCTCCACAACAACAGCTTTCATGTATATAGCTGTTCTGGTGTAATAAGATGTCCAAAGAACTTCGCAGGAGCCCTATCAAACAAAACGTCTCACCGAGCTACACATAAGGACAGGTGACGAAAAGCTTAGCCAAAGAGGTGGATTTTAAGGAGCGTCTTAAAGGAGAGAGCGGGAATTCCAGACTTTATGGCAGTAGAAGGAATGGCCACCAATGCCGGAGTGATTAAAATCGGAGGTGCACAAGACGCCTGAATTAGATGATCAGAGTGATCTCGAGGGCTTGTGTTGGAGGAGGTGACATAGATAGGGACTGCGAGGACATGGAGGGTTTTGAAAACCAGGATGAGAATTTTTAAATCGATGTGTTGCCGGATCGTGTGCCAATGTAGGTCAGAAAGCCCTCGGGAGATGGATGCTTTCTATTTCAGATCTCTACAGACACGTCTCAGAATAGCTGCTTCAAATCCGTGAAATAAAACGTGTCTACAGCTAATATAAAAGCAAAATACTGCGGATGCTGCAAATATGAAACAAAAACAGAAATTGCTGGAAATGCTCAGCCGTTCTGGCAGCATTTCTGGAGAGAGAATTTTCTAATTCTAATCCGTTCTAGCCACCCCTTTATTTCTAAATGTTCACTAATTCAACCTGGATTTACAGATTCGAACAGTTTAATCACAAATAACAGACAAAGTGGCTGATCCTCTCTCCCCATTTTAACAGAGACATTGTTTGGGCTCTTTCAGTCCAGCTATATATTTCTGATATTGTATGACGGTTGAGAAATTGTGGTCAAAGTCCCTTTTATCACCCCTCTTATTTCATTTAATAGCACGAGGGGCATTATCTCTGGGTCCAGTGACTTATCCACCTCAGCTATTCGTCTCAGATCCAAATCCTTCTCTACAGTGATCTCTTAATATGGACCCACATCCTCTTCTTGTACATCAACATTTTCACTTCCAGCATCAAAGGAAATATTCTGTATCTCCCCAAACCTTCACCCTCCACGAGTTTCCCCCAGCTCCCCATCTATCTCACCTCCACTGCAACAGGAAATTCTCTTAGTAAAGGGAAATCCCAGGCCCTGTCCTATAGAGAAGAAATCACATCTCTCAGACCTGTGACTTTCAAAATGCCTTTGGAATGATTTGTAAATTTACAGGAACAACAGTCAATCGTAAATCCAATTCATTGGAATGTTGATCCTATTTTATTTTACATTTGTTTAACAACAATCACTTCATCTCTCACTACTCGAAAACAACCTTCCTTTATCCAGCTAATAATTTTTCACTATTACATAAATATTCTGTTTCAGCTCGAACAGTTTTATTAATTCCGCTCTCTAGTCTCAGATGCGGATAATTCCCACCCTACAGTCATATCAGATGATAACCTTCAAACTGCTCCACTCACCTATTCTGCAAAACCATTGTTGCTGTTGGGTTCACATCGCGGCCAACTTTCCCTTCTCCCCAAACTCACTCCAGTGCGCCAACGGCGTGAACCCTTCCCTCGTCCTTCAGCAAACCAGTCCGACTTTGACCTAATACATATTTCCCTCATTAAGCATCTCAGTGCTAAACAATCTAGAGATCACAACCTTGAAACCTTGTCTTTAGTCTAGTGCCTCAGTCTCAATATTCTACTTTCTAAACGTATTTCTATCCGTGTTACTGATTCCGAGAATGGGTAATTTCTGCTCTCCTATCCTTCCCAGAGACCTTCCCACCTGTTCCAGGATGTTCTACCCTTTGGCACCAGGGAGGCAACTTATCATTTTGCACCAGCTCAGGGCTGCAGACGAGTCTGTATATTCCCCTGAATATAAAAATTCCTACCACTATTCATCTCTTTTTCCTGTGCCCCACCTGCCTCTCACCCCACGCGGGGTGGCCTCCTGTTCCCTGCTACCAAACTATTGCTCAGGAAGACCCTCCTCTTAGTCACTGTTTCTATCCATCTTACAGTCCCCAGAACCGGTTGTCTATTGGACAGTTCCTGTACTTGGGGGCTCCCTTCACCTGTGACTGCGGGGGAAGTCATAATGGGGAACAAAGAAAAGGCAGACCAATTAAATGCATATTTTGGTTCTGTCTTCACAAAGGAGGACACAAATAACCTCCCAGAGAAGCTGGAGAACATACGGTCTGATGAAAGGGAGGAACTGAAAGAAATCTGTATTTGCAGGGAAATGGTGTTCGGGCAATTGACGGGATTGAAGGCCGATAAATCCCCAGAGCCTGATAATCTACATCCTAGGGTACTTAACGAAGTGGCGCTAGAAATAGTAGATGCATTGCAATACATCTTCCAACATTCGATGGAATCTGGATCTGTATCCATGGATTGGAGGCTAGCTAATGTTATCCTACTATTCAAAAAGGGTGGTAGAGAGAAAGCGGGGAATTACAAACATCGGTAGTGGGGAAAATGCTAGAGTCCATTATAAAGGATGTAATAGCTGAGCACTTGAAAAACAGTGACAGGATCGGACAAAGTCAACATGGATTTACAAAAGGTAAATCGTGCTTGACTGATCTACTGGAAATCTTTGAGAATGTAACTGGGAAAATAGATAAGGGAGAACCAGTAGATGTGATGTATTTGGACTTTCAAAAGGCTTTCGATAAGGTCCCGCATGAGAGATTAGCGTGTAAAGTTAAGGCACATGGGATTGGGGGCAAGGTATTGACTTGGATAGAGAACTGGTTGGCGGACAGAAAACAAAGAGTAGGAATTAATGGGTCTTTTTCTGAGCGACAAGCAGTGACTAGTGGGGTACCGCAGGGATCGGTCCTTGGACCCCAGCTATTCACAATATGCATTAATGATCTAGATAAGGGAACAAAATGTAATAACTCCAAATTTGCCGATGACACAAAGCTGGGTGGGAGTGTGTGCTCTGAGGAGGATACCGAGAAACTCCAGGATGATTTGGACAGGTTGGGTGAGTGGGCAGAAGCGTGGCAGATGCAATATAACGTGGATAAATGCGAGGTTATCCACGTTGGTGTCAAAAACAGAAAGGCAGACTATTATCTGAATGGCAATAGATTGGGAGAAGGGGAAGTGCAACGAGACCTGGCTGTCCTTGTGCACCAGTCGCTGAAGGTAAGCATGCAGGTGCAGCAGGCGGTGAAGAAGGCAAATGATATGTTGGCCTTCATAGCGAAAGGGTTTGAGTTTAGGAACAGTGATGTCCTGCTGCAGTTGTACAGGGCCTTGGTGAGACCACACCTTGAATATTGTGTGCCGTTTTGGTCACCTTATCTGAGGAAGTATGTTCTTGCGATGGAGGGAGGTCAGCGAAGATTCACAAGGCTGATACCTGGGATGGCAGGAATGACATATGAGGAGAGATTGGGTCGATTGGGCTTATACTCGCTTTAGTATAGAAGAATGAGAGCGGATCTCATCGAAACATATACAATTCTGACAGGTCTGGACAAACTAGATGCAGGAAGAATGTTCCCGATGGCCGGAGAGTCCAGAACCAGGGGTCATAATCTAATGATAAGGGGTAAGCCATTTCGGACAGAAATGAGGAAGAATATCTTCACCCAGAGTGTGGTGAACCTGTGGAATTCTCTACCACAGAAGATAGTTGAGGCCAAGTCATTAAATATATTAAAGAATGTGTTAGATATATTCCTTAGAGCTAAAGGTGTCAAGGGATATGGGGAGAAGGCAGGTACAGGGTACTGAGTTTGGATGATCAGCCATGATCTCATTGAATGGCCGAAAGGCCTACTCCTGCTCCTATCTTCTATGTTTCTATGTTTCCCTTTAGATGGTCACTCCCTTTGATCTTTCTACTCAGCCTCTGTCCTGTTCCATCTTCCTGTGTGAAGTGCAGTTGCTTGCACGAGATCTGGACCCTCTGTCAGGACAGAAATTATATTTAAGAGTATTTTCTGAACTTACCTGTGTCCACTCTTATTCTTTTGGAAGATGCTGGATCTTCTCCCCTGTTTGGACCTTCAGCCATGTTGGGAACAGGCATTCCCAAATTCTGATTCTCTGTAATAAATATAATATTAACAGGAGTGTTCGTTGGAAATATTAAAATGAGAAGGAGAACGCTGCCTTGTTAAACATGATATCAAGTCCCTCCTCCCCCATCAGTACAACAGCTGTTAGCTCCGGGATCGAGCATTTCCCGAGTGTTACGACCAACACTTCACATCAGTTGTGACACAGAGAGCTGCCAAGTGAAAACCAGTGAGGCCCGCTGATCTTGCGTGTGCACTTCTATTTCCACTTTTTTCTCCCCTTTTCCTTTTCTCTCCATCACTCCCTGATTGCTCTCTTCTCTCATTATGGCTCCTTTCATCTATCCTCTCTCGGTACACTGCCCTTCCAATCCCTACACCTACCCTTCATTACTCATCGACATTCCTACTCTCCTGCTGACTTCCCAGGCTTGAATCCCTCTTAGATAAGTCTACAGCTTCCCTATGTGCCTCTCTTGGCATCCTCCGAAAGGCCCACCGTGGCAGTCGTTGCGGCCTCCTCACGAGCAGCAACCACAACTGTATCAGCCTACTCTTTCGCCGACCTTCCCGCAAAGTCCGTACGTAGGGTTCTAATCTTGTCAAGCTCCTGTCCGTCCAACTCACCCCTCCCAGCGCTCACCCTGTGGACACTGGCAGTGGGTTAGATTTCACTGAACCTCTCCACATCTCTCTCCAGAATGTTCATTCTCTTGCGAACCAGATCCAAACATCCATGAGATAATCATGAATGATTTCATCGACATCATGGCTCTGACGGAATCTTGGCTGAGGGTTGATTACACCTTACCCTTAAATGAAGCCTCCCCAACGGGCCATACCTTCCAGCACTTGCCCAGCCCAGACAGCCATGGCGACAGTGCGGTTCTCATCATCAAATCATACCTTTTGCTGTCCCATACTCGTCCGCCACGTTCTCCTCCTTTGAGCATCCCACCTTATTTCACAATTCTCATCTCATTTAAAATGCTCGTTCTCTATCGCCCACCAAAGTACCATTATAATTTTATCACCGAGATAGCTTCACTGCACTCCTCCCTCAGCATCTGCAACACGCGAATTCTCATCCTCGGTGATATCAACCTCCATCTCAATTCATCATGCTCTCTCTCCACTGAGTTCACTGCCCAGCGAACTCCCTTAATCTCTCCCTCCATGTAAACGTCCCAACCGATATTCACGGTCACCCCCTCGACCTAGCCATCTCTCGTGGCCTCGATACTCTCCTCGTGTCAATGGCATATAAGGCCATCTCTGACCATTTCCTTCTATCACTCTCCACCCACATCCCCCTTCTCCCCCATCCCTACTTCGTTCTTTTTCCTCCCCTGGAAATTAAACTCTCTCCCAATTCTCTTACAACAGCACTTACGAAATCCCAACTCTCCAGCCTTTCGCCCTCCATTCGCCACAACATTTCTGCAGCTAGCGATCTGCTCAACCACACCCTCACCACCACCATCGATGCTATAGTCCCAATTAAATAAATTACACTGTCTCACCCTAGCTGTTCTAATGGGTACGGGTCTCATCTTCGCTCGCTTAAGTGCAAGAGACGCAGACTTGAACAGATTAAGCAGACAACTGGTTTAGCGTTTCTCTGCCAGATCTGGCTGGACCACCTAAAGCATTACCGGGACTTCCTCTCGTCTGTCAAAAGTGCTCACTGTTCCAGAATCATTATAGGAATGCAAAGCTAAACCCCGGCTTCTATTCTGCACTGCAAACCAGCTTCTTCAACCCTTGTCCCCTGTCTCCTACAGCCTCACCTCCAATAACAAGAGTGAGAAGCTCATGAACTTCTTTGGCCCTAAGATTGAGACCATGCGATCAGCGGCCTCTGCCACTTCTCTTCCTTCCCCTAACTCACGGGCCAAACTTCAACTAAGTCTCCGCCCTGCCCTAGCCCTGATCTCGCAACTTTCTCCATTTTCTCTCCGATCTCCGCTCCTGATCTCTCCGCGCACAACTTGTCCATAAGTCTCACTTCCTGCTACCTCGACCCTATTCCCACCAAACTGCTAACCAGCCAACTTTCTTTTCTAGCTACTTTGTCAGCTGGCATTGTTAACGGTACTCTCTCCACAAGTACTGTTCCTCCCTCCTTCAAATTTGCCGTTATCACCCCTCTCCTTAAATAAAACAACTCTTGACTCCGACGACCTTGCAAACTTTCGCCCCATTTACAAACTCCCTTTCTGCTAAAAAGTCCTTGAACATGTTGTCGCCTCCCAAATCCATTCTCATGTTTCCTGCAACTCCATGTTTGAATCCCTCCAATCAGGTATCTGCCCCTGCCACAGTACCGAAACGGCTGTCATCAAAGTCACAAATGACATCCTTTGTGACTGTGACAAAGACAAACTATCCCTCTTCGTGCTTCTCGACTTCTCAGCAGCTTTTGACACAATTAACCGCTCCACACTCCTCCAATGCCTTTCCAAAGACGTCCAGCTGGGTGGGACTGCACGCGCCTGGTTCCATTCTTATCTATCATAGGCAGAGAATAATCTGCAATGGCTTCTCTTCCCGCTCCAGCATCGTTAGCTCTGGTGTTCCCCAGGAATCTATCCTTTGCCCCCAGCTATTTCGCATCTACATGTTGCTCATTGACAATATCATAGGAAACACCGCGTCAGGTTCCACATGGACGCTGACGTCACCCGTTTCTACCTCACCACCACTTCTCTCGAACCCTCAACTGTCTCTAAATTGTCAGTCTGCTTGTCTGACATCCAGTTCTGGATGAGCAGAAAAGTTCTCCTGTTAAATATTGGGAAGACATTGTTTTCGTGCTCCGCCTCCGAATTCATCCCTCTCCCTAACATCTGTCTGAGGCAGAACTACACTGTTCGCAAAATAGGAGTCATATTTTACCCTGAAATGAGCTTCCCACCACATAGCCATGGCATATCTTAGACCGCCTATTTCCACCTCCGTAACACCGCCCGACGCCACCCCTGCATCAGCACATCTGCCTATGAAATCCTCATCCATGCCTTTGTTAACTGTAGACTTGACTATTCCAACACACTCCTGGCTGGCCACCCACGTAAATTATGGTCATCCAAAACTCGAGAGCCAGTGTCCTAAATCGCACCCAGTCACATTCACCCATCACCCCTGTGCTCGCTGACCTACATAGGATCCCGGTTAAGCAACGCATCGATTTCAAAATTCTCACCCTTGTTTTGAATTCCCTCCATGGCCTCTCATCTCCCTACCTCTAATCTCTTCCAGCCTCATGCCTGCCCTTCCCGAGATAAATGTGCTCCTATCATTTCCACTCTTGAGCATCCCGGATTAAATCGCTCAACCCTTGGTGGCCGGGCCTTCAGTTGTCAAGGCTCTAAGCTCTGCAATTTCCTACCTAAACTTCTACACCTCGCTACCTCTCTTTCCTCCTTTAAGTCGCTCCTTAAAACCTATCTCTTTGAGCAAGCTTTTAGTCATCTGCCCTAATTTTCCTTTGTGGCACGGTGTCAAATGTTTGTCTTATAACAACATCTTTTATTTCTACAGCGCCTTTAAAGTAGTAAAACATCCCAAGGCACTGCAATGGAGTATTGTAAGACAAAAAATTTGACACTGAGCCACATAAAGATAAATTAGGGTGGGTGACCAAATGCTTCGTCAGAGAGGTAGGTTTTAAGGTGCATCTTAATAGAGGGAAGTGTGGTAGCGCGGCGGAACGGTTTAGGGACGTATTTCATTGGCTTTGGCTAGAGGCAACAGTGAGCGATTAGAAATAGGTTTATAGTCCAACAGTTTTATTTGAAATCACGAGCTTTCGGAGCGCTGCTCCTTCGTCAGGTAGAGTGAAGGAATACCAATCAGCAAAGCATATATAGAGAGAGAACAATGTGTAGCGTACAGTGTCAGACGACTACAGTAAATCTTACTGACTGCCCTCCATCTCACCTCGGCAGAGATACAATCAAGGATGGCATTACATCAAAGACACAGCAAAATACCGCTAAGACAATGAGCTGAGGTAACAAGGGGTCTAACGTGCCAACAAAAAACCTGTGCCCCACCTCATTTTCTTAGAGTTAGAGACTATTCTGCAGGGATACATGGAGCGGGTGATCATTGATGAATTAAATGATCCTTCACGAGGTTTAACAAAGTCTGGCGGTATAATATTATACTTGCTCACAGATTTTTGTTTAATATTTTGGATTTGTTGTGTTTTGATATTAAATTCTGGTAGTTTATGACTGTGATATCTATCCACACACAAGATATAGCTGGGAGTGATCCCTCAGTTCTCTATGGTAAGTGACATTGTCCGTGTTTCCATGGAGCTGTGATCTGGTTGGTGATTCTATTTTAATATCTTGACCATATCTCTCCTGGTTGCAGCACTGACTGATGAGCACTGTAGGAGGTGAGGAAATTTTCCACTGTTCCACTAATATACACACTAATGCATAATGTCAAGTCACTTTAAACAGTGAGATGATGCACAGCATTGATTAGTGGAATATATTTTGGGCTGACAATCTCAGAATTGTCCATAAATATGCAAGTGGTAGATTTGCCTGCAGTTTTACAAACACAATTCTCCACTTGTGCGCGTGTCTCGCTGTGTGTGTGTCCACACACGTGCGTCCAATCAAACACTTAGTCGCATCCTTTCCTTTCCCAACTGGAAATGTAAAAGCGATTCAGTCTCGGATCAGTAACTTCTCCAAATTAAGGTCCAAGATCTTTGATAAAATTAATTTAGAACTGAGTTTGAGACCTTGTAAAATTCAGTTATCTGCTGTTTCATCTTCTTCTTTTTACCTAGAATAACGGGTGGGGCAGACAGTGGTTGAAGGGGCGGGTGGGTGGGGTGCTTGTGTTGACGTGCGCTCCTTGCGCTGTTTGTGCTTGGCTTCCACTCGCTCCCGGCGAAGTGACTCGAGGTGTTCGGCGCATTCCCGGATGCTTCTCCTCCACTTTGTGCGGTCTTGGGCCAGGGATTCCCAGGTGTCGGTGTGGATGTTGCACTTTTTCAAGGAGGCATTGAGGGTGACCTTGAAGCGTTTCCTCTGCCCACCTGGGGCTCTCTTGCCGTGTCCGAGCTCCGAGTACAACGCTTCTTTTGGGAGTCTCGTATCAAGCATACGGACGATGAGACCCATCCATCGGAGCTGATCGAGCGTGGTCTAAGCTTCGATGCTGGGGATGCTGGCCTGAGCGAGAGCACTGACGTTGGTGCACCTATCCTGCCAATGGATTTGCAGGATCTTGTAAGGTAGCGTTGGTGGTACCGCTCCAGTGCTTTGAGGTGCCTGCTGTACATGGTACATGTCTCTGAGGCATACAGGAGGGCGGGTATTACTACTGCTCTGTAGACCATGAGCTTGGTGACGCAGTTTGAGGTTCTGGTCTTCAAACACTCTCTTCCTCCTGCCCTGGCACACTGAAGGCTGCGTTGGAATTCGTCATCAACGTCTCCCCTTGTTGACAGTAGGCTCCCGAGGTATGGAAAGTGTTTCACGGTGTCCAAGGCGTTGTCGTGGATTGTGATAATCGGGGGGCAGTACTGTGTGGCGGGGGCAGGTTGGTAGAGGACCTTTTTCTTACAGATGTTTAGTATAAGGCCCATGCTCTCTTACGCTTCGGTGAAGGAGATAACAATGGTTTGGAGTTCGACCTCCGCTTGTGCGCAGATGCAAGCGTCGTCTGCACACTGTAATTCGATGACAGAGGATGGGATGACCTTGGATCTGGAATTGAGACGACGGAGTTTGAAAAGTTTCCCATTTCTTCTGTAAATTAACTCCACTCCAGCAGTGCTTACTGATGGTGAAATGGAGCATTGCAGCAAGGAACACCGAGAGCGCGTTGGTGCGATTACACAGCCTTGCTTGACCCAGTTCCGTACGTGAATTAGGTCTGTGGTGGAAACGTTGGTCAGGATCACGGCTTGCATGTAGTCCTGAAGCAGGCGGAGGATGGTGACAAACTTTGGAGTGCAGCCGAATTTGAGGAGGACACTGCCTAATCCCTCACGTTTGACAGTGTCAAATGCCTTTGTTCGTTCGAAGAAGGCCATGTACAGCGGTTGGTTCTGTTCCCTGCATTTCACTTGTAATTGGAGAGCTGTGAAAATCATGTCCATTGCACCACTTACTGGTCGGAATCTGCATTGCGACTCTGGGAGGAGATCTTCAGCCACTGGGCGAAGGCGATTGAGGAGGATTTTTGCGATGACTTTCCCTGTGGCTGATTGCAGCGAAACTCATCTGTAATTAGCGAAATCGGACTTTTCACCTTTCTTGAAAATGGTCACAATTACGGCGTCTCTGAGATCCCCTGGCATGCTCTCCTCCTTCCAGATAAGCTAAGTGAGTTCATGAATTCGCACCAGCAGTGCTTCTCCGCCATGCTTTCGTGCCTCGGCAAGGATTCCATCTGCTCCTGAGGCCTTGTTGTTCTTCAGTTGTTGGTTGGCCTTTTCAACCTCATGCCGGGCTGGGGTTGTGCTGAGATGGTGGTGGGTAGCATGTTGAGAGATGGAGTTGAGGACACTAGCGTTGAAGACAGAGTCTCGGTAAGGAGTTGTTCGAAGTGCTCCTTCCAGCGGTCACTGACTGCCTCCTTGTCCTTGATGAGTACCTCCCCGTTCTTGGCCAGCAGTGGGTTAGGACCTTGGGTGATTGGGCCGTAGGTGGTCTTGACTGCGCTAAAGAATCCACCCACGCCGTGTTTGTCGGCGACCTGCTGGATCTCCTGCGCTTTCTCCACCAACCTTCTGTTCTTTAGATCGCGAATTTTTTGTTGGACCTAAGCCTTAAGGCATCTGTAGAGCTGCTTTCTTGCTCTCCAGTTCTGTTGCTGGGTAAAAGTGCAAACAAGCGAGGGCAGTCCCACTGAACTAGACAACGGGGGAGAGGTGTTGGATGATGTTGTGCTCGACCGTGTAAAGGCTGCAGAGGTCAAGAAGAATGAGGAGGGATAGTTTACCACGGTCACAGACATAGAACGTTTCATTTGTGACTTTCATTATTGTCACCTTAGTGCTGTGGCAGTAGCGGAAAGAGATTCAATCATGTCCTTGTGTGAAAGATGGGCAGAGATTCGAGAGCCGACAAAACATTGTTGGGAAAGTGAGGCTAGAGATGGAGATAAACATGTCTAACTCTTCACCCACGTGTTAAACTGGGCACATCCCTGTGTTCAAACTCTATCCTCTGAAATACACAAGTCTCATTTGTGGTTTAATGGTAGAGAGATTGTTAAACTCATTACACTTTCACAGATCATTCCACCTGCTCTCACTGGGCGACTGGAATCTCCAAGTTCCACCGGAGGGGTTTGCGAGCTGCAGGTTACAGAATTAGAGCAAAGCTTTCGATATCCTTGTTTTACAAAACTGCTTCAGAAAATGCAGTGCCGTCACTTCACTTTTGTTAATACACAGAATTACACAGAATGTGAAGCTCAGAAAGAGTCAATTCCATTCAACTGGTCCATGCCTGTGTTTATACATCACATGAAAATCCTACCATTCCTCTTCATCTAACCCTATCACAAACTCTTCTAATTCCTTTCTTCCTCTTGTTTATCTCGCATACCCTTAAATGCATATCTTCATTGCAGTGAGGCTCTGTAACCTGGAGCTTGCCCTATCATTGACCCAATACAGAACACGTGCTGTTGTTCATATGTCCAACTGACCCAACCCCGTCCCCCCAACGACTCAGCCCGCCCCCCAACCGAAACAGCACTACCCCCACTGAACCAGCCCCAACAATCCCACTGATCCATCCCCGCCAAGCACCGACCCAGCACTGCCCCCCCCCCAACGACCCAGCCCAACTTCCACTGACCCAGTTCCAACAGCCACATTGATCAAGCCCCGCCTCCCACTAACCCAGCCCCGAAACCCAAAATGAACCAGCCCAGACACACTCACGGACCCAGACCCGACACCATCACTGACCGAGCCCCAACACCCATCACTGACCCAGCCCCGACACAATTAACTGACCCAGACCTGACACCTTCACTGACCCAACCCCGACACCCTCACTGACCCAGCCGCGACACCCTCATTACCCAGCCTCTACACCCTCAATGATCCAGCCCCGACACCCTCATGACCCAGCCCCGACACCCTCACTGACCCAGCCCCGACACGCTCACTGACCCAGCTCCGACACGCTCACTGATCCAGCCCCGACACCCTCACTGACCCAGCCCCGACACCCTCACTGTACCAGCACCGACACCCTCACTGACCCAGTCCCGACACCCTCACTGACCCAGCTCCGACACCCTCACTGACCCAGCACCGACACCCTCACTGACCCTGCCCCGACACCCTCACTGACCCAGCTCCGACACCCTCACTGACCCAGCCCCGACACCCTCACTGACCCAGCTCCGACACCCTCACTGACCCAGCCCCGACACCCTCACTGACCCAGCTCCGACACCCTCATTACCCAGCCTCGACACCCTTACTGATCCAGCTCCGACACCCTCACTGACCGAAACCCGACACCCTCACTGACCCAGCCCCGACACCCTCATTACCCAGCCTCTACACCCTCAATGATCCAGCCCCGACACCCTCATGACCCAGCCCCGACACCCTCACTGACCCATCCCCGACACGCTCACTGACCCAGCTCCGACACGCTCACTGATCCAGCCCCGACACCCTCACTGACCCAGCCCCGGCACCCTCACTGTACCAGCTCCGACACCCCCACTGACCCAGTCCCGACACCCTCACTGACCCAGCTCCGACACCCTCACTGACCCAGCTCCGACACCCTCACTGACCCTGCCCCGACACCCTCACAGACCCAGCTCCGACACCCTCACTGACCCAGCTCCGACACGCTCACTGATCCAGCCCCGACACCCTCACTGACCCAGCCCCGGCACCCTCACTGTACCAGCTCCGACACCCCCACTGACCCAGTCCCGACACCCTCACTGACCCAGCTCCGACACCCTCACTGACCCAGCTCCGACACCCTCACTGACCCTGCCCCGACACCCTCACTGACCCAGCTCCGACACCCTCACTGACCCAGCCCCGACACCCTCACTGACCCAGCTCCGACACCCTCACTGACCCAGCCCCGACACCCTCACTGACCCAGCTCCGACACCCTCATTACCCAGCCTCGACACCCTTACTGACCCAGCTCCGACACCCTCACTGACCGAAACCCGACACCCTCACTGACTCAGCCCCGACACCCTCACTGATCTTGCCCTGACACCCTCTCTGAACAAGCCCCAACACACTCACAGATCCAGCCACGACACCCTCATTTACTCTGCCCCGGCACCCTCACTGACCAGGCCACCATCACCCTCACTGAAGCAGCCACTATACATTCACTGACCTAGCATCGACATCCTCACTGAGAAAGCTCTGACATCCTCACTGAGCCAGCTCTGACAGCCTCACTGATTTACCCCGACAGCCGCACTGACCGAGTCCCAACACCGTCCCTGACCCAGCCACGACACCCACACTGACCAAGCCCCGACACGCTCACAGACCCAGCCCCGATAGCCTCACTGACATAGCCCCGAAACTCTCACTGACCCATCCCCGACACCTTAACTGACTCAGCACTGACACCCTCACTTACCCCGCCCCGACACCCTCACTGACCAGCCCCGACACCTTCACTGAACCAGCTCCGACACCCTCACTGACCCAGTCCCGACACCCTCACTGACCCAGCTCCGACACCCTCACTGACCCAGCCCCGACACCCTCAATGACCCAGCTCCCACACCCTCACTGACCCAGCCCCGACACCCTCACTGACCCAGCTCCGACACCCTCACTGACCCAGCCCCGACACCCACACTGACCCAGCTCCGCCACCCTCACTGACCCAGCTCTGGCACCCTCACTGACCCAGCCCCGACACCCTCACTGAACAAGCTCCGACACCCTCACTGACCAAGCCCCGACACCCTCACTGACCCAGCTCCGACACCCTCACTGACCCAGCCCCGACACCCACACTGACCCAGCTACGACACCCTCACTGACCCTGCCCCGACACCCTCACTAACCCAGCTCCGACACCATCACTGACCCAGCCTCGACAACCTCACTGACCCAGCTCCGACACCCTCACTGACCCAGCCTCGACACCCTCACTGACCCAGCTCCGACACCCTCATTACCCAGCCTCGACACCCTTACTGACCCAGCTCCGACACCCTCACTGACCGAAACCCGACACCCTCACTGACCCAGCCCCGACACCCTCACTGATCTTGCCCTGACACCCTCTCTGAACAAGCCCCAACACACTCACAGATCCAGCCACGACAACCTCACTTGCTCTGCCCCGGCACCCTCACTGACCAGGCCCCCATCACCCTCACTGAAGCAGCCAATACACCTTCACTGACCCAGCATCGACATCCTCACTGAGAAAGCTCTGACATCCTCACTGAGCCAGCTCTGACAGCCTCACTGATTTACCCCGACAGCCCCACTGACCGAGTCCCAACACCCTCCCTGACCTAGCCACGACACCCACACTGACCCAGCCCCGACACCCTCACCGACCCAGCCCCGATAGCCTCACTGACACAGCCCCGAAACTCTCACTGACCCATCCCCGACACCTTAATTGACTCAGCACTGACACCCTCACTTACCCAGCCCCGACACCCTCACTGACCCAGCCCCGACACCCTCACTGAACCAGCCTCCGACACCCTCACTGACCCAGCTCCGACACCCTCACTGACCCAGCTCCGACACCTCACTGACCCAACCCCGACACCCTCACTGACCCAGCACCGACACCCTCATGACCCAGCCTCTACACCCTCAATGATCCAGCCCCGACACCCACATGACACAGCCCTGACACCCTCACTGACCCAGTCCCGACACCCTCACTGACCCAGCTCCGACACGCTCACTGATCCAGCCCCGACACCTTCACTGACCCAGCCCCGACACCCTCACTGAACCACCTCCGACACCCTCACTGACCCAGCTCCGACACCCTCACTGACCCAGCCCCGACACCCTCACTGACCCAGCTCCGACACCCTCACTGACCCAGCCCCGACACCCACACTGACACCAGCTCCGACACCCTCACTGACCCAGCCCCGACACCCTCACTGACCCAGCTCCGACACCCTCACTGACCCAGCCCCGACACCCTCACTGACCCAGCTCCGACACACTCATTACCCAGCCTCGACACCCTTACTGACCCAGCTCCGACACCCTCACTGACCGAAACCCGACACCCTCACTGACGCAGCCCCGCCACCCTCACTGATCCTGCCCTGACACCCTCTCTGAACAAGCCCCAACACACTCACAGATCCAGCCACGACACCCTCACTTGCTCTGCCCCAACAACATCACAGCCCCAGCCGCGAAACCCCCACTGACTCAACCCCAACAGCCTCACTGAACCAGCCCCGACATCTCCAAAGACCCAACACCGTAACCATCACAGCCCCAGCCCCGAAACCCCCACTGACCCAAGCACGACATCCTCACTGACCCAGCCGCGAAACCCTCACTGATTCAGCCGAACACCTCCACTAAGCCAGTCCCGACACCCTCACAGACCAAGGCCCGACAGCCTCACTGTCCCAGGCCCGACACCCTCACAGACCCAGAAGCGACACCCTCTCTGACCCAGCCCCGAAACCCTCACTGAGCCAGCCCCGACACCGTCATTGACCCAGCCCCATCACCCTCACTGACCCAGACAAATCACCCTCTTTGACGAAGACCCGCACCGCCCTCCAATGAAACAGCCTCGACCCGACACCACCACTGACCAAGCCCACGACAGATACCCAACTGATCCAGCCTCGACACGCTCACTGACTTAGTATCGAATCCCTCACTGACCTTGGCAAGCCCCGACATCCCACTGACCCAGCCCAACACCGGCTCTCTCACTGACCCAGCCGCGACACCTCCCTGACCCAGCGCCGAATCTCTCACTGACGTAGTATCGAATCCCTCACTGAGCCAGCCCAACACCGATACCCCACTCACCGAGCACAAAACCGACACCCTCACTGACTCAACCCAACACCGTCACCCTCACTGACCCAGCCCCGACACCCCACTGACCCAGCCCAACACCGACACCGCACTGACCCAGCCCAACACCGACACCCCACTGCCCCAGCCCAACACCGAAACCCCACTGACCCAGCCCAACACTGACAACCCCCTGACTCAGTCCTACAAAGGAACCCCACTGAACCAGCCCAACACTGACACCCCCCCTGACTCAGCCTTTCACCGACACCCCGCTGACCAAGCCATACACCGATACCCTCATTGACCCAACAGCGACATCCCACTGACCCAGCCGAACACCGTCACCCGAATGACGAAGTCCTTCACCGACACCCCACTGACACAGCCCAACACCGAACACGCACTGACCGAGCCCTAAACCGACACCCCACTGACACAGCCATACATCAACATCCCACTGAACCGTCCGAAAGAGACACGCCACTGACACAGCCCTACAACGACACCCCACTGAACAAGCCCAACACCGATGTAGGATACGGTGCATCTGTATGATTTAGTAAACATTATTAAGATTCTAAAATCATTTTTGTATAACTATAATATGTGAAAATGTATGTTAAAAACCTAGAAACATGTAGAAAATGGCGCTTGGCTGAGAACAAGGCAGGAGGGGGAAATTATGCCAACCTGACTAAAAACCTTTGTTTTCAATTACTGAAGTAATGAAATGAATGCTAAGTCTACGGAGACTGTCAGGGACGTGGTAATCGGTAACGTTATGGGAAAGAGTTAAGAGTTAGAGAAGAGAGAATGGGATTGGGGGCATCCCTCAGTAATACCACTATAAGATGGACAGACTGCTTCGACAAAATCTTGAGAAATGATCTTTGAAAAGAGAACATCTAAAGCTAAGGGCACTTTTTTATGCAGAAAGGGAGACCTAGAGGAATCAACAAGGTCAATAAATGTCCTATGGAGACTGACAAGGAAAGCAGGGATATTTACCAGGAGTCAGAGAGCTGATTACTGTCAGGTAGGCAAAAGGAAGAGAAAGGGTATAAAGATACAGATGTTGAACACTGAAAGCAGCTCGCACCGCTTAATCAGAGTTGAAGAAGCTTCAGTTAACAGAACACAGCAAGAACCAAGAGAAGCGAGCTTCAGTCAACAGAACACAACAAGATAATTAAGAGACCGCGCCACAGTCACTCGGAAGGAACGCCGAGGCTCAAACGAACAAGACTGTGACTGTCTCCTTGTTAATTATGACTTCTTTGTACTGGATGCTTAATGCTTAATAGACCTGTTTTACTTATACACTATATACCTGTACCAAAGTGCTTTGTGTAGTCACGGACAAATTATTCTAAGAGCTTTTGAAAGATACACCGACACCCCACTAAGCAGCCAAACACCTACACCCCACTGACACATCCCAACATCTGCACCCCACTCACCCAGACCAACCCTGCACTCACCCAGCCCAACACTGACAATCCACGGACACATCCCCACCCCACAGATGGCATTGCACCGTGTCTGGCACAAGACGGCGGGCAGAGTATTCTAGTGCACCGAGCCCACATGATGGTACATTAGCTCACCTGGCAGAAGATTGTGGACATGCTGAAAATACTGTAAAGTTTCTGCAGGATCCAGGGATTGATTTGGAATGAGATAGCTTGCAGAAAAGATCCTGGCTGGGTAGAATAGCCGAATTACCCGATTTATCGGTTTGATGAGGCAAGATTACAGTCTCCGCAACAACAGATTTAATTTATATAGCTTTTTTAACGTAATAAGATGTTCCAAGGAACTTCGCAGGAGCGTTATCAAACAATATTTGATACCGAGCCACATATTAGGACAGGTGACCAAATGCTAGGCCAAGGAGGTAGGTTTTAAGGAGCGTCATAAGGAGAGAGAAGGAATTCCAGACTTTATGGCAGTAGAAGGTATGATCACCAATGACGGATTTATTCAATTGGGGGGTGCGCAAGAGGCCAGAATTAGAGAATTACAGAGATCTCGAGGTTTAGGAATTGGCGAGGCCATGAAGGGTTTTGAAAACTAGGTTGAGATTTATTAAATCGAGGTGCTGCCGAATCGTGAGCCAATGTAGTTCAGAAAGCACATGTGTGATGGGTGCTTTCTATTTCAAATCTATACAGACACGTCTCAGAAAAGCTGCATCAAATAGGTCAAATACGACTTGTCTTCAGCTAATCTGTTCCAGGCTCGGCTTTATCTCTAAATGTTTACTGATTCAACCTGGAATTACAGATTCGAACAGCTTAATCACAAATAACAGTCTAACTGGTCTGCAGTTACCCGGCTGATCCTCTCTGTCTCCATTTTAACAGAGATATTGTTTGGGCTCTATCAGTCTAGATGTACATTCATGATATTATATGAGGATTGAACAACTGTGTTCAGAGTCCCTTTTATTTACCCTATGATTTCCTTTAACAATATGGGGTGCATTATCTCTGGGTCGAGTGACTTATCCACCTCAGCTATTTTACTCAGATTCAAATCCTTCCTTACACTAATCTCCAACCATGGACCCACATCCCCCTTCATTACATCAACATTTTCACTTCCACCATCAAAGGAATTATTTTGTATCTACTCAAACCTTCACCCTCCACGAGTTTCCCCCAGCTCCCCCTCTATCTCACCTCCACTGTAACGTTCCCGCTAAGCTGCACGAACGCGCAGTTATCTGGAGATCCCGCGCAGGCCGCTTACCGGTTTTTCTATGTTAGATTTGGCACAAGCGTGAAATTGTGAATGGGCCCCGCAGATCGTTATAGGCAGATGCATCCCAAAAAAAAATAGCGGGAACATTGCTTTTTCACTTCTTATTGCTTATCTGTGTACATATGTATTACATAGAAATACAAATATACAGCACAGAAACAGGCCATTTGGCTATCCCAACCTAAAATCATATCAGTTGATTCCCTTCCCGCTGCTCCATTCACCTATACTTTAAAACAATTGTTGGTGGGTTGAGTTCGTAGCCGTCCCTTCCCTTCTCCGTGAACCCATTCTAGTGCCCCAACAACGTGAATCCTTCCATCTCACTCCAGACAAGGAGTCCCACATTGACTTGACACATATTTCCTCATTAAGCAGCCCAGTGCAAAACAATACAGAGCACCACCTTGAGACCTTGTCTTTAGTCTAGTGCCTCAGTATCAATATTCCCTCTATAAACGTATTTCTATTCGTGTTACTGATTCCGACCTTTGGTAATTTTTGCTCTCCTTTCCTTCCCAGAGATGTTCCCACCTGTTCCAGGATGTTCTTCCCTCTGGCAACAGGGAGGCAACTTATCATTTTGCACCAGCTCAGGGCTGCAGACGAGTCTTTATATTCCCCTGACTATAGAATCTCCCACCACTATTGATTTGCTTTTCCTGTGCACCACCTGCCTCTCACCCCACTTGGGGTGGCCTCCTGCTCCCTGCTACTACACTGTTGCTCAGCAAGACACTCCTCTGAGTCACTGTCTCTATCCAACTTACATTCCCCAATACCAGATAACTATTGGACTGTTCCAGTACGCAATGCCTCCCTCCAACTTTGGCTGCGATGTCCCTCTAGATGATCACTCACTTCCCTCTTTCTACTCAGCCCCTGTCCAGTTCCCTCTTCATGTGTGAGCTGCAGGTTCTTGCACGAGATCTGGACCCTATGTCAGGACAGAAATTATATTTTAAAGTATTTTCTGAACCTACCTGTGTCCTTGCTCCTGCTCAGGCTTCTGGAAAAAATGTCTCCCCTGTTTGGATCTTCAACCATTGTGATGACAGGCGTTCTCAGTCGCTGACGCACTGTAATAAATATAAAATTAACAGGAGGGATAGATGGAAATATTAAAATGAGAAGGAGAACGTTGCCTTGTTAAAAAATATATCAAGTCGCTGTTAGCTATGAGATCGAGCATTTCCCGAGTGTTACGATCAACTCTCCACATCAGGTGTGACACAAACAGCTGCCCAGTAAAATCCAGTGATGCCCGCTGATCGTGTGTGTGCATGTTGGCTGGCGCTGCGGACCCGAACCGTTCACTTTTATTTCCACGTTTTTCTCCACTTTTCCTTTTCTCTCTATCCCTCCCTGATCGCTCTCTTTTGTCATCATGCCTCCTTTCATCTCTTCTTCTGGCACACACTGCTCTTCCAAATCCAAACACCAACGCTTCATTACTCTTCGAACTTCCTACTTTCCTGTTGACATCCCAGGTTTGACACCCTCTTAGATAAGTCTACAGCTTCCCTCTGTGTCTCTCTTGGCATCCTCCGAAATTCCCACCGTGGCACTCGTTGCTGCTTCCTCACGAGCAGCAATCCCAACTGTATTACCCTACTCTTTCGTCAAGCTTCCCGCCTAGCTCATTCGCTGTGGTCTTATCTTGTCAATCTCCTTCCCGTCTAACTCAGCCCTCCCAGTGCTGAACCTTTGGACACTGGCAGTGGATTAGACATCACCGAATCTCTCCGCATCTACCTCCAGAATGTTGATTCTTGCCATCCATGAGCATATCGTGGATGATTGCATCGAACACATGGCCCTGACGGAAACTTGGCTGAGGGGTGATGACACCTTACCCTTAAATGAAGCCTCCGCGCCGAGCTATAGGTTCTTCCAATTGCCCAACACAGACAGGCATGGCGGGAGTGCGGCTCTCATTAACACGCCCAAACAACCCCACTGTCCCAAACCCACACTAATACCCCACTGACCCAGCCAACACCGACACCCCACGGACCTAGCCCCGACCCCCCCACTAACCCAGCCCCACACTGACAACCCACTGACCCTGCCCCGTCACCATCACTGACCTAGCCGCGAAACCCTCACTGACCCAGCCCCGAAAACATCACTCACCCAGCCCCGGCACCCTCACTGACCTAGCTTCGACACCCTCACTGACCCAGCCCAACCCCGACACCTCACTGACCCAGACCAACACCGACACCCTCACTGACCCAGCGCATCACCGACACGCCACTGACCTAGCCCAACACAGATACCTCACTGACCCAGCCCAAAACCGACACCTCACTAACACAGCCCATCGCTGACACACTCAGTGACCCAGCCCATCACCGATACTCCACTGACCCAACCCAAAACCGAAACCCCACTCACACAACCGAACACTGCACTCACCCAGCCCGACACTGACAATCCACGGACCCAGCCCCACCCCACAGGATGGCTGCACACCATGTCTGACACAAGAGGTCGGGCTCAATATTCTAGGGCTCCGAGCCCACAGGATGGCACTGTAGCTTCCCTGGCAAAAGGTTGCGGACAAGATGAATGTGCTGTAAAGTATCTGCAGCATCCAGGGACTGATTCCGAATGAGATGGCGTACAGCAAATGTCCTGTCTGGATAGAATAGCCAAATACCCGACTTACCCGGTTGATGAGGCAAGATTACAGTCTCCACAGCAACAGCTTTCATTTATAAAACTTTTTTAACGTAATAAGATGTTCCAAGTTACATCGCAGGAGCGTTATCAAACAAAATTTAACACCGAGCTAAATATTAGGACAGGTGACCAAAAGCCTGGCTAAAGAGCTATGTTTTAAGGAGCGTCATAAGGAGAGAGATGGATTTCCAGACTTTATGGCAGTTGAAAATTCGGGGATGCGCAAGTGGCCAGAATTACGGGATCGCAGAGATCTCGACGGTTTAGAGTTGGAGGAGGTGACACAGATTGGGAGTGGCGAGCCATGGAGGGATTTGAAAACACTGATGAGAATTTTTAAATCGAGGTGTTGCCGGATCGTGAGCCAGTGTAGGTCAGAATGCACATGGGTGATTGATACTTTCAATAGATCTATACAGACATGTCTCAGAAAAGGTGCATCAAAAACGTCAAATACAACTTGTCTACAGCTAATCTGTTCCAGCCTCGGCTTTATCTCTAAATGTTCATTAATTCAACCTGGAATTACATGTTCGAACAACTTTCTCACAAACAACAGATGAATTGGTCTTCAGTTACCCGCTGATCATCTCTCCCCATTTTAACAGAGACATTGTTTGGGCTCTTTCAGTCCGCCTGTACATTTCCGATATTATATGAGGATAGAAAAATTGTGCTCAGAGTTCCTTTTATCTCCCCAGTGATTTTTCTTTAACAGCCTGAGGTGCATTATCTCTGGGTCCAGTGACTTATCCACCTCAGCTATTTTTCTCAGATCCAATTCCTTCTGTAATGTGATCTCTAACGGTGGACCCACATCCTCCTCCATTACATCAACATTTTCACTTCCTCTATCAATGGAACTCTTTTTTACCTGCAAAACCTTCACCCTCCACGAGTTTCCCCCAGCTCCCCCTCTATCTCACCTCCACAGCAACGTTCCCGCTAAGCTGCACGACCGCGCAGCTAAATGGAGATCCTTCTCAGGCCGCTTACCGACTTTTCCATGGCAGATTTGTCTCATGCGCGAAATTGTGAATGGTCCGCTCAGCTCATTAAAGGGTGCCGCACCTAAAAAATATTAGGGGGAACATTGCTTTTTCCCTTCTTAATGCTTACCTTTGTACATATAGATTACTTAGAATTACAAACAATATAAAGCACAGAAACAGGCCATTCGGGCCAACCAGTCCATTTATGTTCCACTCCAGCCTCCTCCCATCCTTCCTCATCAAACTATCAGCATAACCCTGTATTCCCTTCTCCCTCATAGGCTTATCAAGCCTCCCCTTAAATGCATCTATAATATTCGCTTCAACCACTCCCTGTTGTAGCGAGTTTCACATTTTCAGCACTCTCTGGCTAAAGATGTTTCTCCTGAATTCCCTATTTCATTTCTTGGTGACTATCTTATATTGATGGCCTCTAGTTTTGCTCTTCAGCACAAGTGGAAACACTCTGTCTACTGTATCAAAACCTTAAGAATTTTAAAGACTTGTAATATGTCACTCCTAAATCCTCTCTTTTCACGAGAAAAGTGACCAAGCCTGTCCAAACTTTCCTGATATGTAGAACCGCGCAGTTTTGGTATCATCCTTGTAAATCCTTTTAGCACCTACTCCATTGCCTCTATATGCGTTTTCTATAATACGGCGACCAGAACTGTACACATTACTCCAAGTCTGGTCTAACCAAGGTTCGATACAAGTGTATCATAACTTCCCTACTTTTCAATTCTATCCCTCTACAAAGAAATCCCAGTGCATGTTTTGCTCTTGTTATGCCTTTATTAACCTGCGTTGTAACTTATAATGATTTGTGTATTTTTAATCCGAGATCAGTTTGTTCCACTACCCCATAAAGATTCTTATTTCTAAATAATTTGTGAACTCCTCACTTTTCTAACCAAAATGTGATAAAACACATGTATCTATGTTGATATTTATTTGCCAATGATATGCCGATTCTGCAAGTTTATTAATGGCTTCCTGTAAATTATTGAAGTCCTCCTCAGTGTTGACTATCCGTCCTTATTTGAGGTTGTCCACGAATTGAGTAATTTTATATTTGATTCAAAATTCTAAATCGTTCATGTAAATTGTGAACAACAGTGGTCTCAGCACTGATACTTGTGGAGCAGCACTATCCACCTTCTGCCACTCTGAATAGCTACCCTTTACCCCTACTCTCTGATTTTTGTCCTGCAGCCACCAAGCTATCCATTCTGCTACGTGTCCCTGACTCTTCATGCTCTCACCTCATTCATTAGTTTATTATGTTGCACCTTATCAAAGACCTTTTAGAAATCCACAGAGATTACATCTACCACATTACCCCTGTCTACTCTCTCTGTTCCCTCGTCAAAGAATTCAATGAAGCTGCTCAAGCAAGAATTTCCCATTGAAATCCATGTTGAGTATTCATTATTATATTTTTGCTTGCTAGATTTTTTTCTATTTTCTCTTTCAGTACAGTTTGCATTATTGTTCCTACTACTGATTTAAGCTGACTGGTCTTTAGTTTCCTCGATATGTTCTATCCCCCTTCTTAAATATAGGTATAACGTCAGACATCCGCGAGTCCTCTGGCATGACACCTGTATCGAACGAATTATTCAACATGTGTAACAGTGCCTTTTCACTATTTTACTTTAAAATGCACGGATTCTACCTTAATATAGCGCCCAGGAAGAGCCTTTTCTTCAAAACATCTCTCTCCTCCTTTGAGACGCTCCTTAAAACCTCCCTCTCTGACGAAGCTTTTTGTTCACCTGTCCGAATATCTCCTTATGTGGCTCGGTATCACATTTTGTTTGATAACGCTCCTGTGAACAGCCTTAGGACGTTTTACTACGTTAAAGATGCTATAGAAATAAAAGTGTTTTATTGTTCTTCTAGCCCTGTCCTGGAACCCTTTCTTGTTTATGGCGTCCACAATTATTTTTCTCCTCCTCAAAATGTTATGACCAGGAACATATCTCTGAATCCAGTGGAATCCCAGGCCCTGTAGTTTCGATACTAAATCACATCATCTCTCATGCTTCTGACTTTCCAAATGTCATTGGAATGATTTGTACATTTACAGGCATAACAGTCAATCCACAATCCAACTCTTTGTAATGTTGATCCTATTTTAACTTGAATTTTGTTAACACCTAGTCAACTCATCTCAAACTACACGAAAACAGTCTTCCATTTTCCTGCTAGTAATTTTTCACTATTTCATAAATATTCTGTTTCAGCTCCAACAGTTTTATAAATTCCGCTCTTTCATCTCAGATGTGGATTATTGCCCCCCTACATTCATATCAGTTGATACACTTCCCACTGCACCATTCAACTATTCTGTAAAACCATTGTTGTTGGTAGGTTCAGATCGCCACCGTCCCTTCCGTTCTCCCCGAACTCACTGTAGTGTACCAACAACCCGAATCCTTCTCTCCTGCTCCAGCCAAGTAGCCCCACATTGACTTGACTCATAATTCCCTTAATAAGCGTCCCAGTGCAAAACAATCCAGAGATAAACTCTTTGAGACCATATTTTTATTCAAGTGCCTGAGTCTTAATATTCCCTCTATACATGTTTTTCTATCCGTGTTACTGATTCCGAGCATGGGTAATTTCTGCTCTCCTTTCCTTCCCAGAGATGTTCCCACCTGTTCCATGATGTTCTTCCCTCTGGCACCGGGGAGGCATTTTAACATTCGGCACCTGCTCTGGGCTGCATGGGAGTCGGTCTATTCCCCTGAATATTAAAAGTCCCAACACTATAGATCTCCTTTTCCTGTGCATCACATGCCTCTCATCCCACTATGGTAGCATCCTGCTCCCTGGTACCACATTGTTGCACAGGAAGACTCTCCTCTGAGTCACTGTCTCTATCCACATTACAGTCCCCAATACCAGGTATCTATTGAACAGTTCCAGTACTCAGTGGCTCCCTCCACCTGTGACTGTGATGCCCCTCTAGATGGTCACTCACATCGCTTTTTCTACTCAGCCCCTGTTCTGTTCCCTCTTCCTGTGTGAGTAACAGGTTCTTGCACGTGATCTGGACCTTTTGTAAGGACAGGAATTATATGTTAAAGCATTTTCTGAACCTACCTGTGTCTTTCCTTATCCTTTTTGAAGATGCAAGATCTTCTTCCCTGTTTGGACCTTCAGCCATGGTCGGGACAGGCGTTCCAATATTCTGATGCTCTGTAAACATTATAATATTAACAGGAGTGTTAGAAGGAAGTATTAAAATAAGAAGGAGAACGCTGCCTTGTGAAACATGATATCAAGACCCTCCTCCCCCATCAGTTCAACAGCTGTTAGCTCTGGGTGTGAACATTTCCCGACTGTTATGATCAACATGTCACATCAGGTGTGACAAAGACAGCTGCCCAATGAAAACCAGTGAGTTCTGCTGATCTTGCGTGTGCATGTTGGCTGGCGCTGCGGATACGAACTGTTCACTTCTATTTACCACTCTTTTCTCTCCTTTACCTTATCTCTCTATCGCTCCCTGATTGCTCTCTGCTCTCATTATGCCTCCTTTCATCTTTCCTCTCTCGGATACACTGCTCTTCCAAATCCCTACACCAACCCTTCATTACTCTTCGACATTCCAAATCTCCTGTTGACTTCCCAGGTTGAAACCCTCTTAGATAAGTATACAGCCTTCCTCTGTGCCTGTCTTTGCATTCTCCGAACGGCCCACGGTGGCATTCCTTGCTGCCTCCTCACGAGCAGCAACCCCAAATGTATTATCCTACTCTTTCGCCGACCTTCCCGCACGCTGATTGCTAACCTTGCCAATCTCCTTCCCGTCCAACTCACCACTCCCAGCGCTAAACCTGTGGACACTGGCAATGCGTTAGCCATCACCGAACCTCTCCCCATTTCTCTCCAGAATGTCCATTCGCCATCGAACAAGGTTCTTGCCATCCCTGAGATTATCATGGATGATTGCATCGACATCATGGCCCTGATGGAAACGTGGCTGAGGGGTGATGGCACCTTACCCTTAAATGAAGCCACCCCACCTGGCTATAACTTCCACCACTTGCCCAGCCAAGACACCCATGGCGGCAGTGTGGCTCTTATCACCAAATCTCACCTTGGTCTGTCTCCCTACTCCTCCACTACTTCATCCTCCTTTGAGCATCACACATTATTCCACAACTCTCACCACATTTATAATTCTCGTTCTCTATCCCCCACCCAAGTAACATTATAATTTTATCACCGAGATAGCTTCACTGATCTCTTCCCTCAGCATCTGCACCGAGCGACTTCTCATCCTCGGTGATTTCAACCTTCATATCAATTCATGATGCTCTCTCTCCTCTGAGTTCACTGCCCTGCAAACTCCCTTAATCTCTCCCTCCACATAAACGCCCAAACCCATATTCAGGCCCACAACCTCGACCTTACCATCTCTCGTGGCCTCGCTACACCCATCGTGTCAATCGCAAATAAAGCCTTCTCCTACCATTTGCTTCTGTCACTCTCCTCCCACCTCCACTTTCTCTCCAAACCCTACTACAATCTGTTTCCTCCCCTCTAAAAAAAACTCTCTCCCAACTCTCTTACAACTGCACTTATGAAATCCCAAAAACCAGCCTTTGGCCCTCCATTCACCACAACATTTCTGCAGCTACCGATCTGTTCAACCACACCCTCACCACCACCTTCGATGCCGTAGTCCCTATTAAATGAATTACACTGTCTCACCCTGGCTGTTCCAACAGGTATGGGTCTGATCTTAGCTCCCTTAAGTCCAAGAGACGCAGACTTGAACAGATATGGCGGACAACTGGTTTAGTCTTTCGTCAACACATCTGGCTGGATCACATAATGCATTATGGGTTCTTGCTCTCGTCTGCCAAAAATGCTCACTATTCCAGAATCATTATTGGAATGCAGAGCTAAACCCTGGCTTCTATTCTCCACGGCTAACCAACATCTTATACCCCTATTCCCTGTCTCCTCCACTCTCACCTCAAATAACAAGAGCGTGGAGCTCATGAACTTCTTTGTTTCTAAGATTGACACCCTACTATCAGCTGCCTCTGCCACTTCTCTTCCTTCCCTTAGCCCACCAGGCCAAACTTCTCCTAAGTCTAGCCCCTACCCCACCCCTGAACTCGCATTTTTCTCCAGTTTCTCTCCGATCTCCGCTCCTGACTTCGCCGTGCTCATATGAGACATACGTCGTGCTCCCTCGACCCTATTCCCAACAAACTGCTGAAATCTCAACTTCCTTGTCAGGTTCCTTTCTTAGCTGACATTGTTAACGGTTCTCTCTCCTCCGATACTGTGCCCCTCTCCTTCAAACCTGCCATCATCACCACTACCCTCAAAAAAACAACGCTCGACTCCTCCGTCCTTGCAATCTATCGGCCCATTTCCTACCTTCCTTCCCGCTCCAAAGTCCTTGAACATGTTGTCACCTCCGAAATCCATGCCCATCTTTCCCGGAACTCCATGTTTGAATCCCACCAATCAGGTTTCCGCCATTGCCACAGTACCGAAACGGCTCTCATCGAAGTCACAAATGACACCGTTTGCGACTTTGACAAAGACAAAATATCCCTCCACGTCCTTCTCAACTTCTCAGCAGCCTTTGACACGTTTGACCACTCCACAGTCCTCCAGCGCCTTTCCACCATCGTACAGCTGGGGGGTGGGGGGGGGGGGGGGTGGGTGGGGCTGCACTCGTCTGGTTCCACTCTTATCTGTCGTAGCCAGAGACACAACTGGAATGACTTCTCTTCCCGCTCCCACATGGTTACGTCTGTTGTTCCACAAAAATCTATCCTTGGCCCCCTGCTATTCTTCATCCACATGCTGCCCCTTGACGACATCATCGGAAAACACAGCGTCAGTTCCCACATTATACGCTGACGACACCCAGCTCTACATCACCGCCACTTCTCTCGACCCCTCCACGGTCTCTAAATTGTCAGACTGCTTGTCCGACATCCATTTCTGAATGATCAGAAATGTTCTCCAGTCAAATATTGCTAAAATATTGTTTTCATTCCCGCCACCGACTCCATCCCTCTCCTTAACATCTGCCTGAGGCCGAACCACACTCTTGGCAAACATATAGTCATTTTTGACACTGAACTGAGCTTTCTACCACCTATCTGCGGCGTAACTAAGACCGCCTATTTCCACCTCTGTAACATCGCCCGTCTCCGCCTCTGCCTCATCTCATCTGCTGCTGGAACCCTCATCCATGCCTGTGTTACCACTAGACTTGAATATTCCAACGCACTCCTGGCTGGCCTCCCACAATCTACCCTACGTAAACCTGACGTCATCCATATCTCGGATGCACGTGTCCTAACTCACACCAAGTCCCGTTCACCCATCACACCTGTGCTCGCTGACATACATTGGCTCCTGGTTAAGCAACGCCTCGATTTCAAAATTCTCACCCTTGTTTTCAATTCCCTCCATGGCCTCGACCCTCCCTACCTCTAATGTCTTCCAGAAAATGCTTTGGGCCCCGACAACATCCCGGCTATCGTGCTGAAGACTTGTGCTCCAGAACTAGCCGCGCCTCTAGCCAAGCTGTTCCAATACAGCTACAACACTGGCATCTATCCGACTGGTAAACTGCCCAGGTATGTCCTGTCCTCAAAAAGACTAACAAATCCAACTCAGCCAGTTACCGCCCGATTAGTCTGCTCTCAATCATCAGCCATGTGATTGAATGTGTCATCGATAGTGCTCTCAAGCGGCAATAACTCACAAATAACCTGCTCACTGTTGCCCAGTTTGGGTCCACTCAGCTCCCGAACTCATCATAGCCTTGTTTCAAACATGGACGAATGAGCTGAATTCCAGAGGTGAGGTGAGAGTAACTGCCCTTGACATAAAGGCAGAATTTGACTGGGTGTGCCTTCAAGGAGCCCTAGTAAAATTGAAGTCATATGGGAATCGGGGGGGAAACGCTCCATTGCTGGAGACATATCCAGCACAAAGGAAGATGGTTCTGGTGGTTTAAGCTCAATCATCACAGCCCCAGGACATCGCTGCAGGAGTTCCTCAGGGCAGTGTCCTAGACCCAACCATCTTCAGCTGCTTCATCAATGACCATCCCTCCAACAAAAGGTGAGAAATGGGGATGTTCGCTGATGACTGCACAGTGTTCAGCGCCATTCACAATTCCTAATATAATTTAGCTGTCCATGCCCGCATGCAACAAGACCTGGACGACGTTCAGGCTTGTGCTGATAATTGGCAGGTAACATTCGTGCCACAGAAGTGCCCGGCAATGACTATCTCCAACAAGTGAGAGTCTAACCATCTCCCCTTGACATTCAACATCGAATCTCCAACCATCAATACCCTGGGGGTCACCGTTGACCTGAAACTTAACTAGATCAGCCACATAAAAACTATGGCAACAAGCGCAGGTCAGAGGCTAGGTATTCTGCGGCGAGTGTATCACCTCCTGATTCCCCAACACCTTTCCATCATCTACAAATCACAAGTAAGGGGCGTGATGGAATACTCTCCATTTGCCTGGATGAGTGCAGCTCCAGCAACACTCAAGAACCTCGACAAAATCCAGGACAAAGCAGCCCGCTTGATTGGCACCACGTTAAACATCCACTCCCTCCGCCACCGGCGTACCGTGGCTGCAGTGTGTACCATCGAGAAGATGCACTACAGCAACTCGCCAAGGATACTTTGGCAGCACCTCCCAAACCCGCGACCTCTTCCACTTAGAAGGACAAGGACAGCAGGCGCATGGGAACACCACCACCTCCAGGTTCCCCTTCAAGTCACACACCATCCTGACTTAGAAGTATATCGCTGATCCTTCATCGTCGCTGGATCAAAATCCTGGAACTCTGTAAATAAAAGCACTATGGGAGTATCTTCACCACACAGACGGCAACTTTTCAAGAAGGCAGGTCACCAACACCTTCTCAAGGGCAATTAGGGATAGGTAATAAATGCTGGCCTTTCCAGCGACACCCACATCCCGTAAACGAATAAGAAGTCCCACCCCCACGCGAGATAAATGCTCTCCTATAATTCTGCCCTCTTGAGCATCCCTGATAATAATCGCTCAAGCATTGGTGGCCGTGCCATCTGTTGCCTAGGCACTAATTTCTGGAAATCCCTCCCTATACCTCACCGACTCTCGAATTCACTTTCCTTCTTTAAGTCGCTCCTTAAAACTTACCTCTTTGACCAAGCTTTTAGTTATCTACCCTAATTTCTCCTTACCTGGCTCGGTATCAAGTTTTTGTCTTATAATACACCTGTGAAGCGCATTTGGGACGTTTTACTCCTATCGACGCGCTATATAAATACAATTTGTTGTTGATCTCCACAACCGAGTTCCAGATGTGCTCCCGTCGGCCGGGACTCCGCACTGAGAGTGCCCGTTTGTAAGCTTTACTCACGGTGCACGCCAAAACCAGCCTTATTCCTGAGGTAGAGAATATTCTGTAGCGAAATTTGGAGCTTGTGATTACTGATGAATTAAATGATCCTTCACTAGGTTTTACACTCTGGCGGTATAATATTATATTTATTCACCGATTTTTGTTTAATATTTTGCATTTGCTGTATTTTGATATTATTTCTTGTAGTTTATGACTATGATATCGATCCACACACAAAATATTTCTAGATGTGATCCCTCTGGTCTCTATGGGCTGTGACATTGTCCGTGTGTTACTGGAGATGAGTCCTGTTAGGTGCTTCTATTTGAATATATTGACCATATCTCTCATGGTGTCAGCACCTGAGGAATCAGCACTGTAGCAGGTGAGGTCACTTACCACTGTTCCACTAATATTAACACTTATGAATAATATTATCAATCATGTAAACTTTAAACAGTGAGATGATGCACAGCATTGATTTCTGGAATATATTTAGGGGTCTGACAATCTCAGAATTGGCCATTAATATACAAGTGGTAGATTTAACTGCTGTTTTACAATCACAATTCTCCACTTGTGCGCGTGTCTCGCTGTGTGTGTTCACACACGTGCGTCCAATCAAACTCTCAGTCAGTGTCCTTTCCTTTCCCCACTGGGGAAAAATAGTTTCAGTTCCGGATAAGTAATTTCTGCAAAATATAGTTGAAGTTATATTTCGGAATTAATTTAGAACTAAGTTTGAGACCTTGTAAAACTCAGTTATCTGCTGTTTGATACCTAGTATAACAAAGAAATAAGTCACATAAGTCACAACAACAACTTGCATTTCCACAGCTTGAGTGGAGCACAAACGCCGGAATGGTCTGGTTGGGCGGAATCGCCTGTTCTTTGAGGTATCTCCTATGTAATCGTATGTAATTCACATTTCGAACTCCATACTTTTCTCGCATCGTGCTCTACTTCATCCGGGCATCTGCCTACTTCATTTTTTGTTAATTCTGCCTCCCATGTTTTACTAACTCCTTACGGTTCAAATGTATTTCGTTATACCCTCTATTCACCCCGCCGACAAAGATACTTCCTCTTGACGTTGCTTACTGAACCGGCATCCTGCTGTGATTTACCTGAAATTAATTTAGCAGATAATAAAAGAGTTCTCTTCCTTTTATTGGCAGGGATGCGGCGTTGGCAGTTTGCGGGGGCGTCCGACTCGAAACCCATCGATTGATGAATGTTACATTCATTTATTTCCCTTAACTCCAAGATCAAGCGGGTGCTCAAAATGAACAAGACATACCATTGAACAGCGAAAGGAAACGGTGAACGGGTTAACAAGTGAAAAGGGAACATTGTGAACTCAATTGCAATCACACTAATTTTTGTGGATATCACTACAATGAGTAAGAAGGAAATAATTTTGGGAAAACAGTTTGCGATATGAATAGAAAATAATCAGGCAGTCATCAATAATTTAGCCAATACATGACCGTAGCTGGTATAATTAAAGAACTGAACGTACATCACTATAGAACTCAGAGGGATTTGCGGGAGTCGGGTCGGAGAAAGGCGTGAGAGTGATCTCTGTTAATAAAGACAAAACCTCATCATCAACAACTTGCATTTGTACGGCGTCTTTAACGTGGAAAATAAATATTCCAAGGCGCCTAAAGGAAGTTTTACAGATATAAGAACGCACACATCCGGGACAACGAAAATGATAAAAAGGGTTCAAAAGATGTAGATGAAGTGCAGTCAAAAAAGTAGGTTTTTGAGCATAAGTTTAATGATAACCAGGGGACGTAGAGGTGGATAATTTAGGGAGAGAATAACAAAGTGAGTAGTGTATTTCTTTTTCTCCACCAAAAATGCAACTGGTTATTTCACTATTTGTATTTCCTGCATCTTTAATGTCGGCGGTGCAATCTTACCGCGATTTTTCCGGTTTTGCCAACAACACGTCACCAGAACTCCTACGGCTCCCACCAGTATTGCAACTAAGACTGCAACCGTGACGATTATCTTGCCTTTTTCGTCCATTATTGCAGTATCGTCAATCTCTGTAAATTAAAGAATATGTTTGAGATTTGTTTTTCAAGTATTCATTGACAGTCCAAATAGTCTCAAACAATTAGAAAAGCTGCTGTTATTTCATAACACTCAGAGAAAAAAAAACTCTAAGCGAAAGATGAACCATCCGTGAATATGTAAGAAAGTAAATGATAGTGTGAACTTGAGAATAAAAGCATATAATGTTGCGAAGAATAGCAGCTCTTCTTTAGAGCCTTTCAAACAGTAAGACGGCCATTGGCGCCTCACAGAGCAGGAATTTAGAGTTAAACTGCCTCTTTTCCGTAGAGTTAAGAGAAACGACCTAGTATTTGCAACATGTGGAGGTTGTTTAAAGTAAGTAGGAAGTAAAGAGTGGAAGCCCAAGGCAACGGATTCCAGACAATGGTGCTGACGACTTTGTTGGAGTCCGGAGCAGAGGAACCAATAATCTGGGGACCACAGCAAAGGGAGAGGATGGACCAGAAATAAAAGAGGGTTTCTGAAGATGACTGTAAAATTAAGACGCTCGAGACCGTAAAGGTAATTGTAGATGAGTAGGAGTCTTTCACAAATTGTTTGGAATAGCAAGTGAATGTCGGTCACCGACGAATGGGATTATGGAAAAGTTGAAATGACGGTGAACTGATGAATTGAAGCAGTCGAGCTCTGGAGATTCTATCTGGCAGTGCCCAAAAGCCGTTTAAGGAATCGAGTCTAAACCTCACAAAAGCGTATCTAAATCACTAGCAAATATTCATATGTTCTCATATATCCAGAAAATTAAAATATGATGGTTGCGGACGGTGATCTGAGAATCCATTCGAAATTTATTGCTTGGAATCACCAGATGCTGCTAATCAATTAGAACTAGTCGTGACTGTCGCTTGTTAGCCTAAAGAGCTAATAAATAATGCACACATAGTTAAAGAAAGTAACAGTAAATGCAAGCTCATTCCTTCTTTCTTGGGAAAACTAAACTGCGATACGGACCGGAGAAATTGAAATACTGTGAATCTAAATGTACTCAAAATAAATTTGATAGATATCAATACAACAATTACAAGAACACACCATTGGGATAAAGTTATTGATATCAAATTGAAAAAATAACTAAATCTCAAATACCACGTCTGAAACATGGCAATAGCTGGTAGGAATCATAATTGAATGTACCTGATTCTAAAATGCCTATCGATGTAAGTAGAAAGACCTGAGAGAGACTAAATAAAGAACGTCCCGGAATTAGCGGTCAGCGCGAAGCAAAGGCATTTGCTGCGGCCACAAAGTAAGCTTGACACAAAGATCTCGCAATCAGGTTTTCCGAAGTGTAATTCAAATCAACGGAGCATCATTGGGAATCCCGAGTGCAAGCTGCTGTGAAGTCAACAGGCTGTCTAAGCATCCAAACAAAACGCAGAATTCTCACAGACAGCGAACAAGGAAGTGAATAAGCTGTTGAACTTCTAACATTTCAAAATATCATTCAGCGAACGAAACAAATATTGGGGCTCTAACATGCGGAAAATGCAAAGCAGAAATAAGGAAGAAAAATCTTTTAAAATAATTACATTTTCAGAATAATGTTAATTTTTATTTAAATGAATAAAGTTGTCTCTGCACAACATAAAAATTCGATTTTCTGGCCGTCACATTGGTTTAGAATTCAATACGCTGTTGCAATCCAGTTACACCCTTCCCTTTCAGTCAAACTTTTAGTGGGGAATTCAAGAGCGCAATTACGGTGAAAGAGCCGAAGATTACATCAGTTTTCCTGATTTGAGAGTTTTCCCTGATGACCGGCTCTGGGTGGGCACAGGGCAGCCTCTGCAATTTTATTGGAGTCAAAGGAAGGGAACATAGGACCGAGCGAACAACGGGCAGCAGATGCAATGCCGGCCGTTTTTCGGCGAGGACAGAACACAGACCGTATCTCATCCATCGCCTGTTATATGTTGCGCGCGAATAAACTTGAATTGAGCTGAATATCGGGCGTGTGTGCAACTGTCGACAAATGTCATCCGGCCATTGTGTGTTCCCGACAATTAGAATTTCATCCATCTGGACATCAACTTAAAATAAGTTTCTCGACATAAATAATGAACTCTCTTACTATGAAAGTAAACGAGATCTTTTGCAATTAGATTTTGACATCGCCTACCTTCTAGATCATGTTTTGTCCCTGTATCTCTGTTCTGTATCTCTGACAATGTCGCTTTCAGTTTGGGTTCTGTATTCTGCAGTTGAAGAAATATGTTCCACATTGTTCTTTCTCCCCGAGCTCCCTTTTCCAGCACGATATCGAAAATGCGTTGGGATGCATTGTTTCTGCGCGTACTTTCAGCAAGTGTACTGATTTCCTAAAAACATATTGCAATCATATTGAACAAAGTATTTTACAAAATCAACTAAGAAACGTCGGTTTTGTGTCTCCCTCTCTTTATGGGAGGAATGAATAGAAAAACTCACAATCAGGTGATCAAAATCTATGTCATCGCGGTAAGTTATAAGGAGCGTCTCTAAAGAGCAGAGAATGGCAGACGGCCGGAGAGGATTACAGAGTTAATTCCAGAGTTTAGGACCGAGAGAGCACAACGCACCGCTAACAATGGTGGCGTGAAGAGAATCGGGGTTGCGCAATGGTTCAGAATTTGATGAGCACAGAGATCACGGAGGATTGTAGGGCTGGAGGATGCTGCACAGATAGAGAGGACTAGCGTTGAGTCACCGAGGGAAGTTGAATTTTCTCAACTGATATGAAAAAATGTTAAGTGCTAAATAAAAGGGGAAAAGTCAGATTTCAGGAATATGGTTCGTGCAAAATGAAGCATTATTTGTTGTTAGTAACAGCAATATTCTGGAAAGCTCACAAAGTGCTTTTAGAAACTCAAACTGCACAGATTGCAAAACAATGCGGGTGAAATTGGAATCGGCCAGTCGCATGACAGGTGCTGATAGCGAATGGTCGACTCGTGTTACACGCGTCCGTATTTCTTTACCATTGATTGCAATTAGACTTCCGTTCATTTCAAGTATCATTCATCGAAACAGTAGCACAAGCTTATCAGTCAATCCTTCATCTTCTATATGAAACATTTGCTTTGAATACCTGAATAGTCCTGTCTTATGAGTAACTATATTATTTGAAGTGTTTATGAAATGTGATCATTGTCCCGAAAACTGTCTCATGCCAATCACCAAATTCTTAAACTGTCAACGTTTTACCTTTTGCTCGTTAACCTCTATGTTTCTTTGATTTGATTTATATAATCAACCCCCTACATTCAATTTTTAAATCTACTTTTAATTTCCTTTTCTATGCACATCCAAATAATTCTTGTATGTGCTCCATTGCTTTTATTATCGTGTAATTCCTTTATATAGTATCGCAATCATTTCCTAGTTGGTAACTTCGTATTGCTTCCCGACGGAATTATCTGATCCATTGCCTCCCAATATATCTGGACTAGAGTGTTGTTGATTTGTGCAAAATGGTTATCCTGTACATATACATTGCGTTGATTTACTGTTCTTCTGAATTCTAAGGATATCATTGCTTCATAGATATCCGTTATCCGTTTGCAGAAATTGATACAATACTCATTCCTTCCCTGTTGTGCTGGAAACGTACCCATCTACCTCACGTCCTGGATACGTGGCAGATAGCACACTCCCTCTTCCACCCGTACATCACTTCTATACTTTAGATATTTAAAGTCATCCATATCTCTGATACCCTCGCTAAAATGTCTCCATTTTTCAATATATCGCTTCCTCAATTCGTGACCCACCACTTGTGAATGAAAATGAACTCCTCATAGTTAATGGCTAGGTTTTTCGATCGCAGGAATCCCGGGTGCGCAGGTCTGCAATCTAGAAGAATCTACGCCCTTACCTTCGGGTTCCCGGGACGCACACGATTCAGATCCTGGGCCTCTCCAATCTCGATTTGCGCAGGGCCCTATTATCCCAGAGGCACAGGCAGATTACAGGGAGCATGGGATCATGTGGGCCATGGGGAGCCAATCAAAGTAGGGAAACTGCATTCATACACGTGACAGGAAGACCTTTCAAATATATGAATGGAGATCACCCCAAAAACATAGTGGCCCAGAAATTCCTTTCGCAGGCCGCCCGCGGGCGGAGGACTGCGATCTGGAAAAATCTGTGCCCGGACCGCAGGGGTCCCGGGAGGCGCAGAGTTCCGTTGCTTGGTCTCTCCAAACTTCCGGTGCGCAGGTCCCACGTATCCCAGAGGCGCAGGCGGTTCGCAGCGTCCCTGGGATCACGTAGGGAGCCAATCAGAGAAGGGAATCTCCCTTCATACATTTGACAGGAAGACCTGCCAAATATATGAATGGAATTCACCCCCAAAACATAGTAAAAGCAAGCCTTAGCCCTGCTTTTACCAGGCATACGATTTATAATGGTTTTCTACAGGCGGGGGTTCTCCAGAAAGCGGAAATATCCGTCCGCAGAGGACCTTCTCCAGGCTCGGCGTCCAATCTGTCAAGAGCATTCTTGACAGATCGGAAATTACGGATTTCAGCGCATGCGGTTGGCATGCCTGAAACCGTCATTTCCGAAGTCCCTACGGTTGTGTACACAGCGCGTACACACCCGTAAGGATCCGAATATCCGGTCCATTAACGCCAATCTCCCAGCCGTGCGCTTACATTAACCATGTCTTCATATCATAACTTCCAAGAGCATCTTCAGACAATCGCAACCTTCAACTAATCAGTTTTATTCACCATGCTTTATTATTATATGTGTTACATAATTTCAGGAAATATTAGAAAAGAGATCAGATTGACATCATGCATGAGACTCGGAATTTTATTTTAAATAGGACATGATGGCTGTCATGACAAGAGATGCCGGTAATGTTATGTCCCTGAGCATTGGGCAGAAGAATAAACGTGAAGGCTTAAAGTTGCGTAACCCATGGACTGGATGAATTTTGCGAGTGCTTGGTGAGACGTAGAATAATGCAGATATTTTGTGGTTGTTAACTATAAATAATAATTGTGGCAGGGAAGTTGGTAGATAGGCAGGTAGAATCAGCCATGCAGTGAAGTTGGAAGGAGAAAATTAACGGAAGCAACGACTTGGATATGTTCAGGAGAAAGTTCTAGAAATTGGTGCCACCGGCAGTGACTCACACGAATCGTCTCGTTTAATTAAAATGCACGTCACCTTTGCTAAAGAACGGACAGAATATATCGGCCGTGAGCGACAGCTTATTTTAAATATGTCAGTTAACTTATTTTCCTGAGATTAGCTATATGTGGCTATTAGATGTTCTAACTAGCTCCAGGATATCCATTGGGTATTTGCTGAGTAGGCGTGATGCTTGTGCTGCTAGTGGTATCTTCTTCAAATATTCATTACAATATTTGGCCCGTAATTTTCGTTAGGTGGCTGCCTGCGTGCGCATGCCTCCTATCGGGAAGAAATCTACGCCATTACCTGAGGGCTCCCGAGGAGGAGCCATTTCCGATCCTGTGCCTGTCCACAGTAGAAATGCGCAGTGCCCACCTGATCCCAGGGACGCTTGCGAAGCTCGTGAGCCCCTGAGATAGGTGGACAGGCGAGAGAATAGAAGGGAATCTCCCTTCATACCTTTGACAGATAGACCTGTCAAAGTTATGAATGGAGATCACCCCAAAAGCAAATCAAAACAATAAATACCTTTTTAAAAAGCATCGCGTTTTTAAAATGAGTAACATTAATATTAATTTAAATTTTTTAAACAAAAATTTAATGTTTTAAAAAAAATAATTAAAGATTTTTACTGAGCTAAAATTAAACTTAACTTATTTAGAAGTACTTTAAAATTATAAGTGAGTGAAAAAATCTATTTTTTTTACTTTTTTATACTCCTGCGCTGGGAAAAGCCGGCTTTACGCGTGCTTTTACCAGGAGTACGATTTTTAAGTGTTTTCAAGAGCGGATGTCCTGCAGCGGAAATCTCCACCCGCAGATTCCCTTCTCTGGGGCAAGCGTCCGATTTGCCAAAATGATTCTTGACAGATCGGAAATGCCGGTTTTCAGCGCATGCGCTTCGCATGCCTGAATCTGGCATTACCGATGTCCCGACGGTTATGTACACCGAGCGTACTCACACGTTGGCATCGGAAAATACGAGCCATTGTGTCTTGGCGTGTTCCTTGCAATCCTGAAATTTGGATTAATTGCTCCTTGCATAGGATGCCATTTATGTCCGATTACAGAAACAACATTCACCCAAATCCCTGCAGAAATACGGCCAAGGTAAATAGCTTAACTGCAAGACGGTTTCCAGTGAATTATCAGTTGATTAGAAAGTCTCTTTCTGCAGATGGTTTTTGCCTGTCACTTATGCGGCACAAATGTTACTTCCTAATTATCCAACAAAACTGGAATGTTGATCAGATCTTGTTGCATACGGGCATGTACTGTTTAGTTACCTGAGCAATTGGGAATGGAATTGAACACTGCAATCATCAGCGTACAGCCCAAATTATGACCGTATGACAGAAAAAAAATTATTGATGAAGCAGCTGACGGTATTTGGGTCGAGGATTCTTCCACAATGAACTCATGGTTATAATATGAGATGCTGTTCTCTTGTTATTTAACACATTAAAAACGACAAGTTCTGTTTCCTTTGAGACGATATTAGCTGTAATCTAAGAGCACGTGAAAGGGTGGGCCGTGAGAAGGTTGTTATCATTCACCCCATGGCAATCAAGTCCTCGCACCACCACACATACCCCGCGAACATAAAGTCGCCAGAGAATACAACCGTTAAACCAGCAAAGCCGTGCTGTTCCAGACCGACTTGAACAATCTCCCACCAACCCGTCTCAAATTTAGGAGGCCATTTAGACAATTCCAACATATATGTAGCATACCTTATGAATTGTTTCAGTAAACACGTTTGCATCTAAGAGCGATTGACTAACAGCTTCCACGAATTCTTCAATGGACGATTCTAGTCTCTGACGGTAGCAGCCGATAATTCTTCCAAGCTGGATATCCGTGTAGCCCGCCAACATTAGTAACAATATAGTATCTGAATTTTCTGTAAAAGTGTAAATGAGAACAGGTTACAATACTATGTTTGCTTTGAAGCAATGCATAATTTGAACTAACTTTTAGAGTCGCAGCTTTTCTTTAGAGCCTTTCAAACAGTGAGACGGCCAATGGCGCCTCACAGAGCAGGAATTTAGAGTTAAAGCTGCCTCCTTTTCGTAGAGTTAAGAGAAACGACCTAGTACTTGCAACATGTGGAGGTTGTTTAAAGTAAGTAGGAAGTAAAGTGTGGAAGCCCAAGGGAACGGATTCCAATCAGTGGTGCTGACGACTTTGTTGGAGTCCGAAGCAGAGGAACCAATAATCTGGGGACCACAGCAAAGGGAGAGGATGGACCAGAAATAAAAGAGGGTTTCTGAAGAAGACTGTAAAATTAAGACGCTCGAGACCGTAAAGGGAATTGTAGATGAGCAGGAGTCTTTCACAAATTGTCTGGGATAGCAAGTGAATGTCGGTCACCGACGAATGGGATTATGGATAATTGGAGATGAGGGTGAATTGATGAATTGAAGCAGTCGAGCTCTGGAGATTCTATCTAGCAGTGCCCTTAAGTCGTTTAAGGAATCGAGTCTAAACGTCACAAAAGCGTATCTAAAACACGAGCAAATATTCATATGTTATCATATATCCAGAAAATAATAATATGATGGTTGCGGACGGTGATCTGAGAATCCATCCGAAATTTATTGCTTGGAATCACCAGATGCTGCTGAGCAATTAGAAATAGTCGTGACTGTCGCTTGTTAGCCTAAAGAGCTAATAAATAATGCACAGATAGTTAAAGAAAGTAACAGTAAATGCAAGCTCATTCCTTCTTTCTTGGGAAAACTAAACTGCGATACGGACCGGAGAAATTGAAATACTGTGAATGTAAATGTACTCAAAATAAATTTGATAGATATCAATACAACAATTACAAGAACACAACATTGGGAAAAAGTTATTGATATCAAACTGAAATAATAACTAATTCTCAAATACCACATCTGAAACATGGCAATAGCTGTTAGGAATCATAATTGAATGTAACTGATTCTAAAATGCCTATCGATGGAAGTAGAAAGGCCTGAGAGATACTAAATAAAGAACGGCCCGGAATCAGCGGTCAGCGCGAAGCAAAGGCATTTGCTGCGGCCACAAAGTTAGCTTGACACAAACATCTCGCAGTCATGTTTTCCGAAGTGTAATTCAAATCAACGGAGCATCATTGGGAATCCCGAGTGCAAGCTGCTGTGAAGTCAACAGGCTGTCTAAGCATCCAACCAAAACGCAGAATTCTCACAGACAGCGAACAAGGAAGTGAATAAGCTGTTAAATTTCTCACAATTAAAAAAATGATTGAGCGAACGAAACAAATATTGGGGCTCTAACATGGGGAAAATGCAAAGCAGAAATAAGGAGGAAAAGTCTTTTAAAATAATTACATTTTCAGAATAATGTTAATTTTTATTTAAATGAATAAAGTTGTCTCTGCACAAAATAAAAAAAATAGATTTTCTGGCCATCACATTTGTTTAGAATTCAATACGCTGCTGCAATCCAGTTACACCCTTCCCTTTCAGTCAAACTTTTAGTGGGGAATTCAAGAGCGCAATTACTGTGAAAGAGCCGAAGATTACATCAGTTTCCCTGATTTGAGAGATTTCCATGATTACCGGCTCTTGGTGGGCACAGCGTAGCCTCTGCAATTTTATTGGAGTTAAAGGAAGGGAACATAGGACCGAGCGAACAACGGGCAGCAGATGCAATACCGGCCGTTTTTCGGCGAGGACAAAACACAGGCCGTATCGCATCCATCGCCTATTATATGTTGCGCGCGAATAAACTTGAATTGAGCTAAATACGGGCGTGTTTGTAACTGTCGGCAAATGTTACCGGCCATTGTGTGTCCCCGACAATTAGAATTTCATCCTCATGGACATTAACTTAAAATAAGTTCCTCGACATAAATCATTAACTCTCTTACTCTGAAAGTAAACGAGATCTTTTGCAAATAGATTTTGACATCGCCTACATTCTAGATCATGTTTTGTCCCTGTACCTGTCTTCTGTATATCTGATAATGTGGCATTCAGTTTGGGTTTTGTATTCTGCAGTTGAAGAAATATGTTCCACATTGTTCTTTCTCCCCGAGCTCCCTTTTCCAGCGCGGTATCGAAAATGCGTTGGGAAGCATCGTTTCTGCGCTGACTTTCAGCAAGTGTACTGATTTCCTAAAAAAAATATTACAATCATATTGAACACAGTATTTTACAAAATCAGCTAAGAAACGTCGGTTTTCTTTCTCCCTCTCTTTAAGGGAGGAATGAATAGAAAAGCTCACAATCAGGTGACCAAAATCTATGTCAACGAGATAAGTTATAAGGAGCGTCTCGAAAGAGCAGAGAATTGCAGACGGCCGGAGAGGATTAGAGAGTTAATTCCAGAGTTTACGACCGAGGCAGCACAACGCACGGCTACCGATGGTGGCATAGAACATATAGAACAGTGCAGCACATTACAGGCCCTTCGGCCCGCGATGTTGTGCCGAGCATTGTCCGAGACCAAGATCAAGCTATCACACTCCCTATCACTCTGGTGTGCTCCATGTGCTTATCCAATAACCGCTTGAAAGTTCCTAAAGTGTCAGACTCCACTATCACAGCAGGCAGTCCATTCCACACCCCAACCACTCTCTGAGTAAAGAATCTACCTCGGACTTCCCTTCTATATCTCCCCCCATACACCTTATAGTTATGCCCCCTTGTAACAGCTGCCTCTACCCGAGGAAATAGTCTCTGAACATCCACTCTATCTATCCCCCTCATCATCTTATAAACCTCTATTAAGTCGCCTCTCATCCTCCTCCGCTCTAAAGAGAAAAGCCCCAACTCCCTCAATCTTTCCTCATAAGACCTCCCCCCCAAACCAGGCAGCATCCTGGTAAATCTCCTTTGCACTCTTTCCAATGCTTCTACGTCCTTCCTATAGTGAGGTGACCAGAACTGCACACAATATTCCAAATGTGGTCTCACCAAGGTCCTGTACAGTTGCAGCATAACCTCACGGTTCTTAAACTCAAACCCTCTGTTAATAAACGCCAACACACCATAGGCCTTCTTTACTGCTCTATCAACTTGAGTGGCAACCTTCAGAGATCTGTGGATATGAACCCCCATATCCCTCTGCTCCTCCACGTTCCTCAGAACCCTGCCGTTGACCCTGTAATCCTTATTCAAATTTGCCCTCCCAAAATGAATCACCTCGCACTTATCAGGGTTAAATTCCATCTGCCATTTTTCGGCCCAGCTCTGCATCCTATCAATGTCTCTTTGCAGCCTACAACTGCCCTCCACCTCATCCACTACTCCACCAATCTTGGTGTCATCAGCAAATTTACTGATCCACCCTTCAGTCCCCTCCTCCAAGTCATTGATAAAAATCACAAACAGCAGAGGACCCAGCACCGACCCCTGTGACACACCGCTGGTAACTGGTCTCCAGTCCGAAAATGTTCCATCCACCACCACCCTCTGCCTTCTATGAGATAGCCAGTTACTTATCCAATCGGCCAAATTTCCCTCTATCCCACAACTCCTTACTTTCTTCATGAGACGACCATGGGGAACCTTATCAAACGCCTTACTAAAATCCATGTATACGACATCAACTGCTCTACCTTCATCTACACACTTAGTTATCTCCTCAAAGAATTTAATCAAATTTGTTAGGCAAGACTTACCCTTCACGAATCCGTGTTGACTATCCCTGATTAAGTTGCCCCTTTCCAAATGGTCATAAATCCTATCCCTCAGGACTTTTCCATTATCTTACCAACCACCGAAGTAAGACTAACCGGCCTATAATTACCAGGGTCATTTCTATTTCCTTTCTTGAAGAGAGGAACAACATTCGCCACTCTCCAGTCCTCTGGCACCATCCCCGTGGACAGTGAGGACCCAAAGATCAAAGCCAGAGGCTCTGCAATCTCCTCCCTTGCCTCCCAAAGAATCCTAGGATATATCCCATCTGGCCCAGGGGACTTATCGACACTCAGGTTCTTCAAAATTGCTAAAACATCTTCCCTCAGAACAACTACCACCTCCAGCCTATCCACCTTTATCACACTCTCATCCTCAAGAACATGGCCCCTCTCCACGGTGAACACTGACGAAAAGTATTCATTCATCACCTCTCCTATCTCGTGAAGAGAATCGGAGTTGTGCAATGGTTCAGAATTTGATGAGCACAGAGATCACGGAGGATTGTAGGGCTGGAGGATGTTGCAGAGATAGAGAGGACTAGCGTTGAGTCACCGAGGGAAGCTGAATTTTCTCAACTGATATGAAAAAATGTTAAGTGCCAAATAAAAGGGGAAAAGTCAGATTTCAGGAATATGCTTCGTGCAAAATGAAGCATTATTTGTTCTTAGTAACAGCAATGTTCTGGAAAGCGCACAACGTGCTTTTAGAAACTCAAACTGCTCAGATTGTAAAACAATGCGGGTGAATTTGGAATCGGCCAGTCACATGACAGGTGCTGATACCGAATGGTCGGCTCGTGTTGCACGCGTCCGTATTTCTTTATCATTGATTGCAATTAGACTTCCGTTCATTTCAACTATCATTCATCGAATCAGCAGCACAGGCTTATCAGTCAATCCTTCATCTTCTATATGAACCATTTGCTTTGAATACCTGAACAGTCCTGTCTTATGAGTAACTATTTTATTTGAAGTGTTTACGAAATGTCATCATTGTCCCGAATTCTGTCACCTGCCAATCAACAAATTCTTAAACTGTCAACGTTTTACCTTCTGCTCGTTAATCTCTATGTTTCTTTGATTTGATTTATATAATCAACCCCTTACATTCAATTTTTAAATCTACTTTTCATTTCCTTTTCTATGCACATCCAAATAATTCTTGTATGTGCTCCACCCGTTTTATTATCGTGTAATTCCTATATATCGTATCGCAATCATTTCCTACTTGGTACCTTCGTATTGCTTCCCGACGGAATTAACTGATCCATTCCGTCCCAATATATCTGGGCTAGTGTGTTCTTGATTTGTTGAAATTGGTTATCCTGTACATATATATTGCTTTGATTTACTGTTCTTCTGAATTCTAATGATATCATTGCTTCTTAGATATCAGTTATCCGTTTGCAGAAATTGATACAATACTCATTCCTTCCCTGTTGTTCTGGAAACGTACCCATCTATCTCACGTCCTGGATACGTGGCAGATAGCACACTCCCTCTTCCACCCGTACATCACTTCTAAACTTTAGATATTTAAAGTAATCCATATCTTTGATACCCTCGCTAAAATGTCTCCATTTTTTCAATATATCGCTTCATCAATCCGTGACCCACCACTTGTGCATGATAATGAACTCCTCATAGTTAATGCCCAGTTTTTGCGATCGCAGGAATCCTGGGTGCGGAGGTCTGCAATCTGGAAAAATCTACGCCCTTACCTTCGGGATCCCGGGCCGCACAGTATTCCGATCCTGGGCCTCTCCAATCTCCACTTGCGCATGGCCCTATTATCCCAGAGGATCAGGCAGATTACAGGGTGCCTGGGATCATGTGGGCCATGGGGAGCCAATCAAAGTAGGAAAACTGCATTCATACACTTGACAGGAAAACCTTTCAAATATATGAATGGAGATCACCCCAAAAACATATTGGCGAAGAAATTCCTTTCGCAGGCCGCCCGCGGGCGGAGGACTGCGATCTGGAAAAATCTGTGCCTGGACCGGAGGGGTCCCGGGAGGCGCAGAGTTCCGTTGCTTGGTCTCTCCAAACTTCCGATGCGCAGGGCCCACGTATCGTAGAGGCGCTTGCGGTTCGCAGCGTCCCTGGGATCACGTAGGGAGCCAATCAGAGAAGTGAATCTCCCTTCATACACTTGACAGGAAGACCTGTCCAATATATGAATGGAATTCACCCCGAAAACATAGTAAAAGCTAGCCTTAGCCCTGCTTTTAGCAGGCATACAATTTCTAATGGTTTTCTGCAGGCGGGGGTTCTCCAGAAAGCGGAACTATCCGTCCGCAGAAGACCTTCTCCAGGCTTGGCGTCCAATCTGTCAAGAGCATTCTTGACAGATCGGAAATTACGGATTTGAGCGCATGCGCTTGGCATGCCTGAAACCGGCATTTCCGATGTCCCTGCGGTTGTGTACACAGCGCGTACACACCCGTAAGCATCGGAAAATACCGGCCCATTAACGCCAAGCTCCCAGACGTGCGCTTACATTAACCATGTCTTCATATCATAACTTCCTAGAGCATCATCAGACAATCGCAACCTTCAACTAATCAGCTTTATTCAGCATCCTTTATTAATATGTGTTATATAACTTCAGGAAATATTGGAAAATAGATCAGATAGACATCAAGGATGCGATTCGGAATTTTATTTTAAATAGGACATGATGGCTGTCGTGACAGTAGATGCCGGTAATGTTGATGTCCCTGAGCATTGGGCAGAAGAATGAATGTGAAGGCTTAAAGTTGCGTAACCCATGGACTGGATGAATTTTGCGAGTGCTTGGTGAGACGTAGAAAAATGCAGATTTTTTGAGGTGGTTAATTATAAGTAATAACTGTGGCAGGGAAGTTGGTAGATAGGCAGGTAGAATCCGCCATGCAGTGAAGTTGGAAGGAGAAAAGAAATGGAAGCAACGACTTGAATATGTTCAGTAGAAAGTTCTAGAAATTGGTGCCACGGGCAGTGACTCACACGAATCGTCTCGTTTAATTAAAATGCTCGTTTGCTTTGCTAAAGAACGGACAGAATTTCTCGGCCGTGAGCGACAGCTTATTTTAAATATGTCAGTTAATTTCTTTTCCTGAGATTAGATATATGTGGCTATTAGATGTTCTATCTAGCTCCAGGATATCCATTGGGTCTTTGCTGAGGACGCGTGATGGTTGTGCTGCTAGTGGTATCTTATTCAAATATTCATTACAATATTTGGCCCGTAATTTCCTTTAGGAGGCTGCCTGCGTGCGGTTGACTCCTATCGGGAATAAATCTACGCCCTTACCTGAGTGCTCCCGAGGAATAGCCATTTCCGATCCTGGGCCTGTCCACAGTAGAAATGCGCAGGGCCCACCTGATCCCAGGGACACCTGCGACGCTCGTGAGCCCCTGAGATATGTGGACAGGCGAGAGAATAGAAGGGAATCTCCCTTCCTACCCTTGACAGATAGAGCTGTCAAAGGTATGAATAAAGATCACCCCAAAAACAAATCAAAACAATAAATACATTTTTCAAAAGCATCGCGTTTTTAAAATGAGTAACATTTAAATTAATTTATATATTTTAAACAAAAATGTAATGTTTTGAAAAAATTTATTATAGATTTTTACGGATCTAAAATTAAACTTACCTTATTTAGAAGTTCTTAAAAATTATAAATGAGCGAAAAAATATGTATTTTTTTACTTTTTTAAACTCTGGTGCTCTGAAAAGCAAGCCTTACGCCTGCTTTTACCAGGAGTACGAATTTTAACTGTTTTCAAGACCGGATGTCCTGCAGCAAGCGGAAATCTCCACCCGCAGAGGCCCTTCTCTGGGGCAAGCGTCTGATCTGTCAAGATGATTCTTGACAGATCGGAAATGCCGGTTTTAGCGCATGCACTTCGCATGCCTGAAACCGGCATTACCGATGACCCTACGGGTGTGTACACAGCGCGTACTCACACGTAGGCATCGGAAAATACGAGCCATTGTGTCTTGGCGTGTTCATGCAATCCTGAAATTTGAATTAATTGCTCCTTGGATAGGATGCCATTTATGTCCGATTACAGAAACAACAGTAACCCGAATCCCTGCAGAAATACGGCCAAGGTAAATAGCTTAACTGCAAGACGTTTTCCAGTGAATTATCAGTTGATTAGAGAGTCTCTTTCTGCAGATGGTTTTTGCATGTCACTTATGCGGCACAAATGTTACTAGCTAATTATCCACCAAAACTGGCATGTTGACCAGATCTTGTTGCATACGGGCATGGACTGTTTAGTTACCTGAGGAATTGGGAATGGAATTGAACACTGCAATCATCAGTGTACAGCACAAATTCTGACCGTATGACAGAAAAAAATGAATTGATGATGCAGCTGACGATATTTGGGTCGAGGATTCTTCCACGATGAACTCATGGTTATAACATGAGATGCTGCTCTCTTATTATTTAACGCATTAAAAACCTCAAGTTCTGTTTCCTTTGAGACGATATTAGCTGTAATCTAAGAGCACGTAAAAGGGTGGGCCGTGAGAAGGCTGTTATCATTCACCCCATGGCTTTCAAGTCCTCGCACCACCACACCTACGACGCGAACATAAAGTCGACAGAGAATACAACCTTTAAACCATCAAAGCCATGCCGTTCCAGACCGACTTGAACAATCGCCCAACAACTCGTCTCATATTTAGGAGGCCATTTAGACAATACAAACATATATGTAGCATACCTTATGAATTGTTTCAGTAAACACGTTTGCATCTTAGAGCGATTGACTAACAGCTTCCACGAATTCTTCAATTGACGATTCTCGTCTCTGACGGTAGCAGCCGATAATTCTTCCAAGATGGATATCGTTGTAGATCGACAACATTAGTAACATTTTAGTCTCTGAATGTTCTGTAAAAGTGTAAATGAGAACAGGTTACAATACTATGTTTGCTTTGAGGTAATGAATAATTTGAACTAACTTTTAGAGCAGCAGCTTATCTTTAGAGCCTTTCAAACAGTGAGACGGCCAATGGCGCCTCACAGAGCAGGAATTTAGAGTTAAAGCTGCCTGTTCTTCGTAGAGTTAAGAGAAACTACCGAGATCTTGCAACATTTGGAGGTTGTTTAAAGTAAGTAGGAAGTAAAGAGTGGAAGCCCAAGGCAACGGATTACAGACAGTGGTGCTAACGACTTTGTTGGAGTCCGGAGCAGAGGAACCAATAATCTGGAGAAAACAGCAAAGGGAGAGGATGGACCAGAAATAAAAGAGGGTTTCTGAAGAAGACTGTAAAATTAAGACGCTCGAGACCGTAAAGGGAATTGTAGATGAGTAGGAGTCTTTCGCAAATTGTCTGGGATAGGAAGTGAATGTAGGTCACCGACGAATGGGATTATGGATAAGTGGAAATGAGGGTGAATTGATGAATTGAAGCAGTCGAGCTCTGGAGATTCTATCTGGCAGTGCCCAAAAGTAGTTTAAGGAATCGAGTCTAAAGCTCACAAAAGCGTATCTAAAACACGAGAAAATATTCATATGTTATCATATATCCAGAAAATTAAAATATGATGCTTGCGGACGGTGATCTGAGAATCCATTCGAAATTTATTGCTTGGAATCACCAGATGCTGCTGAGCAATTAGAAATAGTCGTGACTGTCGCTTGTTAGCCTAAAGAGCTAATAAATAATGCACAGATAGTTAAAGAAAGTAACAGTAAATACAAGCTCATTCCTTCTTTCTTGGGAAAACTAAACTGCGATACGGACCGGAGAAATTGAAATACTGTGAATCTAAATGTACTCAAAATAAATTTGATAGATATCAATACAACAATTACAAGAACACACCATTGGGATAATGTTATTGATATCAAATTGAAATAATAATTAAATCTCAAATACCACATCTGAAACATGACAATAGCTGGTAGGAATCATAACTGAATGTACCTGATTCTAAAATGCCTATCGATGGAAGTAGAAAGACCTGAGAGATACTAAATAAAGAACGGCCCGGTATTAGCGGTCAGCGCGAAGCAAAGGCATTTGCTGCGGCCACAAAGTAAGCTTGACACAAAGATCTCGCAATCAGGTTTTCCGAAGTGTAATTTAAATCAACGGAGCATCATTGGGAATCCCGAGTGCAAGCTTCTGTGAAGTCAACAGGCTGTCTAAGCATCCAACCAAAACGCAGAATTCTCACAGACAGCGATCAAGGAAGTCAATAAGCTGTTAAACTTCTGACATTCAAAAAAAATGAATGAGCGAACTAAACAAATATTGGGGCTCTAACATGGGGAAAATGCAAAGCAGAAATAAGGAGGAAAAATCCTTTAAATTAATTACATTTTCAGAATAATGTTAATTTTTATTTAAATGAATAAAGTTGTCTCTGCACAAAATTTAAATTAGATTTTCTGGCCATCACATTTGTTTAGAATTCATAACGCTGTTGCAATCCAGTTACACCCTTCCCTTTCAGTCAAACTTTTACTGGGGAATTCAAGAGCGCAATTACTGTGAAAGAGCCGAAGATTGCATCAGTTTTCCTGATTTTAGAGATTTCCCTGATTACCGGCTCTGGGTGGGCACAGCGCAGCCTCTGCAATTTTATTGGAGTCAAAGGATGGGAACATAGGACCGAGCGAACAACGGGCAGCAGATGCAATACCGGCCGTTTTTCGGCGAGGACAAAACACAGGCCGTATCGCATCCATCGCCTATTATATGTTGCGCGCGAATAAACTTGAATTGAGCTGAATATCGGGCGTATGTGTAACTATCGGCTAATGTGATTCCGGCCATTGTGTGTCCCCGACAATTAGAATTTCATCCTCCTGGACATTAACTTAAAATAAGTTCCTCGACATAAATAATGAACTCTCTTACTCTGAAAGTAAACGAGATCTTTTGCAATTAGATTTTGACATCGCCTACCTTCTAGATCATATTTTCTCCCTGTATCTCTGTTCTGTATCTCTGACAATGTCGCTTTCAGTTTGGGTTTTGTATTCTGCAGTTGAAGAAATATGTTCCACATTGTTCTTTCTCCCCGAGCCCCCTTTTCCAGCACGGTATCGAAAATGCTTTGGGAAGCATCGTTTCTGCGCTGACTTTCAGCAAGTGCACTGATTTCCTAAAAACATATTACAATCATATTGAACACAGTATTTTACAAAATCAGCTAAGAAACGTCGGTTTTGTTTCTCCCTCTCTTTATGGGAGGAATGAATAGAAAAGCTCGCAATCAGGTGACCAAAATCTGTGTGAACGAGATAAGTAATAAGGAGCGTCACTAAAGAGCAGAGAATGGCAGACGGCCGGAGAGGATTACAGAGTTTATTCCAGAGTTTATGCCGAGGCAGCACAACGCACGGCTACCAATGGTGGCGTGAAGAGAATCCGGGTTGCGCAATGGTTCAGAATTTGATGAGCACAGAGATCACGGAGGATTGTACGGCTGGAGGATGTTGCAGAGATAGAGAGGACCAGCGTTGAGTCAACGAGGGAAGCTGAATTTTCTCAACTGATATGAAAAAATGTAAAGTGCCAAATAAAAGGGGAAAAGTCAGATTTCAGGAATATGGTTCGTGCAAAATGAATCATTATTTGTTGTTAGTAACAGCAATGCTCTGGAAAGCTCACAACGTGCTTTTAGAAACTCAAACTGCACAGATTGTAAAACAATGCGGGTGAAATTGGAATCGGCCAGTCGCATGACAGGTGCTGACAGCGAATGGGAAGCTCGTGTTACACGCGTCCGTATTTCTTTCCCATTGATTGCAATTCGAATTCCGTTCATTTCAAGTATCATTCATCGAAACAGCAGCACAAGCTTATCAGTCAATCCTTCATCTTCTATATGAACCATTTGCTTTGAATACCTGAATAGTCCTGTCTTATGAGTCATTATTTTATTTGAAGTGTTTATCAAACGTGATCGTTGTCCCGAATTCTGCCTCATGCCAATCACCAAATTCTTAAACTGTCAACGTTTTACCTTCTGCTCGTTAACCACTATGTTTCTTTGATTTGATTTATATAATCAACCCCCTACATTCAATTTGTAAATCTCCATTTCATTTCCTTTTCTATGCACATCCAAGTAATTGGCTGCTCGAGGAACTCCGGCTCCGTGTTGATGAGCTGGAGTCCGAGCTTCAAACACTGCGACACATCAGGGAGGGGGAGAGTTGCCTGGACTCCGTGTTTCAGGAGGTAGTCACACCAATTAGAGTAACTAATTCAGAAGTAGCCCGTGGTCAGGGACAGGAAGGTGTGACTACGAGTGAGGCAGGTACAGGGATCCAGGAGGTAGTGTTGGAGGAGACGCAGCCCTTGCTCTTGTCCGACAGGTTCGAGGCTCTTACTCCCTGTGTGGATAGGAGCGGTGACTGCAGGGAGGATGAGCAACCTGGCCACAGCACCGTGGTAAGGGGGGCCATTCAAGTGGGGGAGTAAAAAGAAATGTTGTTGTGGTAGGGGATAGTATCATTAGGGGGATAGATAGGGTTCTTTGCAGCCAAGAGCGAGAGTCCCGAAGGCTGTGTTGCCTGCCCGGTGCCAGGGTTAAGGACATCTCCTCTGGACTGGAGAGAAACTTGGAGTGGGAGGGGGAGGATCCAGTTGTCGTTGTCCATGTTGGTACCAATGACATAGATAGGACAAGGAAAGAGTTTCTGCTGAGGGAGTTTGAGCAGCTAGGGGCCAAATTAAAAAGCAGAACCTCGAGGGTAATAATATCTGGATTACTACCTGAGCCACGAGCAAATTTGGCTAGGGTAACTAAAATCAGGGAGTTGAATGCGTGGCTCAAAGACTGGTGTGGGAAAAATGGGTTTTGCTTCTTGGGACACTGGCACCAGTCCTGGGGCAGGAGAGAGCTGTTCCGTTGGGACGGACTTCACTTGGCCAGTGCTGGGACTAGTGTCCTGGCGAATCGAATAACTAGCGCTTTGGAGAGGGCTTTAAACTAATTAGTGTGGGGGAGGTTTCAAGAGAGCAAAAAATAAAAATGACAACAGAGAGGGTCATAGACATAGGTAGCAGTAGGGGAATCACAAATCAGAGCGTTGCAGGAAGGGACAGATTGTGTGGAGTAAAAGGTAAAGTGGTAAAAAGTGAAAAAGCAGGAACTAAGTGCCACAAAGCATATTTGAAAGTTCTCTATCTGAATGCACGTAGCATTCGTAACAAAATAGACGAGTTAATAGCACAAATAACTATATATGGTTATGATATTGTGGCCATTACAGAAACATGGCTGCAGGATGACAATGCCTGGGAATTAAACATACCAGGTTATTTAACGATCAGGAAGGACAGGCAGGAAGGAAGGGGAGGTGGGTTGGCTATGTTAATAAAGGAAGGAATCACTGTAATACAGAGTAATGATATTGGGTCAAAAAATCATGATCATGAAACAGTTTGGGTGGAGATAAGGAATAATAAGGGGAAAAAAACACTAGTGGGCGTAGTCTATAGGCCTCCGAACAGTTGCAACTCTGTTGGACGGAGTATCAATCAGGAAATGGTTGAGGCATGTAATAAGGGAATATCTATAATTATGGGGGATTTTAACTATCATATTAATTGGACAAATCAAATGGGGCAGGGCTGCCTTGAGGATGAGTTCATTGAGTGTATTAGGGATGGGTTTCTTGAGCAGTATGTAACTGAACCGACCAGGGGGCAAGCAACCTTAGATCTGGTCCTGTGTAACGAGACAGGATTAATTAAAAATGTCCTAGTAAAGGATCCCCTTGGAATGAGTGACCATAACATGGTTGAATTCCATATTCAATTAGAGGGCGAGAAGGTTGGATCTCAAACAAGCGTGCTAAGCTTGAATAAAGGAGACTATGAAGGTATGCGAGCGGAATTGAGTAGAGTGGATTGGGAAAATAGATTAAAGGCTATGACGACACATGATCAGTGGTGTACATTCAAGGAGTTATTTTACAACTTCCAAAAAATATATATTCCACTGAAAAGAAAAGGGTGTAAAAGAAAGGACAGTCATCCGTGGCTAAGTAAAGAAATTAAGGATTGTATGCGACTAAAAACAAGGGCATATAAGGTAGCGAAATCTAGTGGGAGGACAGAGGATTGGGAAATCTTTAAAAGGAAGCAAAAAATAACAAAAACATTGATTAAGAAAGGGAAGATAGATTATGAATGTAAATTAGCAAAAAATATAAAAACAGATAGTAAGAGTTTTTATAGTTATATAAAAAGAAAAAGGGTGGCTAAAGTAAATGTTGGTCCCTTAGAGGATGAGACCGGGAAATTAATGGTGGGAAATATGGAGATGGCAAAAACACTGAATGAATATTTTGTATCAGTCTTTACAGTAGAGGACACTAAGAATATCCCAACACTGGACAAACAGGGGTCTATAGGGGGAGAGGAGCTAAACACGATCAAAATCACTAAGGAAGTTGTACTCGGTAAAATAATGGGACTCAAGGCGGATAAATCACCTGGACCTGATGGCTTACATCCTAGAGTCTTGAAGGAAGTGGCGGTAGGGATTGTAGATGCATTGGTAATAATTTTTCAAAACTCCCTGGATTCCGCTAAGGTCCCGGCAGACTGGAAAACTGCTAATGTAACACCCTTATTTTAAAAGGGCAGCAGACAGAAGGCTGGTAACTATAGACCGGTTAGCCTAACATCTGTGGTAGGTAACATTTTGGAGTCCATTATTAAGGAAACAGTAACAGGACATTTGGATAATCATAATTTAATAGGACAAAGTCAGCATGGTTTTACGAAGGGGAAGTCATGTTTGACAAATTTGCTGGAGTTCTTTGAGGAAGTAACATATAGAGTGGATAAAGGGGAACCAGTGGACGTAGTGTATTTAGACTTCCAAAAGCCATTTGACAAGGTGCCACACAAAAGATTATTGCTTAAGGTAAAAAATCACGGGATTGGGGGTAATATTCTGGCATGGATAGAGGATTGGCTATCTAACAGAAAGCAAAGAGTTGGGATAAATGGTTCATTCTCAGACTGGCAATCAGTAACTAGTGGTGTTCCACAGGGGTCAGTGCTGGGTCCCCAACTCTTTACAATCTATATTAACGATTTGGAGGAAGGGACCAAGTGTAACATATCAAAATTTGCAGATGATATAAAGATGGGAGGGAAAGTAGTGAGTGAGGAGGACATAAAAAACCTGCAAGGGGACATAGACAGGCTAAGTAAGTGGGCAGAGATTTGGCAGATGGAATACAACACTGGAAAGTGTGAGGTGATGCACTTTGGCAGGAAAAATCCTAGAGCAATTTATTATCTTAATGGCAAGAAACTGGAGAGTACTGAAGTGCAAAGGGATCTGGGGGTCCTGGTGCACGAAACTCAAAAGATTAGTATGCAGGTGCAGCAAGTGATTAAGAAGGCAAATGGAATGTTGGCTTTCATTGCTAGGGGGATAGAATATCAAAATAGGGAGGTATTGCTTCAGTTGTAAAAGGTATTGGTGAGACCGCACCTGGAATGCTGCATACAGTTTTGGTGTCCTTACTTAAGGAAAGACATCCTTGCTCTCGAGGCAGTGCAAAAAAGGTTCACTCGGTTAATGCCGGGGATGAGGGGGTGGTCATATGAGGAGAGGTTGGGTAGATTGGGACTCTACTCATTGGAGTTCAGAAGAATGAGAGGCGATCTTATTGAAACATATAAGATTGTGAAGGGGTTGGATCGGGTGGATGCGGGGAGGATGTTCCCGATGACGGGTGAGACTAGAACTAGGGGACATAGTCTTAGAATAAGGGGCTGCTTTTTTCAAAACTGAGATGAGGAGGAACTACTTCACTCAGAGGGTGGTAGGTCCATGGAATATGCTGCCACAAAAAGCTGTAGAAGCTACATCTTTAAATAAATTTAAAACATAAATAGACAGTTTACTAGAAGTAAAGGGCATTAAGGGTTACGGGGTGCGGGCAGGAATTTGGACATGAGTATAGGTTCGGTTCGGTCATGGCCCTGTGGGTAGTGGAGCGGGCCCAGGGACCGTGTAGCCTGATTCTGCTCCTATTTCGTGTGTGCAATTCTGTTAGATGCAGGAGATGGTACTGTGATAGATAGTAGATTGGCGGTTAGGATCAGATCAGCCATGATCTTATTGAATGGCGGAGCAGGCTCGAGGGGCCGATTGGCCTACTCCTGCTCCTATTTCTTATCTTCTTATGCTCCACCCGTTTTATTATCGTGTAATTCCTATAAATCGTATAGCAATCATTTCCTACTTGGTACCTTCGTATTGCTTCCCGACGGAATTATCTGATCCATTCCGTCCCAATATATCTGTGCTCGTGTGTTCTTGATTTGTTGAAATTGGTTATCCTGTACATATATATTGCTTTGATTTACTGTTCTTCTGAATTCTAATGATATCACTGCATCTTAGATATCCGTTATCCGTTTGCAGTAATTGATCCAATACTCATTCCTTCCCTGTTGTTCTGGAACCGTACCCATCTATCACACGTCCTGGATACGTGGCAGATAGCACACTCCCTCTTGCACCCGTACATCACTTCTATACTTTAGATATTTTAAGTCCCCCATATCTCTGATACCCTCGCTAAAATGTCTCCATTTTTTCAACATATCGCTTCCTCAATTCGTGACCCACCAGTTGTGAATGAAAATTAACTCCTCTTAGTTAATGGCCAGGTTTTTCGATCGCAGGAATCCCGGGACCGCAGGTCTGCAATCTAGAAGAATCTACGCCCTTACCTTCGGGATCCCGGGACGCACACGATTCCGATCCTGGGCCTCTCCAATCTCCACTTGCGCAAGGCCCTATTATCCCAGAGGCACAGGCAGATTACAGGGTGCCTGGGATCATGTGGGCCATGGGGAGCCAATCAAAGTAGGGAAACTGCATTCATACACTTGACAGGAAGACCTTTCAGATATATGAATGGAGATCACCCCAAAAACATAGTGGCCCAGAAATACCTTTCGCAGGCCGCCCGCGGGCGGAGGACGACGATCTGGAAAGATCTGTGCCTGGACCGGAGGGGTCCCGGGAGGCGCAGAGTTCCGTTGCTTGGTCTCTCCAAACTTCCGGTCCGCAGGACCCACGTATCCCAGAGGCGCAGGCGGTACGCAGGCGGTTCGCAGCGTCCCTGGAATCACGTAGGGAGCCAATCAGAGAAGGGAATCTCCCTTCACACATTTGACAGGAAGACCTGACAAATATATGAATGGAATTCACCCCCAAAACATAGTAAAAGCAAGCCTTAGCCCTGCTTTTACCAGGCATACGATTTCTAATGGTTTTCTGCAGGCGGGGGTTCGACAGAAAGCGGAATTATCAGTCCGCAGAGGACATTCTCCAAGCTCGGCGTCCAATCTGGCAAGAGCATTCTTGACAAATCGGAAATTACGTATTTCAGCGCATGCGCTTGGCATGCCTGAAACCGGCATTTCCGCTGTCCCGACGGTTGTGCATACAGCGTGTACACACCCGTAAGGATCGGAATATGCGGCCCATTAACGCCAAGCTCCCAGCCGTGCGCTTACATTAACTATTTCTTCATATAATAACTGCCTAGAGCATCATCAGACAATCGCTACCTTCATTTAATCAGCTTTATTCACCATGCTTTATTAATATATGTGTTATATAACTTCAGGAAATATTCGAAAAGAGATCAGATAGACATCATGGATGAGACTCGGAATTTTATTTTAAATAGGACATGATGGCTGTCATGACTGGAGATGCCGGTAATGTTATGTCTCTGAGTGATGGGCAGAAGAATGAACGTGAAGGCTTAAAGTTGCGTAACCCATGGACTGGATGAATTTTGCGAGTGCTTGGTGAGACGTAGAATAATGCAGATATTTTGAGGTTGTTAATTATAAATAATAACTGTGGCAGGGAAGTTGGTAGATAGACAGGTAGAATCAGCCATGCAGTGAAGTTGGAAGGAGAAACCAAATGGAAGCAACGACTTGGATATGTTCAGTAGAAAGTTCTAGAAATTTGTGCCACCGGCAGTGACTCAAATGAATCGTCTCGTTTAATTAAAATGCACGTCACCTTTGCTAAAGAACGGACAGAATTTCTCGGCCGTGAGCGACAGCTTATTTTAAATATGTCAGTTAATTTATTTTCCTGAGATTAGATATATGTGGCTATTAGATGTTCTATCTAGCTCCAGGATATCCATTGGGTCTCTGCTGAGGACGCGTGATGCTTGTGCTGCTAGTGGTATCTTATTCAAATATTCATTAAAATATTTGGCCCGTAATTTCCGTTAGGAGTCTTCCTGCGTGCGCATGCCTCCGATCGGGAATAAATCTACGCCCTTACCTGAGGGCTCCCGAGGAGGAGCCATTTCCGATCCTGGCCTGTCCAGAGGAGAAATGCGCAGGGCCCACCTGATCCCAGGGACGCTTGCGAAGCTCGTGAGCCCCGGAGATAGGTGGACAGGCGAGAGAATAGAAGGGAATCTCCCTTCATACATTTGACAGATAGACCTGTCAAAGGTATGAATGTAGATCACCCGAAAAAGAAATCAAAACAATAAATACATTTTTACAAAGCATCGCGTTTATAGAAATGAGTAACATTTATACTAATTTAAATAATTTAAACAAAATTTAGTGTTTCGAAAAAAATAATTAAAGATTTTTACGGAGCTAAAATTAAACTTACCTTGTTTAGAAGAACTTTAAAATTATAAATGAGCGAAAAAATATGTATTTTTTTTACTTTTTTAAACTCTTGTGTGTGGGAAAAGCACGCCTTACGCCTGCTTTTACCAGGAGTACGATTTTTAAGTATTTTCAAGAGCGAATGTCCTGCAGCAAGCGGAAATCTCCACTCGCAGAGGCCCTTCTCTGGGGCAAGCGTCCGATCTGTCAAGATGATTCTTGACAGATCGGAAATGCCGGTTTTAGCGCATGCGCTTCGCATGCCTGAAACCGGCATTACCGATGTCCCTCCCGGTGTGTACACAGCGCGTACTCACACGTAGGCATCGGAAAATACGAGCCATTGTGTCTTGGCGTGTTCCTTGCAATCCTGAAATTCGGATTAATTGCTCCTTGGATAGGATGCAATTTATGTCCGATTACAGAAACAACAGTAACCCGGATCCCTGCAGAAATAGCTTAACTGCAAGACGTTTTCCACTGAATTATCAGTTGATTGGAGACTCTCTTTTTGCAGAAGGTTTTTGCATGTCACTTATGCGGCACAAATGTTATTTGCTGATTATCCACCAAAACTGGCATATTGACCAGATCTTGTTGCATACGGACATGGACTGTTTAGTCACCTGAGGAATTGGGAATGGAATTGAACACTGCAATCATCAGTGTACAGCCCAAATTCTGACCGTATGACAGAAAAAAATGAATTGATGATGCAGCTGACGATATTTGGTTCGAGGATTCTTCCACGATGAACTCATGGTTATAACATGAGATGCTGTTCTCTTATTATTTAACGCATTAAAAACGACAAGTTATGTTTCCTTTGAGACGATATTAGCTGTAATCTAAGAGCAGGTAAAAGGGTGGGCCGTGAGAAGGCTGTTATCAATCACCCCATGGCTTTCAAGTCCTCGCACCACCACACCTGCGCACGCGAACATAAAGTCGCCAGAGAACACAACCTTTACAGCAGCAAAGCCATGCCGTTCCAGACCGACTTGAACAATCTCCCACCAAACCGTCTCAAATTTATGAGGCCATTTAGACAATTCCAACATATATGTAGCATACCTTATGAATTGTTTCAGTAAACACGTTTGCATCTAAGAGCGATTGACTAACAGCTTCCACGAATTCTTCAATTGACGATTCTAGTGTCTGACGGTAGCAGCCGATAATTCTTCCAAGCTGGATATCCGTGTAGCTCGCCAACATTAGTAACATTTTAGTATCTGAATTTTGTGTAAAAGTGTAAATTTGAACAGGTTAAAATACTATGTTTGCTTTGAAGCAATGAATAATTTGAACTAACTTTTAGAGCAGCAGCTTTTCTTTAGAGCCTTTCAAACACTGAGACGGCCAATGGCGCCTCACAGAGCAGGAATTTAGAGTTAAACTGCCTCCTTTTCGTAGAGTTAATAGAAACGACCTAGTACTTGCAACACGTGGAGGTTGTTTAAAGTAAGTAGGAAGTAAAGAGTGGAAGCCCAAGGCAACGGATTCCAATCAGTGGTGCTGACGACTTTGTTGGAGTCCGGAGCAGAGGAACCAATAATGTGGGGACCACAGCAAAGGGAGAGGATGGACCAGAAATAAAAGAGGGTTTCTGAAGAAAACTGTAAAATTAAGACGTTCGAGACCGTAAAGGGAATTGTAGATGAGCAGGAGTCTTTCATAAATTGTCTGGGATAGCAAGTGAATGTCGGTCACCGACGAATGGGATTACGGATAAGTGGAAATGAGGGTGAATTGATGAATTGAAGCAGTCGAGCTCTGGAGATTCTATCTGGAAGTGCCCTTAAGTCGTTCAAGGAATCGAGTCTAAACGTCACAAAAGCGTATCTAAAACACGAGCAAATATTCATATGTTATCTTATATCCAGAAAATTATAATATGATGGTTGCGGACGGTGATCTGAGAATCCATTCGAAATTTATTGCTTGGATTCACCAGATGCTGCTGAGCAATTAGAAATAGTCGTGACTGTCGCTTGTTAGCCTAAAGAGCTAATAAATAATGCACAGATAGTTAAAGAAAGTAACAGTAAATGCAAGCTCATTCCTTCTTTCTTGGGAAAACTAAACTGCGATACGGACCGGAGAAATTGAAATACTGTGAATGTGAATGCACTCAAAATAAATTTGATAGATATCAATACAACAATTACAAGAACACAACATTGGGAAAAAGTTATTGATATCAAATTGAAATAATAACTAATTCTCAAATACCAGATCTGAAACGTGACAATAGCTGGTAGGAATCATAATTGAATGTAACTGATTCTAAAATGCCTATCGATGGAAGTAGAAAGGCCTGAGAGATACTAAATAAAGAACGGCCCGGAATCAGCGGTCAGCGCAAAGCAAAGGCATTTGCTGCGGACACAAAGTAAGCTTGACACAAAGATCTCGCAATCAGGTTTTCCGAAGTGTAATTCAAATCAACGGGGCATCATTGGGAATCCCGAGTGCAAGCTGCTGTGAAGTCAACAGGCTGTCTAAGCATCCAACCAAAACGCAGAATTCTCACAGACAGCGAACAAGGAAGTGAATAAGCTGTTAAACTTCTAACATTTAAAAAAATGACTGAGCGAACGAAACGAATATTGGGGCTCTAACATGGGGAAAATGCAAAGCAGAAATAAGGAGGAAAGGTCTTTTAAAATAATTACATTTTCAGAATAATGTTAATTTTTATTTAAATGAATAAAGTTGTCTCTGCACAAAATAAAAAAATAGATGTTCTGGCCATCACATTTGTTTAGAATTCAATAAGCTGTTGCAATCCAGTTACGCCCTTCCCTTTCAGTCAAACTTTTAGTGGGGAATTCAAGAGCGCAATTACTGTGAAAGAGCCGAAGATTACATCAGTTTCCCTGATTTGAGAGATTTCCCTGATTACCGGCTCTGGGTGATCACCGCGCAGCCTCTGCAATTTTATTGGAGTCAAAGGATGGGAACATAGGACCGAAGGAACAACGGGCAGCAGATGCAATACCGGCCGTTTTTCGGCGAGGACAAAACAAAGGCCGTATCGCATCCATCGCCTATTATATGTTGCGCGCGAATAAACTTGAATTGAGCTGAATATCGGGCGTGTATGTAACTGTCGGCAAATGTCTACCGGCCATTGTGTGTCCCCGACAATTAGAATTTCATCCTCCTGGACATCAACTTAAAATAAGTTCCAAGACATAAATAATGAACTCTCTTAATCTGAAAGTAAATGAGATATTTTGCAATTAGATTTTGACATCGCCTACATTCTAGATCATGTTTTGTCCCTGTACCTGTCTTCTGAATCTCTGACAATGTCGCTTTCAGTTTGGGTTTTGTATTCTGCAGTTGAAGAAATATGTTCCACATTGTTCTTTCTCCCCGAGCTCCCTTTTCCAGCGCGGTATCGAAAATGCGTTGGGACGCATCGTTTCTGCGCTGACTTTCAGCAAGTGTACTGATTACCTAAAAAAATATTGCAATCATATTGAACAAAGTATTTTACAAAATCAGCTAAGAAACGTCGGTTTTCTTTCTCCCTCTCTTTATGGGAGGAATGAATAGAAAAGCTCACAATCAGGTGACCAAAATCTATGTCAACGAGATAAGTTATAAGGAGCGTCTCGAAAGAGCAGAGAATTGCAGACGGCCAGAGAGCATTTGAGAGTTAATTCCAGAGTTTACGACCGAGGCATCACAATGCACGGCTACCAATGGTGGCGTGAAGAGAATCGGAGTTGTGCAATGGTTCAGAATTTGATGAGCACAGAGATCACGGAGGATTGTAGGGCTGGAGGATGTTGCAGAGATAGAGAGGACTAGCGTTGAGTCACCGAGGGAATCTGAATTTTCTCAACTGATATGAAAACAGGTTAAGTGCCAAATAAAAGGGGAAAAGCCAGATTTCAGGAATATGCTTCGTGCAAAATGAAGCATTATTTGTTGTTCGTAACAGCAATGTTCTGGAAAGCTCACAACGTGCTTTTAGAAACTCAAAACTGCTCAGATTGTAAAACAATGCGGGTGAAATTGGAATCGGTCAGTCACATGACAGGTGCTGATAGCGAATGGTCGGCTCGTGTTACACGCGTCCGTATTTCTCTACCACTCGTTGCAATTCGACTTCCGTTCATTTCAAGTATCACTCATCGAATCAGCAGCACAAGCTTATCAGTCAATCGTTCATCTTCTATATGAAACATTTGCTTTGAATACCTGAATAGTCCTGTCTCATGAGCAACTATTTTATTTGAAGTGTTTATGAAATGTGATCATTGTCCCGAATTCTGTCAACTGCCAATCACCAAATTCTTAATCTGTCAACGTTTTACCTTCTGCTCGTTAACCTCGATGTTTCTTTGATTTGATTTATATAATCAACCCCCTACATTCAATTTTTAAATCTACATTTCATTTCCTTTTCTATGCACATCCAAGTAATTCTTGTATGTGCTCCACCCGTTTTATTATCGTGTAATTCCTATATATCGTATCGCAAACATTTCCTACTTGGTACCTTCGTATTGCTTCCCGACGGAATTAACTGATCCATTCCCTCCCAATTTATCTGGGCTAGTGTGTTCTTGATTCGTTGAAATTGGTTATCCTGTACATATATTTTACTTTGATTTACTGTTCTTCTGAATTCTAATGATATCTTTGCTTCTTAGATATCCGTTATCCGTTTGCAGAAATGGATCCAGTACTCATTCCTTCCCTGTTGTTCTGGAAACATACCCATTTATCTCACGTCCTGGATACGTGGCAGATAGCACACTCCCTCTTCCACCCGTACATCACTTCTATACTTTAGATATTTAAAGTCATCCTTTTCTCTGATACCCTCGCTAAAATGTCTCCATTTTTTCAATATATCGCTTCCTCAATCCGTGACCCACCACTTGTGCATGATAATGAACCCCTCATAGTTAATGCCCAGTTTTTTCGATCGCAGGAATCCTGGGTGTGCAGGTCTGCAATCTGGAAAAATCTACGCCCTTACCTTCGGGATCCCGGGACGCACACGATTCCGATCCTGCGCCTCTCCAATCTCCATTTGCGCAGGGCCCTATTATCACAGAGGATCAGGCAGATTACAGGGTTCCTTGGATCATGTGGGCCATGCGGAGCCAATCAAAGTAGGAAATCTGCATTCATATACTTGACAGGAAGACCTGTCAAATATATGAATGGAGATCACCCCAAAAAAATAGTGGCCCAGAAATTCCTTTCGCAGGCCGCCCGCGGGCGGAGGACTGCGGTCTGGAAAAAATCTGCGCCTGGACCGGAGGGCTCCCGGGAGGCGCAGAGTTCCGTTGTTTGATCTCTCTAAACTTCCGGTGCGCAGGGCCCACGTATCCCAGAGGCGCAGGCGGTTCTCAGCGTCCCTGGGATCACGTAGGGAGCCAATCAGAGAATGGAATCTCCCTTCATACATTTGACAGGAAGACCTGTCAAATATATGATTGAAATTCACCCCCAAAACATAGTACAAGCAATCCTTAGCCCTGCTTTTAGCAGGCATACAATTTCTAAGGGTTTTCTGCAGGCGGAGGATCTCCAGTAAGCGGAAATATCCGTTCGCAGAGGACCTTCTCCAGGCTCGGCGTCCAATCTGTCAAGAGCATTCTTGACAGATCGGAAATTACGGATTTCAGCGCATGCGCTTGGCGTGCCTGAAACCGGCATTTCCGATGTTCCTACGGTTGTGCACACAGCGCGTACACACACGTAAGGAACGGAATATCCGGCCCATTAACGCCAAGCTCCCAGCCGTCCGCTAACATTAACACGTAGTTGTTAATGTCTTCATATCATAACTTGCTAGAGCATCATCAGACAATCGCTACCTTCAATTAATCAGCTTTATTCACCATACTTTATTAATATATGTGTTACATAACTTCAGGAAATATTCGAAAAGAGATCAGATAGACATCATGAATGAGACTCGGAATTGTATTTTTAATAGGACATGATGGCTGTCATGACAGGAGATGCCGATAATGTTGATGTCCCTGAGGATTGGGCAGCAGAATGAACGTGAAGGTTTAAAGTTGCGTAACCCCTGGACTGGATGAATTTTTCGAGTGCTTGGTGAGACGTAGAATAATGCAGATTTTTTGAGGTTGTTAATTATAAGTAATAACTGTGGCAAGGAACTTGGTAGATAGGCAGGTAGAATCAGCCATGCAGTGAAGCTGGAATGAGAAAAGAAAAGGAAGCAACGACTTGGATATGTTCAGTAGAAAGTTCTAGAAATTGGTGCCACCGGCAGTGACTCACACGAATCGTCTCGTTTAATTAAAATGCACGTCTGCTTTGCTAAAGAACGGACAGAATTTCTCGGCCGTGAGCGACAGCTTATTTTAAATATGTCAGTTAATTTATTTTCCTGAGATTGGATATATGTGGCTATTAGTTGTTCTATCTAGCTCCAGGATATCCATTGGGACTTTGCTGAGGACGCGTGATGCTTGTGCTGCTAGTGGTATCTTATTCAAATATTCATTACAATATTTAGCACGTAATTTCAGTTAGGAGGATTCCTGCGTGCGGATGCCTCCTATCGGGAAGAAATCTACGCCCTAACCTGAGGGCTCCCGAGGAGGAGACATTTCCGATCCTGGGCCTGTCCACAGTAGAAATGCGCAGGGCCCACCTGATCCCAGGGACGCTTGCGAAGCTCGTGAGCCCCTGAGATATGTGGACAGGCGGGGGAATAGAAGGGAATCTCACTTCATACCTTTGACAGATAGACCTGTCAAAGGTATGAATGGAGATCACCCCAAAAACAAATCAAAACAATAAATACATTTTTAAAAAGCATCGCCCTTTTAAAATTAGAAACATTTAGATTAATTTAAATAATTTAAACAAAAATGTAATGTTTTGAAAAAAAATTAAAGAAATTTACGGAGCTAAAATTAAACTTACCTTATTTAGAAGTACCTTTTAATTATAAATGAGTGAAAAAATATATATATTTTTACTTTTTTAAACTCCTGTGCTGGGAAAAGCAGGCCTTACGCCTGCTTTTACCAGGAGTACGATTTTTAAGTGTTTTCAAGAGCGGATGTCGTGCAGCAAGCGGAAATCTCCACCCGCAGAGTCCCTTCTCTGGGGCAAGCGTCCGATCTGTCAAGATGATTTTTGACAGAGCGGAAATGCCGGTTTTCAGCGCATGCGCTTCGCATGCCTGAAACCGGCATTACCGATGACCCTACGGGTGTGTACACAGCGCGTACTCACACGTAGGCATCGGAAAATACGAGCCATTGTGTCTTGGCGTGTTCCTTGCAATCCTGAAATTTGAATTAATTGCTCCTTGGATAGCATTGCATTTATGTCCGATTACAGAAACAACAGTAACCCGAATCCCTGCAGATATACGGCCAAGGTAAATAGCTTAACTGCAAGACGTTTTCCAGTGAATTATCAGTTGATTAGAGAGTCTCTTTTTGCAGATGGTTTTTGCCTGTCACTTATGCGGCACAAATGTAATCTGCTAATTATCCACCAAAACTGGCATTTTGACCAGATCTATTAGCATACGGGCAGGGACTGTTTAGTTACCTGAGGAATTGGGAATGGAATTGAACACTGCAATCATCAGTGTACAGCCCAAATTATGACCGTATGACAGAAAAAAATTAATTGATGATGCAGCTGACGATATTTGGGTCGAGTATTCTTCCACGATGAACTCATGGTTATAACATGAGATGCAGTTCTCTTCTTATTTAACGCATTAAAAACGACAAGTTCTGCTTCCTTTGAGGCAATATTAGCTGTAATCTAAGAGCACGTAAAAGGGTGGGCCGTGAGATGGCTGTTATCATTCACCACATGGCTATTAAGTCATCGCACCACCACACCTACGCCGCGAACATAAAGTCGACAGAGAATACAACCTTTAAACAAGCAAAGCCATGCCGTTCCAGACCGACTTGAACAATCTCCCAAAAACCCTTCTCAAATTTCTGAGGCCATTTAGACAATTCCAACATATATGTAGCATACCTTATGAATTGTTTCAGTAAACACGTTTGCATCTAAGAGCGATTGACTAACAGCTTCCACGAATTCTTCAATGGACGATTCTAGTCTCTGACGGTAGCAGCCGATAATTCTTCCAAGCTGGATATCCGTGTAGATCGCCAACATTAGTAACATTTTAGTCTCTGAATGTTCTGTAAAAGTGTAAATGAGAACAGGTTACAATACTATGTTTGCTTTGAAGCAATGAATAATTTGAACTAACTTTTAGAGCAGCAGCTTTTCTTTAGAGCCTTTCAAACAGTGAGACGGCCAATGGCGCCTCACAGAGCAGGAATTTAGAGTTAAAGCTGCCTCTTTTTCGTAGAGTTAAGAGAAACGACCTAGATCTTGCAACATGTGGAGGTTGTTTGAAGTAAGTAGGAAGTAAAGAGTGAAAGCCCAAGGGAACGGATTCCAGACAGTGGTGCTAACGACTTTGTTGGAGTCTGGAGCAGAGGAACCAATAATCTGGGGACCACAGCAAAGGGAGAGGATGGACCAGAAATAAAAGAGGGTTTCTGAAGAAGACTGCAAAATTAAGACGCTCGAGACCGTTAAGGGAATTGTAGATGATTAGGAGTCTTTCACAAATTGTCTGGGATAGGAAGTGAATGTAGGTCACCGACGAATGGGATTATGGATAAGTGGTACTGAGGGTGAATTGATGAATTTAAGCAGTCGAGCCCTGGAGATTCTATCTGGCCGTGCCCAAAAGTCGTTTAAGGAATTGAGTCTAAACCTCACAAAAGCGTATCTAAATCACGAGAAAATGTTCATATGTTATCATATATGCAGAAAATTAAAATATGATGGTTGCGGACGGTGATCTCAGAATCCATTCGAAATTTATTGCTTGGAATCACTAGATGCTGCTGAGCAATTAGAAATAGTCGTGACTGTCGCTTGTTAGCCTAAAGAGCTAATAAATAATGCACAGATAGTTAAAGAAAGTAACAGTAAATGCAAGCTCATTCCTTCTTTCTTGGGAAAACTAAACTGCGATACAGACCGGTGAAATTGAAATACTGTGAATCTAAATGTACTCAAAATAATTTGATAGATATCAATACAACAATTACAAGAACACACCATTGGGATAAAGTTATTGATATCAAATTGAAATAATAATTAAATCTCAAATACCACATCTGAAACATGACAATAGCTGGTAGGAATCATAATTGAATGTACCTGATTCTAAAATGCCTATCGATGGAAGTAGAAAGACCTGCGAGATACTAAATAAAGAACGGCCCGGAAATAGTGGTCAGCGCGAAGCAAAGGCATTTGCTGCGGCCACAAAGTAAGCTTGACACAAAGATCTCGCAATCAGGTTTTCCGAATTGTAATTCAAATCAACGGAGCATCATTGGGAATCCCGAGTGCAAGCTGCTGTGAAGTCAACAGGCTGTCTAAGCATCCAACCAAAACGCAGAATTCTCACAGACAGCGAACAAGGAAGTGAATAAGCTGTTAAACTTCTAACATTTAAAACAATGATTGGGCGAACGAAACAAATATTGGGGCTCTAACATGGGGAAAATGCAAAGCAGAAATAAGGAGGAAAAATCCTTTAAAATAATTACATTTTCATAATAATGTTAATTTTTATTGAATTGAATAAAGTTGTCTCTGCACAAAATTTAAATTAGATTTTCTGGCCATCACATTTGTTTAGAATTCAATACGCTGTTGCAATCCAGTTACACCCTTCCCTTTCAGTCAAACTTTTAGTGGGGAATTCAAGAGCACAATTAATGTGAAAGAGCCGAAGATTACATCACTTTCAATGATTTGAGAGATTTCCCTGATTACCAGCTTTGGGTGGGCACAGCGCAGCCTCTGCCATTTTATTGGAGTCAAAGGATGGGAACATAGGACCGAGCGAACAACGGGCAGCAGATGCAATACCGGCCGTTTTTCGGCGAGGCCAAAACACAGGCCGTATCGCATCCATCGACTGTTATACGCTGCGTCCGAATAAACTTGAATTGAGCTGAATATCGGGCGTGTGTGTAACTATCGGCAAATGTTAACCGGCCATTGTGTGTCCCCGACAATTAGAATTTCATCCTCCTGGACATTAACTTAAAATAAGTTCCTCGACATAAATAATGAACTCTCTTACTCTGAAAGTAAACGAGATCTTTTGCAATTAGATTTTGACATCGCCTACCTTCTTGATCATGTTTTGTCCCTGTATCTCTGTTCAGTATCTCTGACAATGTCGCTTTCAGTTTGGGTTTTGTACTCTGCAGTTGAAGAAATATGTTCCACATTGTTCTTTCTCCCCGAGCTCCCTTTTCCAGCACGGTATCGAAAATGCGTTGGGAAGCATCGTTTCTGCGCGAACTTTCAGCAAGTGTACTGATTTCCTAAAAACATATTGCAATCATATTGAAAAAAAGTATTTTACAAAATCAGCTAAGAAACGTCGGTTTTGTTTCTCCCTCTCTTTATGGGAGGAATGAATAGCCAAACTCACAATCAGGTGACCAAAATCTATGTCAGCGAGATAAGTTATAATAAGCGTCACTAAAGAGCAGGGAATGCCAGACGGCCGGTGAGGATTACAGAGTTCATTCCACAGTTTAGGACCGAGGCAGCACAACGCACGGCTACCAATGGTGGCGTGAAGAGAATCGGGGTTGCGCAATGGTGCAGAATTTGACGAGCACCGGGATCACGGAGGACTGTAGGGCTGGAGGATGTTGCAGAGATAGAGAGGACCAGCGTTGAGTCACCGAGGGTAGCTGAATTTTCTCAACTGATATGAAAAAATGTTAAGTGCCAAATAAAAGTGGAAAGGTCAGATTTCAAGAAAATGGTTCGTGCAAAATGAAGCATTATTTGTTGTTAGTAACAGCAATGTTCTGGAAAGTTCACAACGTGCTTTTAGAAACTCAAACTGCACAGATCGTAAAACAATGCGGGTGAAATTGGAATCGGCCAGTCGCATGACAGGTGCTGATAGCGAATGGGCGGCTCGTGTTACACGCATCCGTATTTCTTTACCATTGATTGCAATTAGAATTCCGTTCATTTCAAGTATCATTCACCGAAACAGCAGCACAAGCTTTTCAGTCAATCCTTCATCTTCTATATGAACAATTTGCTTTGAATACCTGAAGAGTTCTGTCTTATGAGTAACTATTTTATTTGAAGTGTTTATGAAATGTGATCATTGTCCCGAATTCTGTCTCATGCCAATCACCAAATCCTTAAACTGTTAACGTGTTACCATCTGCTCGTTAACCTCTATGTTTCTTTGATTTGATTTATATAATCAACCCCCTACATTCAATTTGTAAATCTCCATGTCATTTCCTTTTCTATGCACATCCAAGTAATTCTTGTATGTGCTCCACCCGTTTTATTATCGTGTAATTCCTATATATCGTATCGCAATCATTTCCTTCTTGGTACCTTCGTATTGCTTCCCGACGGAATTATCTGATCCATTCCGTCCCAATATATCTGGGCTAGTGTGTTCTTGATTTGTTGAAATTTGTTATCCTGTACATATATATTGCTTTGATTTACTGTTCTTCTGAATTCTAATGATATCATTGCTTCTTAGATATCCGTTATCCGTTTGCAGTTATGGATCCAATACTCATTCCTTCCCTGTTGTTCTGGAAACGTACCCATCTATCTCACGTCCTGGATACGTGGCAGATAGCACACTCCCTCTTCCACCCGTACATCACTTCTATACTTTAGATAATTTAAGTCCCCCATATCTCTGATACGCTCGCTAAAATGTCTCCATTTTTTAATATATCGCTTCCTCAATTCGTGACCCACCACATGTGAATGAAAATGAACCCCTCATAGTTAATGGCCAGGTTTTTCGATCGCAGGAATCCCGGGTGCGCAGGTTTGCAATCTAGAAAAATCTACGCCCTTATCTTCGGGTTCCGGGGACGCACACGATTCCTATCCTGGGCCTCTCCAATCTCCACTTGCGCAGGGCCCTAATATCCCAGAGGCACAGGCAGATTACAGGGAGCATGGGTTCATGTTGGCCATGCGGAGCTAATCAAAGTAGGGAAACTGCATTCATACACTTGACAGGAAGACCTTTCAAATATATGAATGGAGATCACCCCAAAAACATAGTGGCCCAGAAATTCCTTTCGCAGGCCGTCCGCGGGCGGAGGACTGCGATCTGGAAAAATCTGTGCCTGTACCGGAGGGGTCCCGGGAGGCGCAGAGTTCCGTTGCTTGGTCTCTCCAAACTTCCGGTGCGCAGGGCCCACGTATCCCAGAGGCGCAGGCGGTTCGCAGCGTCCCTGGGATCACGTAGGGAGCCAATCAGAGAAGGGATTCTCCCTTCATACATTTGACAGGAAGACCTGTCAAATATATGAATGGAATTCACCCCCAAACATAGTAAAAGCACGCCTTAGCCCTGCTTTTACCAGGCATACGATTTCTAATGGTTTTCTGCAGGCGTGGGTTCTCCAGACAGCGGAACTATCCGTCCGCAGAGGACCTTCTCCAGGCTAGGCGTCCAATCTGTCAAGAGCATTCTTGACAGATCGGAAATTACGGATTTCAGCGCATGCGCTCGGCATTCCAAAAACCGGCATTTCCGATGTCCCTGCGGTTGTGTACACAGCGCGTACACACCCGTAAGGATCGGAATATCCGGCCCATTAACGCCAGCTCCCAGCCGTGCGCTTACATTAACCATGTCTTCATATCATAACTTCCTAGAGCATCATCAGACAATCGCTTCATTCAACTAATCAGCTTTATTCACCATGCTTTATTAATATATGTGTTACATAACTTCAGAAAATATTCGAAAAGGGATCAGATAGACATCATGGATGAGACTCGGAATTTTATTTTAAATAGGACATGATGGCTGTCATGACTGGAGATGCGGGAATGTTATGTCCCAGAGTATTGGGGAGAAGAATGAAGGTGAAGTCTTAAATTTGCATAACCCATGGACTGGATGAATTTTGCGAGTGCTTGGTGAGACGTAGAATAATGCAGATATTTGGAGGTTGTTAATTATAAATAATAACTGTGGCAGGGAAGTTGGTAGATAGGCAGGTAGAATCAGCCATGCAGTGAAGTTGGAAGGAGAAAAGAAATGGAAGCAACGACTTGGATATGTTCAGTAGAAAGTTCTAGAAATTGGTGCCACCAGCAGTGACTCACACGACTCGTCTCGTTTAATTAAAATGCTCGTCTGCTTTGCTAAAAAACGGACAGAATTTCTCGGCCCTGAGCGACAGCTTATTTTAAATATGTCAGTTAATTTCTCTTCCTGAGATTAGATATATGTGGCTATTAGATGTTCTATATAGCTCCAGGATATCCATTGGGTCTTTGCTGAGGACGCGTGATGCTTGTGATGCTAGTGGTATCTTATTCAAATATTCATTACAATATTTGGCCCGTAATTTCCGTTAGGAGGCTTCCTGCGTGCGCATGCCTCCTATCGGGAAGAAATCTGCGCCCTTACCTGAGGGCTCCCGAGGAGGAGCCATTTCCGATCCTGGGCCTGTCCACAGTAGAAATGCGCAAGGCCCACCTGAACCCAGGGACGCTTGCGAAGCTCGTGAGCCCCTGAGGTAGGTGGACAGGCGAGAGAATAGAAGGGAATCTCCCTTCATACCTTTGAAGATAGACCTGTCAAAGGTATGAATGGAGATCACCCCAAAAACAAATCAAAACAATAAATACATTATTAAAAAGCATCGCGTTTTTAAAATGAGTAACATTTATATTAATTTAAATATTTTAAACAAAAATGTAATGTTTTGAAAAAGAAATTAAAGATTTTAACGGATCTAAAATTATATTTACCGTATTTAGAAGTACTTTAACATTATAATTGAGTGAAAAAATGTATATTTTTTTACTTTTTTAAACTCTTGTGCTGGGAAAAGCAGGCCTTACGTCTGCTTTTACCAGGAGTACGATTTTTAAGTGTTTTCAAGAGCGGATGTCCTGCAGCAAGCGGAAATCTCCACCCGCAGAGGCCCTTCTCTGGGGCAAGCGTCCGATCTGTCAAGATGATTCTTGACAGATCGGAAATGCCAGTTTTCAGCGCATGCACTTCGCATGCCTGAAACCGGCATTACCGATGTCCCAACGGGTGTGTACACAGCGCGTACTCAAACGTAGGCATCGGAAAATACGAGCCATTTTCCCAGAAATTAAACATCGATGGTTACCGCGGGGGTAAGGATTCCCCGCAATATCGCAATCCTCGCCTACCTTTTTGTTTCGGGCCCACAGGAAGTTCAGTTTCAGCGACTCTCCCTGTTGCAACCGAGCAGTGCTTGCGTGTCCCTGAGGCGCAATTAGTTCGTACGAGCTCTGGAATCACGTGATTCAGTTACAGCCAATGGCAGCACACCATCTTTCATTCATAGTTTTGACAGCAAGGGCTGTCAAAGCTATGAATACTACAAGACCCCAAAATAACAGCTAAACCTCAATTAAATTTTAAAAAAGCCATCACTTTAATACAATAACTATAGTTAAATAAATTAAACATCTTAAAAAAAAATTAAATTTTGAAAAAATTTAAAATCTTTTTAAAAGTTATAAAAATAAACTTACCTTTCTTTAAATTCTCGAAAAAAGATAAACCTGTTGAAAAAAATTTAAAATAACACTTAATGTACTACTTACCTTTTTAAAAGGGGGTCTTGCGCCTGCTTTATTTATGTGTAAAATCTTCACCACTTACCTGCGCGTTCAAACCGGAAAAAAAAACTAAGTGCACTGTTCACTTACGAACCGCCCCCTTTGCAATACACGAAGTGCCGTTTTCCCGCGCATGCGCAGTGCATACAGGAAACCGGTAATTCGGGACCGAATACGCGAGAGTGCACAGTGCGTACTCTCGCGTATTCGGTCTAACTTTCTTGCCAATGTGTCTTGGCGTGTTCCTTGCAATCCTGAAATTTGGATGAATTGCTCCTTGGATAGGATGCCATTTATGTCCGATTACAGAAACAACAGTAACCCGAATCCCTGCAGAAATACGGCCAAGGTAAATAGCTTAACTGCAAGACGTTTTCCAGTGAATTATCAGTTGATTAGAGAGTCTCTTTCTGCAGATGGTTTTAGCATGTCACTTATGCGGCACAAAAATTATTTGCTAATTATCCACCAAAACTGGCATGTTGACCAGTTCTTGTTGCATACGGGCATGGAATGTTTAGTTACCTGAGGAATTGGGAATGGAATTGAACACTGCAATCATCAGTGTACAACCCAAATGCTGACCGTATGACAGAAAAAAATGAATTGATGATGCAGCTGACGATATTTGGGTCGAGGATTCTTCCACGATGAACTCATGGTTATAACATGAGATGCTGTTCTCTTGTTATTTAACGCATTAAAAACCTCAAGTTCAGTTTCCTTTGAGACGATATTAGCTGTAATCTAAGAGCACGTAAAAGGGTGGGCCGTGAGAAGGTTGTTATCATCCACCCCATGGCTATCAAGTCCTCGCACCACCACACCTTCGCCGCGAACATAAAGGCGCCAGAGAATACAACCTTTACAGCAGCAAAGCCATGCCGTTCCAGACCGACTTGAACAATCTCCCACCAACCCGTCTCAAATTTCTGAGGCCATTTAGACAATTCCAACATATATGTAGCATACCTTATGAATTGTTTCAGTAAACACGTTTGCATCTAAGAGCAATTGACTAACAGCTTCCACGAATTCTTCAATTGACGATTCTAGTCTCTGACGGTAGCAGCCGATAATTCTTCGAAGCTGGATATCCGTGTAGCTCGCCAACATTAGTAACATTTTAGTATCTGAATTTTCTGTAAAAGTGTAAATGAGAACAGATTACAATACTATGTTTGCTTTGAAGCAATGCACAATTTGAACTAACTATTATAGCAGCAGCATTTCTTTAGAGCCTTTCAAACAGTGAGACGGCCAATGGCGCCTCACAGAGCAGGAATTTAGAGTTAAACTGCCTCTTTTTCGTAGAGTTAAGAGAAACGACCTAGTACTTGCAAAATGCGGAGGTTGTTTAAAGTAAGTAGGAAATAAAGAGAGGAAGCCTAAGGCAACGGATTCTAACCAGTGGTGCTGACGACTTTGTTGGAGTCCGGAGCAGAGGAACCAATAATCTGGGGACCACAGCAAAGGGAGAGGATGGACCAGAAAGAAAAGAGGGTTTCTGAAGAAGACTGTAGAATTAAGACGCTCGAGACCGTAAAGGGATTTGTAGATGAGTAGGAGTCTTTCACAAATTGTCTGGGATAGCAAGTGAATGTCGGTCACCGACGAATGGGATTATGGATTAGTGGAAATGAGAGTGAACTGATGAATTGAAGCAGTCGAGCTCTGGAGATTCTATCTGGAAGTGCCCTTAAGTCGTTTAAGGAATCGAGTCTCAACGTCACAAAAGCGTATGTAAATCAGGAGCAAATATTCATATGTTATCATATATCCAGAAAATTAAAATATGATGGTTGCGGACGGTGATCTGAGAATCCATTCGAAATTTATTGCTTGGAATCACCAGATGCTGCTGATCAATTAGAAATAGTCGTGACTGTCGCTTGTTAGCCTAAAGAGCTAATAAATAATGCACAGATAGTTAAAGAAAGTAACAGTAAATGCAAGCTCATTCATTCTTTCTTGGGAAAACTAATCTGCGATACGGACCGGAGAAATTGAAATACTGTTAATCTAATTGTACTCAAAATAAATTTGATAGATATCAATACAACAATTACAAGAACACAACATTGGGAAAAAGTAATTGATATCAAATTGAAATAATAACTAAATCTCAAATACCACATCTGAAACATGACAATAGCTGGTAGGAATTATAATTGAAAGTAACTGATTCTAAAATGCCAATCGATGGAAGTAGAAAGACCTGAGAGATACTACATAAAGAACGGCCCGGAATCAGCGGTCAGCGCGAAGCAAAGTCATTTGCTGCGGACACAAAGTAAGCTTGACACAAAGATCTCGCAATCAGGTTTTCCGAAGTGTAATTCAAATCAACCGAGCATCATTGGGAATCCCGAGTGCAAGCTGCTGTGAAGTCAACAGGCTGTCTAAGCATCCAACCAAACCGCAGAATTCTCACAGACAGCGAACAAGGAAATGAATAAGCTGTTAAACTTCTAACATTTAAAAAAAATGATTCAGCGAACGAAACAAATATTGGGGCTCTAACATGGGGAAAATGCAAAGCAGAAATAAGTAGGAAAAAGCTTTTAAAATAATTACATTTTCAGAATAATTTTAATTTTTATTTAAATGAATAAAGTTGTCTCTGCACAAAATTTAAATTAGATTTTCTGGCCATCACATTTGTTTAGAATTCAATACGCTGTTGCAATCCAGTTACACCCTTCCCTCTCAGTCAAACTTTTAGTGGGGAATTCAAGAGCGCAATTATTGTGAAATTGCCGAATATTACATCAGTTTCCCTGATTTGAGAGATTTCCCTGATTACCGGCTCTGGGTGGGCACAGCGCAGCCTCTGAAATTTTATTGGAGTCAAAGGAAGGGAACATAGGACCGAGCGAAGAACAGGCAGCAAATGCAATACCTGCCTATTTTCGCCGAGGACAAAACACAGGCCTTATCACATCCATCGCCTATTATATGTTGCGCGCGAATAAACTTGAATTGAACTGAATATCGTGCGTGTGTGTAACTTTCGGCAAATGTGACCCGGCCATTGTGTGTCCCCGACAATTAGAATTTCATTCTCCTGGACATTAACTTAAAATATGTTCCTCGACATAAATAATTAATTCTCTTACTCTGAAAGTAAACGAGATCTTTTGCAAATAGATTTTGACTTCGCCTACCTTCTAGATCAAGTTTTGTCCCTGTACCTGTCTTCTGTATCTCTGATAATGTCGCTTTCAGTTTGGGTTTTGTATTCTGCAGTTGAAGAAATATGTTCCACATTGTTCTTTCTCCCCGAGCTCCCTTTTCCAGCGCGGTATCGAAAATGCGTTGGGAAGCATAGTTTCTGCGCTGACTTTCAGCAAGTGTACTGATTTCCTAAAAAAATATTGCAATCATATTGAACAGAGTATTTTACAAAATCAGCGAAGAAACGTCGTTTTTCTTTCTCCCTCTCTTTATGGGAGGAATGAATAGAAAAGCTCACAATCAGGTGACCAAAATCTATGTCAACGAGATAAGTTATAAGGAGCGTCTCTGAAAAGCAGAGAATGGCAGACGGCCGGAGAGAATTACAGAGTTAATTCCAGAGTTTACGACCGAGGCAGCACAACGCACGGCTACCTATGGTGGCCTGAAGAGAATCGGGGTTGCGCAATGGTTCAGAATTTGATGAGAGCAGAGATCACGGAGGATTGTAGGGCTGGAGGATATTGCAGAGATAGAGAGTACCAGCGTTGAGTCACCGATGGAAGCTGAATTTTCTCAACTGATATGAAAAAATGTTAAGTGCCAAATAAAAGGGGAAAAGTCAGATTTCAGGAACATGCTTCGTGCAAAATGAAGCATTATTTGTTGTTAGTAACAGCAATGTTCTGGAAAGGTCACAACGTGCTTTTTGAAACACAAACTGCACAGATTGTAAAACAATGCGGGTGAAATTAGAATCGGCCAGTCGCATGACAGGTGCTGATGGCGAATGGTCGGCTCGTGTTACACGCATCCGTATTTCTTTACCAGTGATTGCAATTAGAATTCCGTTCATTTCAAGTATCATTCATCGAAACAGCAGCACAAGCTTATCAGTCAATCCTTCATCTTCTATATGAACCATTTGCTTTGAATACCTGAAGAGTCCTGTCTTGTGAGTAACTATTTTATTTGAAGTGTTTATGAAATGTGATCATTGTCCCGAATTCTGTCACCTGCCAATCACCAAATTCTTAAACTGTCAACGTTTTACCTTCTGCTCGTTAACCTCTATGTTTCTTTAATTTGATTTATATAATCAACCCCCTACATTCAATTTGTAAATCTACTTTTAACTTACTTTTCTATGCACATCCAAGTAATTCTTGTATGTGCTCCACTCGTTTTATAATCGTGTAATTCCTATATATCGTATCGCAATCATTTCCTACTCGGTTCCTTCGTATTGATTCCCGACGGAATTATCTGATCCATTCCGTCCCAATATATCTGGGCTAGTGTGTTCTTGATTTGTTGAAATTGCTTATCCTGTACATATATATTGTTTTGATTTACTGTTCTTCTGAATTCTAATTATATCATTGCTTCTTAGATATCCGTTATCCGTTTGCAGAAATGGATCCAATACTCATTCCTTCCCTGTTGTTCTGGAAACGTACCCATCTGTCTCACGTCCTGGATCCGTGGCAGATAGCACACTCCCTCTTCCACCCGTACATCACTTCTATACTGTAGATATTTAAAGTCATCCATATCTCTGATACCCTCGCTAAAATGTCTCCATTTTTTCAATATATCGCTTCCTCAATTCGTGACCCACCACTTGTGCATGATAATGAACTCCTCATAGTTAATGGCCAGTTTTTTCCATCGCAGGAATCCTGGGTGCGCAGGTCTGCAATCTGGAAAAATCTACGCCCTTAACTTAGGGATCCCGGGACGCACACGATTCCGATCCTGGGCCTCTCCAATCTCCACTTGCGCATGGCCCTATTATCCCAGCGGCACAGGCAGATTACAGGTTGCCTGGGATCATGTGGGCCATGGGGTCCAATCAAAGTAGGAAAACTACATTCATATACTTAAGAGGAAGACCTGTCAAATATATGAATGGTGATCACCCCAAAAACATAGTGGCCCAGAAATTCCTTTCACAGGCCGCCCGCGGGCGGAGGACTGCGATCTGGAAAAATCTGTGCCTGGACTGGAGGGCTCCCGGCGGGCGCAGAGTTCCGTTGCTTGGTTTCTCCAAACTTCCGGTGCGCAGGGCCCACGTATCCCAGAGGCGCAGGCGGTTCGCAGCGTCCCTGGTATCACGTAGGGAGCCAATCAGAGAAGGGAATCTCCCTTCGTACATTTGACAGGAAGACCTGCCAAATATATGAATGGAATTCACCCCCAAAACATAGTAAAAGCACGCCTTAGACCTGCTTTTAGCAGGCAAAACATTTCTAAGGGTTTTCTGCAGGCGGGGGTTCTCCAGAAAGCGGAACTGTCCGTCCGCAGAGGACCTTCTCCAGGCTCGGCGTCCAATCTGTCAAGAGCATTCTTGACAGATCGGAAATTACGGATTTCAGCGCATGCACTTGGCATGCCTGAAACCGGCATTTCCGATGTCCCTACGGTTGTGTACACAGCGCGTACACACCCGTAAGGATCGGAATATCCGGCCCATTAACGCCAAGTTCCCAGACGTGCGCTAACATTAACACGTAGGTGTTAATGTCTTCATATCATAACTTCCTAGAGCATCATCAGACAATCGCTACATTCAAGTAACCAGCTTTATTCACCATGCTTTATTAATATATGTGTTACGTAACTTCAGGAAATATTCGAAAAGAAATCAGATTGACATCATGGATGAGACTCGGAATTTTATTTTTAATAGGACATGATTGCTGTCATGACAGGAGATGCCGGTAATGTTGATTATTGGTTATTGCTAGGGGGATAGAATATAAAAACAGGGAGGTATTGCTGCAGTTGTATAGGGTATTGGTGAGACCGCACCTGGAGTACTGCATACAGTTTTGGTGTCCATACTTAAGAAAAGACATACTTGCTCCCGAGGCAGTACAAAGAAGGTTCACTCGGTTAATTCCTGGGATGAGGGGGTGGACATACGAGGAGAGGTTGAGTAGATTGGGACTCTTCTCATTGGAGTTCAGAAGAATGAGAGGCGATCTTATTGAAACATATAAGATTGTGAAGGGGCTGTATTGGGTGGACGCGGTGAGGATGTTCCCAATGATGGGTGAAACTAGAACTAGGGGACATAAACTTAGAATAAGGGGATGCTCTTTCAAAACTGACATGAGGAGAAACCTTTTCACTCAGAGGGTGGTGGGTCTGTCGAATTTGCTACCCCAGGAAGCTGTGGAAGCTACTTCATTAAATAAATTTAAAACAGAAATAGACCGTTTCCTAGAAGTAAAGGGAATTAGGAGTTACGGTGAGCGGACTGGAAATTGGACATGAGTGAGTTCGGATCGGTCAAGGCCCTGTGGATGGCGGAGCGGGCCCAGGGGCCGAGTGGCCGGATCCTGCTCCTACTTCTTGTGTTCTTTAGAGATGAGGTTGGATCAGATAAGCCATGATCTCATTGAATGGTGGAGCAGGCACGAGAGGGCCGATTGGTCTACTCCTGCTCCTATTTCTTATGTTATTATGATTTCCCTGAGCATTGGGCAGAAGAATGAACGGGAAGGCTTAAACATGCGTAACTCATGGACTGGATGAATTTTGTGAGTGCTTGGTGAGACGTAGAATAATGCAGATTTTATGAGGTTGTTAATTATAAGTAATCACTGTGGCAGGGAAGTTAGTATATAGGCAGGTAGAATCAGCCATGCAGTGAAGTTGGAAGGAGAAAATAAATGGAAGCAACGACTTGGATGTGTTCAGTAGAAAGTTCTAGAAATTGGTGCCACCGGCAGTGACTCACACGAATCGTCTCGATAAATTAAAATGCACGTCTGCTTTGCTAAAGAACGGACAGAATTTCTCGGCCGTGAGCGACAGTCTATTTTAAATATGTCAGTTAATATATTTTCCTGAGATTAGATATAAGTGGCTATTAGTTGCTCTATCTAGCTCCAGGATATCCATTGGGTCTTTGCTGAGGACGCGTGATGCTTGTGCTACCAGTGGTTTCTTATTCAAATATTCATTACCGTTAGGACGCTTCCTGCGTGCGGATGCCTCAATCGGGAACAAATCTACGCCCTTACCTGAGGGCTCCCGAGGAGGAGCCATTTCCGATCCTGGGCCTGTCCACAGTAGAAATGCGTAGGGCCCACCTGATCCCAGGGACGCTTGCGAAGCTCGTGAGCCCCTGAGATCGGTGGACAGGCGAGAGAATAGAAGGGAATCTCCCTTCATACCTTTGAAGATAGACCTGTCAAAGGTATGAATGGAGATCACCCCAAAAACAAATCAAAACAATAAATACATTTTTACAAAGTATCGCGTTTTTATATTGAGTAACATTTATATTAATTTAAATATTTTAAACAAAAATTTAATGCTCTGAAAAAATATTTAATGATTTTTTTCCGAGCTAAAATTAAACATACTTTATATAGAAGTACTTTAAAATTATAAGTGAGTGAAAAAATAAATATTTTTTTAGTTTTTTAAGCTCTTGTGCTGGGAACGCCTCCTTTTACCAGGAGTACGATTTTTAAGTGTTTTCAAGAGCGGATGTCCTGCAGCAAGCGGAAATCTCCACCCGCAGAGGCCCTTCTCTGGGGCAAGCGTCCGATCTTCAAGATGATTCTTGACAGATCGGAAATGCCGGTTTTCAGCGCATGCGCTTCGCATGCCTGAAACCGGCATTACCGATGTCCCAACGGGTGTGTACACAGCGCGTACTCACACGTTGGCATCGGAAAATACGAGCCATTGTCCCAGAAATTAAACATCGATGGTTTCCGCGGGGGTAAGGATTCCCCGCGTAATCGCACTCCGCCCCGACCTTTTTGTTTCAGGCCCACACGAACTTGAGTTTCAGGGCCTCTCCCTGTTGGAACCGTACAGTGCTTGCGTGTCCCTGAGGTGCAATTAGTTCGTGCGAGGTCTGGGATCACGTGATTCAGTTATAGACAATGGCAGCACTCAATCTTTCATTAATATTTTTGACAGCAAGCGCTGTCAAAGCTATGAATATTACAAGCCCCCAAAAGAACAGCTAAACCTCAATTACTTTTTTTAAAAATGCCATCACATTAATAAAATAACTATAGTTAAATAAATTAACCACTTTAAAAAAAAGTTAAATTTTGAAAAAATTTAAAATCTTTTTAAAAGATATAAAAATAAATTTACCTTTCTTTAAAGTCTCGAAAAAAGATAAACCTGTTGATTTTTTTTTAAATTAACACTTAATTAACTACTTACCTTGTTAAAAGGGGGTCCTGCGCCTGCTTTCTTTATGTGTAAAATCTTCACAACTAAACTGCGCGTTCAAACCTGAAAAAAAAACTTAGTGCACTGTTCACTTAGGAACCGCCCCCTTTGCAATACACGAAGTGCCGGTTTCCCGCGCATGCGCAGTGCATACAGGAAACTGGAAATTCAGGACCTATTCCGCGAGAGTGCACAGTGCGTACGCTCGCGTATTAGGTCTAATTTTCGGGCCATTGCGTCTTGGCGTGTTCCTTGTAATCCTGAAATTTGGATTAATTGCTCCTTGGATAGCATGCCATTTATTTCCGATTACAGAAACAACAGTAACCTGAATCCCTGCAGAAATACGGCCAAGGTAAATAGCTTAACTGCAAGACGTTTTCCAGTGAATTATCAGTTGATTAGAGAGTCTCTTTCTGCAGATGGTTTTTGCCTGTCACTTATGCGGCACAAATGTTACTTTCTAATTATCCATCAAAACTGGCATGTTGTCCAGATCTAGTTGCATACGGGCATGGACTGTTTAGTTACCTGAGGAATTGGGAATGGAATTGAACACTGCAATCAGCAGCGTACAGCCCAAATTCTGACCGTATGACAGAAAAAAAATTATTGATGAAGCAGCTGACGGTATTTGGGTCGAGAATTCTTCGACGTTGAACTCATGGTTATAACATGAGATGCTGTTCTCTTGTTATTTAACACATTAAAAACGACAAGTTCTGTTTCCTTTGAGACGATATTAGCTGTAATCTAAGAGCACGTGAAAGGGTGGGCCGTGAGAAGGTTGTTATCATTCACCCCATGGCTTTCAAGTCCTCGCACCACCACACCTACCCCACGAACATAAAGTCGCCAGAGAATACAACCGTTAAACCAGCAAAGCCATGCCATTCCAGACCGACTTGAACAATCTCCCACCAACCCGTCTCATATTTAGGAGGCCATTTAGACAATTCCAACATATATGTAGCATACCTTATGAATTGTTTCAGTAAACACGTTTGCATCTAAGAGCGATTGACTAACAGCTTCCACGAATTCTTCAATCTGACGATTCTAGTCTCTGACGATTGCAGCCGATAATTCTTCCAAGCTGGATATCCGTGTAGCTCGCCAACATTAGTAACATTTTAGTATCTGAGTTTTCTGTAAAAGTGTAAATTTGAACAGGTTACAATACTATGTTTGCTTTGAAGCAATGAATAATTTGAACTAACTTTTAGAGCAGCAGCTTTTCTTTAGAGCCTTTCAAACAGTGAGGCGGCCATTGGCGCCTCACAGAGCAGGAATTTAGAGTTAAAGCTGCCTCTTTTTCATAGAGATAAGAGAAACGACCTAGTACTTGCAACTTGTGGAGGTTGGTTAAATTAAGTAGGAAGTAAAGAGTGGAAGCCCAAGGCAACGGATTCCAGCCAGTGGTGCTGACGACTTTGTTGGAGTCCGGAGCAGAGGAACCAATAATCTGGGGACCACAGCAAAGGGAGAGGATGGACCAGAAATAAAAGAGGGTTTCTGAAGAAGACTGAAAAATTAAGACGCTCGAGACCGTAAAGGGAATTGTAGATGAGCAGGAGTCTTTCTCAAATTGTCTGGGATAGCAAGTGAATGTAGGTCACTGACGAATGGGATTATGGATAAGTGGAAATGAGGGTAAATTGATGAATTGAAGCAGTCGAGATCTGGAGATTCTATCTGACAGTGCCCAAAAGTCGTTTAAGGAATCGAGTCTAAACCTCACAAAAGCGTATCTAAATCACGAGAAAATATTCATATGTTATCATATATCCAGAAAATTAAAATATGATGGTTGCGGACGGTGATCTGAGAATACATTAGAAATGTATTGCTTGGAATCACCAGATGCTGCTGAGCAATTAGAAATAGTCGTGACTGTCGCTTGTTAGCCTAATGAGCTAATAGATAATGCACAGATAGTTAAAAAAAGTAACAGTAAATGCAAGCTCATTCCTTCTTTCTTGGGAAAATTAAACTGTGATACGGACCGGAGAAATTGAAATACTGTGAATCTAAATGTACTCAAAACAAATTTGATCGATATCAATACAACAATTACAAGAACACACCATTGGGAAAAAAGTTATTGATATCAAATTGAAATAATAATCAACTCTCAAATACCACATCTGAAACATGGCAATAGCTGTTAGGAATTATAATTGAATGTACCTGATTCTAAAATGCCTATCGATGGAAGTAGAAAGACCTGAGAGATACTAAATAAAGAACGGCCCGGAATTAGCGGTCAGCGCGAAGCAAAGGCATTGGCTGCGGCCACAAAGTAAGCTTGACACAAAGATCTCGCAATCAGGTTTTCCGAAGTGTAATTCAAATCAATGGAGCACCATTGGGAATCCCGAGTGCAAGCTGCTGTGAAGTCAACAGGCAGTCTAAGCATCCAACCAAAACGCAGAATTCTCACAGACAGCGAACAAGGAAGTGAATAAGCTGTTAAACTTCTAACATTTAAAAAAAATGATTGGATGAACGAAACAAATATTGGGGCTCTAACATGGGGAAAATTCAAAGCAGAAATAAGGAGGAAAAATCCTTTAAATTAATTACACTTACAGAATAATGTTAATCTTTATTTAAATGAATAAAGTTGTCTCTGCACAAAATTTAAATAAGATTTCCTGGCCATCACATTTGTTTAGAATTCAATACGCTGTTGCAATCCAGTTACACCCTTCCCTTTCAGTCAAACTTTTAGTGGGGAATTCAAGAGCACAATTACTGTGAAAGAGTCGAAGATTACATCAGTTTCGCTGATTTGAGAGATTTCCCTGATTACCGGCTCTGGGTGGGCACAGCGCAGCCTCTGCAATTTTATTGGAGTCAAAGGAAGGGAACATAGGACCGAGCGAACAGTGGGCAGCAGATGCAATACCAGCCGTTTTTCGGCGAGGACAGAACACAGGCCGTATCGCATCCATCGCCTATTATATGTTGCGCGCGAATAAACTTGAATTGAGCTGAATATCGGGCGTGTGTGTAACTATCGGCAAATGTGACCCAGCCATTGTGTGTCCCCGACAATTAGAATTTCAACCTCCTGGACATTAACTTAAAATAAGTTCCTCGACATAAATAATGAACTCTCTTACTCTGAAAGTAAACGAGATCTTTTGCAATTAGATTTTGACATCGCCTACCTTCTAGATCAAGTTTTGTCGCTGTATCTCTGTTCTGTATCTCTGACAATGTCGCTTTCAGTTTGGGTTTTGTATTCTGCAGTTGAAGAAATATGTTCCACATTGTTCTTTCTCCCCGAGCTCCCATTTCCAGCAAGGTATCGAAAATGCGTTGGGAAGCATCGTTTCTGCGCTGACTTTCAGCAAGTGTACTGATTTCCTAAAAAAATATTGCAATCATATTGAACAAAGTATTTTACAAAATCAGCTAAGAAACGTCGGTTTTGTTTCTCCCTCTCTTTATGGGAGGAATGAATAGAAAAGCTCACAATCAGGTGACCAAAATCTATGTCAAAGAGATAAGTTATAAGGAGCGTCACTAAGGAGCAGGGAATGGCAGACGGCCGGAGAGGATTACAGAGTTCATTCCACAGTTTAGGACCGAGGCAGCACAACGCACGGCTACCAATGGTGGCGTGAAGAGAATCGGGGTTGCGCAATGGTTCAGAATTTGATGAGCACAGAGATCACGGAGGATTGTAGGGCTGTTGCAGAGATAGAGAGGACCAGCGTTGAGTCACCGAGGGAAGCTGAATTTTCTCAACTGAAAGGAAAAATGTTAAGTGCCAAATAAAAGGGGAAAAGTTAGATTTCAGGAATATGGTTCGTGCAAAATGAAGCATTAATTGTTGTTAGTAACAGCAATGCTCTGGAAAGCTCACAACGTGCTTTTAGAAACTCGAACTGCACAGATTGTAAAACAATGCGGGTGAAAATGGAATCGGCCATTCGCATGACAGGTGCTGATGGCGAATGGTAGGCTCGTGTTACAGGCGCCAGTATTTATTCCCATTGATTGCAATTAGAATTCCGTTCATTTCAAGTATCATTCATCGAAACAGCAGCACAAGCTTATCAGTCATTCCTTCATCTTCTATATGAAACATTTGCTTTGAATAACTGTATAGTCCTGTCTTATGAGTAACTATTTTATTTGAAGTGTTTATGAAATGTGATCATTGTCCCGAATTCTGTCTCATGCCAATCACCACATTCTTAAACTGTCAACGTTTTACCTTGTAGAATTCGCAATATATCGCGATTTTATAATAAGGAGAAAACACAGAGTTTCGTTCAAACAGCTTTTATTTCAGCAGAATGCTGTCAGGTTTTTCAAAGTGGACACAAGCAGCCTGTAAAATGGCCGCCGCACCTCGTGGCAGAACATTCTAGACTTTTCGACAGGCAGACAAGATGGCGTTCCAATAAACATTTGTGCAAGATCGATTAAGATTCAGCACATTGAAGATAATACACGAGACATTGTGGGTTTGCAGTATACACATAAATACTGAAATCGGTCTCCCAGGTACGAATGAAAGCTATTGTACCAAGTAATCAAGGGCCCATCCAAAGACATTAATATGTAAAATCCCAATGACTCTACGATGAGAGAGCCGTTAGCGGGTAGTTATACAAAACACTTGGAAGCCCCAAAACCCCTCCAGGGAGAACACCGACCGATTTAGCAATGAGAGAAATATTAACAGGTACTCAGGCATTTACGAGTAGCACCGAAACCCATTAAGAACGGAGATCACCCATACAAGACATTTGAGCGCCAAACCCAAACAAAAGAAAGGCATTAAGGTTGGGCGGGAAACGGAAGATTTTGTACTATAATTACAAGCTCCAACCGTCCATTTTTCTCTTATCCGATCGACTCGTATCCTCGTGGCTGCTCCTGTGTTTTGACTCGCCGTCTTGTTCCTGCTTGCTTGGTGTCTCTTTTAAAAAGACTGTTGAACTTTGTGATCCGTTCGGATCCACCTCGTGTCGTGTAACGAAGACCTATGTTGGTAACTGGCATCGGAACCGAAGGCCCGAGATGAGATGAGATGAGATGAGATGAGATGAGAAGAGAGGAAGACCATACTTATCGCCATGGTCAGTAAGCCCCGACCGCGCCAGTAGGTCGAATAGCCAAGTTTCCTTGCCAGGGAGACTTCTTTGAACTTGCAAGAACGGACCTCGGAAGATCCTCCAAGAAGATATTGACTGGTCTGTGAAACCCATCAGGATAGTGCCTGCTAAACCAACCAACACAGATCTTCATCACAGCAGACGTTCCAGCCTGCTAGCCGGAGCAGAAGCAAGTAAACAAGTGGGACCAGGAGACCCCCTGATCGACACGTGGGTGCTGCGGTAAAACCATCCGATCAGCTACTCGGAATTTCTCCGAGTTATCACGAGTGGTGAGCATGAGTCTCGAATCCTACGAATCTAGCTAGGACAGATATTGATAGGGGAGGGTTTAAGTATTAAGGATACTTGTAATGTGTGCCCCTATTTACGGTGTGTCGTTCGTTCCTCGTTTCCCTAGAATTAGCTATATAACTGCGTGTAAGATTGTACTGTCATTAATCTGTGCTTATGACATGTATTTCGTAATCTTAAATATCATGCAATAAAGATTTTCCATTTCGTACCATTCAACCGAGTCTACATGAGTTTCATCTCCATTACTGCTCTCGCATCTAAGTCCAGTGTCTCGAACCGTAAGGGCGAGTGATTCGAACCACTCACAGGTGTGTCTAGTGCTCCCAGACTGGTTGGAGACCAGAACAGGCAACAAGGCCTAAACCCGCACTGACATACAGGCTGCACAGAGCCGCGCGAATCTCACAGGCTGAGAGACACGCACGCCAAAATCCCTTACAGAAAATGGCGACCGCGGCAGGACACTGGCAGCGAGAGGGTAGTGTGTTAGACTTTGGAATGACTGTACGAAATGTTATGCAGGAAAAGATAGCAGATTATGTGTTCGGAAAGGTTAATCTAACTAAGAAATGGATAAGTGAATTGTTAGCGGATAAAAGTCCACTAGAGGCAGCCGAAAGGTGGACGGATAGTAAAGAACATAAAAAGACACTCGAGAAAGCAGTCTGGCTAATGTGTTACAAAAGGCAGGTCCAGATTTCAAACCAGACCATTACAGCGCTAACAGCTCGAATCAGGCATTTAGAGGGAGAAATGGATGAGAAGGTTTCTGGAGGGGAATTGCTCATTAGGAATTTAAGTGCGGTGCACCAAGAACGCCAGGAAATCTCCAGTCACCATAAAACAAGGATAGATTACCTCGAGTGCCAGGTCACTGAGGCAAAGTTAAATGAGGGCAGGTTAAAGGAACGATGTGCCCGCCAAGCTGCCCAGATAAGAACTCAGGAAGAGAGCTTAACGGGGGTTCGGGCGGAATATAAGTTGGCCCTTGAGGATAAGTTTCAGGGAGCCGATCATAGCGCCTGCCAAAGGGAGATAGAGCACCTCAAAAGGGCCGTGAACAAAGCGCACGGCATGGTGTGCCTTATCAGTCCGTCAGCACACCAGCCGCTAGTAAATGAGGAGTTTGACAAATCCCCACCAAGTAAAGCAGAGGAAGTATTAGCCACTGCGCCCTCCGCGCCACCCAGCTATTCGGAAACCTGGGTAAGGGAGGAAGCAATGGAAGAAACGAAAGAGCCCATTGAGAAAGAAATGGAAAAGGGACCGTTGTATCCAGTAACGGGTATAAAAAGGGGCCCAAACAGAAACGGTGGGGAGGAACCAGGGGATCTCCTCGGCCAGCTTGTGTTGCCTCACAGCTCACACCAGCTGAGAGTTAAGATAAATCACGTACGGAAGCTAACCGAGTCAGACGACCCTTCCGTACATTTCAGAGAAGTTGAGCAAACCGCAGCCATCAACGGCTGCGACGATGGGGAAACAGCAAAAATGCTGTTATTTTCGTTAGGCAGTTCAATCCTTCAGTGTCTCTCGGGTGAGAGCAAGAGGGGAACCAAGACTTATGAGGCATTAAAGAATGAGGTCCTGGAAGTGTTGGGGGCGGACGATGAAGGTCCGTTTGCTAGAGTGGGACAGACAGTGCAGATGGAGGGAGAACCCCCGAAGGTTTTTGCCGACAGGCTGTGGCCAGTATATCAGCGCAGCTGTCTAGGTGCGCCAGAGCGCGACGATGTGGAGGGCGCCAGTTTAGCTCATTGGCTTAGGTGCATAATAGCTAACAGTTTACCAGCCGTCAGAGAGCAGGCAAAAGCATGGTTTGATCCCAATGACCCCAACATTACGGAAGAGTCGGTCTTGAATCGACTCACGTTAGGATATCGCAATATAAGGGGTATGGCAACACGTCCCCTTAAGGGAAAAGTACATGAGGTACGACCCGCAGCCCCATATCAAAGAGAGTGGCATCAGGAGGGTAATCGCGCTCCACAGGCAAGTAATGCTTGTTACGGGTGTGGGAAGACAGGGCACTGGCGCAAGCATTGCAGGAACCCTTGGAAGGATTCCAAGGATAAAAATCCCGCAGCCCGAGCCCAGACGCCTGTCCCAGCTAGGGAAGCTGGTGCACCCACCCCTCCCGACGACATCGAAGTAGTGTTAGGAGCCATGCGCAGTTTATTGAGTGCACATGGAAAGGTGGCGGTTGCAACCGGCCCCGTAGGTGCCGCAGGACCGTCTAATAGAGCCCCATGACTAGAACCCGCGCAGCCCGTCTACCTGTGTCCGCTCAGCTATGATGCGTGGAAGCGACCTTTGCTGGAGATGGAGGTAGAGAAACAGAGGGGTAGTTATTTGTTGGACACGGGAGCTTCTTGCACCATAATCCATACAGATAGCCCTTTTGACTCGCCGCTATCTACCAGGGTCCCATTCACGTTAGCGGGGTTCACAGGAAAAGAACAGGCTGGCGCGTTCTCCCTTCCGCTATCCATTCGTTTGGGAGCACTTCACCTTAAGTGGAAGTGCATACTGATGGAATGGCAGGAGGGGGGTGGAAGAGGTATCCTCGGGTCCGATCTTCTATCAGGACACGGGATCCTCGTGGACCTCAGAAATCACTGTCTCTGGGGGGCTAAGGGTGAAAAAGGCGAGGTAGTAGTGATTCCGGGGGAGGAAGAAACAGCGGTCCTGTGTACCGTGCAGCCATCCGGAGGCTACGACCTCGGGCTTATGGTCGCAGATGTCCCAACGGACATGCAAACGTACGTGTCAGATAATATGCACGCGTTTGCAACCCACAAGCACGATTGTGGGAGGGTTACCGGGTTTGAGGTCAGCGTAGATGGGGACCCCATGACCCGGCCCCAAAAACAGTATAACTTCCCCAAAGAAGCAGAACCCGATATGGAGACAGCAATGTCCTCCTTGGTGCAGCAGGGCGTGTTGAGGCCGATAGCCACACACGTGAACTCCCCATTATGGCCGGTTAGGAAGCCGGATAATTCGTGGAGAGCCACGGTGGACTACAGAGTCCTTAACAGTAACATTCCCGCCTGCGCGCCCACGGTAGCAGCAGTTGCTGACCTAATAGGGAGCATCCCAGCGTCCGCGACCACGTTCACGGTGCTGGATATTTCGAACGGTTTTTGGTCCATCCCGCTGAGGCGAGAGGACCAGTACAAGTTTGCCTTTACTTTCAAAGGGCAACAGTACACATGGAACTGTCTGCCACAGGGTTTCCACAATAGCCCCAGTATTTTCCATCAGTGTATGGCAGGAAGTTTAAGGGAGTTTAGTCAGCCCAATCAGATAGTGCAGTACGTGGATGATTTGCTCCTATTTACGGACTCAAGGGAGGAGCATGGACCACTGCTGGACGAGTTATTGGAGCTGCTAGCGAGAAAGGGTTTTAAAATAAATACTAAGAAAGCACGTATCGGTCAGCAGGAAGTAAAATTCCTGGGACTGACCATTCGCGCTGGGGAAAGAGCCATAGACAAAGCTAGGAGGGAGTCGGTGCAAGAGTTACCGATTCCCAACAACATAAGGGGTGTGAGGTCCTTCTTGGGACTGACCGGTTACTGCAGGGATTTTATCGAAGACTATGCGGCCACAGCGGCGCCGCTCCTCCGACTCCTCCATAAGGGAGTGGAGTGGTCTTGGGACGAGGGCTGCCAAGCAGCCTTCGAGAAGTTAAAAAGGGATCTGCAGACCGCGCCAGCCTTAGGGGCCATAGATGGGGGGAAGGAGTTTTTCCTGGAGGTAGCTGCCAGCGGAGACAGCTTGAGCGCTGTGCTGCTCCAAGAGCGTTACGGCAAGCTGAGGCCGGTTGTCTATTCATCCAGGGTGTTAACGGATGTGGAGAGAAGTTTCTCCAATTGCGAAAGGCACCTTTTAGCCACGCATTGGGCTGTGAAAAGATCAGCGATCTTCACAGGGCTCTCTCCTATCACTCTCCTCACACATCACACACCAACTAAGATGCTTCTAGATGGGAGGATTAAAGATGGGACCGTAAGCAGCGTGCGTATTGCGCGTTGGACCCTTCTTCATTCCCAGATGGATCTTAAAGTAAAATGTCTTTGCGAACCCAGGCTTGCGGCCAATTTGGTATACCCCGGTACAGCCCACCGGTGTTCGGTGGAAGGGGTGTGGGATGTCAACATAGGTTTACGGGCCGGGATACATCCCACAGGGTGCGAGATTTATGTTGATGGGTCTAGCACAGTATCTGCTGGCGAACGACTCACAGGGTGTGGAGTTTATGACCCTGCGGCAGACCTTGCCCTGGCGATCAAGCTCCCTAGCACCATGAGCGCACAGCAGGCTGAGCTGTCTGCCGTGGTGTACGTTGTTACCCACCCAGACATTTTCCCAACCCCATACACGATTTGCTCGGACAGTATGTTCACCTGCAATTCGTGTACGGAATACCTGGCCATTTGGTCCCGCAGTGGATACACCTCCGCGGACGGGCGACCTTTAACGGTGAAGCCCTTGCTGGAAAAGATCTTAGCAGCAGCAGTAGGGGAGGAAGGAGAGATTTTCATCCATAAGGTGAAAGCTCACTCCTCCACAGAGCCCCGTGGGGAGGGCAACCAGCAGGCGGATGCGCTAGCCAGGGAAGGTGCCCGCAACGGCATTTTCTGGGACCCCTATGGGACCAGACCCATAGCAGCGATCCAAGGCAGGGACGGGAATCCCGGGAACACCAGGGTAGCATTGCCCCTAGACCTTAAGACCGTCCAAACCCAGGATCCCGCCCTAAAAGCAGTCCTAAAAACCATTGCTGAGGGGAGGCAGGTAGAAGGTCCGTACAGTACGGCAACCCTCTCAGTTAAGGAAGGCATGCTGTTCCGCGAGGAGCAGTGGGTTGTGCCGCAGCAGCACAGGAGGGAATTCCTCCAGTTGGCTCACGAGGGACCAGGGGCAGGGCACCCCGGGCCCGAGGTTACCTGGCAACGGGTAGAGCAAGCGGAATGGTGGCCAGGGCTCAGGGAACAAGTCTGCGAGTTCTGTGCAAACTGTCTTGTGTGCGCTGCAAACAACCCAGACCCCCAGAAAAGGAAGGTGCCCATGGGACACGTAAGAAGGGTAGAGTGACCATGGCAGTCGATACAGATCGACTATATAGGACCCCTGCCCACCACCCAGGGAGGCTATAAATACTGCCTCGTCTTAGTGGATGTGTTTTCCAAATGGGTGGAAGCCTTCCCCTGTCGAACAGCTACGGCACTGGGTACTGCAAAAATCTTGGTCCGGGAAGTGTTCTCGCGGTGGGGACTCCCCCGTTTTGTGGAGTCAGACCAAGGGAGTCATTTCACCGGCCAGGTGATGCAGAACACCCTCATGCTTTTGGGCATTGAAGGGAAGTGGCACGTAGCACACAATCCCCAGTCATCCGGGATTGTTGAACGTATGAACCGGACCCTGAAGGAGAAATTGAGGAAAGAGACTAGGAACTCGCCCCAAAAATGGGCGGAAGTTCTGCCTTTAGTCCTCATGGGGGTCCGATGCAGTCAGTCAAAAAGTACGGGGTACTCCCCGCATGAGGTGATGACTGGGAGGATCATGCGAACCCCCACCCATGTGCTAGCGCCGGTGCTCACTGAGGGTCAGCTCCAAGAGATAAGCAGGGACAAGTTCGCCCAGACCCTCTTGGAGCGCCTAAAACAGGTTTATGAGCAGGCGGCTGGGAACATGGGAAGGCAGCATCAGGGCAATCGCTTGTTGCTGGAACCCCGCAAAACGCGGGAGTGGGAAGTAGGAGACCAGGTCATGGTCAGAAACTACGCCAGAGTAGGGAGTCTGGAACCACTGTATATGGGACCCTACAACATTGTAGATAAGGTGAGTCCCATGGTATACGCCGTAAAAGTACCTCGGCGCACTAAGTGGTTCCATGTAAACCAGTGCAAACTGTACAAGCCAGGTGCGCAAGGGAAAACCACAGGGGTAAACCCCGCGAGTGGGGAAGCACAGCCCCAGGTAGGACCACAAGGCACACAGGCAGGCAAAGCAGCTTGCATCAGGGGAGGAGACATCCTGGAAGATCACGAAGCATTTTTGTGGGGATGGGAGTCAGATGAGGATAGTGATGAAGGCGAGTGGTTTTTGGGAAACGTAAGGAACGTTCCCATTTTAGGTATAGGGAGGACACGGGCTGCAGATAGAGATCCACACAGGGTGGACACACAAGCTGCAGGTCCCGAAGACAGGAGGGAGGAGCTAGGGGAAGCGGAGCCAGCCGCTGTGGGAACACAGGGAGTGACGGTGAGGACCCCCGAGCCCGAACCGCCCGCTTTGAACGTCCCGCCCTCGGGGGAGGCAGAGATCGCGAGTGAAGGCCCGCCTACTGGGCCGAGCAGGGCGGAGCCACAAACTGCGAGCCCCGAGTTAGGGAGGCGGAGTCAGCGGAGGCGGAGCCAGCGACTGTGGTGGAACCACAGGTCGTCCCGATGGAAGTCTCGGAACCCGGTCCGTCGGTCATGGGATCCCTGCCCCTGGCAACTCCCCGTAGGTCAAGTAAAGAACCCCAGCCCAAGAAGATGTGGGTATGGCCCCAGACTGTCCCAAGGCGTAGACTCAAGGTTAAGGCAGCCCAGATACAGCCCGGCCCCATCGCAGCAGCAACAGGCTGCGGCAGATCAGAGGAAGGGGTCAGTGCAGAAACAGGCTGCGGCAGATCAGAGGGAGGGGTCAGTGCAGAAACAGGCTGCGGCAGATCAGAGGAAAAGGTCAGAGCCCTCCCACAGTCGGTAAGAGCTCGCAGCAGTTTTCTCAGAATTTAAAGGGGCCGCCCTGAGAACGGGCGGCACTGTACAGTTATAAGTTTTAAGTTTTAAGTTCATAGTTCAAGTTTAAGTTTATAGTTTAAGGTTATAAGTTTATAGTTTTAAATAAGGTTAAGTTTGTAGTTTTAATTTTAACAGAAAATGATAAAATGATGGGAGCTTTAAAGATAGGTTTAGTTAAAGTTTATTTAGTGAACATTGAAGATTACGTGAGGCGAGGTCAGGGGACCCGCTCACCCTTCACAAAAGCCAGAGACTCTTGCGAGGCTGGCTACCTCATTCTATCTGATCACAGGAACCAAGGAAGGATGGAACGAATCTAGTATTGCTCGCGGCAATCGGATGTGGATTGGCCTATCGAGGCCGCACCAAGGATGTCGTGGTGTTCGGATGCTCCGGGGACACGGCCCCCATCGCGGTGGATGGGACCAGAAGACGGGAGGCAGAGGAGACCACCACCTATTTCCACAAGGGAAGGTGGCCAGGATGGCTGGGAACGAACTCGACGGAGTATTCCAGCACATCGGGGTTTGCCTACCAAGAGACTTCTTTAATGTGCCCCAAAGTAAGGATCATCGCACCCAGGATCAGCGTCACCGTCGGCAAACGGATTTGTTTGACTTGTAGTGGGAATGTCCCATTGAGCCGATGGTGGTGGCTGCGAAAGCTGAGCAAAACTATGAGGAACTCTTCGGTCGAGTGGGAACGACTGGGTAATAATACCCATCGGACAATTATGGGGACAAACGGACAAGTGAGAGTCTGTTGGGACAAATGGTGGGAACCGGATGAGGGAATTTATGTATGTATGTGGGGGTCAAAGTACCCTTGCCCCAAAGGCATATCCATATTTTTCATTAATCAGTGGCAGGATAACGGACAGGGGATGAGGTGGGATGCGAGCACCAGGGGGTGCGGAGCCCCATACTCTTCGATCCCGGTAAATGCCACTGAGCTCATTATGCGCCCACGCAAAGCCCCGCCCACGATTCCGGTGGTTCTAGCTGAGGAGGAAGGGTGCCCTAAAACTAGTAAGGGACCCGGGAATGGTTTGGTACTGGTCCCCACAGACCAGATACTATTTCAGGGGGTACATTACGCGGTGGCCTCGGTGATTTTAAATCTCACCGAGGTGCGGTTACCAGAGTGGTGCCCCAAAAAGACGGAACAGTTGTATCAGGTCCTGTTGACCAAGATGTTCAGACAATTTTACGAATTCCATTTCGCGGAAATTGATAAAACAAGTTTGTACACCGCACCACATGAAGTTTTGAATCAAGTAGGGAGGCAAAGAAGGGGTTTAGTGAAAGACACGTTCAGTGCTTTTAACACGGGTACATCTGTGGTCAACGCTCTAGACAGTGTGGAGCTGCAGACCCAGATTAATGGTTTAAAGACACAATTAAAAGACATTCTAACAGATGAGAATAAAGTGGTAGGGTCGGGTTTACACGAGGACCAATCCATGACTCTCCATCTAAAGGAAATTATAGCAGAGTTAGAGAAACATGCAAAGACGGTAAATGCCCTGATTAGGGAAGATCGGAATGCATCCGATCAAGCTGCGCAGAACGAGGTGTGCGTGCTTTACGGGGCGTGGTTACTCGGCGAGGGCCGCAGTAATTTGGAGGATTTAAAACAAGGTTTGGTCCCGTCCTGGATAAGTAACAAACACCTGCGGGCGCTCCACCCTTTTCAGAACGCATTAAGTCCGTGCCAGCTTAGGCTAGCTTCAGAAGCTTACCCAGTCCCCGTGGACTGCGGACGATCAAACCATACTATCATGGGTATAGTTTTATGTATGCCGGTTTTGGGCGACACAGCAAAGCCCGCCCCGGTGTATCGGGTAGAGAACATTGGTGTCATTCAGGGGGGAGCCCACATTCGCTATGCAGCGGTTCCACCTTACGTCATCCGCTGGGAGCAAACGATGACAGGTACAGATCTCTCTGGTTGTCGTGGCAGGGGAGCACACATAATACTGTGTCCCCAGCACTTGAATGCCTTTTTAACACCACAGTGCGGGTTCAGAACGGCTGGCGCCAAGTCCATGAATTGCACCATGGAGGCAATGGCACAAGATCATGTGCCTCCGCAGGTAGCATACATCGGGGGTGGAACATATTGTGTTACCACTGCAGCGCAACACTACCAGCATGGAAACCGTAGCCGGTGTCCGGTGAGTGACAGCAGTTTCTGTTTCAGACCCAGGGCGGAAGTTCAAGTAGCACAACAGCGAATTGTCCCAATCCCTGAACCATCCACTGTTCATCTTACAGTAAAAGAGAACTTCACCGACTTGCAGCGATTCGTCGCGCATTTTGGATACCTCATTCCCCCTCTCCCTGAACACCTCACCAAGCTTTTAAAAGCCGTCGCGGTGTCACAGAAACATTTTTACACATTAGAACAGAAAACTGTCGAAATAGGGACAGACATTCTGGATATAGTAGTTCCACCATGGTGGAATCTGTTCACCAATATTGATATGCCTTCATGGATCAGAATAGCCTCCCACATTTTAGTCGTATGCCAAGTTTTTATTGTAGTGTACCTATTGGTCGTACATTGTAAAAGAGACAAACGCCTCACTAAGCATGAAAACACGGGAGAGTGGCGAGAACGTTACGTACGCGTGCACGATGAAAGCACCGTGTAATCGGAAAATGGCGTCACTCCCGCTCGCCACGTGCGCCGCGGAAGTTTGTACTCGATCATGATTTTCAAAGATTGTAAATACGTTGGGAACTCGACATGTTTTAAGAGTTGGTGTTGATTATTTTGGTGATGGTGTTATAGTTAAAAATGATTGTTTGGTTTTGGGTTTTGTTTTTCCTTTCCCTGAATAAAAGATGAATATACAGGTGATACGAGAGGCATCGGCCTAGTTACGCCGGGAAAGAAAACAAGTAGTGTAAGTTTAAAGGCAAATAATGCCTACGGTGATATAAAATGTAATTTTCTTGGGAAATAAGGACGACACAGAGACCCTGGCTAGGTTAAAGTTATGGGATTAATTTGCTGGATTCGGAGAAAATCGAGATAATATTGCTCACCACTATTATTTTTGATACGATAAGCGGAGTTATTCGCATCAACAGGAGGGACTGTAGAATTCGCAATATATCGCGATTTTATAATAAGGAGAAAACACAGAGTTTCGTTCAAACAGCTTTTCTTTCAGCAGAATGCTGTCAGGTTTTTCAAAGTGGACACAAGCAGCCTGTAAAATGGCCGCCGCACCTCGTGGCAGAACATTCTAGACTTTTCGACAGGCAGACAAGATGGCGTTCCAATAAACATTTGTGCAAGATCGATTAAGATTCAGCACATTGAAGATAATACACGAGACATTGTGGGTTTGCAGTATACACATAAATACTGAAATCGGTCTCCCAGGTACGAATGAAAGCTATTGTACCAAGTAATCAAGGGCCCATCCAAAGACATTAATATGTAAAATCCCAACGACTCTACGATGAGAGAGCCGTTAGCGGGTAGTTATACAAAACACTTGGAAGCCCCAAAACCCCTCCAGGGAGAACACCGACCGATTTAACAATGAGAGAAATATTAACAGGTACTCAGGCATTTACGAGTAGCCCCGAAACCCATTAAGAACGGAGATCACCCATACAAGACATTTGAGCGCCAAACCCAAACAAAGGAAAGGCATTAAGGTTGGGCGGGAAACGGAAGATTTTGTACTATAATTACAAGCTCCAACCGTCCATTTTTCTCTTATCCGATCGACTCGTATCCTCGTGGCTGCTCCTGTGTTTTGACTCGCCGTCTTGTTCCTGCTTGCTTGGTGTCTCTTTTAAAAAGACTGTTGAACATTGTGATCCGTTCGGATCCACCTCGTGTCGTGTAACGAAGACCTATGTTGGTAACTGGCATCGGAACCGAAGGCCCGAGATGAGATGAGATGAGATGAGATGAGATGAGAAGAGAGGAAGACCATACTTATCGCCACGGTCAGTAAGCCCCGACCGCGCCTGTAGGTCGAATAGCCAAGTTTCCTTGCCAGGGAGACTTCTTTGAACTTGCAAGAACGGACCTCGGAAGATCCTCCAAGAAGATATTGACTGGTCTGTGAAACCCATCAGGACAGAGCCTGTTAAACCAACCAACACAGATCTTCATCACAGCAGACGTTCCAGCCTGCTAGCCGGAGCAGAAGCAAGTAAACAAGTGGGACCAGGAGACCCCCTGATCGACACGTGGGTGCTGCGGTAAAACCATCCGATCAGCTACTCGGAATTTCTCCGAGTTATCACGAGTGGTGAGCATGAGTCTCGAATCCTACGAATCTAGCTAGGACAGATATTGATAGGGGAGGGTTTAAGTATTAAGGATACTTGTAATGTGTGCCCCTATTTACGGTGTGTCGTTCGTTCCTCGTTTCCCTAGAATTAGCTATATAACTGCGTGTAAGATTGTACTGTCATTAATCTGTGCTTATGACATGTATTTCGTAATCTTAAATATCATGCAATAAAGATTTTCCATTTCGTACCATTCAACCGAGTCTACATGAGTTTCATTTCCATTACTGCTCTCGCATCTAAGTCCAGTGTCTAGAACCGTAAGGGCGAGTGATTCGAACCACTCACAGGTGTGTCTAGTGCTCCCAGACTGGCTGGAGACCAGAACAGGCAACAAGGCCTAAACCCGCACTGACATACAGGCTGCACAGAGCCGCGCGAATCTCACAGGCTGAGAGACACGCACGCCAAAATCCCTTACAACCTTCTGCTCGTTAACCTCTATGTTTCTTTGATTTGATTTATATAATCAACCCCCTACATTCAATTTGTAAATCTACATTTCATTTCCTTTTCTGTGCACATCCAAGTAATTCTTGTATGTGCTCCACCCGTTTTATTATCGTGTAATTCCTATAAATCGTATCGCAATCATTTCCTACTTGGTACCTTCGTATTGCTTCCCGACGGAATTATCTGATCCATTCCGTCCCAATATGACTGGGCTCGTGTGTTCTTGATTTGTTGAAATTGGTTATCCTGTACATATATATTGCTTTGATTTACTGTTCTTCTGAATTCTAATGATATCATTGCTTCTTAGATGTCAGTTATCCGTTTGCAGAAATTGATACAATACTCATTCCTTCCCTGTTGTTCTGGAAACGTACCCATCTATCTCACGTCCTGGATACGTGGCAGATAGCACACTCCCTCTTCCACCCGTACATCACTTCTATACTTTAGTTATTTTAAGTCCCCCATTATCTCTGATAGCCTCGCCGCTAAAATGTCTCCATTTTTTCAATATATCGCTTCCTCAATTCGTGACCCACCACTTGTGAATGAAAATGAACTCCTCATAGTTAATGGCTAGGTTTTTCGATCGCAGGAATCCCGGGTGCGCAGGTCTGCAATCTAGAAGAATCTACGCCCTTACCTTCGGGTTCCCGGGACGCACACGATTCAGATCCTGGGCCTCTCCAATCTCGATTTGCGCAGGGCCCTATTATCCCAGAGGCACAGGCAGATTACAGGGAGCATGGGATCATGTGGGCCATGGGGAGCCAATCAAAGTAGGGAAACTGCATTCATACACGTGACAGGAAGACCTTTCAAATATATGAATGGAGATCACCCCAAAAACATATTGGCGAAGAAATTCCTTTCGCAGGCCGCCCGCGGGCGGAGGACTGCGATCTGGAAAAATCTGTGCCTGGACCGGAGGGGTCCCGGGAGGCGCAGAGTTCCGTTGCTTGGTCTCTCCAAACTTCCGGTGCGCAGGGCCCACGTATCCCAGAGGCGCAGGCGGTTTGCAGCGTCCCTGGGATCACGTAGGGAGCCAATCAGAGAAGGGAGTCTCCCTTCACACATTTGACAGGTAGACCTGACAAATACATGAATGGAATTCACCCCCAAAACATAGTAAAAACAAGCCTTAGCCCTGCTTTTACCAGGCATACGATTTCTAATGGTTTTCTGCAGGAGGAGGTTCTCCAGAAAGCGGAACTATCCGTCCGCAGAGGACCTTCTCCAGGCTCGGCGTCCAATCTGTCAAGAGTATTCTTGACATATCGGAAATTACGTATTTCAGCGCATGCGCTTGGCATGACTGATAACGGCATTTCCGATGTCCCTGCGGTTGTGTACACAGCGCGAACACACCCGTAAGGATCGGAATATCCGGCCCATTAACGCCAAGCTCCCAGCCGTGCACTTACATTAACCATATCTTCATATAATAATTTCCTAGAGCATCATCAGAAAATCGCTACCTTCAACTAATCAGCTTTATTCACCATGCTTTATTAATATATGTGTTACATAACTTCAGGAAATATTCGAAAAGAGATCAGATAGACATCATGGATGAGACTCGGAATTTGATTTTAAATAGGACATGATGGCTGTCATGACTGGAGATGCCGGGAATGTTATGTCTCTGAGTAATGGGCAGAAGAATGAACGTGAAGGCTTAGAGTTGCGTAACCCATGGACTGGATGAATTTTGCGAGTGCTTGGTGAGACGTAGAATAATGCAGATATTTTGAGGTTGTTAATTATAAATAATAACTGTGGCAGGGAAGTTGGTAGATAGGCAGGTAGAATCAGTCATGCAGAGAAGTTGGAAGGAGAAAATTAATGGAAGCAACGACTTGGATATGTTCAGGAGAAAGTTCTAGAAATTGGTGCCACCGGCAGTGACTCAAATGAATCGTCTCGTTTAATTAAAATGCACGTCACCTTTGCTAAAGAACGGACAGAATTTTGCGGCCGTGAACGACAGCTTATTTTAAATATGTCAGTTAATTTCTTTTCCTGAGATTAGATATATGTGGCTTTTAGATATTCTATCTAGCTCCAGGATATCCATTGGGTATTTGCTGAGTAGGCGTGATGCTTGTGCTGCTAGTGGTATCTTATTCAAATATTAATTACAATATTTGGCCCGTCATTTCCGTTAGGAGGCTTCCTGCGTCCGCATGCCTCCTATCGGGAAGAAATCTACGCCCTTCCCTGAGGGCTCCCGAGGAGGAGCCATTTCCGATCCTGCGCCTGTCCACAGTAGAAATGCGCAGGGCCCACCTGATCCCAGGGACGCTTGCGGAGATCGTGAGCCCCGGAGATAGGTGGACAGGCGAGAGAATAGAAGGGAATCTCCGTTCATACCTTTGACAGATAGACCTGTCAAAGGTATGAATGGAGATCACCCCCAAAACAAATCAAAACAATAAATACATTTTTACAAAGTATCGCGTTTTTATAATGAGTAACATTTATATTAATTTAAATATTTTAAACAAAAGTTTCATGCTTTGAAAAAGTATTTAAAGATTTTTAACGAGCTAAAATTAAACTTACCTTATTTAGAATTACTTTCAAATTATAAGTGAGTGAAAAAAATTAATATTTTTTTTACTTTTTTAAGCTCTTGTGCTGGGAAAAGCAGGCCTTACGCCTGCTTTTACCAGGAGTACGATTTTTAAGTGTTTTCAAGAGCGGATGTCCTGCAGCAAGCGGAAATCTCCACCCGCAGAGGCCCTTCTGAAACCGGCATTACCGATGTCCCTACGGGTGTGTACACAGCGCGTACTCACACGTAGGCATCGGAAAATACGAGCCATTGGCCCAGAAATTAAACATCGATGGTTCCCGCGGGGGTAAGGATTCCCCGCGTAATCGCACTCCGCCCCGACCTTTTGTTTCGGGCCCACACGAACTTGAGTTTCAGGGCCTCTCCCTGTTGCAAGCGTGCAGTGCTTGCGTGTCCCTGATGCGCAATTAGTTCGTGCGAGCTCTGGGATCACGTGATTCAGTTAGAGCCAATGGCAGCACAACATCTTTCATTCATAGTTTTGACAGCAAGGGCTGTTAAAGCTATGAATACTACAAGACAGCAAAAGAACAGCTAAACCTCAATTAAATTTTAAAAAAGCCATCACATTAATAAAATAACTACTTTAAAAAAAAATTTGAAAAAATTTAAAACCTTTTTAAAAGTTATAAAAATAAACTTACCTTTCTTTAAAGTCTCGAAAAAAGATAAACCTGTTGAATTTTTTTTTGAATAACACTTAATTAACTACTTACCTTGTTAAAAGGGGGTCCTGCGGCTGCTTTCTTTATGTGTAAAAACTTCACCACTTACCTGCGCGTTCAAACCTGAAAGAAAAACTCAGTGCACTGTTCACTTAGGCACCGCCACCTTTGCAAAACACCAAGTGCCAGATTCCCGCGCATGCGCAGTGCATACAGGGAACCAGCAATTCGGGACCGAATACGCGAGAGTACACAGTGCGTACTCTCGCGTATTAGGTCTAATTTTCGGGCCATTGTGTCTTGGCGTGTTCCTTGCAATCCTGAAATTTGGATTAATTGCTCCTTGGATAGGATGCCATTTATGTCCGATTACAGAAACAACAGTAACCCGAATCCCTGCAGAAATACGGCCAAGGTAAATAGCTTAACTGCAAGACGTTTTCCAGTGAATTATCAGTTAATTAGAGAGTCTCTTTCTGCAGATGGTTTCTGCCTGGCACTTATGCGGCACAAATGATACTTGCTAATTATCCACCAAAACTGGCAAGTTGACCAGATCTTGTTGCATACGGGATGGACTGTTTAGTTACCTGAGGAATTGGGAATGGAATTGAACACTGCAATCATCAGCATACAGCACAAATTCTGACCGAAGTACAGAAACATTTTCATTGATGAAGCAGCTGACGGTATTTGGGTCGAGGATTCTTCCACGATGAACTCATGGTTATAACATGAGATGCTGCTCTCTTATTATTCGTGAAAACACGGGGCTGATCTCACCTGTCATGACCTACTCCCTTAATTACATTAAAAATGTATTCAATAACCCAGTTACAGATATACTCTAGGGCACTTTATTTACCAAATGTCCCCACTACACCACAGAGACCCTAGAAATTTAACACCACAGAATTTAAGCTTAAAAAGAGAGAAATACTCACCAACCAATCACTTACCTGTTTTTTGGTGACGTCACACTTCGATTATTTTGCCCCTCCGAGTTCGGAGACTGGTACGCCTTACCTGGTCTCTGGAGCCTTTTATAGGACCACTGCCGCCGCTGAAACTCCCGCCGACGCTCTGAGGCCTTACCTGGTCTCTGAAGCCTTTTATAGGCCCACTGCCGCCGCTGAAACTCTCGCCGACGCTCTGAGGCCTTACCTAGTCTCTGGAGTTTTTTTATAGGCCCACTGCCGCCGGTGAAACTCCCGCCGACGCTCTGAGGCCTTACCTGGTCTCTGGAGCCTTTTATAGGCCCACTGCCGCCTTTGAAACTCCCGCCGACGCTCTGAGCGTCCCTGGAATCATTCTCGTAAATCTTTTCTGCACCCTCTCTAAGGCCATCACATCCTTCCTAAAGTACGGTGCCCAGAACTGGACACAATACCGCAGTTGAGGCCGAACCAGTGTTTTATTCAGGTTCATCATAAATTCCATGCTTTTGTACTCGATACCTCAATTCATGAAGCCCAGGATCCGGTAAGCATTTTAACTGCTTTCTCAACCTGTTCTGCCACCTTCAACGATTGGTGCCAGGATACCCATCCATGACCCCACTACCAAACATCAAGCCACCGTTTCCAAGACTGTCACTGACCACATCTCCTCTGGAGATCTTCCCTCCATGGCCGCCAACATCATAGTTCCCCAACCCCGCACAGCACGTTTCTACCTCCTTCCTAATATCCACAACCCATCGTTACAGCCTGTTTTTGTCCCACGGAACTTATCTCTTCCTATCTCGACTCTATTTTTTCTCCCCTTGTCCAGTCTCTTCCCACCTCTATCCGCAACTCTTCCGACGCCCTCCACCACTTTAGCTGTTTCCAGTTTCGTGGCCCCAACCGTCTCCATTTCATTATGGACGTCCAATCCCTCTACACCTCCATCTCCCACAAGGATGGCCTGAGGGCGCTCTGCTTCTTCCTTGAACAAAAGCCGAACCAGTCCCCTTCCACCAACACCCTCCTTCGCCTGGCTGAACGTGTTCTCGAATTGAAAACCTTCTCCTTTGACTCCACTCACTTCCTCCAAATTAAAGTTGATGCGATAGGAACCCGCATTGTTCCTGGCTATTCCTGCCTTTTCGTTGGGTATGTGGAACATTCGTTGTTCCAGTCCTACACAGGTCTCTTCCCTCACCTCTTTTTCTGGTACATTGATGACTGTATTGGTGCTGTTTCCTGCTCTCGCCCTGAACTAGAACATTTCACTCACTTTGCTACCAATTTCCACCCTTACCTCATCTTCACATGCTCCATCTCCGACTCCTCCCTTCCCTTCCTCGACTTCGCTGTATTCATCTATGGGGATAAGCTTTCGACAAACATTCACTATAAGCCCACTGACTCCCACCCCGCTTCCTGTAAGTACTCTATTCTATTCTCCCAGTTTCTCCGTCTCCACCGCATCCGCTCTAACGATGCCACCTTCTAAAGAAATGTTTCCGACATGTCGTCCTTTTTCCTCAACCGAGGATTCCCCTCTACTGTAGTTGACACAGCTCTTGACTGTGTCCGTTCTATTTCTCGCACTTCTGCTCTCACCCGTTCCCCTCCAGATACAAAGGACTAAAAACAGTGGAAGCCCTAGAGGAGTACAGAAAGTGCAGGGGGGTACATTAAAAAGAAATTAGGAGAGCGAAGAGGGGGCATGAAAAAACACTGGCAGGCAAAAAAAGTGAAAAGTCGAAGTTGTTTTGATAGTACATTAAGGGCAAGAGGATAACCAGGGAAAGAGTAGGGCCAATTAGGGACGAAAGTGGCAATCTGTGCGTAGAGCCGGGAGATGTAGGTGAATTTTTAAATGAATATTTTGCAGCTGTGTTCACTATGGAGAAGGACGATGTAGGCATAGAGATCAGGAAGGCGGATTGGGATATACTTGAACACATTAGCATTGAGAGGGTGGAGGTACGAGCGGTTTTAGCTGACATAAAAGTGGATAAATCCCCAGGGCCAAGACGAAATGTATCCGAGGCTGCTGTGTGAGGAAAGGGAGGAGATTGCAGGGGCTATGACACAAATTTTCTGAACCTCTCTGGCCACAGAGGACGTGACAGAGGACTGGATGACAGCTAACGTAGTATCATTATTCAAGAAGGGTACTAAGGATAAACCAGGGAATTACAGGCCATTGTGCCTAACATCAGTCATAGGGAAATTATTGGAAACAATTCTGAGGGACAGAATTAGTATCCACTTGGAGAGGCAAGGTTTAGTCAAGGATAGTCTGCATGGCTTTTCAGGGAGAGATCATGTCTGACCAATTTGTTTGAACTTTTCGAGGTTGCGATTAGGTGTGTGGATGAGGGTAGTGCAGTTGATGTCGTCTACATGTACTTCGGTAAGGCTTTTGACAAGGTCCCGCATGGGAGATGGGTCAAGAAGGTGATAACCCATGAGATCCAGGGCAATTTGGCACATTGGATCCAAAATTGGCTTAATGGCAGAAGGCAGAGGGTGATGGTCGAAGATTGTTTTTGTGACTGGATACGCGTGTCCAGTGGTGTACCGCGGGTGATCGGTGCTGGGTCTCTTGCTGTTTGTAGTGTACATTGATGATTTAGATATGAATGTAGGAGGTATGATCAGTAAGTTCGCAGATGACACGAACATTGGTGGAGTGGTAAATAGCGCGAGGGAAGCCTCAGGCTACCGGACGATATAGACAGGTTGCTCAGATGGGCAGAACAGTGGCAAATGGAATTTAACACTGAACAGTGTGAGGTGATGCATTTTGGGAGGTCTAACAAGGCAAGGGAATACACAATGAATGGTAGGACCTTTGGAAGGACAGAGCATCAGAGGGACCTTGGTGTGCATGTACATAGATCCCTGAAGGCAGCAGGACAGGTAGATAAGGAGGTTACGAAGGCATATGGGATACTTGCCTTCATTAGCCGAGGCATAGAATATAAGAGCAGGGAAGTTATGATGGAGCTGTACAAAATGCTAATTCGTCCACAGCTGGAATACTGAGTGCAGTTCTGGTCGCCACACTATAGAAATGATGTGATTGCATTGTAGAGGGTGCAGAGGAGATTCACCAGGATGTCACCTGGGCTTGAGCGCTTCAGCTATGAAGAGAGACTGGACAGGCTGGGGTTGTTTTCCTTAGAGCAGAGAAGGCTGAGTGGGGACCAGATTGAGGTGTACAACATTATGAGGGGCATAGATATGGTCGATGGAAATGAACTTTTCCCCTTAGTAGAGCGTTCAATCACCAGGGACATAGTTTCAAGCTAAGGGGCAGGAGGTTTAGAGAGGATTTGAGGAAAAACCTTTTCACGCAGAGCGTTGTTGGAATCTGGAACTCACTCCCTGAAAGGGTGGCAGATGCAGGAACCCTCACAACATTCAAGTAGCATTTAGATGAGCATTTGAAACGCCATAGCACACAATGCTACGGACCAAGTCTTGGAAAATGGGATTAGAACAGACAGGGCTTGATGGCCGGCCTCTTTCTGTGCTGTATAACTCTATGACTCTATGACTATGACACGCCCACAAAATTTGTCACATCTAAGCCACACCCACAGAAACTTCCTGCAGATCCTTCCATTGAAATTATAATTTAAAACTTTTAATTAAACTGGTACTTGGACATATTTAATATATCAGCATTTTGGTACGATTATGTAACAAAATACCAATAATATTTTGGCATCTGATTTCCACTTGAATGAAACAAATTATAATTTGAGGTCAATCGAAACATTTTCGTCCTTTGACCGTCAGGGGGTAATAATAATTTAAATATTTACTAAATTGAAATAGATAGTTTATCTGTTCAAACTTCTATTGAGTTTATAACAGTGTCTATCACTTGGGATTTTTATTAAACTTTAAGTTATTTATATTTTATACTAAGAATCTTGTTCCTTTTCTTATTTGCTCTGAGGAACATTGAAGAGCGTTGCAGAGTGTTTTGCCAGCCCAAAGAATTGCTGGTGCTGTACTTCACCATCCCGGCTTTCAAATTCCGGATGTGTAAATAGTTTATGTAAATCAGGTAATTTTTTTTTTATTCTTCTAAGGCTAGCATTTAATATCCTGTCAAATGTCCATTAGTGAAAAAAATATTAAAATGTCGCAGTAACTTTCCGATGGATTGGGATTCAGCAGCACAAAAAGGCGTTGGCAATGCACCTTTTGATTTACTATACACCATGCACCTAGCACACCAGCTGTGGGGCAGCTTTAAATGTATTATATAAAATAATTAAATAGGAAAATGGTTTTATTTCATACATTTGGAGGAAGTATAAATGATCTTTGTCAGATGCCCAGTTCTTGATCATACATTTGGAGTGCAGAAAACATTGATCATTTTAAATATTAACTGTCATATTTTTTTTATTATTAATATTTCTAAATGTTGCCACTAGAGACATGTATTTTATTGTAAAGTTATACCAGAACGATTACCAATCATTTCAGAGGCACTGTGATATCGGTGGAGCGACCACATTCAGCCTACTTCTCTGCAGAAAAAAAAACCTTTAATTCTTAGGTTATTTCAAGTGGTATGTGTTCGGTACATGTTGTTTGTTTCTGTGGGTGGTATTTTGGTAACAGTTTCACTTCAATTTTATTTGAACTCACGGAACAATTTGAATATTGTGCACGTTTTAGGGTTAAAGTTTTATTGCTTGCAACTATATCCGCTGATTGTTCTCAATATTCAACACAACTGGATCCCTTTCACAGTGAAACAGGCTCCTGCAACTGCTTACACCAACAGTAAAATCTTCATACGTAATTGCCGGGCAGTTAGTGGCAATTAGCCCAACACTATTCCAGTATGAGTATTTCCGCGTTGGTGCAAATCATCTGTTAAGGCATCACAAGTTCGGTATTTAGCGCCTATTGAAGCGCATGCGGAAAACGCGAACTTGTGGTCATTTTCAAAGGCGGTATGACAGTGTACTCTCAGTGTACCCCGTCATGCCCACCGATAAATTTGGCCCGTCAATTGGGAAAAAGCAGCTTCTGGTGCTAAGCAGCGCCGCCTGGTGGCACAAGTAAGCAAATACATCAGCCAATTTGTTCAGATTAGCATTAGAATAGGAAAATCGTAACGAATCAAAGCCCAGAAGCAGGATAAATGGCGATGTCGGAACATGTATAGACTTGAATATATTACAGGTTGTCCAGTGTTATGTGTCGCGGTCATTTGGTGAACTAACAGAAGATCACCCAATGCACAGTCAGCCCAACCGTGGCACACATTCTTCTCTGATAAATCTCTTGTGCATACTTTATATGCACGTTATTCAGGCAAAGTGCAGAAATCCACAATGTTAAGGTCACCTGACAAAGAAAAACGGTGAAAACAGCAGAGGAGATCAAAATGTAAACTGAATAATGAGGTAGACAAACGATAAACGGAAGAACATAACATATGTACATAAGACGTCGGAGCAGGAGTAGCTCATTTGGCCCCTCGAGCCTGCACCGATATTCAATAAGATCATGGCTAATCTCATCTTGGCATCACTTCCCTGCCCGCTCCCCATAACCATCGACTCCCTTACCTTTCAAAAATCTGTCTGTCTCCACCTTAAATATTGTCATTAACAGCTCTCTGGGGCAGAGAATTCCAAAGATTCACGACTCTCTGAAAGAAGAAATTCCTCCTCATTTCCGTTTTAAAAGGGTGCCCCCTTAGTCTGAAATTATGTCCCTCGTTCTAGATTCCCCCTTCAGAATTGTTATATGTTTCAATGAGTCCGCTCTCATTATTCTAAACTCCAATGAGCATAGGCCCAACCTGCTGAACCTTTTTTTCATAAGACAACCACTTCCTCTCCGGAATCAGCCTCGTGAACCTTCTCTGAACTGCTTCCAATGCAAGTATATCCTTCCTTAAATAAGGAGACCAAGACTGTACACAGTACTCCAGGTGTGGTCTCACCAACGCCCTCTACAGTTGTAAAAGGACTTCCCTACTTTTATACTCCATTCCCTTTGCAATAAAGTCCAACATTCCATTTTCCTTCCTAATTACTTGCTGTACCTGCATGATAACATTTTGTGATTCATGTACAAGGACCCCCAGATACCTCTGCACCTCAGCATTTTGTAATCTCTCCCCATTTAAATATTTTTTTTTTTAAATGTCCTACCAAAGTGGATAACCTCGCATTTTCCCACATTATACTCCATCTGCCAGATTCCTGCCCACTCACTTAGCCTATCTATACCCCTTTGGAAATTCTTTGCCTCCTCCACACAACTTGCTTTCCCACCTATCATTGTATCATCAGCAAATTTGGTTGCATTACACTCAGACCCATCATCCAAGTCATTAATATAGATTGTAAATAGTTCAGGCCCAAGCACTGATCCCTGCGGCACCCCACTAGTTACAGTTTGCCAACCTGAAAATGACCCATTTATCCCGACTCTCTTTTTTCTGTTTTTTAGCCAATCATCTATCCATGCTAATTTATTACCTCCAACCCCGTGAGCTCTTATCTTGTGTAGGAACCTTTTATGTGGTACCTTATCGAATGCCTTATGAAAATCCAAATACACATCTGCTGGTTCCCCTTTATCCACCTTGCTCATTATATCCTCAAAGAACTCCAGCAAATTTGTCAAAAATAATTTCCCTTTCATAAAACCATGCTGACTCTGCTTGACTATATTGCGATTTTCTAAATTTCCTGCTACCACTTCCTTAATGATGGACTCCAGCATTTTCACAATGACAGATATTAACTAACTGGTCGATAGTTGCCTGCTTTCTGGCTCCTTCCTTCTTAAAAAGGGCGTTACATTTGCGGTTTTCCAGTCCGCTGTGACCTCTCCAGAACCAAGGGAATGTTGGTAGATTACAACCAATGCATCCACTATGTCTGCAGCCACCTCTTTTAAGACTCTAGCATGCGGGCTATCGGGACCAGGGGGGCTGTCCACATTTAGTTCCATTAATTTGCCTAGTAATTTCTAGTGACATTGATTGTTTGAAGTCCCCCCTAACCCAATTGCCCCTTGATTATCCATTATTGGAAAGCTTTTAGTGTCTTGTACCGTGAAGACCGATACAAAATATTTGTTCAATATTTCTGCCATTCATCTGTTTCCCATTATTAATTCCCCAGACTCTTCCTCTGGGGGACTAACGTTACTTTAGGTACACTCTTCCTTTTTATATACCTGTAGAAGTTCTTACTGTCTGTTTTTATATTTCTTGCTAGCTTACTCTCATAAGCTATCTTCTCTCTCTTTATCATTTTTTAGTCATCCTTTGCTGGTTTTTAAACATTTCCAATCCTTGTCTTTCCTCTATTCTTCGCAACATTATATGCTTTTATTCTCAAGTTGACACCATCCTTTACTTTCTTACATATTCACGTATGGTTCATCTTTCTCTTAGAGTCTTTTTTTCTCTGAGTGTTATGAAATAACAGCAGCTTTCCGAATTGTTTGAGACTATTTGGACTGTCAATGAATATTTGAAAAATAAATCTCAAACATATTCTATCATTTACAGAGATTGACGATACTGCAATAATGGACGAACAAGGCAAGATAATCGTCACGGTTGCAGTCTCAGTTGCAATACTGCTGGGAGCAGTAGGAGTTCTGGTGACGTGTTGTTGGCCAAACCAGAAAAATCGCGGTAAGATTGCACCGCCGACAGTAATGATGCAGGAAATACAAATACTGAAATAACCAGTTGCATTTTTGGTGGAGTAAAAGAAATACACTACTCACTTTGTTATTCTCTCCCTAAACTATCCACCTCTACGTCCCCTGGCAATCATTAAACTTATGCTCAAAAACCTACTTTTTTGACTGCAATTCATCTACATCTTCTTGAACCCTTATTATCATTTTCGTTGTCCCGGATGTGTGCGTTCTTGCTTCAGTAAAACTCCTTTATTTTCCACTTTAAAGACGTCGTACAAATGCAAGTTGTTGATGATGAGGTTTTGTCTTTATTAATAGAGATACCTCTCACGCCTTTCTCCGACCCGACTCCCGCAAATCCCTCTGAGTTTTATAGTGATGTACTAATAGTTCTTTAATTATACCAGCTACAGTCATGCATTGGCTAAATTATTGATGACTGCGTGATTATTTTCTATTCATATCGCAAACAGTTTTCCCAAAATTATTTCCTTATTACTCGGTGTAATGATATCCACAAAAATTAGTGTGATTGCAATTGAGTTCACAATATTTCCAATTCACTTGTTAACCCGATCATCGTTTCCTTTCGCTGTTCAGTGGTATGTCTTGTACTTTTGAGCACCCGCTTGATCTTGGAGTTAAGGGAAATAAATGAATGTAACATTCATCAATCGATGGGTTTCGAGTCGGACGCCCCCGTAAACTGACAACGCAACATCCCTGCCAATAAAGGGAAGATAACTATTTTATTATCTGATAAATTAATTTCAGGTAAATCACAGCAGGATGCCGGTTAAGTGAGCAACGTCAAGAGGAAGTATCTTTGTCGGCGGGGGGAATAGAGGGAATAACGAAATACATGTGAACCATAAGGAGTTAGTGAAGCATGGGGAGGCAGAATTAACAAAAAATGAAGTAGGCAGATGCCCGGATGAAGTAGGGTACGATGCGGGAAAAGTATGTAGAGCGAAATGTGAATTACATGCGGTTACGTAGGAGATACCTCAAAGAACAGGCGATTCCGCCCAACCAGACCATGCCGGCGTTTGTGCTCCACTCAAGCTGTGGAAATGCAAGTTGTTGTTGTGACTTATGTGGCTTATGTCTTTATTATACTAGGTATGAAACAGCAGATAACTGAGTTTTACAATGACTCAAACTTAGTTCTAAATTAATTTCGCAAAATAACTTCAACTATATTTTGGAGAAATTACTGATCCGAGACTGAAACTAGATTTCCCCAGTGGGGAAAGGAAAGGACGCTGACTGAGAGTTTGATTGGACGCGCGTGTGTGAACACTCACAGCGAGACACGCGCACAAGTGGAGAGTTGTGATTGTAAAACAGCAGTTAAATCTACCACTTGTATATTAATGGCCAATTCTGAGATTGTCAGACCCCTAATTATATTCCAGAAATCAATGTTGTGCATCATCTCACTGTTTAAAGTTACATGATTCATAATATTATTCATAAGTGTTAATATTAGTGGAACAGTGGTAAGTGACCTCACCTGCTACAGTGCTGATTCCTCAGGTGCTGACACCATGAGAGATATGGTCAATATATTCAAATAGAAGCACCAAACAGGACACATCACCAGTAACACACGGACAATGTCACAGCCCATAGAGACCAGCGGGATCACATCCAGACATATATTGTGTGTGGATAGATATCATAGTCACAAACTACCAGAATTTAATAACAAATCTGAGCAAATCCAAAATATTAAACAAAAATCGGTGAATAAATATAATATTATACCGCCAGAGTGTAAAACCTACTGAAGGATCATTTCATTCATCAACGATCACAAGCTCCATATTTCGCTGCAGAATATTCTCTACCTCAGGAATAAGGCTTGTTTTGGCGTGCACCGTGAGTAAAGCATACAAACGGGCACTCTCAGTCCGGAATCCCGGCCGACGGGAGCCCATCTGGAACTCGGTTGTGGAGATCAACAACAAATTGTATTTATATAGCCCTTCGAACGGAGTAAAACGTCCCAAAAGCGCTTCACATGTATATTATAAGACAAAAACTTGATACCGAGCCACGTAAGGAGAAAATAGGTTAGATAACTAAAAGCTTCGTCAAATAGGTTGGTTTTATGGAGCGACTTAAAGAAGGAAAGTGAAGTAGAGAGTCGGAGAGGTTTAGGGAAGGATTTCCAGAGCTTAGGGCCTAGGCAACAGATGGCACGGCCACCAATGCTTGAGCGATTATTATCAGGGATGCTCAAGAGGGCAGAAATATAGGAGCGCATTTATCTCACGGGGGCGGGGGGCGGGTGGATTTTTTATTCGTTTACGTGATGTGGGCGTCGCTGGAAAGGCTAGCATTTATTGCCCATCCCTAATTGCCCTTGAGAAGGTGCTGGTGAGCTGCCTTCTTGAAAAGCTGCAGTCCGTATGGTGAAAATACTCCCATAGTGCTGTTATTTAGAGAGTTCCAGGATTTTGACCCAGCGACGATGACGTATCGGCGATATACTTCTAAGTCAGGATGGTGTGTGACTTGAAGGGGAAACCTGGCGGTGGTGGTGTTCCCATGCGCCTGCTTCCCTTGTCCTTCTAGGTGGTAGAGGTCGCTGGTTTGGTAGGTGCTGCCAAAGTATCCTTGGCGAGTTGCTGCAGTGCATCGTGTTGAAAGTACACACTGCAGCCACAGTACGCCGGTGGCGGAGGGAGTGGATGTTTAACGTGGTGGATGGGGTGCCAACAAGCGGGCTGCTTTGACCTGGATTGTGTCGATGTTCTTGAGTGTTGCTGGAGTTGCACTCATCAAGGCAAGTGGAGAGTATTCCATCGCACTCCTTACTTGTGATTTGCAGATGATGGAACGACGTTGGGGAGTCAGGAGTTGATACACTCGCCGCAGAATACCTAGCCTCTGATCTGCTCTTGTTGCCACAGTTTTTATGTGGCTGATCTAGTTAAGTTTCAGGAAAACGGTGACCCCCAGGGTGTTGATGGTTGGGGATTCGGCGATGGTAATGCCGTTGAATGTCAAGCGGAGGTGGTTAGACTCTCGCTTGTTGGAGATAGTCATTGCCGGGTACTTCTGTGGCGCGAATGTTACCTGACAATTATCAGCAAAAGCCTGAACGTCGTCCAGGTCTTGTTGCATGCGGGCATGGACAGCTTCATTATCTGAGGAGATGTGAATGTCGCTGAACACTGTGCAGTCATCAGCGAACATCCCCTTTTCTGACCTTATGTTGGAGGGAAGGTCATTGATGAAGCAGCTGAAGATGGTTGGGTCTAGGACACTGCCCTGAGGAACTCCTGCAGCGATGTCCTGGGGCTGTGTTGATTGAGATTCAAAAACCAGAACCATCTTCCTTTGTGCTGGATATGTCTCCAACAATGGAGCGTTTCGCCCCCCCCCCCCCCGATTCCCATATGACTTCAGTCTTACTAGGGCTCCTTGATGCCACACGCAGTCAAATGCTGCCTTGATGTCAAGAACAGTTACTCTCACCTCCTGTGTCCATGTTTGAAACAAAGCTGTGATTCGGTCGGGAGCTGAGTGGACTTGGTGGAACCCAAACTGGGCAACAGTGAGCCGGTTATTTGTGAGTTAGTGCCGCTAGATAGCACTATCGATGACACATTCAATCACATGGCTGATGATTGAGATCAGACTAATCGGGTTGGATTTGTTAGTCTTTTTGTGGAAAGGACATACCTGGGCAGTTTACCAGTCGGATAGATGCCAGTGTTGTAGCTGTACTGGAACAGCTTGGCTTGAGGCGCGGCTATTTCTGGAGCACAAGTCTTCAGCAAGATAGCCGGGATGTTGTCGGGGCACATAGCCTTTGCTGGAAGACATTAGAGGTAGGGAGGGTCGAGGCCATGGAGGGAATTGAAAACAAGGGTGAGAATTTTGAAATCGAGGCGTTGCTTAAACAGGAGCCAATGTAGTTCAGCGAGCACAGAGGTGATGGGTGAACGGGTCTTGGTGTGAGTTAGGACACGTGCATCCGAGATATAGATGACGTCAGGATTACGTAGGGTAGATTGTGGGAGGCCAGCCAGGAGTGCGTTGGAATTTTCAAGTCTAGAGGTAACAAAGGCATGAATGAGGGTTCCAGCAGCAGATGTGCTGAGGCAGAGGCGGAGACGGACGATGTTACAGAGGTGGAAATAGGCGGTCTTAGTTATGCCGCAGATAGGTGGTCAAAAGCTCAGTTCAGTGTCAAAAATGACTATATGTTTGCCAAGAGTGTGGTTCGGCCTCAGGCAGATCTTAAGGAGAGGGATGGAGTCGGTGGCGGGAATGAAAACAATATCTTAGCAGTATTTGACTGGAGAACATTTCTGATCATTCACAACTGGATGTCGGACAAGAAGTCTGACAATTTAGAGACCGTGGAGGGGTCAAGAGAAGTGGCGGTGAGGTAGAGCTGGATGTCGTCAGCGTACATGTGGGAACTGACGCTGTGTTTTCCGATGATGTCGTCAAGGGGCAGCATGTAGATGAGGAATCGCAGGGGGCCAAGGATAGATTATTGTGAGACACCAGACGTAACCTTGTGGGAGCGGGAAGAGAAGTCATTCCAGGTGTGTCTCCGGCTACAACAGATAAGAATGGAACCAGACGAGTGCAGCCCCACCCACCCCCCACCCCCCAGCTGTACGACGCTGGAAAGGCGCTGGAGGACTGTGGAGTGGTCAACCGTGTCAAAGGCTGCTGAGAAGTTGGGAAGGACGAGGAGGGATATTTTGTCTTTGACAAAGTCGCAAACGGTGTCAATTGTGACTTAGATGAGAGCCGTTTCGGTACCGTGGCAATAGCGGAAACCTGATTGGTGGGATTCAAACATGGAGTTCCGGGAAAGATGGGCATGGATTTGGGAGGTGACAACATATTCAAGGATTTTGGAGCGGAAAGGGAGGTAGGAAATGGGGCATAAATAACAACAGAAAACGCTGGAAAAACTCAGCAGGCCAGGCAGCATCCGTGGAGAGAGAAAGAGAGTTGACGTTTCAGGTCGATGACCTTTCATCAGAACTGGGAAGAGCTGGAAATCAAATAGATTTAAGGCCAGGGTAAAGCTGGGAAAAGGGGGAGGGGATAAAGGAACAAAGGAGGAGATGAAGAGACATTAAGAGACATTAAGAGATATGCAAGGCTAGAGGTGGTGTTAATGTGACAGATTAAGGCTGAATGAAGTGTGAAATCTACTGGCAGAATGAAGGACAGCTGCCAGCTTCTAGGAGGAAAAAAAAGGTGGGGGGGACAAATAAAAGGGTGGATAAAATAAAATATAAATGTGATTGGAGCTGAGGTTATGATCTAAAATTGTTGAACTCGATATTGAGTCCAGAGGGCTGTAGCGTGCCTAAACGAAAGATGAGGTGCTGTTCCTCGAGCTTACGCTGAGCTTCCGTGGAACAGTGTATTAGGCCGAGGACGGTGAGGTCAGAGTGGGAGTGAAGCGGTGAATTAAAGTGAATTAAAGGAAATGGGGCGATAGATTGCAAGAACGGAGGAGTCGAGGGTTGTTTTTTTGAGGAGAGTGGTGATGAAGGCAGGTTTGAAGGAGAGGGGCTCAGTACCTGAGGAGAGAGAACCGTTAACAATGTCAGCTAAGAAAGGAGCCAGACAAGGAATTTGAGTGTTCAGCAGTTTGCTGGGAATAGGGTCGAGGGAGCAGGACCTGGGTCTCATATGAGCACGGCGAAGTCAGGAGCGGAGATCGGAGAGAAACTGGAGAAAAATGCCAGTTCAGGGGTGGGGCAGGGGGTAGAGTTTGGGGAAGTTTGGCCTGGTGGGCTAAGGGAAGGAAGAGAAGTGGCAGAGGCAGCTGATAGTAGGGTGTCAATCTTAGAAACAAAGAAGTTCATGAGCTCCACGCTCTTGTTATTTGAGGTGAGAGTGGAGGAGACAGGGAATAGGGGTATAAGAATTAGGTTAGCCGTGGAGAATAGAAGCCAGGGTTTAGCTTTGCATTCCAATAATGATTCTGGAATAGTGAGCATTTTTGGCAGACGAGAGCAAGAACCTTTAATGCTTTATGTGGTCCAGCCAGATGTGATGACGAAAGACTAAATCAGTTGTCCGCCATATCTGTTCAAGTCTGCGTCTCTTGGAATTAAGGGAGCTAAGATCAGACCCATACCTGTTGGAACAGCCAGGGTGAGACAGTGTAATTGATTTAATAGGGTCTACGGCATCGAAGGTGGTGGTGAGGGTGTGGTTGAAAAGATCAGTAGCTGCAGAAATGTTGTGGTGAATGGAGGGCCAAAGGCTGTTTTTTGGGATTTCATAAGTTCAGTTGTAAGAGAGTTGGGAGAGAGTTTTTTTTTCCAGGGGAGGAAACAGAATGTAGTAGGGTTTGGGGAGAAAGTGGAGGTGGGTGGAGAGTGACAGAAGCAAATGGTCAGAGAAGGCTTTATTTGCGATTGACACGATGGGTGTAGCGAGGCCACGAGAGATGGTAAGGTCGAGGGTGTGGCCCTTAATATGGGTTTGGGCGTTTACATGGAAGGAGAGATTAAGGGAGTTTGAAGGGCAGTGAACTCAGAGGAGAGAGAGCATCACAATTTGAGATGAAGGTTGAAATCACCGAGGATGAGAAGTCGCTCGGTGCAGAGGCTGAGGGACGAGATCAGTGAAGCTATCTCGGTGATAAAATTATAATGTTATTTGGGTGGGGGATAGAGAACGAGAATTTTAAATGTGGTGAGAGTTGTGGAATAATGTGTGATGCTCAAAGGAGGATAAAGTGGTGGAGGAGTAGGGAGACAGACCAAGGTGAGATTTGGTGATAAGAGCCACACTGCCGCCATGGTTGTCTTGGCTGGGCAAGTGGTGGAAGGTATAGCCAGGTGGGGATGCTTCATTTTAGGGTAAGGTGTCATCACCCCTTGCCAAGTTTCCATCAGGGCCATGATGTCGATGCAATCATCCATGATAAGCTCATGGATGGCAAGGACCTTGTTCGATGGCGAATGGACAATCTGGAGAGAAATGGGGAGAGGTTCGGTGATGGCTAACGCATTGCCAGTGTCCACAGGTTTATCGCTGGGAGTGGTGAGTTAGACGGGAAGGAGATTGGCAAGATTAGCAATCAGCGTGTCGACTGGGAGGGAAGGTCCGCGAAAGAGTAGGATAATACATTTGGGGTTGCTGCTCGTGAGGAGGAAGCAACAAATGCCACCGTAGGCCGTTCGGAGAATGCAAAGACAGGCACAGAGGAAAGCTGTAGACTTATCTAAGAGGGTTTCAAGGCTGGGACGTCACCAGGAGATTAGGAAGGTCGAAGAGTAATGAAGGGTTGGTGTAGGGATTTGGAAGAGCAGTGTATCCGAGAGAGGAGAGATGAAAGGAGACATAATGAGAGCAGAGAGCAATCAGGGAGGGATAGAGAGTTAAGGTAAAGGAGAGAAAAGAGTGAAAATAGAAGTGAACAGCTCGTATCCGCAGCGCCAGCCAACATGCACACGAAAGATCAGCAGAACTCACTGGCTTTCATTGGGCAGCTGTCTTTGTCACACCTGAAGTGACATGTTGATCATAACACTCGGGAAATGTTCACACCCAGAGCTAACAGCTGTTGTACTGATGGGGGAGGAGTGACTTGATATCATGTTTAACAAGGCAGCGTTCTCCTTCTCATTTTAATACTCCCATCTAACACTCCTGTTAATATTATACTGTTTACAGAGCATCAGAATATTGGGACGCCTGTCCCGACCATGGCTGAAGGTCCAAACAGGGGAGAAGATCGTGCATCTTCAAAAAGGATAAGGAAAGACACAGGTATGTTCAGAAAATGCTTTAACATATAATTCCTGTCCTTACAAATGGTCCAGATCACGTGCAAGAACCTGTAGCTCACACAGGAAGAGGGAACAGGACAGGGGCTGAGTAGAAAAAGCGATGTGAGTGACCATCTGGAGGGGCATCACAGTCAGAGGTGGAGTGAGGCACTGAGTACTGGAACTGTTCATTAGATACCTGGTATTGTGGACTGTAAGATGGATAGAGACAGTGACTCAGAGGAGAGTCTTCCTGTGCAACAATGTGGTACCAGGGAGCAGGATGCCACCCAAAGTGGGGTGAGAGACATATGATGCATTGGAAAAGTAGATCAATAGTGGTGGGACTTTTAATATTCAGGGGAATAGACAGACTCCTATGCAGCCCAGAGCAGGTGCCGAATGTTAAGATGCCTCCCTCGTGCCAGAGGGAAGAACATCCTGGAACAGGTGGGAACATCTCTGGGAAGGAAAGGAGAGCAGAAATTACCCATGGTCGGAATCAGTAACACGGATAGAAAAACATTTATAGAGGGAATATGTTGGGCTGGGTCAGTGTGGTGTCGATGTTGGATCAGTGAGGGTGTCTTTTTTGGGCTCTGTCAGTAAGGTGTCGGTGTTGGACTGTTTCATTGCGGTGTCGGTGTTGTGCTGGGTCAGCGAGGTGTTGGTGTGTGGCTGGGTCAGTGTGGTGTCGGTGATGGACTGTTTCATTGCAGTGTCGGTGTTGTGCTGGGTCAGCGAGGTGCCGGTGTGTGGCTGGGTCAGTGAGGTGTCGGTGATGTGCTGGGTCTTTGGGCTGTCGGGGTTGTTCTAGGTCAGTGGGGTGTCGGTGTTGGCTGTGTCAGTGGGGTGTCGGAGTTGGGCTGTGTCAGTGGGGTGTCGGAGTTGGGCTGTGTCAGTGGGGTGTCGGTGTTGGGCTGTGTTAGTGGGGTGTCGGTATTGGAGAGAGAGAGAGTGAGAGGGTCAGTGGGGTGTCGAGGTAGGGTGCATCAGTGCAGGTCGGTTTCGCTCTAGGTCAGTGGGATGTCAGTGTAGAGCTATGTCAGTGGGGTGTCGGTGTTGGGCTGTGTAAGTGAGATATCGGTGTTGGGTTGCGTCTGTGGCGTGTAGGTATTGACTGTATCAGTTGGGGTGCCGTTGTTTGGCTGGATCAGTGGGGTGTCGGTGTTGAGCTGGGTGAGTGGGGTGGCAGTTTTGGGCTTGGTTAGTTGGGTGCCGCTGTTTGGCTGGATCAGTTTGGTGTCGATGTTGAGCTGGGTCATTGCGGTGTCGGTATTTGATTGGGTCAGTGGAGTGAGGGTGTTGGGCTCGGTCATTGGGGTTTGTGTATTGATCTGGGTCAGTGTTTTGGTCGTTTAGGGCTGGGTCAGCGGGTTGTCGTTGTATGGCTGGCTCTGTGGAGTTTCGGTGTAGGGCTGGGTCAGTGAGGTGTTGGTGTTGCGCTGGGTCAGTGGCTTGTCGGTGTTGCGCTGTGTCAGTGGGGTGTCGCTGACGGGCCAGTGAGGAATTCGATGTTGAGCTGTGTCATAGGGGTGTCAGTTTTGGGATCGGTCAATGCGGTGTCTGTTTAGGGCTGGCTCAGTGGACTGCCGTTGTAGGGTTGGGTCAGTGGTGTGTCGGTCTTGAGCAAGGTCAGTGCGGTGTCGGTGTTGGGCTGGGTCAGTATGGTGTCGGTGTTAGATCAGTGAGGGTGTCTTTATTGGGCTCTGTCAGTGGGGTGTCGGTGTTGGACTGTTTCATTGCGGTGTCGGTGTTGTGCTGGGTCAGCGAGGTGCCGGTGTGTGGCTGGGTCAGTGGGGTGTCGGTGTTCGGCTGCGTCAGTGGGGTGTCGGAGTTGGGTGGTGTCAGTGGGGCATCGGTGTTGTGCTGTTTCAGTGGGGTGTCGGAGTTGGGTGGTGTCAGTGGGGTGTCGGTGTTGGGCTGTTTCAGTGGGGTATCGGTGTTGGGCTGTGTCAGTGGGGTTTCGGAGTTGGGCTGTGTCAGTGGTGTGTCGGTGTTGGGCTGTGTTAGTGGGATGTCAGTGTTGGACTGTGTCAGTCGGGCTTCGGTATTGGACTGTATCAGTTGGAGTGTCGTTGTTTTGCTGGATCAGTGGGGTGTCGGTTTTGGGCTGTGTCAGTGGGGTGTCGGTTTTGGGCTGTTTCAGTGGGGTGTCGGTGTTGGGCTGTGTCAGTGGGGTGTCGGTGTTGTGCTTGGTGAATGGGGTGGCAGGTTTGGGCTGGGTCAGTGGGGTGACGGTGTTGGGCTGGGTCAGTGGTGTTTGGGTGTAGGGCTGGTTCAGTGTGGTTTCGTTTAGGGATGGGTCAGCGTGTTGTCGTTGTATGTCTGTGTCCGTGGGGGTTCGGTGTAGGTCTGGGTCAGTGGTGTATCTGTGTTGGTCTGGGTCAGTGTGGTGTCGCAGTCGAGCCAGTGAGAGTTTCCGTGTTGGGCTGGGTCAGAGGGGTATCGGTGTTGTGCTGTTTTAGGTGGGTTTTTGGTGTAGGGCTTGCAAAGTGTGGTGACGTTGTAGGTCTGGGTAAGTGGGGTCTCGGTCTTTGTGCAAGGTGAGTGGGGTGTCACTATTGTGTCAGAGAGGGTGTCGGTGTTGAATGGTGTCAATCGGCTGCCGGTGTAAGAGTTGTCCAGTGGAGAGTCGGTGTAGGGCTGGGTCAGTGGGGTGTCGGTGTTGTGTCAGTTAGGTTGTCGGTGTTTTGCTGGGACAGTGGGGTGTTTGTGTATGGCAGTGTCAGTGTGTTGTCGGTGTTGTGCTGGGTGAGTGGGGTTTCGGTGTTGGGCTGTGTGAGTGGGGTGTCGGTGCTGTGCTGATCAGTAGGGTGTCTGTGTTGTGTTGCTCAGTTGGGTTTCGGTGTTGGGCTGTGTCAGTGGGGTGTCGTTTTGGGCTGGGTCAGTGGATTCTCGTTCTATGTCTGTGTCGGTGGGGTTTCGGAGTAGAGCTGTGTCAGTGGGGTATCTGTGTTAGCCTGGGTCAGTGGAGTGTCGCTGTCCGGCTAGTGAGGGATTTGGTGTCGGGCTGGGTCATTGGGCTATCGGGTTTGGGCTGTGTTAGTGAGGTTTCGGTGTACGGCTGTCTCAGTGGGCTGCCGTCGTAGGTCTGTGTCAGTGGGCTGTCGGTCTTTTGGTAAGGTGAGTGGGGTATCGCTGGTGGGTCAGTGAGGGTCTCGGTGTTGGGCTGGGTAAGTGGGGTGTCGGTCTTGGCCTAGGCCAGTGGGATGATCGGTGTAGGACTGGGTCAGTGGGGTGTCGGTGTTGTGTCAGTTAGGTTGTCGGTGTTTTGCTGGGACAGTGGGGTGTTTGTGTATGGCAGTGTCAGTGTGTTGTCGGTGTTGTGCTGGGTGAGTGGGGTTTCGGTGTTGGGCTCTGTGAGTGGGGTGTCGGTGTTGTGCTGATCGGTGGGGTGTCTGTGTTGTGTTGCTCAGTTGGGTTTCGGTGTTGGGCTGTGTCAGTGGGGTGTCGTTTTGGGCTGGGTCAGTGGGTTCTTGTTCTTTGTCTGTGTCGGTGGGGTTTCGGTGTAGAGCTGTTTCAGTGGGGTATCTGTGTTAGCCTGGGTCAGTGGAGTGTCGCTGTCCGGCTAGTGAGGGATTTGGTGTCGGGCTGGGTCATTGGGCTATCGGGTGTGGGCTGTGTTAGTGAGGTTTCGGTGTACGGCTGTCTCAGCGGGCTGCCGTTGTAGGTCTGTGTCAGTGGGCTGTCGGTCTTTGGGTAAGGTGAGTGGGATATCGCTGGTGGGTCAGTGAGGGTCTCGGTGTTGGGCTTGCTAAGTGGGGTGCCGCTGTCGGGCTTGGTCAGAGAGGATGTCGGTTTTGGCCTGGGTAAGTGGTGTGTCTGTGTAGGCCTGGGTCAGTGCGTTTTCGGGTTGTTGCCGGGGCAGTGGATTTCGGTGTTTTGCTGGGTCAGTGAGGTTGTCGGTGTTGGGCTGGTTCAGTGGGGTGTCGGGGTTGTGCTGGGTCAGTGGGGTGTCGGTGTTGGGCTGGTTCAGTGGGGTGTCGGTGTTGGGCTGGTTCAGTGGGTGTGGGTGGTGGGCTGGGACAGTGGGGTGTCGGTGTTGTGCTGGGTCAGTGGGGTGTCGGTGTTGGGCTGTGTCTGTGGGGTGTCGGTGTTGGGCTGTGTTAGTGGGGTGTCAGTGTTGGGCTGTGTCAGTGGGGTGTCGGTATTGGAGAGAGAAAGAGTGAGAGGGTAAGTGGGGTGTCGGGGTAGGGTGCATCAGTGGAGGTCAGTTTCGGTCTAGGTCAGTGGTGTTTCAGTGTAGGGCTGGCTCAGTGGTGTATCGGTCTTGGTCAATGTCAGTGGGGTGTCGATGTTGTGTCAGTGAGGGTGTCAGTCTTGGGCTATGTCAGTAGGGTGTCGGTGTTGGGCTGTGTAAGTGGGATGTCGGTGTTGGGTTGCGTCTGTGGCGTGTAGGTATTGACTGCATCAGTTGGGGTGCCGTTATTTGGCTGGATCAGTGGGGTGTCGGTGTTGAGCTGGGTGAGTGGGGTGGCAGTTTTGGGCTGGGTTAGTTGGGTGCCGCTGTTTGGCTGGATCAGTTTGGTGTCGGTGTTGAGCTGGGTCATTGCGGTGTCGGTATTTGATTGGGTCAGTAGAGTGAGGGTGTTGGGCTCGGTCATTGGGGTTTGGGTATTGATCTGGGTCAGTGTGGGGCCGTTTAGGGCTGGGTCAGTGTTGTGTCGGTCTTGAGCAAGGTCAGTGCGGTGTCGCTGTTGGGTCAGTGAGGTGTCGGTGTTGGGCTGGGTCAGTATGGTGTCGCTGTTGGATCAGTGATGGTGTCTGTGTTGGGCTCTGTCACTGGGGTGTCGGTGTAGGACTGTTTCATTGAGGTGTCGGTGTTGTGCTGGCTCAGCGAGGTGCCGGAGTGTGGCTGGGTCAGTGGGGTGTCGGAGTTGGGTGGTTTCAGTGGGGTATCGGTGTTGGGCTGTGTCAGTGGGGTATCGGTGTTGGGCTGTGACAGTGGGGTGTCGGAGTTGGGCTGTGTCAGTGGGGTGTCGGTGTTGGGCTGTGTTAGTTGGGTGTCAGTGTTGGACTGTGTCAGTGGGGCTTCGGTATTGGACTGTATCAGTGGGGGTGTCGTTGCTTGGCTGGATCAGTGGGGTGTCGGTTTCGGGCTGTGTCAGTGGGGTGTCGGTGTTGGGATGGGTCAGTGGGGTGTCGGTGTTGTGCTGGGTGAATGGGGTGGAAAGTTTGGGCTTGTTCAGTGCGGTGACGGTGTTGGGATGGGTCATTGGTGTTTGGGTGTAGGGCTGGTTCAGTGTGGTTTCGTTTATGGATGGGTCACGCGTGTTGTCGTTGTATGCCTCTGTCCGTGGGGGTTCAGTGTAGGACTGGGTCAGTGGTGTATCTGTGTTGGGCTGGGTAAGAGGGGTGTCTCTGTCAGGCCAGTGAGAGTTTCCATGTTGGGCTGGGTCAGAGGGGTGTCGGTGTTGTGCTGTTTTAGGTGGGTTTTTGGTGTAGGGCTGGCAAAGTGTGGTGACGTTGTAGGCCTGGGTAAGTGGGGTCTCGGTCTTTTGGCAAGGTAAGTGGGGTGTCACTATTGTGTCAGAGAGGGTGTCGGTGTTGAATGGGGGCAATCGGCTGCCGGGGTAAGACTTGTCCAGTGGAGTGTCGGTGTAAGGCTGGGTCAGTGGGGTGTCGGTGTTGTGTCAGTTAGGTTGTCGGTGTTTTGCTGGGACAGTGGGGTGTTTGTGTATGGCAGTGTCAGTATGTTGTCGGTGTTGTGCTGGGTCAGTGGGGTGTCGGTGCTGGTCTGGGTGAGTGGGGTGTCGCTGTTGTGCTGGTCAGTGGGGTGTCGGTGTTGTGTTTGTGTTGCTCAGTTGGGTTTCAGTGTTGGGCTGTGTCAGTGGGGTGTCGTTTTGGGCTGGCTCACTGGGTTCTCGTTCTATGTCTGCGTCGGTGGGGTTTCGGTGTAGAGCTGGGTCAGTGGGGTATCAGTGTTAGCCTGGGTCAGTGGAGTGTCGCTGTCCGGCTAGTGAGGGATTCGGTGTCGGGCTGGGTCATTGGGCTATCGGTTTTGCGCTGTGTTAGTGAGGTTTCGGTGTACGGCTGTCTCAGTGGGCTGCCGTTGTAGGTCTGTGTCACTGGGCTGTCGGTCTTTGGGTAAGGTGAGTGGGGTATCGCTGGTGGGTCAGTGAGGTTCTCGGTGTTGGGCTTGGTCAGTGGGGTGTCAGTGTAGCGCTGGGTCAGTGTGCTGTCGGCTGGTTGCCGGTTCAGTGAATGTCGGTGTTTTGCTGGATCAGTGTGGTGTCGAAGTTTGGCTGGGTCAGTGTGCTGTCGGTGTTGGGCTGGGTAGGTGCGGTGCCGGTGTCGGGTTGGGTCAGAGAGCATGTCGGTTTTGGCCTGGGTAAGTGGTGTGTCTGTGTAAGCCTGGGTCAGTGTGTTTTCGGGTTGTTGCCGGGTCAGTGGATTTTGGTGTTTTGCTGGGTCAGTGAGGTTGTCGGTGTTGGGCTGGGTCAGTCAGTTGTCGGTGTTGGGCTGGGTCAGTGGGGTGTCGGTGTTGGCTGGGTCAGTGGGGTGTCGGTGTTGTGCTGGGTCAGTATGGTGTCGGTGTGGGGCTCGGTAAGTGAGTTGTCGGTGTTGGGCTGGTTCAGTGGGGTGTCGGTGTTGGACTGGGTCAGTGTGGTGTCGGTGTTGGGCTGGGTCAGTGTGGTGTCGGTGTTGGTCTGGGTCAGTGGGTTGTCGGTGTAGGGCTGGGTCAATATGGTATCGCTGTTGGTCTGTGTCAGTGTGGTGTCGGTGTTGGTCTGTGTCAGTGTGGTGTCGGTGTTGGTCTGGGTCAGTGGGTTGCCGGTGTACGGCTGGGTCAATGTGGTGTCGGTGTTGGTCTGGGTCAGTGGGGTGTCGGTGTTCGGCTGGGTCAGTGGATTTTCAGTGTTGGGCTGGGTCAGTGGGGTGTCGGTGTTGGGCTGGGTCAGTGGGTTGTCGGTGTTGGGACAGTGTGGTGTCGTTGTTGGGTCAGTGGGTTGTCGGTGATGGTCTGGGTCAGTGAGGGTGTCGGTGTTCGGCTGGGTCAGTGGGGTTTCAGTGTTGGGCTGGGTCAGTGGTGTGTCGTTGTTGGGCTGTGTCAGTGGGGTTCGGTGTAGCGCTGGGTCAGTGTGTTGTCGGTGTTGGGCTGGGTCAGTGGGGTGTAGGTGTTGGTCTGGTTCAGTGAGGGTGTCGGTGTTTGGTCAGTGGGGTGTCGGTGTAGGACTGGGTCAGTAGGGTGTCGGTGTTCGGTCAGCGGGGTACCGGGTTTGGGTCATTGGGGTGTCGATGTTGGGCTGGGCCAGTGGGGTGCCTGTTTAGGGCTGGGTCAGTTGGGTGTCGGCGTTTGGCTGGGTCAGTTGGTGTCGGTGTCGGGCTTGTTCTGAGAGGATGTCGGATTTGGCCTTGGTAACTCGAGTTTCAGTGTATGGCTGTGTCAATGGGTTTTGGTGTTGGGCTGGGTCAGTGTGGTGTCGGTGTCGGACTGGATCAGAGATGATGTCGGTTTCGTTCTCGGTAAGTGGATTGTCTGTGTTGGGCTCGGTCAGTTGTGTGTCGGGTTGGCGCCGAGTCAGTGGGTGTCGGTGTTGGGATTTGTCAGTGTGGTGTCGGTGTTGGGTCAATGAGGCTGATGATGTTGGGACTGGGTCAGTGGGGTGTCGCTGTTGAGCTGGGACAGTGGGGTGTCGGTATAGGACTGAGTCAGTGGGGTGTCGGTGTAAGACTGCGTCAGTGTGGTGTCGGTGTTGGGCTGGGTCAGTGGGGTGTCGGTGTTGTGTTTGTGTTGCTCAGTTGGGTTTCAGTGTTGGGCTGTGTCAGTGGGGTGTCGTTTTGGGCTGGCTCAGTGGGTTCTCGTTCTATGTCTGCGTCGGTGGGGTTTCGGTGTAGAGCTGGGTCAGTGGGGTATCTGTGTTAGCCTGGGTAAGTGGAGTGTCGCTGTCCGGCTAGTGAGGGATTCGGTGTCGGGCTGGGTCATTGGGCTATCGGTTTTGCTCTGTGTTAGTGATGTTTCGGTGTACGGCTGTCTCAGTGGGCTGCCGTTGTAGGTCTGTGTCACTGGGCTGTCGGTCTTTGGGTAAGGTGAGTGGGGTATCGCTGGTGGGTCAGTGAGGTTCTCGGTGTTGGGCTTGGTCAGTGGGGTGTCAGTGTAGGGCTGGGTCAGTGTGCTGTCGGCTGGTTGCCGGTTCAGTGAATGTCGGTGTTTTGCTGGATCAGTGTGGTGTCGGAGTTTGGCTGGGTCAGTGTGCTGTCGGTGTTGGGCTGGGTAGGTGGGGTGCCGGTGTCGGGTTGGGTCAGAGAGGATGTCGGTTTTGGCCTGGGTAAGTGGTGTGTCTGTGTAAGCCTGGGTCAGTGTGTTTTCGGGTTGTTGCCGGGTCAGTGGATTTCGGTGTTTTGCTGGGTCAGTGAAGTTGTCGGTGTTGGGCTGGGTCAGTCAGTTGTCGGTGTTGGGCTGGGTCAGTGGGGTGTCGGTGTTGGCTGGGTCAGTGGGGTGTCGGTGTTGTGCTGGGTCAGTATGGTGTCGGTGTGGGGCTCGGTAAGTGAGTTGTCGGTGTTGGGCTGGGTCAGTGGGGTGTCGGTGTTGGACTGGGTCAGTGTGGTGTCGGTGTTGGGCTTGGTCAGTGTGGTGTCGGTGTTGGTCTGGGTCAGTGGGTTGTCGGTGTAGGGCTGGGTCAATGTGGTGTCGCTTTTGGTCTGTGTCAGTGTGGTGTCGGTGTTGGTCTGTGTCAGTGTGGTGTCGGTGTTGGTCTGGGTCAGTGGGTTGCCGGTGTACGGCTGGGTCAATGTGGTGTCGGTGTTGGTCTGGGTCAGTGGGGTGTCGGTGTTCGGCTGGGTCAGTGGATTTTCAGTGTTGGGCTGGGTCAGTGGGGTGTCGGTGTTGGGCTGGGTCAGTGGGTTGTCGGTGTTGGGACAGTGTGGTGACGTTGTTGGGTCAGTGGGTTGTCGGTGATGGTCTGGGTCAGTGAGGGTGTCGGTGTTGGGCTGGGTCAGTGGGGTTTCGGTGTTGGGCTGGGTCAGTGGTGTGTCGTTGTAGGGCTGTGTCAGTGGGGTTCGGTGTAGCGCTGGGTCAGTGTGGTGTCGGTGTTGGGCTGGGTCAGTGGGGTGTAGGTGTTGGTCTGGTTCAGTGAGGGTGTCGGTGTTTGGTCAGTGGGGTGTCGGTGTAGGACTGGGTCAGTGGGGTGTCGGTGTTGGGTCAGCGGGGTATCGGGTTTGGGTCATTGGGGTGTCGATGTTGGGCTGGGCCAGTGGGGTGCCTGTGTAGGGCTGGGTCAGTTGGGTGTCGGCGTTTGGCTGGGTCAGTTGGAGTCGGTGTCGGGCTTGGTCAGAGAGGTTGTCGGATTTGGCCTGGGTAACTCGAGTTTCGGTGTATTGCTGTGTCAATGGGTTTTGGTGTTGGGCTGGGTCAGTGTGGTGTCGGTGTCGGACTGGATCAGAGAAGATGTCGGTTTGGTTCTCGGTAAGTGGATTGTCTGTGTTGGGCTCGGTCAGTTGTGTGTCGGGTTGGCGCCGAGTCAGTGGGTGTCGGTGTTGGGCTGGGTCAGTGTGGTGTCGGTGTTGGGTCAATGAGGCTGATGATGTTGGGACTGGGTCAGTGGGGTGTCGCTGTTGAGCTGGGACAGTGGGGTGTCGGTATAGGACTGAGTCAGTGGGGTGTCGGTGTAAGACTGCGTCAGTGTGGTGTCGGTGTTGGGCTGGGTCAGTGGGGTTTCGGTGTTGGGCTGGGTGAGTGGGGTGTCGGTGTTGGGCTGGGTCTGTATGGTTTCGGTATTGGGCTGCGTCAGTGGGTTTTCGGTTTTGGGCTGGGTGAGTAGGGCTTCGGTGTTGGGCTGGGTGAGTAGGGTTTCGGTTTTGGGCTGGGTGAGTGGGGTGTCGGTGTTTGGCTGTGTGAGTGGTGTTTCGGTGTTGCGCTCGATCAGTGGGGTTTCGTTATATGTCTGTGCCTGTGGGATTTCGGTGTGAGGCTGGGTAAGTGGGGTGTTTGTGTTGGACTGGGTCAGTGGGGTGTCGCTGTCTGGCCAGTGAGGGATGCAGTGTCGGGCTGGGTCATTGGGGTGTCGGTTTTGGGCTGTGTTAGTGCTATTTCTGTGTTCGGGTGTCTCAGTGGGGTGCCGTTGTAGGTTTGTGTCAGTGGGGTGTCGATCTTTAGGTAAGGTGTCTTAGGAGTCGCTGTTGGTTCAGTGAGGGTATCGGTGTTGGGTTGGGTATGTGGGGTGTCAGTGTTGGATTGTATTAGTGGGCTGGCGTTCTAAGTCTTGTCCAGTGGCGTGTCGGTGTTAGGCTGGGTTAGTGGGGTGTCGGTGTTGGATTGGGTCAGTGAGGTGTCGGTGTTGGGCTTGGTCAGTGAGTGTCGGTGTCGGGCTGGGTCAGAGAGGATGTCGGTTTTGGCCTGGGTAAGTGGTGTGTCGGTTTAGGACTGGGTCAGTGGGGTGTCGGTGTTGGGCTGGGTCATTGTGGTGTCGTAGTTGTGCTGGGTCAGTGGGGTGTCGTTGTTGTGCTGTGTCAGTAGGGTTTCTGTACTGAGCTGCGTCTCTGGGCTGTCGGTGTTGAGTCAGTGCGTGTGTCGGTTTTGGGCTGTGTCAGTGGGGTGTGGGTGTAGGACTTGGTCAGTGGGTTGTCGGTGTTGGGCTGTGTCAGTGGGGTGTCGTTGTAGGACTTGGTCAGTGGGGTGTCGGTGTTGGGCTGTGTCAGTGGGGTATCGGTGTAGGACTTGGTCAGTGGGGTGTCGGTGTTGGGCTGTTTCAGTGGGGTGTTGGTGTAGGACTTGGTCAGTGGGGTGTCGGTGTTGGGCTGTGTCAGTGGGGTGTCGGTGTAGGACTGGGTCAGTGGGGTGTCGGTGTTCGTCTGGGTCAGTGGGGTGTCGGTGTTGGGCTGCGACAGTGGGGTGTCGGTGTTGGGCTGGGACAGTGGGGTGTCGGTGTTGGTCTGCGACAGTGGGGTGTCAATGTAGGGCTGGGTCAGTGCGGAGTCGGTGTTGGGCTGGGTCAGTGGGGTGTCGGAGTAGGGCTGTGTCAGTGGCATGTCGGTGTTGGGCTGGGTCACTGGGGTGTCGGTGTAGGGCTGGGTCAGTGGGGTGTCGGTGTTGGGCTGGGTCAGTGGGGTGTCGGTGTTGGGCTGTGTCAGTGGGGTGTCGGTGTTAGGCTGGGTCAGTGGGGTGTCGTTGTTGGGCTTCGTCAGTGGGGTGTCGGAGTGTGGCTCTGTCAGTGGGGTGTCGGTGTAGGGCTGGGTCAGTGGGGTGTCGGTGTTGGGTCAGTGGGGTGTCGGTGCAGGACTGGGTCAGTGGGGTGTCGGTGTTGGTTCAGTGGGGTATCGGGTTTGGCTCATTGGGGTGTCGGTGTTGGGCTGGGACAGTGGGGTGTCGATGTAGGGCTGGGTGAGTGCGGAGTCGGTGTTGGGCTGGGTCAGTGGGGTGTCGGAGTAGGGCTATGTCAGTGGCATGTCGGTGTTGGGCTGGGTCACTGGGGTGTCGGTGTAGGGCTGGGTCAGTGGGGTGTCGGTGTTGGGCTGGGTCAGTGGGGTGTCGGTGTTGGGCTGTGTCAGTGGGGTTGTCGGTGTTGGGTCAGTGGGGTGTCGGTGTAGGACTGGGTCAGTGGGGTGTCGGTGTTGGTTCAGTGGGGTATCGGGTTTGGCTCATTAGGGTGTCGGTGTTGGGCTGGGACAGTGGGGTGTCGGTGTTGGGCTGGGACTGTGGGGTGTCGATGTAGGGCTGGGTCAGTGCGGAGTCGGTGTTGGGCTGAGTCAGTGGGGTGTCGGAGTAGGGCTGTGTCAGTGGCATGTCGGTGTTGGGCTGGGTCACTGGGGTGTCGGTGTAGGGCTGGGTCAGTGGGGTGTCGGTGTTGGGCTGGGTCAGTGGGGTGTCGGTGTTGGGCTGTGTCAGTGGGGTGTCGGTGTTGGGCTGTGTCAGTGGGGTGTCGGTGTTGGGCTGTGTCAGTGGGGTGTCGTTGTTGGGCTGTGTCAGTGGGGTGTCGTTGTTGGGCTTCGTCAGTGGGGTGTCGGAGTGTGGCTCTGTCAGTGGGGTGATGGTGTAGGGCTGGGTCAGTGGGGTGTCGGTGTTGGTCTGGGTCAGTGGGGTGTCGGTGTTGGGTCACTGGGGTATCGGTGTAGGACTGGGTCAGTGGGGTGTCGGTGTTGGTTCAGTGGGGTATCGGGTTTGGCTCATTGGGGTGTCGATGTTGGGCTTGGACAGTGGGGTGTCGGTGTTTGTCTTGGTCAGTTGGTGTCGGTGTAGGGCTTGGTCAGAGAGGATGTCGGATTTGGCCTGGGTAACTCGAGTTTCGGTGTATGGCTGTGTCAATGGGTTTTGGTGTTGGGCTGGGTCAGTGTCGTGTCGGTGTCGGACTGGATCAGAGATGATGTCGGTTTTCTTCTGGGTAAGTGGATTGTCTGTGTTGGGCTCGGTCAGTTGTGTGTCGGGTTGGCGCCGAGTCAGTGGGTTTCGGTGTTGGGCTGGGTCAGTATGTTGTCGGTGTTGGGCTGGGTCTGACGGGTATCGTAGTAGGAATTGATCAGTGCGGTGTCGGTGTTGGGCTGGGTCAGTGTGGTGTCGGTGTTGGGTCAATGAGGTTGTTGATGTTGGGACTCTGTCAGTGGGGTGTCGCTGTTGAGCTGGGACAGTGGGGTTTCGGTATAGGACTGGGTCAGTGGGGTGTCGGTGTAAGACTGTGTCAGTGGGATGTCGGTGTTGGGCTGGGCCAGTGGGGTTTCGGTGTTGGACTGGGTCAGTGGGGTGGCGGTGTTGGGCTGGGTCTGTATGGTTTCGGTATTGGCTGAGTCAGTGGGATTTCAGTGTTGGGCTGTGTCAGTGCGGTGTCGGTGTTGGGCTGGGTCAGTGGGGTGTCGGTGTTGGGCTTCGTCAGTGGGGTGTCGGAGTGTGGCTCTGTCAGTGGGGTGATGGTGTAGGGCTGGGTCAGTGGGTTTCGGTGTTGGGCTGGGTCAGTGTGTTGTCGGTGTTGAGCTGGGTCTGACGGGTATCGTAGTAGGACTTGATCAGTGCGGTGTCGGTGTTGGGCTGGGTCAGTGTGGTGTCGGTGTTGGGTCAATGAGGTTGTTGATGTTGGGACTTTGTCAGTGGGGTGTCGCTGTTGAGCTGGGACAGTGGGGTTTCGGTATAGGACTGGGTCAGTGGGGTGTCGGTGTAAGACTGGGTCAGTGGGATGTCGGTGTTGGGCTGGGCCAGTGGGGTTTCGGTGTTGGACTGGGTCAGTGGGGTGGCGGTGTTGGGCTGGGTCTGTATGGTTTCGGTATTGGCTGAGTCAGTGGGATTTCAGTTTTGGGCTGTGTCAGTGGGATTTCGGTGTTGGGCTGGGTGAGTAGCGTTTCGGTGTTGGGCTGGGTGAGTGGGGTGTCGGTGTTGGGCTGGGTCTGTATGGTTTCGGTATTGGGCTCTGTCAGTGGGTTTCGGTGTTGGGCTGGGTGAGTAGGGTTTCGGTGTTGGGCTGGGTGAGTAGGGTTTCATAGTTGGGCAGGCTGAGTGGGATGTCGGTGTCGGGCTGGGTGAGTGGGGTGTCGGTGTTGCGGTCGATCAGTGGGGTTTCGTTATATGTCTGTGCCTGTGGGATTCCTGTGTGGGGCTGGGTAAGTGTTGTGTTTGTGTTGGGCTGGGACAGTGGAGTGTCGCTGTCTGGCCAGTGAGGGATTCACCGTCGGGCTGGATCATTGGGGTGTCGGTTTTGGGCTGTGTTAGTGGTATTTCTGTGTTCGGGTTTCTCAGTGGGGTGCCGTTGTAGGTCTGTGTCATTGGGGTGTCGATCTTTAGGTAAGGTGTCTGAGGTATCGCTGTTGGGTCAGTGAGGGTATCGGATTTGGGTTGCGTCTGTGCGGTGTCAGTGTTGGATTATGTCAGTGGGCTGGCGGTCTAAGTCTTGTCCAGTGGGGTGTCGGTGTTGGGCTGGGTTAGTGGGGTGTCGGTGTTGGATTGGGTCAGTGAGGTGTCGGTGTTGGGCTTGGCCAGTGAGTGTCGGTGTCGGTCTGGATCAGTGAGGATGTCGGTTTTGGACTTGTTAAGTGGTGTGTCGGTTAAGGACTGAGTCTATGGGGAGTCGGTGTTGGGCTGGGTCATTGTGGTGTCGTTGTTCTGCTGGGTCAGTGGGGTGTCGTTGTTGTGCTGTGTTAGTAGGGTTTCGGTATTGAGCTGTGTCTCAGGGTTGTCGGTGTGGGTCAGTGCGTGTATAGGTTTTGGGCTGTGTCAGTGTGGTGTCGGTGTAGGACTTGGTCAGTGAGGTGTCGGTGTTGGGCTTGTCAGTGTGGTGTCGATGTAGGATTGGTCAGAGGGGTGTCGGTGTTGGGCTGTGTCAGTGGGGTGTCGGTGCAGGACTTGGTCAGTGGGGTGTCGGCTTTGGCCTGGGTAACTCGAGTTTCGGTGTATGGCTGTGTCAATGGGTTTTGGTGTTGGGCTGGGTCAGTGTGGTGTCGGTGTCGGACTGGATCAGAGATGATGTCGGTTTTGTTCTGGGTAAGTGGATTGTCTGTGTTGGGCTCGGTCAGTTGTGTGTCGGGTTTGCATTGAGTCAGTGGGTGTCGGTGTTGGGCTGGGTAACTGTGTTGTCGGTGTTGGGCTGGGTCTGTCGGGTATCGTAGTAGGACTTGATCAGTGCGGTGTCGGTGTTGGGCTGGGTCAGTGTGGTGTCGGTGTTGAGTCAATGAGGCTGTTGATGTTGGGACTGGGTCAGTGGGGTGTCGCTGTTGAGCTGGGACAGTGGGGTTTCGGTATAGGACTGGGTCAGTGGGGTGTCGGTTTAAGACTGGGTCAGTGGGGTGTCGGTGTTCGTCTGGGTCAGTGGGGTGTCGGTATTGTGCTGGGTCAGTGGGGTGTCGGTGTTGGCCTGGGTCAGTGGGGTGTCGGAGTAAGACTGGGTCAGTGGGCTGTCAGTCTTCGTCTGGGTCAGTGGGGTGTCGGTGTTGGGCTGTGTCAGTGGTGTGTCGGTGTTGGGCTGGGACAGTGGGCTGTCGGTGTGCGGAATTGGTCTGTGGGGTGTCGGAGTGTGGCTGTGTGAGTTGGGTGTCGGTGTAGGGCTGGGTCAGTGGGGTGTCGGTGTAGGGTTGGGGTAGTGGGGTGTCGGTGTTGGGCTGGGTCAGTGGGGTGTCGGTGTTGGGCTGGGACAGTGAGGTGTTGGTGTGCGGAATGGGTCTGTGGGGTGTCGGAGTGTGGCTGTGTGAGTCGGGTGTCGGTGTAGGGCTGGGTCAGTCGGGTGTCGGTGTAGGGCTGGTTCAGTGTGGTGTCGGTGTAGGGCTGGGTCAGTGGGGTGTCGGTGTAGTGCATGGTGAGTGTGGTGTCGGTGCTGGTCTGCGTGAGTTGGTTGTTGTTGTGTAGCTGGGTCAGTGATAATGTCGGGGCAGGTCCGGGAGGGTGTTGGGGCTGGTGAGAGAGGGTGTTGGGGCTGGTCAGAGAGTGTGTTGGGGTTGGGTCAGAGAGGCTGTTGGGGTTGGAGCAGTGAGGGTGTCGGGACTGGTTCAGTGAGGGTGTCCTAAAATGCCACCTTCCATACCAGTGCTTCTGACATGTCTTCCTTTTTCCTCAACGAGGATTCCCCGCTACATTGGTTGACACGGCGCTTCAACGTGTCCGTTCTATCTCCCGCAGTTCTGCCCTCATCCCTACTTCTCCTTCCCGGAACCACGACAGAGTTCCCCTTGTCCTCAACTTTCACCCCACCAGCCTCCACATTCAACGGATCAACCGCCACCATTTCCGACACCTCCAGCGTGATCACACCACCAAACGCATCTTCTCCTCACCTCCACTTTCAGCATTCCATAGGGACCGCTCCCTCTGCGAAAGCCTAGTTCACTTCTCTGTCACTCCCAACAACCCTTCCCCTTCGCCCGGCACCTTCCCGTGCAAACGCAGGAGATGCAAAACATGCCCTTATACCACCATCCTTCCAGCTGTCCAGGGTCCAAAACAACCCTTCCAGGTGATACAGCGATTTAAGTAAAAAGGAGGCGTAAGACCCCTTTTGAACAAGGTAAGTAGCTAATTAAGTATAAGTTTAAATAGTTTTCAACAGATTTATCTTCTTTAGAAACTTTAAAGAAAGGTAAGTTTATTTTTATAACTTTTAAAAAGAATTTAAATTTTTTCAAAAATTTAAATTTTAGTTTAAAGTGGTTAATTTATTTAACTATATTTATTTTATTAATGTGATGGTTTTTTTTAAATTTATTTGCGGTTCAGCTGTTCTTTTTGGACCGATTTCAATTCACAGATTTGACAGGTTCTCCTGTCAAAACTATGAATGAAAGATGGTCTGCTGCCATTGGCTCTCCATGGCCCACGTGATCCCCGGATTTGCATCGCACTAACTGCGCCCCTGGGGCACGCAAGCACTGCGCGCCGGCACTAGGGAGAGGCCCAGGACCCGAAGTTCCTATGGGCCCAAAACACAACGGCAGACGCGGTAGGTAAGAGCGCGCGCGGTCCTTACCCCTGCGGCAAGCCGGCCACCCGAATTTCTAGGCCAATGTATTCGCTGCTCACGATGTGGTCTCCTCTACATTGGGGAGACCAAACGCAGCTTCGGTGATCGCTTTGCGGAACACCTGCGTTCATTCCGTAAGGGGGACCCCGAGCTTCCGGTCGCCTGTCACTTTATCTCACCGCTCCAACCCACTCAAGCCTCACCAACCTCGGCCTCTTGCATTGTTACACGGAAGCTCAGCGTAAGCTCGAGGAACAGCACCTCAATTTCCGATTAGGCACTTTATAGCCTTCTGGACTCAAAATAGAGTTCAACAATTTCAGGTTATAACCTCGGCCCCTAACATCTATATATATATATATATGTATATGTTTTTTATCCACACTCTTTGTCTGTCTTATTGTTCTTTTCCCCCACATGGCAGCTGTCTTTCATTCTGCCAGCGCAATTTACACTTCATCGAGAGCCATCGTTTGTTTCTTAATTTGTCCCATTACCATCTCCTTTTGCCTTGAATATCTCTTATTGGCCCAAAAATTCATCCTGGTGCGCGAGAGTACGCACTGCGTACACTCGCGTATTCCCTCTTCAATTGCCGGTTTTCTGCATGCACTACGCATGCGCTGAAAACCGGCACTTCATGTCTGGTCAGTTTCATGGATATGCGAGTAATCGCGTGGGCTGGTGATTCTGCGCGTGCGTCGGAAAATTCATGTATTTTGTGAATGAGAGTAGTGTGTGTAAGCTCCGAGCAGTTACACATTTTAAAACCAGGAGCAGCAGCCATTTATACATTTGCCGAGATAAGTAGGAGGAAGAAATCCTTTTGGAGTGTGGCTACTGAGGTGAGTTTTTTAAATTTGAAAGACACAAAAGTTTTAAATGAAGTCTTATATAAGTTAAGAGTTTTAAAAAAAAATTAAAAACGGGTTTTGACCATTTGGAGTAGTATAGCAACTGTGGGTGTGTACAAGGCATATTTAGGTATCTATCTGTGAAAATGAAAGTTTAAAAATGAACTGTTTACGTTTCAAAAAGTTTTAAAGATGAAAATGAGTAAGTAAGTAAGTATGTATGTATGTATGTATGAATTTATGAAAATGTTACAGGTTTGGAAAATCAGCTAGGGCCGTGTGGCGGGTAGATGTGTTCCCAAGCTGATAGCGCACGTGTCCCACCATAGCCTGACCTGATTTTATAGCCACTCACTTAACTAAAGTTACTTTAACAACTATTTCCATTTTTTCATTACAACTTTCAGTTTGAGGAGGAAGCCTGTGTGAGAGAAAGATGCCCTTTTGCAATCGATTGTTCTTCCTCCTCTGTGTGATTACGTATCTGAGAATTTTCGAATACAGACAACGAATCAGACAGAGGAACCAAGCCCGTCTCCTCCAGAGAAGGAGAAACTACTACCCACCAAATAGAGTGTACAGGCAGAGGCTGTCATTTGAGATGCTGTCGGAGGAGCTGTGTGTGAGGAGGCTGCGCTTCAGTAAAGAGTCAATTGGCCGAATCTGTGAGATGTTACAGGAGGACCTTCAAACACGCACGAAGAACCGCAATGCATTGTCACTGAGCATGAAGGTAACCACAGCTCTGAACTTCTTTGCAAGTGGGACTTTTCAGGCAAGCACCGGTGACATTTGCAACATATCCAAGAATGCTGCGAGGGCCTGCATTCAGCAGGTCACAGAAGCCATTTACCGTAGGACTTCTGAGTTCATTAAGTATGACTTGTCTGCTCGCCATCAAAAGGAGATGGCGCTTGCATTTCATAACATTGCTGGATTCCCCAAAGTGATTGGGGCTGTCGATGGAACCCATGTAGCATTGAAGGCACCAGGGGTTGCACCTGTGACATTTATCAACAGGAAGGGGTTTCATTCACTGAATGTCCAGATTGTCTGTGATGCGCATCTCAGGATCTTAAATGTGAATGCAGGTAACCGTGGAAGTAATCATGACTCCTTCGTCCTCCGTAACTCTGACTTATATGGCGTCCTCAACGCATTGCCTCCAGGATCCGCATGGATATTGGGCGACAAGGGCTACCCGCTAAGACCATGGCTGATGACTCCCTACCGCAAGACCAATAATGAGGCTCAGGAGAGATACAACCAGGCACACGTGTCCACACGGCAAGTGGTGGAGAGGACAATTGGAGTTCTGAAATCACGCTTTCGGTGCCTGGACAGGTCAGGGGGGACCTTGCAGTATTCTCCTCAGAAAGTGGCAAAGATTGTGGTGGCCTGTTGTGCTTTGCATAACTTTGCCCTGCAGGAAGGACTGACCCTTAACGCTGCAGATGAACTACCTGCAGAAATGGAGGACGTGGACAATGCCAATGTGCCTGTGGGAAGGCATGATGGGGAAGAGCCAACTGCTGCTCAAAGTAAGGCTGCAAGGGAGCAGCTGGTAGCCAACACCTTCACGAGGTAGTGTCGCCTTGTCCCTCCCCCTCCCCTCTCCCCCTCCCCCCTCCCCTCTCCCCCTCCCCCTCCCCTCTCCCCCTCCCCCTCCCCTCTCCCCTCTCCCCCTCCCCCTCCCTATCCCCATCCCTCTCCCCATCCCTCTCCCTCTCCCCCTCCCCCTCCCTCTCCACCAGCAAGGCAAATAAAGGTACAGACACAATTTAAAGTGAAACAGTGCTCTTTTATTGCAGCATTACAGACTTCTGAGGTTCATTGTTGCTTTACGGGCAACACGGTGGCATAGTGGTTAGCACTGGTGCCTCACAGCGCCAGAGACCCGGGTTCGAATCTGACCTCGGGTGACTGTCTGTGTGGAGTTTGCACATTCTCCCCGTGTCTGCGTGGGTTTCCTCCGGGTGCTCCGGTTTCCTCCCACAGTCCAAAAATGTGTGGGTTAGGTTGATTTGGCTATGATAAATTGACCCTTAGTGTTAGGGGGGATTAAATATGTGGGGTGATGGGATATGTTAGGGGGAATTAAATACGTGGGGTTACGGGGGTAGGGTGGGATATGTGTACTGTGGGGATTAAAGCAGGGACAGGGTACTGGATTTGGATGATCAGCCATGATCGTATTGAATGGCGGAGCAGGCTCGACGGGCCGAATGGCCTACTCCTGCTCCTAGATTCTATGTTTCTATGTTTACATAGTTTATAACTTTTCAATGTTAACTAGCTACTTTTCAAATTTGTAAACAATCGTAAACAGAAATAGGTTTTTCAAAAATTTGTTAACAGTTCTCAGTAACTTTTTTGCTTCGTTAATGCAGTAAAGACATTCAAGATGGGAAATAACTCTTTCCTATATGTAAACAAGTTTAAATGTTCAATTTTTTTGTGAAAATAAACAATTTGAATTTTTATAAAGTGACTAAAGGCTGTACTTTTTCAATGAAAAGCTAACTTTCAGTTTCAGTGTCAAATATATATATAAATAAAGAAAAATGTAAACATGTAAGTCTTAAATAAAACCAAAAAGTAAACACTTGAGAAATTTAACCACAAATAAACTATTCCTGAGGGTCAATGGATGTGCATTGTGGAACATGCAACACCCTAACGTCTCTTGCGCTTTCTTGATTGCATCATCGTTGGTGGCTCTTGGACCTGCACTGATTCTGCGCTGGGAGCAGGTAAGGTTGGTTCTGATGGAGTCACAGTAATTGCAGCAGAAATTATTCGCATGAGTCCTTCAAGAGACTCATTTATTTTACTAAGCTGCACTCCCACCAGTCCTTCAAGAAACTCATTTAATTTACTAAGTTAAATCTCTGAAAAAAATGATTTCTGTACTTTTAAAAGTACTTAAATTACTTTAAATCTCTTTGCAAATGTTTAACATTACTCAAATTATACTAAAAATCTTTAAAAGTTTACAAAACCATGCATTTAAAACCTACTTACTGCAAATTCCACCTGAAACAGTGAGAAAACTGTGTCTCCAGCAGCTTTACAATGGCTTCAATGGAGAAAAAAATCGGGGGCGTGGCCTATGGAAACGAGACCTTAATGGGCGTGTCTTCACTCCACATCGCACGCGATGCAACGCGCACGCTGCGCTGCAGGGCAGTGTGACGTCATACGCTGCCCTGCACTCAATCAGCCAGAAGATGAATTTTCAACGTGGAAAAGAGGAACCGGCAGACGCGGTATGTATTACCGCGCCTGCTCCTTACACCCGCGGGAACGGAGCCAGATGAATTTCTGGCCCAATGTCTCTTAACCTCTTCCGCCTTATATCCTGTCACAGAACTTCCCTTTTGTTCTTTCATCCCCTCCCCACTTTCCCAACCTCTACACTTGCTTAAAATCTGTTTCATGTCCTGCTTTTTTCCAATTCTGACGAAAGGTCATCGACCTGAAACGTTAATTCTGGTTCTCTCTTCACAGATGCTGCCAGACCTGCTGAGGTTCTCCAGCACTGTCTGTTTTTATTTCAGATTTCCAGCATCTGCAGTACTTCATTTTTGTCTTACAATAGTCCTGTGCAGTGCCGTGGGACGTTTTAGAACGTTAAAGGCGCTATACGTATAAAAGTTGTTGTTATAAGAAAATACATTGACACCGTGACACATAAGGTGAAATTAGCGCAGTTGACTAAAAGGTTGCTCCAACAGGTAGGTTTTAAGGAGCGATATGAAGGAGTGAAATAGAGGTAGAGAGGCGGAGAGGTTTAATGAGAGATTTCCACAGCTTAGCGCCTTGGCAACTGAAGGCACGGCCTTCCTCAGCCGAAGGAAGGCAACACTGGCACACTGAAGGCGGTGTTGGACTTCGTCATCGACGCACTTGTTGAAAATAGGTTCCCGAGGTATGGAAAGTTGTCCACATTGTCCAAGGTCTGCGAGCACTGGGGTGATGGGTGAATGGGACTTGGTGCGAGATAGGACACTGGCACCCGAGTTTAGAGTGGCCTCTAATTTACGTAGGGTATAATGTGGGTGGCTAGCCAGGAGTGTTTTGGAACAGTCACGTCTAGAGGTAACAAAGGCATGGATGCGGGTTTCAGGAGCAGATGTTCTGATGCACATTTGGAGACAAGAGATGGTGGAGGTGGAAATAGGCGGTCTTAGTTAGGCCGCGGAAACTTTGTCGGTGGCTCCTTTCAGGCTCAAATCTGAATCCAAGATTGAAAAAAGTGTGGTTCAACCTCAGACAGATGTTAGAGAGAGGGATGGAGTCAGTAACGGGGAATGAAAAAAATGGTTTCCCAATATTTATCTGGAGAAAATTTCTGCTCATCCAGAACTGGATGTCGGACAAGCAGTCTGATAATTCAGAGACAGTGAAGGGGTCGAGAGAAGTGATAGTGAGCTAGAGCTGCGTGTCGTCAGCGTAAACTTGGAAACTGAAGCTTTGTTTTCCGATGTTGTTGTCAAGGGGCAGCATGTAGATGAAAAATAGGAAGGGTTCAAAGATAGATTCTTTGGGGAAACCAGTGGTAGTGATGCGCGAGTGAGAAGAGAAGCCATTGCAGGTGATTCTCTGTCTATGATAAATATGAATGGAACCAGACGAGTGCAGTCCCAAACAGCTGAACGACGGTGGAAAGGCGTTGGAGGAGTGTGGAGTGATCAAGCGTGTCAAAGGGTGCTGAGAAGTCGAGAAGGCCGAGGAGGCATAATTTGTCTTTTTCGCAGTCACAAAGGATGTCATTTGTGACTTTGATGAGAGCCGTTTCATTACTGTGACAGGGGCGGAAACCCAATTGGAGGCACTCAAATATGGAGTTCCAGGAAGGATGAGAATGGCTTTGGAAGGCAACAACATTATCAAGGAATTTGGAGCGGAATGGGAAGTTAGAGTTGGGGCGGAAATTTGCAAGGACGGAGCAGTCGAGAGTTATTTATTTGAGGAGAGTGGTGATGACGGCAGATTTGAAGGAGAGAGGGAGAGTCACTGAGGAGAGAGAGCCATTAATAATGTCAGCTAACATGGGAGCCAAAAAAGGAAATTGGTGGTCAGCAGTTAGCTGGGAATAGGATCGAGCGAGCAGGAACTGGTTCTCATAGACAGATGATTAACGGAGAGGTCAGGGGAGGAGACCAGAGAGAAGCTGGAGAAAGATGCGAGTTCAGGGCTGGGGCAGAGGGAACGTTATTGAATATTTTCCCGGTGGGATAGGGGAAGGATGAGAAGTGGCAGAGGCAGCTGATCGGATGGTCTGAATCTTAGAGACAAATACATTTATGAGCCTCTCGCAATTGTTGTTGGAGTTGAAGGTGGAGGAGACAGGGGAGAGAGGTTTAAGAAGATGTTTAGCAGTGGAGAATAGAAGCCGGGGCTTGTCTTTGCATTCCAGAATTCTTTTGGAATAGTGAGCATTTTTTTTAGACGAGAGCAGGACCCGATAATGCTTTAAGTGGTCCAGCCAGAACTGGCGGCAAATGGCTAAACCCATTGTCCGCCACATCAGTTCAATTCTGCGTCTCCTGGAGTTAAGGGAACGATATGAGGGCTGTACCAATTGGAAAAGCGAGGGTGAGAAAATGTGACTGATTTAATAGGGAGTAGGGCATCGAAGCTGGTGGTGAGGGTGTGGTTCAGCTGATCGGGAGCTGTAGAAATGTTGTGGTGAATGGAGGGCCAAAAGCTAGATAGCTGGGATGTCGTAAATGCAGTTTTTAAGAGTGTTGGGAGAGAGATTTTTCGACACAGAATGAAGTAAGTTTGAGGGGGAAGGGGGATGTGGAAGGATTGTGATAGGGATTAGGGAAAGCAGCGTATCCGAAAGCGCAGAGATGAACGGAGGTATGACGACTGGAGAGAGCGATTAGGTAGGTTTAGAGAGAAAAGGAAAAAACGGGAGAAAAAAGTGGAAATAGAAGTGGACGGCTCGGGTCTGGAGCGGCATACAAAATGCCCACTCAAGATCAGCGGGACTCACTGGATTTCACTGGGCAGCTGTCTGTGTCACACCTGAACTGGAGTGGTGATGGTAACAGTCGGGAAATGCTGATAACCAGAGCTAACAGTTTGCTGTACTGATGGGTGAGGAGGGCCTTGATATCATGTTTAATAAGGCAACGTTCTGCTTCTCATCTTAATATTTCTGCCTATCCCTCCTATTAATGTATTTGTTAAAGAGCATCAGAACCTGGGAACGCCTGTCAACGGCATGGCCGCAGTTCGAAACAGGGGAAAGGAGCCAACAATTTCAGGAAAATTGAGAAATAACAGAGGTAGGTTCACAAAACTCATTAAAATATAATTTCTGTACCGACAAAGGGAGCAGATCTCGTGCAGAACCTGCAGCTCACACAGGAAGAGGGAACAGGACATGAGCTGAGTAAAAACGGGAAGTGAGTGACCCTCTGGAGGGGCACAGCAGTCACAGGTGCAGGGAGCCCTGAGTATTGGAACGGACCAATACATACCTGTTTTTTGGGGACTGTAAGCTAGATAGAGCTAGTGACTCGAAGGAGGGTTTTCCTGAGCAACAGTGTGACTCCAGAGAGCAGGAGGCCACCTCGAGTTGGGCAGAAATGAGAGGCAGGTGGGAACAAAAATAGGTTTGCGATAGTGGTGGGAGATTCTATAGTCAGGTGAATAGACAGACTCGTCTTCAGCCCTGAGCAGGTGCCAATTGGAAATATGCATCCCTGGTGCCAGAGAGAAGAACAATCTGGAAGGAAAGGAGGGAAGAAATTACCCAGGGTCGGAATCAGTAACACGGATAGAAATACGTTTACAGAGGGAATATTGAGACTGAGGCACTAGATTAAAGACAAGCTCTAAAGCTGGAGATCTCTGGATTGTTTTGCACTGGGCCGCTTAATGAGGGAAATATGAGGCAGGTCAATGTGAGACTGCTTGGCTGGAGTAAGGAGGAAGGGTTCAAATTCTTGGGGCATGAAGGTTGAGTTCAGTGAAAAGGGAAGGGACGGCCGCGTGCTGAACCCACCAACAACAATGGTTTCACAGAATAGGTGAATGAAGCAGTGGCAAGGGTATCAGCTGATATGATTAGTGTGACAAATATCCGCATCTGAGACGACAGAGTGGAATTAATGAAGCTGTTGGAGCTGAAACATAATATTTATGAAATAGTGAAACATTTTGAGCAGGAAAAAGGAAGGTTCTTTTCGAATAGTGAGAGATGAAGTCACCTGGTGTTAAAAACAATGAAATAAAAAAGTGTCAATATTCGGCGGCAGTAAAAGCAGCGGGAGCGGCTGGAGAGCGCGAGACTACGGCTGCAGTAAAAGCAGCAGGAGCGGCTGGAGAGCGCGAGACTTCGGGGGCAGTAAAAGCCGCAGGAGCGGCTGGAGTGCGCGAGACTTCGGGGGCAGTAAAAGCAGCGGGAGCGGCTGGAGAGCGCGAGACTTCGGGGGCAGTAAAAGCAGCGGGAGCGGCTGGAGTGCGCGAGACTTCAGCGGCAGTAAAAGCAGCGGGAGCGGCTGAGATACAAAGGACCGGTGAGTGTAAAGAAGTAAAAATTCATCGAAGTATCACGTCAACAGTAAGCAGGTAAATGATTGGTTGATGAGTATTTCAATATTTCTCGCTTTTATCCAAACTTGGGCGTCTAAATTTAAGTGCCTTGGTGAAGATTGAAAGAAATACCTGTTCCAAAGTGACGTCGGCGCAGGGGAAGGAGCTGATTAGTTAATAGTGGTTTAGCGTTTTTTTTTCTTCAATTTTAAGTCTATTTTTTTAAGGTACTTCATAGTTAAGGTAGTTCGGGAGAGCGAGAATCCGAGAGTTTAAATTTGAGGCAAGAGTTTTTTAATTAAGGTTGTGGCAGCTGATCTCAGTCCCGTGCGTTGCACTTCCTGCAGCATGTGCGAGTTCCTAGACGCTTCTTGCAGTCAGGATGACCACATGTTCAGTAAGTGCCACTGGTTTGGCCAACTGGAGATCCGGTTTTCGGAGCTCCAGCATCAGCTGGAGGCACTTCGGTGTATCCGCAAGCTCAGACTTACATGGATAGCACGTTTTTGGACGTGGTTACGCCGCAGAATTAGAAAGTGCAGTCAGAGAGGGAATGGGAGACCACCAGTCAGAAGAAGGGGGGCAGGCCGGTAGTCAGGAAAGCCCCAGAGTGCATCTCACTCAGCAACTGTTATTCCGTGTAGGAAACGCGTGAAAGTGACGGTTCCTCTGGGGAGAGCAGCCAGATCCAAGTTCACGGCACTGTGGGTGGCTCAGCTCCACAAGGGGGGAGGAGTAAAAGTGGAAGTGCATTAGTGGTAGGAGACGCAATAGTGAGGGGTGCAGACAGTCGTTTCTGCGGCCGCAGACGTGACTCCAGCATGGTAAGTTGCCTCCCTGGTGCCATGGTCAAGGATGTAACTGAACGGCTGCAGGGCATTCTGAATGGGGCCGTGCGTGAATTCCGAGGTCGTGGTTTATATTGGTACCAACGACATAGTTAGAAAGATAGATGAGGTCCTGCAACAAGAATTTAGGGAGCTAGGTAGCAGATTAAAAAGCAGGACAAAAAAGGTAGTAATCTCTGGATTACTCCCGGTGCCACGTGCTAGTGAGTATAGGAATAGGAGGATAGAGCAGATGAATACGAGGCTAAAGAGTTCGTGCAGGAGGGAGGGCTTTAGTTTCCTGGATGTTTGTGTCTGTTTCTGGCGAAGGTGGGCCCTGTACAAGTCGGACTGGTTGCACCAGGATCAACATCCTTGCGTGGAGGTTTGCTAGAGCTGTTAGGGGTAATATAAACTAACTATGCAGGGGAATGGTATACGGAGTGGAGCTATAGTAGGGGCTGATGCGCAGCCAAATATAGAGGAAAAAACAAATCAGTTTGGAAGTCAGAGCAAATATGTAACGGCTCAAGGGAGGATGGCAATTCTGGCGGGCATTCATTTCAATGCAAGTAGTCTTGCGAGTAAGGCAATTACATAAAGTTGTTGATGAACACATGGGAGTATGATATTGTTGCTATCACGGAGTCAAGGTTGAGGGAGTGCCATGACTGGCAGCTCATTATTACGGTGTATAGAATCTTCAGGCGAGACAGATGTGGGTGTAAAAGAGGAGGGGGTGTCGCAATATTGATGAAGGAGTCAATTACTGCAGTAAGGGGGGATGATATCATAGCAGGTTCCTCTAATGAGGCCATATGGGTAGAACTTAAAAACAAAAAGGGGGCAAGCGCTTTCCTAGGAGTGTACAATAGGCCCCCAAACATTCTGGGGCGATAGAGGAACAGATATATAGGCAAATCTCAGAGAAGTGTAGATATAATAGGGTAATAATAGTAGGGGTTTTCAACTTCCCCAATATTAACTGGGATAGTCAGAGTGTGAAAGGCTTAGAGGGTGCAGAATTCTTAAAGTGCATCCAGGAGAGTTTTTTGAGCCGGCTTGTAGAAAGTCCTACAAGAGAGGGTGCGGTATACTAGAACTAATTCTAGGGAATGTAGCGGGGTAAGTGGTAGAAGTGTCAGTCGGAGAGCATTTTGGTGACAGTGACCGTAATTCGGTGAGATTTAATGTAGTCATGGAAATGGACAAAGATAGACCGGAGATAAAGGTTCTAAATTGGGGGAAGCCCGATTTTAATATGATAAGGGAGGATCTGGCCAAAGTGGACTGGGATCAGCAACTTGTAGGAAAATCCATATCAGTGCAGTGGGAGATATTCAGAAAAGAAATAGAGAGAGTACAGCTCCAACATGTTCCCGTAATGGTCAAGGGTGGGACCAACAAGGCCAGGGAACCCTGGAAGTCAAGGGATATACAAGAATGGATTTAGGAAAAAAGGACCAAAAACTGTGGAAGCCCTAGAGGAGTATAGAATGTGCAGAAGGTACTTAAGAATGAAATTAGGAGTGCGAAGAGGGGTCAAAAATAAACACTGGTGTCCAAACTAAAGGAATATCCCAAGGTGTTTTCTAAGTATATTAAGGGCAAGAGGATAACCAGGGAAAGAGTAGGGCCTATTAGAAACAAAAGTGGCAATCTGTGTGCAGGGCCGGTAAATGTAGGTGTGTTTTTAAATGAATATTTAGCACCTGTGTTCATTATAGAGAAGGACGAAGTAGGCATATAAATCAGGCAGGGGTGATGTGATATACTTGAACAAATTATCATTGAGAGGGAGGAGGCAAAAGCGGTTTTAGTCGGCTTAAATATGGATAAATCCCCAGGCCCAGACGATATGTATCCCAGGATGCTGTGTGAGGCAAGGGAGGAGATTGCAGGGGATCTGACACAAATTTTCAGAAACTCTCTGGCCACAGGGGAGGTGCCAGTGGGCTGGAGGTCAGCTAACGTAGTTCCATTATTCAGTAAGGTTAGTAGGGATAAAGCGGCGAACTGCAGACCAGTGAGCCTAACATCAGTGGTAGGGAAATTATTGCAAACAATTCTGAGTGAAAGAATTATTCTTCACTTCGAGAGGCAATAATTAATCAAAGATAGTCAGCATGGCTTTGTTAGGGGGTGATCATGTCTAACCAATTTGATTGAATTTTCGTGGGGTAACTAGGTGTGCAGATGAGAGTTGTGCAGTTGATGCAGTCTACATGGACTTCAGTAAGGCTATTGACAAAGCCCCGCATGGGAGACTGGTCAAGAAGTTAAGAGCCCATGGGATCTAGGGCAATTTGGCATATAGGATCCAAAATTGGCTTAATGGCAGGAGGCAGAGGGTGAGGTCGAATTTTGTTTTTGTGACTGGAGGCCTGTGTCCAGTGGCGTACCGCAGGGTTCGGTGATGGGTCCCTTGCTATTTGTAGTGCACATTAATGATTTAGATATGTATGTTGGAGGTATGATCAGTAAGTTCGCAGATGACACGAAAATTGCTGGAGTGGTAAATAGCGAGGAGTGAAGCCTCAGGCTACAGGACGATATACACGGGTTGGTCAGATGTGCAGAACAGTGGCAAATGGAATTTAAGCCTGAAAGGTGTGAGGGGTGATGCATTTAGGTAGGACTAAGAAGGCAAGGGTATACATAATGAATGGTAGGATCGTAGGAAGAACAGAGGATCAGAGGGACCTTAGTGTGCCTATACATAGATCTCTGAAGGCAGGAGGACAGTTAGATAAGGTGGTTTAAAAGGCATATGGGATACTTGCCTTCATTAGCCGAGGCATAGAATATAAAGGCAGGAAAGTTATGATGGAACTGTACAAAACGTTAGTTAGAACACAGCTGGAATACTGTGGGCAGTTCTGGTCGCCACACTGCAGGAAGGACGTGATTGCTTTGGAAAGGGTGCAGAGGAGATTCACCAGGATGTTAATATAAACATAGAATCTAGGAGCAGACCATTCGGCCCGTCGAGCCTGCTCCACCATTCAATACGATCATGGCTGATCATCCAAATCCAGTACCCTGTCCCTGCTTTAATCCCCACAGTACACATATCACACCTTACCCCCGTAACCCCACGTATTTAATCCCCCCTTGACACTAAGGATCAATTTATCATAGCCAAATCAACCTAACCCGCACATTTTTGGACTGTGGGAGGAAACCGGAGCACACCCACGCAGACACGGGGAGAATGTGCAAACTCCACACAGACAGTCACCCGAGGTCAGATTCGAAGCCGGGTCTCTGGCGCTGTGAGGCAGCAGTGCTAACCACTATGCCACCGTGTTGCCCAATGTTAATTGGGCCGGAGCGCTTTAGCTATGCAGAGAGCCTGGACTGGCTGGGTTTATTTTCCTTAGAGCAGCGAAGGCTGAGGTGGGACCTGATTGAGGTGTACAAAATTAAAAGGGGAATAGATAGGGTATATAGAAAGGAACGTTTCCCGTTAGAAGAGGGATCAATAACCAGATGCCACAGTTTCAATGTAAGTCGCAGGGGGTTTAGAGGGGATTTGAGGAAAACCTTTTTCACCCAGAGGGTGGTTGGAATCTGGAATTCACTGCCTGAAAGGTTGGTAGAGGCAGGAACCCTCACAACATTCAAGAAGCATTTAGATGATCACTTGAAAGGCCATAGCATACAAGGCTAGGGACCAAGTGCTGGAAAATGGGATTTAGAATAGACAGGGCTTGATGGCGGGCGAAGGCACGATGGCCGAAGGGCATCTTTTTGTGCTGTATAACTCTATGACTCTAATCCAAAGAATTGGATTTAGGATTGAATGTTGTGCCTGTAAATGTACAAGTCATTCCAAAGACACTTGGAATGTCAGAGGCATGAAAGATGTGATTTAGTATCTATAGGACAGGGCCTGGGATTTCACAGGACTGCTGCTGATGCAAAGCAAGCTGGGACTGTAAGTAGTGAGGAGAAGAAAAAGAGTCTGCAAAGTGACATAGATAGACTGATTGACTGGGCAGTAGGGTGGCAAATGGATTATAATGTAGGGAAATGTGAGGTTTTTCACTTTGTTATGTAGAATAGAAAAACAGATTTCTTTTAAAATTGAGAGAAACTGCTAATGTAACACCCTTATTTAAAAAGGGTTGTAGGCAGAAGGCTGGAAATTATAGACCAGTTAGCCTAACATCTGTGGTGGGTAACATTTTGGAGTCTATTATTAAGGAGACAGTAACGGAACATTTAGATAAACATAATTTAACAGGACAAAGTCAGCATGGCTTTATGAAGGGGAAGTCATGTCTGACAAATTTTCTCGCGTTCTTTGAGGACATAACGTACAGAGTGGATAAAGGGGAACCAGTGGATGTAGTGTATTTAGACTTCCAGAAGGCTTTTGACAAGGTGCCACATAAAAGATTATTACTCAAGATAAAAAATCACTGGATTGGGGGTAATATTTTGGCATGGGTGGAAGATTGGTTATCTAAACTGAAAGCAGAGAGTTGGGATAAATGGTTCATTCTCGGACTGGCAACCAGTAGCAAGTGGTGTTCCACAGGGGTCGGTGCTGGGTCCCCAACTCTTTACAATCTATATTAACGATTTGGAGGAGGGGACCGAGTGTAACATATCAAAGTTTGCAGATGATACAAAGATGGGAGGGAAAGTAGAGAGTGAGAAGGACATAAAAAACCTACAAGGGGATATAGACAGGCTGGGTGAGTGGGCAGAGATTTGGCAGATGCAATACAATATTGGAAAATGTGAGGTTATGCACTTTCGCAGGAAAAATCAGAGAGCAAGTTATTATCTTAATGGCGAGAAACTGGAAAGTACTGCAGTACAAAGGGATCTGGGGGTCTTGGTGCAAGAACATCAAAAAGTTAGTATGCAGGTGCAGCAGGTGATCAAGAAAGCCAATGGAATGTTGGCTTTTATTGCTAGGGAGATAGAATATAAAAACAGGGCGGTATTGCTGCAGTTGTATAGGGTATTGGTGAGTCCGCATCTGGAGTACTGCATACAGTTATGGTGTCCATACTTAAGAAAAGACATACTTCCTCTCGAGGCAGTACAATGAAGGTTCACTCGGTTAATTCCGGGGATGAGGGGGTGGACATACGAGGAGATGTTGAGTAGATTGGGATTCTACTCATTGGAGTTCAGAAGAATGAGAGGCGAGCTTATTGAAACATATAAGATTGTGAAGGGGCTTGATCGGGTGGACCCGGTGAGGATGTTCCCAATGATGGGAAGGCTGAGAGACATAGATTTTTGGAATCTTGGTGAATCAAGGGATAAAAAGATGGGGCGGGAAAGTGGAACTGCGGTCGATGATCAGGCATGACTTAATTGAATGTCTGAGCATGCCGATAGGGTCGGTAGGCCTACTCCTGCTCCTGTTTCGTATGCACTTTATAGACAGGGGTAAGGTAGTAGTAGTAATATATCTATATTTATAAAATGCCTTTGATATGGTATCACATAATAATCTAATGAATAAGGTGAGTGCATGCGGAGTCGTGGAACACGTAGCAGAATGGATAGCGAGGTGGCTGCAAGAGAGAAATCAGAGAGTAAGGGTAAAGGGTAGCTATTCAGAGTGGCAGAAGGTGGATAGTGGGGTTCCACAAGGATCAATGCTGGGACCACTGTTGTTCACAATTTATTTCACGATTTAGACTTTGGAATCAAAAAAACATTTTCTACATTTGTAGACAACATCAAATTGAGAGGGAAAGTCAATACTGAGGAGGACTTCAAGAAATTAAAAGAAGACATGAATAAACTTGTAGAATGGGCATATATTTGGCAAATGAATTCCAACATAGATTAGTGTGATGTATTATATTTAGGTAAGAAAAGTAAGACGTCTCATATTTTTTCGAAAATAAGAATCTATATGAGGCAGAGGAGGAAAGGGATATCGGAGTAGCAATACACAAATCATTAAAAGTTACGATGCAGGTCAATAAGGCCATAATAAAAGCAACCAATCACAGGGGTTTATTTGTAGAGGGATAGAATTGGAAAGTAGAGAAGTTATGCTAAACTTTTATCGAAACTTGGTTCGGCCAAACTTGGAGTACTGTGTACAGTTCTGGCCATATCATAGAAAAAGCATATAGAGGCACTGGAGTAGGTGCAAGACAGATTTACAAGGATGCTACCAAAACTGCGAGGTTATACCAATCCGGAACGGTTGAACAGGCAGGGTCTCTTAACGTTAAAGTGTTATTGCTGCGGGGGTGGGGCTGGGTCGGTGGGTAGACGGGGCTGGGTCGGTGGTGGGGCGGGGTTGGTTTGCTGAAAGGGCGGGGCTGGGTCGGTTGAGCGGCGGGGGATCGTTATCTGAGGGGGCGGGGCTGGGTCGGTGGGTAGAGGGGGATGGGTCGGTGGTGGGGCGGGGTTGCATTGCTGAAAGGGCATGGCTGGGTCGTTTGGGGGCCGGGGGTTTGTTTCTGAGGGGGCGGGGCTGGGTCGGTGGGTAGAAGGGGCTGGGTCGGTGGTGGGACGGGGTTGGTTTGCTGAAAGGGCGGGGTTGGGTCGGTTGGGCGGCGGGGGATTGTTTTTTGAGGGGGCGGGGCTGGGTCGGTGGGTAGACGGGGCTGGGTCGGTGTTGGGCCGGGGTTGGATTGCTGAAAGAGCGGGGCTGGGTCGTTGGGGGGCCGGGGGATTGTTTTCTGAGGGGACGGGGCTGGGTCGGTTGGTAGACGGGGCTGGTCGGTGGTGGGGCGGGGTTGGATTGCTAAAAAGGGCGGGGCTGGGTCGGTGGGGAGGCGGGGATTGTTTTCTGAGGGTGCTGGGCTGGGTCGGTTGTTAGATTGATCTGAGTCGGTTGGGGGTGGAAATGGATATCTGTGGTGTCGGAGATGGGTGAGGATGGATTACTGAGGGTTCGGTTGGGGGGTCAGTGGGGAGGCGGGGCTGAGTGGGTGGGAGGCTGGACTGGGTCGGTGGGGTTTGGTGATGGATGACTAAGGGGGCGGGGCTGATTCGGTGTGGGGCGTGGCTGGGGCGTTGCGGGGTGGGGATTGATTGCTGTCGGTGGGGTGTGAGTTTGGGTCGGTAGGGATTGGGAATGTATTGCTGAGGGGGCGTGGTTGGGTCTGTGGGGGGGCGGAGCTCGGTCGGTGAGGCGTGGGCCTGAATTGCTTGGGTCGTGGCTGGGTCGGTGGCTGGAAGGGGTTGTTCGGCACGGTCTGGGGATGATTTGCTGTGGGGGAAGGTTGGGTTCGGTGAGTAGATGGGGCTGCGTCGGTGGGGGCTGGTGATTATTTGTCGAGGGGGCCGGTCCGGGTCGGTGTGGGGGTGGGGCTGGGTCTGTGGGGGCGGGGCTGGGGCGGTGTGGGGTGGGAATGGATTGCTGAGGGGGAGGGGATTTCTCGGTGTGGGAGGCGGGGCTGTGTCGGTGGGTGGTGTGGATGAGTTGCTGACGGGGCGGGAATGGTACGGTAGGGGGCGGGGCTGGGTCGGGTGCAGTGGGGAGAGTTTGTTCGTGGTGCGTCTGTGTCGGTGAGGGGCGCGAATGGAATCGCTGAGGGGGCGGGGCTTTGTCGGTGGTTAGACGGGGCTGGGTCGGTGGGTGTTGGTGCTGGATTGCTGAGGGGGCGGGGCTGGGTCATTGAGTATGCGGGGCTAGGGTCGGTGGGGTGTGGGAATCGATTTCTGAGGGGGCGGGGCTGGGTCATTGAGTATGCGGGGCTGGGTCAGTGGGGTGTGGGGATCGATTGCTGAGGGGGCGGGGCTGGGTCATTGAGTATGCGGGGCTGGGTCAGTGGGGTGTGGGGATCGATTGCTGAGGGGGCGGGGCTGGGTCATTGAATATGCGGGTCTGGGTCCGTGGGGTGTGGGCATCGATTGCTGAGGGGGCGGGGCTGGGTCGGTGGTGTGGCGGGGATGTTTCGGGCGGGGGCGGGGATTGATTGCTGATTGCGGTGCTGGTTTGGTTGGTAGACGGGGCTGGGTCGGTGGGAATACTGGGCTGGGTCGGTGGGTGTTGGTGTTGGATTGCTGAGTGGGCGGGGCTGGATCATTGAGTATGCGGGGCTGGGTCGGTGGGGTGCGGGGATCGATTTCTGAGGTGGCGGGGCTGGGTCATTGAGTATGCGGGGCTGGGTCGGTGGTGTGTGTGGATCGATTGATGAGGGGGCGGGGCTGGGTCATTGAGTATGCGGGGCTGGGTCGGTGGGTTGTGGGGATCGATTGCTGAGGGTGCGGGGCTGGGTCGGTGGTGTGGCGGGGATGTTTCGTGCGGGGGCGAGGATTGATTGCTGAATTTGCGGGGCTGGTTTGGTTGGTAGACGGGGCTGGGTCGGTGGGAATACTGGGCTGGGTCGTTGGGGGGTGGTGTTGATTTGCTGAGGGGTTCGGGGCTGGGTCGGTGGGTAGACGGTTCTGGTCGGTGGGGTTTAGGGATGATTTGATGAGGGTGCGGAGCTGAGTGGGTAGGGTGGCTGGGTCGGTTGGAGGTGGGGATGTATTGCTGATGGGCGGGGCTAGTTCGCTGGGTAGACGGGGCTGGGTCGGTGGGGGTTGAGGAAGGTTCACTGGAATGGCAGAGTGAGGCTGTTTCCGTGGTTTGTGGGTCTTGAACAGTGGTGTGCGGTGCTGGGTCAGGGGGTGTGGGGCTTGATCAGTGGGTTGTGGGGTGGGTCAGTGGAGTGTGCGGCTGGGTCAGTGGGGTTTGGGGTGTTCAGTGGGGTGTGGGGCTGTGCCAGTGGGGCTTCGATGTTTGGCTGTGTCAATGGATGGATGAACAAATGCACTTGAACTACACAGGGTCAATGGGTGGCAAGCTCGAGGTTACCGAACCTCACTGCAAAGAAAAGATGTATTTGAGGATAATATAGTTAAGCAAGAGGAAGAAAGGAATTGGAAGATTCTGCTGATAGGGTTAGATAAACAGGGACGGGAGGAGGTTCAGGTAGAGTATAAACACAGGCATGAACCAGTTGAGCGAATGGACTGTTTCTGAGCTGTACATTCTATGCAATTCTCTGTATTAAAAAAGGGAAGTGACGGCGCTGCATTTTCTGAAGCAGTTTTGTAAAAGGAGAATATCGGAAGCTTTGTAATAATTCTGTAACCTGCAGCACACAAACCCCTCCGCTTCAAATGGGAGATTCCAGTTGCCCAGCCAGAACACGTGGAATGTTTTGTCAAAGTAAAATGAGTTCAACAATGCCTGATACCATTAAACGCCAAATGAGACATGTTTATTTCAGAGTAGTCTGTGTTGCAGACAACTGAATTCAATCATCCTGACTGTTTATCTGCCGAGGTGTGATAAAGTTAATCAGGTCAGCCAGGAAGGTACCACATCAAAGACATAGCAAGATACAACTGAGACAATGAGGTGGAATCGCATTGTAAGTTACACATGCATTGTTCTCTATCTATATATGCTTTGACGAAATTGTATCTCCTCAGTTCACCTGACGAAGGAGTTGTAACTCCGAAAGCTTGTGATTTAAAATAAAACTGTTGGACTATAACCTGGTGTTGTGCGACCTCTCTATTTCAGAGTATCCAGGGCAATTTGGCACATTGGATCCAAAATTGGCTTCGTGGCTGGAGGCAGAGCTTGATGGTCGGAAGTTGTTTTTGTGACTGGAAGCCTGTGTCCAGTAGTGTACTGCAGGGATCGGTGTTGGGTCCTTTGCTGTTTGTAGTGTACATTAATGATTTAGATATGAATGTAGGAGGTATGATCAGTAAGTTTGCAGATGACACGAAAAATGGTGTGGTGGTAAATAGCGAGGAGGGAAGCCTCAGGCTACAGGACACTATAGACGGGTTGATCAAATGGTCAGAACAGTGGCAAATGGAACATAACGCTGAAAAGAGTGAGGTGATGAATTTTGGGAGGACTAACAAGGCAAGGGAATAAACAATGAATGGTAGGACCCTAGGAAGGACAGAGGATCAGAGGGACCGTGGTGTGCATGTACATAGATCTCTGAAGGAAGCACGACAGGTAGATAAGGTGGTTAACAAGGCATATGGGATACTTGCCTTCATTAGCCGAGGCATAGAATTTAAGAGCAAGGAGGTTATGATGGAGCTGTGCAAAACGCTAGTTAGGCCACAGCTGGAATACTGTGTGCAGTTCTGATCGCCACACTATAAGAAGGATGTGATTGCATTGGAGAGGGTGCAGAGGAGAATCACCAGGATGTTACATAGATACATAGATACATAGAAGATAGGAGCAGGAGTAGGCCATCCGGCCCTTCGAGCCTGCTCCGCCATTTAATGAGATCATGGCTGATCCTCCAATTCAGTATCCCGTCCCCGCCTTCTCTCCGTAACCCTTAACCCCTTTTGCCTGTAGAAATATATCTAATTCCCTCTTAAATATATTTAATGAGCTAGCGTACACTGCCCTCTGTGGCAATGAGTTCCACAGGTTCACCACCCTCTGAGTGAAGAAATTCCCCATCATTTCTGTCCTAAATGGTTTAGCCCTTATCCTTAAATTATGTCCTCTAGTTCTGTTCTCACCCGCCAAGGGAAACATTCCTTCTGCATCTAGTCTGTCTAGACCTGTCAGAATTTTATACACTTCTATGAGGTCCCCTCTCAATCTTCTAAACTCCAGTGTGTACATCCCTAAACTACATAGTCTCTCCTCATAGGTCAATCCCGCCATTCCTGGTATCAGCCTGGTGAATCGCCGCTGCACCCCCTCCATGGCAAGAACATCTTTCCTCAGATGAGGCGACCAAAACTGTACACAGTACTCGAGGTGTGGTCTCACCAGTGCCCTGTACAGCTGCAGCAAGGTATCCCTGTTCCTGTATTCCAACCCTTTTGCTATGAAGGCCAGCATACCGTTTGCCTTCTTGACCGCCTGTTGCACCTGCATGCTCGCCTTCAGTGACTGGTGTACAAGAACACCCAGGTCTCTCTGTACTTCCCCCGCTCCCAATTTATTGCCATTTAAATAATAATTTGCCCTCCCGTTCCTGCACCCAAGGTGGATAACTTCGCACTTCTCCACATTATAGTGCATCTGCCATTTATCCGCCCAATCACCCTGGGCTGCAGCGCTTCAGCTAGAAACTGGACAGGCTGCGGTTGTTTTCCTTAGAGCAGATAAGACTGAAGGGATACCTGATTGAGATGTACAAAATTATGAGGGGCATAGCTAGGGTAGATTGAATGGAACTTTTCACTTAGTAGATTGGTCAATAACCAAGGGGCATAGTTTCAAATTAAGGGGCAGGAGGTTTAGAGGGAATTTGAGGAAAGACATTTTCACCCAGAGGGTGGTTGGAATCTGGAACTCACTGCCTGAAAGGGTGGCAGAGGGCGGAACCCTCACAACATTCAAGAAACATTTAGATGAGCACTTGAAACGCCATAGCTTAAAAGGCTACGGACCAATTCTGGAAAATGGGATTCAAATAGACAGGGCATGTTGGCAGCGCGGTCCCGAAAGGCCTCTTACTGTGCTGTATAACTCTATGACTCTGTGAGAGAGTTTGATCCAAGGGATGCACACAGTTTTCCACGTGGCTGAAGAGTTAGACATGTGTATCTCCATCTCCAGACTCCCTTTCCCCTCAATGTTTTGTCACCTCACGAATCTCTGCCCATCTTTCTCACAACTTCATATTTGAATCTCTCCAATCGAGTTTCTGCTCCTGACACAGCACTGAACTGAGAATAATAAAAGTCAGAAATGAAACGTTCTATGCCTGCGAAAGTGGTAAATTATCCCCCCTCATTTTTCTTGACCTCTGCAGCGTTTACACGGTCCAGCACAACATCCTCCACCGCCTCTCCTCCGTTGTCCAGCACAGTGGGACTGTCCTTGCTTGGGTTCACTTTTAACCATCCAGTCTTACCCAGAGAATTTTCATCAAGGGCTTCACTTCCCTCTGCCGCACTGTTACCCTGGAGACTCCCGTAGATCCCCTCTCTCCCCCTCTTATTTCTCATCTGCATGCTGCACATTGGAGACATTATCCGAAGACAAGTGATCAGCTTTCACATGTACGCCAACAATTATCTTCTCCACCTCTACACCACCTCTCCCGCCACCTGCACTGACTCTGCTTTCTCACGCTGCTTGTCCGACAGCCTGTCTGAGATATGATACACGTTTCTCCAAATAAACATTGGTAAGACCGAAGACATGGTCTTCGACCCCCGCCACAAATTGTTTTCCCTTGTGGTAATTCCATCCCCGTCCATCTAGTGTCTCCGATTGAACCAGACTGTTTACAACCTCAGCGTTCTATATGACGACAAGCTGAGCTTCCGACCCGATATTTTCTCCATCACAAACACCGCCTGCTTCCACCTCCGTAACATCACCCATCTTTATCCCTGCTTCAGTCCATCTGCTGCTGAAATCCTCATCCTTGCTTTGATCACCTGTAGACTCGATATTTCTAGTGCTCTCCGGGTCGGCTTTGTCCTTTTACTCTCCGTAAACTTGGGTGGATCCAAAATGCTGCTCAACGATCACCCCTGTCCTTGCGAACCTACATTGGCTCCCACTCCCCCAGTACCTCCAAATTAACATTCGCATCCTCGTTTAAATCCCTTCATGGTCCTTTTCCTTCCTTTCTCTGACACATCCTTCAGCCGTACATGCCCCCACCACCAAGGTCTCTCTATTCCTCCGGCTCTGGGCGCGAGTGCATTTCTGCATCTCCTCAGCCCATCTATGGCGACTGTGTCATCGGCTGTCCGGGTTCTCTTATCTGAAATCCCCCACCTAACGCTCTCCAGCTTCTTCCACTCCTACTAAGATGCTCCTAAACCCGATTTATTTTACCAACATTTTGGACCACTCCACCTTCAAGCTCCTTTCTTCAGCACCAATCTTTTTTCTGATTCGGCTCCTGTGAAGCATGGTATATCGGCAAGACCATGCAGACACTGAGACAACGTATGAACGAGCACCGCGCAACAATCACCAGGCAGGATTGTTACCTCCCAGTCGGGGAACACTTCAGCAGTCAAGGACATTCAGCCTCGGATCTGCGGGTAAGCGTTCTCCAAGGCAACCTTAGAAACACACGACAACGCAAAATCATCGAGCAGAAACTGATAGCCAAGTTCCGCACTCATGAAGACGGTCTCAACCGGGATCTTGGGTTTATGTCACGATACATGACGTGATCCGGACTCGAGTCATCGTTGGCTTGTTCACAGATGTGATTCCCAGTAAAAAAGTAAAAATGTTCCCAGTAAAAAAGTAAAAATTTTAAAGCTTTTCGTTTTACATACAGACGGCAGCTTTTGACACGTTAGAACCCCTGCGACTACACCTCATTGTCTCAGTTGTATCTTGCTATGTCTTTGATGTGGTACCTTCCTGGCTGTCTTGATTAACTTTATCACACCTCGGCAGATAGTCAGGATGATTTAATTTAGTGGTCTGCAATTGTAAGGTACACATGCTTTGTTCTCTATCTATATATGCTTTGGCGATTCTGTATCTAATTTACTTCACCTGAGGAAGGGGCAATCGATAGCTCCGAAAGCTTGTGATTTCAAATAAAACTGTTGGACTATAACCTGGTGTTGTGCGACCTCTCAATTTTGTCCACCCCAGTCCAACACCGGCATCTCCGCATCATGAGCGATTATAATCAGGGATGCTCAAAAGGGCAGAATTATAACAGCTCATTTATCTCGAGGGATGGAGTTTTTGGGCTGGAAGAGCTTAGAGGTAGGGCGGGGTGAAAATTTTGAAATCGAGGCATTGCTTAACCGGGAGCCAATGTAGGACAGCGTGCACAGGGGGGACCGGCGAGTTAGAACACTGGCAGCCGCGTTTTGGATGACATTAAGTTTACGTAGGGTCGAACGTGGGAGGCCAGACAGTGGCGCGTTGGAATAGTCAATTCTAGAGGTAACAAAGGCATGGATGAGGTTTTCAGTAGCAGTGGTGGAGTTGGGTAATGTTACGGAGGTGAAAATAAGCGGTGTTAGTTATGCTGTGGATATATGGTAGGAAGCTCATTTCAGGGTCAAATTTGACAACAAGTTAGCGAATAGTGTGGTTCAGACTCAGACATAAGTTAGGGAGAGGGATGGAGTCGGTTCCGCGGGAATGGAGTTTGTGGCTGGGAACGAAATCAATGGCTTCGGTCTTCCCAATAGTTAACTGGATAAAATTTCTGCTCATCTACAGCTGCATGTCGGAAAAGCAGTCTGAAATTTAGAGATGGTGGAGGTTTCAAGAGAGTGATGGTGAGTTCAAGGTGGGTATCGTTCGCATACATGTGGAAACTGACGCTGTGTTTTCCGATGATGTCCTCAAGGGGCAGCAGGTAGATGAAAAATAGGAGGCAGCCACAGATAGATCCTTGTGGGACACTAGAGCTTACGATGCTAAAGCTTGAAAAGAAGCCATTACAGGTCATCCTCTGGCTACGATAGATAAGAATTGAAACATGCGAGTGCAGTCCCACCCAGCTGGACGACGGTGGAGAGGGTGGAATGATCAACCGTGTCAAAGGCTGCTGAGAAGACGAGAAGGACAAGGAGGGATAGTTTATACGTGTTTCAGTCACAAAGGATGTCATTTGTGAATTTGATGAGAGCCGTTTACGTAATGTGGCATAGGCGGAAATCCAATTGGAAGGACTCATATATGGAGTTCCGGGAAAGATGGGAATGGATTTGGGAGGTGACAACATGTTCAAGGAATTTGCAGTGGAAAGGGAGGGTGGAGATGGGGCGGTAGTTTGCAAGGACGGAGGAGTCGAGGGTTGTTTTTTTTGAGGACAGTGGTGATGATGAAAGATTTGAAGGAGAGGGTGACAGTACCTCAGGAGAGAGAGCCGTTAACAATGTCAGCTAACATGGGAGCCAGAATAGGAAGTTGGGTGGTCAGCGGTTTGTTGGGAATATGGTCGAGCGAGCAGGAAGTGGGTCTCATGGACAAGATGAGCGTGGAGATGTCAGGGGAGGAGACCAGAGAGAAGCTGGAAAAAAGATTTGAGTTCAGGGCTAGGGCAGCGGGGAGCCTTAGGAAATGTTTGGCCCGGTGGGCTAGGGAAAAGATGAGAAGTGGCTGAGGCAGCTGATCGTATGGTATTAATCTTAGAGAAAAGAAGTCCATGAGCTCCTCACACATGTTGCTGTAGGTGAGGGTGGAGGAACAGGGGAGAGGGGTTTAAGAAGACGGTTAACAGTAGAAAATAGGAGCCGGGGTTCATCTTTGCATTCCAGAATGATTCTGAAATAGAGAGCAATTTTGGGAGACGAGAGAAGGACCCAATAATGCTTTATGTGGTCCAGCCAGATCTGGCTGCAAATGGCTAAACCAGTTGCCCGCAATGTCCGTTCAAGTCTGCGTCTCTTGGAATTAAGGGAGCAAAGATGAGGGCTGTAACAGTTGAAAAAGCCAGGGTGAGACAGTGTGATTGTTTTAATATGGACTAGGGCATCGAAGGTGGTGGTGATGGTATGGTTGATCAGATCGGTAGCTGCAGAAATGTTGTGGTGAATGGAGGGCCAAAAGCTGGATAGCTGGGATTTCGTAAGTGCAGTTGTAACAGAGTTGGGAGAGAGCTTTTTCGACACAGAATGAAGTAAGTTTGAGGGGGAAGGGGGATGTGGAAGGACTGGGGTAGGGATTTGGGAAGCAACGTATCCGAAAGAAGAGAGATGAAAGGAGGCATGCATGGCCTACTCGAGGGGCCGAATGGCCTACTCCTGCTCCTATCTTCTATGTTTCTATTTTTTCTATGACGACTGGAGAGAGAGATCAGGTAGGGTTAGAGAGAAAAGGAAAAGAGGGGAGAAAAAAATGGAAATGGAAGTGAATGGCTCGGGTCTGGACCGGCATACAAAATACACACGGAAGATCAACGGGACTCATTGGATGTCACCCGGAAGCTGCCTGTGTCGCACCTGATCTGGAGTGGTGATCGTAACACTCGGGAAAAGTTGCTAACCAGAGCTAACAGTTTGTTGTACTGATTGGGGAGGAGGGACTTGATATCTTGTTTAACAAGACATCGTTCTGCTTCTCATCTTAATATTTCAGCTTAAACCTTCTGTTAGTATAATTATTAAAAGCATCAGGAACAGGGAACGCCTGTCACCGCCATAGCTGATGTTCCAAACAGGGGAAAAGATCCAACATCTTCAACAAAAAGGAGAAAGGACAAAGGTAGGATCACAAAAATCTTTACAATATAATTTCTGTCCCGACAAAGGGATCAGATCTAATGCATGAACTTGCAGCTCACACAGGAAGAGGGAACAGGACAGGGGATGAATACAAAGTGGGAAGTGAGTGAACATCTGGAGAGGCACCGCAGACACTTGTGCAGGGAGCCCCTGAGTACTGGAACTTTTCAATAGATACCTGTTTTTTGGGGACCGTAAGCTAGATAGAGGTAGAGACACGTTGAAGGGTCCTTATGAGCAACAGTGTGACATCAGGGAGCAGGAGGCCACCCCGAGTGGTGCAGAGGTGAGAGGCAGGTGGGGAACAAAAATAGGATAGAGATAGTGGTGGGAGATTCTATGGTCAGGTGAATAGACATACTAGTCTTCAGCCCTGAGCAGGTGTCAAGTGGGAAGATGCCTCCGTGGTGCCAGATAGAAGAACATCCCGGAAAAGTTAGGAACATCTCTGGGAAGTAAAGGAGAGCAGCAATTACCCGTGGTCGGAATCAGTAACACGGATAGAAATACGTTTACAGAGTGAATATTGAGACTGAGACACTAGATTAAAGACAAGGCATCACGACGGCGATCTCTGGATTGTTTTGCACTGGGCCACTTAGTGAGGGAAATATGAGGCAGATCAACATGAGCCTGCTTGGCTGGAGTAAGAGGGAAGGGTTCATATTCTTGGGGGACGTGGGTGAGTTCAGGGAAAAGGGAAGGGAGGGCCGCGATCTTAACCCACCAACAGCAATGTTTTCACAGAATAGGTGAATGGAGCAGTGGGAAAGGTATCAGCTGATATGATTGTAGTGTGAGAAATATCCGCATCTGAGACTACAGAGCGGAATTCCTGAAACTGTTGAAGTTGAAACAGAATATTTATGAAACAGTGAAAAATTATTAGCAGAAAAAAGGAAGGTTGTTTTCGAGTAGTGAGAGATGAAGTCACTTGGTGTTAAAACAAATGTAAAATAAAATAGGATAAACATTCTATGGAATTGGATTTAGAATTGACTGTTATGTATGTAAATGTACAAATTATTCCTATGACACTTGGAATGTCAGAGGCATGAAAGATGTGATTTAGTATCTATAGGACAGGGCCTAGGATTTCACTGGACTAAGAGAAATGTTCCTGGTCATAACATTTTGAGGAGAAAGAAAAATAATTGTTAACGCCAGAATTAATAAAGTGTTCCAGGACAACACTAGCACTACAAAACCCTTGGATTTCTACAGCATCATTAACATAGTAAAACGTATCAAGGCGCTTCACAGGAGCGTTATCAAACATAATGTGACACCGGGACACATCAAATATTAGGACAGGTGAACAAACGCTTCGTCAAAAGGAAGGTTTTAAGGAGCGTCTTATAGGATGAAAGATGTGGAGAGGTTTAGGGTGGGAATTCCAGCAAAAATAGGGCCTGGGCAACTGAAGGCAGGATTGCCAATGGTTGAACGATTATAATTGGCGATTGCTCAAGAGGGAAGAATTATAACAGCTCATTTATCTCGGGGATGCAGTTGTTGGGCTGGAAGAGATTACAGAGGTAGGGAGGGGTGAGAATTTTGAAAACGAGGCGTTGCTTAACCAGGAGCCAATGTAGGTCAGCGAGCACAGGGGATATGGACAAACGAACTTGGTGTGAGTTTGGAAAGTGACAGCAGAGTTTTGGATGATCTCAAGTTTATGTAGGGTCGAACGTGGCAGGCCAGCCATGAGCGCGTTGGAATAGTCAAGTCTAGAGGTAATGAAGGTATGGATGAGGGTTTCAGTAGCAGGGATGCAGATGGGCGACGTTACGGCGGTGGAAATAAACGTTATTAATTATGCTGCGGATATGTGGTTGGAAGCTCATGTCAGGGTCAAATGTGACATTAAGGTTGCGCACAGAGTGGTTCAGCGTCAGACATATGTTAGGGAGAGAGATGGAGTCGGAGGCTAGGGAATTGAATTCGTGGTGGGGAACGAAAACAATGGCATTGATCTTCCCAATATTTAACGAGAGATAATTTCTGCTCACCCAAAACAGGATGTCGGACAAGCAGTCTGACAATTTAGAAATCGATGAGGGGTCAAAAGATGTGGTGGTGAGTTGGAGCTGGGTGTCGTTAGCATACATGTGGAAACTGATGCTATGTTTTCCGATGATATCATCAAGGGGCAGCATGCAGATGACAACTAGAGAGGCGGCCACGGTTAGATCCTTGTGGGACACCAGAGGTAATGATGCGAGAGCGGGAAGAGAATCCATTGCAGGTGATTCACTGGCTACAATTGATAAGAATGGAACCAGGCGAGTGCAGTCCCACCAGCTGGACGACGGTGGAGAGGCGTTGCAGGAGCGCTGAGTTGTCAACCGCGTCAAAGGCTGCTGAGAGGTCGAGAAGGACGAGGAGGGATAGTCTGTATTAGTCGCAGTCACATAGGATGTCATTTGAGACTTTGATGAGAAGCGTTTAGGTACTGTGGCAGGGTTGGAAACTCGATCGGAGGGACACAAATATGGAGCTCCGGGAAAGATGGCCATGTATTTGGGAGGTGACAACACTATCAAGGACTTTGGAAGGAAAGGGAGATTGGAGATGGGCGGTAGTTTGCAGGGACGAAGGAGTCGAGGTGTTTTTGGAGGAGTGTGGTGATGACGGCAAATTTGAAGGAAAGGGGGACAGTAACTGAGGCGAGAGAGCCGTTAACAATGTCAGTCAACATGGGAGCCAGAAAAGGAAGTTAACAGAAGAGTCCCCCATAGATCCCCCCTTCATCCTCTCCAATTTATCTTCTATGTGCTGCCCCTTGGAGACATTATCCAAAGGCAAGTGCACAGTTTCACATGTACGCATGGTCTTCAACACACACCGCAAATTTGTCTCCCCTTGTCGGTGATTCCATCCTCATCCCAGCCAATATCTCGGATTGAACCAGACAGTTTACAAACTCAGCGTTCGATATATGGTGGGGTGGGCTCAGAGGAGGAGACCAGGAAGCTCCAGAGCGATTTGGACAGACTGGGTGATTGGGCGGATAAATGGCAGATGCACTATAATGTGGACAAGTGCGAAGTTATCCACCTTGGGTGCAGGAACGGGAGAGCAAATTATTATTTAAATGGCAATAAATTGGGAGAGGGGGGAGTACAGAGAGACCTGGGTGTTCTTGTACACCAGTCACTGAAGGCGAGCATGCAGGTGCAACAGGCGGTCAAGAAGGCAAACGGTATGCTGGCCTTCATAGCAAAAGGGTTGGAATACAGGAACAGGGATACCTTGCTGCAGCTGTACAGGGCACTGGTGAGACCACACCTCGAGTACTGTGTACAGTTTTGGTCGCCTCATCTGAGGAAAGATGTTCTTGCCATGGAGGGGGTGCAGCGGCGATTCACCAGGCTGATACCAGGAATGGCGGGATTGACCTATGAGGAGAGACTATGTAGTTTAGGGATGTACACACTGGAGTTTAGAAGATTGAGAGGGGACCTCATAGAAGTGTATAAAATTCTGACAGGTCTAGACAGACTAGATGCAGAAGGAATGTTTCCCTTGGCGGGTGAGAACAGAACTAGAGGACATAATTTAAGGATAAGGGCTAAACCATTTAGGACAGAAATGAGGGGGAATTTCTTCACTCAGAGGGTGGTGAACCTGTGGAACTCATTGCCACAGAGGGCAGTGTACGCCAGCTCATTAAATATATTTAAGAGGGAATTAGATATATTTCTACAGGCAAAAGGGGTTAAGGGTTACGGAGAGAAGGCGGGGACGGGATACTGAATTGGAGGATCAGCCATGATCTCATTAAATGGCGGAGCAGGCTCGAAGGGCCGGATGGCCTACTCCTGCTCCTATCTTCTATGTATCTATGTATCTATGACGCCAAGCTGAGATTCCGAACTGATATTCTCTCCATCACAAAGACCGCCTGCTTCCACGTCAATAACATTGCCCATCTTTATCCCTATTCAGCCCATCTGCTGCTCAAATCCTCACCAATGCATTTATCTACTGTGGACTCGATGTTTCCATTGTTCTCCGGTTCGGCTTTGCTCTTTTCACCCTCCGTAAACTTGGGTGGATCCAAAATACTTCTCAACGATCACCCCTGAACTTGCCAACTTACATTGGCTCCCGGTCCCCCAGCAACTCCAAATTAAAATTCTCATCCTCGTTTAAATCCCTTAATGGTCTTGATCCTCCCTGTCTCTGTAACCTCTTCCAGCCGTTCAAGCCCCACCACCAAGTTATCCTTGTTCCTCCAGCTCTGGCCTCTAGTGCATTTTTCCCTCTCCTAAATCCATATAATGCGCCTCTGCCTTCGGCTGTCCCGATTCTCTGCTCTGAAATTCTCCACCTAAACCTCTCCAGCTTCCACCACTCATTTTAAGATGCTCCTAAACCCGACTTATTTTCCCAACATTTTGGTCCACTCCTCCTTCTACCTCCTTTATTCAGCGCCCACCTTTTGTCTGATTCGGCTCCTGTGAAGCACCTTGGGATGTTTGTCAATTTTAAAGCGCTGTGGAAATGCAATTGTTGTTGTGACTTATGTGCTTATTATACTAGGTATGAAACAGCAGATAACTGAATATTACAAGGTATCAAACTTAGTTCTAAATTAATTCCGGTGAATAACTTTGACCTTAGTTTGGAGAAATTATTTATCCGGGACTGAATCACTTTTACATTTCCGCAGGGGGGAAATGAAATTTAGCGACTGATAGTTTAATTGGACGCTTGTGTGTGGGCACACACACAACGAGACACACACAAACACACAAAAGTGGAGAATTCTGGTTGTAAAACAGCAGGTAAATCTGCCACTTGAATGTTTATGTACAATTCTGAGATTGTCAGACCCATAAATATATTCCACTATACAATGCTTTGCATCACCTCACTGTTTAAAGTGACGTAACATTATCCATTAATGTTAATATTAGTGTAACAGTGATAAATGTCCTCACCTCCTACAGTGCTGATTAGTCAGGTGCTGACACCATGAGAAATATGTTAAATATATTCAAATAGAAGCACCAACCAGGACACATCTCCATGAATACACGGACAATGTCATTGCCCATAGAGACGAGAGGGATCGCACCCAGCTGTACATTGTTTATGTGGATAGATATCACATTCTTAAAATTCAGAATCTAACGTCAAAACTCAGCAAATTCAAAATATTAAACAATTTACTGTGAATAATATAATATTATACCGCCAGATTGTAAATCGAGTGAAGGGTCATTTAATTCATCACTGATGACCCGCTCCTCAGTTCCCTGCAGATTAACCTCTACCTCAGAAATAAGGCTGCTTTTGCCCTGCACTGTGTGAGTAAAACTTACCAATGGGCGCTCCAGTGCGGAGTCTCGGCCGACGGGCGCCCATCTGGAACTCGGTTGTGGAGATCAACAACAACAACTTGTATTTATATAACGCTTCTAACGTAGTAAAATATCCCAATGCGTTTCACAGGAGTGTCCCAACTCGCACCAAGGCCCGTCCGTCCTTCACCCTGTAATCGCTCACCAACATTGCCTCCCGGTTAAGCAGCGCCTCGATTTCAAAGTTCTCATCCTTGTTTTCAAATACCTGCATGCCCCACGCCCCTCCACATTTCTGTAATCTCCTTCAGTCCTAAAACCAAACCAGATATCTGCACTCCTATAATTCTGCACTCCTGAGCAACACTGTTTAAAATCTTTCACTGTTGCTTTGGCCCTCAGCTCTGGAATTCCCTCCCTAAAGCTCTCTGCCTCGCTACAACTCTTTCCTCCATTAAGATGCTCCTTGAAACTTACCTCTTTGAACAAGCTTTTGGTCACCTGCACTAATTTATTATTATGTGGCTCGGTATTAATGTTTATGTCTTACAATACACCTGTGCAGTGCCTTGGGATGTTTCACTTCGTTAAAGGCGCTATACAAATACAAGTTATTGTTATAAGACAAAAAATTGATACCGTGACTAATAAGGAGAAATTAGGGCAGATGACTAAAAGCTTTGTCAAAGAGATTAGAGTTAGGGAGATGCGAGTCCATGGAGTGAATTGAACACAAGGGTGAGATTTTTGAATTCGAAACGGTGTTTAACCAGGATCTAACGTAGTTCAGCGAGCACAGGGGTGATGGTTGAATGGGACTTGGTGCCAGTTAGGACACTGGCAAACGAATTTAGGATTGCCTCTAAATTACGTAGGGTAGAACGTGGGTGGCCAGCCAGGAGTGTTTTGGAATAGTCAAGTCTAGAGATAACAAAGGCATGAATGAGGGTTTCAGAAGCAGATGTGCTGTTGCAACGGCGGAGACAGGCGATGAAGGAGTTGCAAATAGGCGGTCTTAGTTCGGCCGTGGATATGTGGTCGCAGGCTCATTTCAGGGTTAAACATGAATCCAAGTTTGTGAACTGTGTAGTTCTGCCTCACATATGTTAGGGAGAGGGATGGAATCAGTGACGGGGAACGAAAACAATGCCTTCCCAATATTTATCTGGATAAAATGTCTGCTCATTCAGAACTGGGGGCCGGACAAGCAATCTGACAATTTAGAGACAGTGGAGGTGTCGAGAGTAGTGGTAGTGAGGTAGAGCTGGATGTCGTCAGCCTACATGTGGAAACTGAAGCTTTGTTTTTCGAAGATGTCGTTAAGGGGCAGAATGTTAATGAAAAATAGGAGGGGGCCAAGAATAGATTCTTTGGGCACACCAGAGGTAGTGAAGCGGGAGTGGGAAGAGAAGGAATTGCAGTTAATTCTATGGCAATCATAGATAAGAATGGAACCAGGCGATTGCAGTCCCACCCAGCTGAACGACGGTGTAAAGGCTTTGGAGGAGTGTGGAGTGTGCAACCGTGACAAGTTCTGCTGAGAAGTCGAGAAGAACGAGGAGGGACAGTTTGTCTCTGTCGCAGCAACAAAGGATGTCATTTGTAACCTTGATGAGAGCCTTTTCGGTAGTCTGGCAGGGGCGGAAACCCGATTGGAGGGACTCAAACATGGAGTTCCGGGAAAGATGGGAATGGATTTGGGAGGCGACAACATGTTCAAGGACGTTGGAGCGGAAACAAACGTTGGAGTTGGGGCGGTAGTTTGCAAGGACGGTGGAGTCGAGGGTTGTTTTTGTGAGGAGAGTGGTGATGACGGCAGATTTGAAGGAGAAATGGACAGTACCTGAGGAAAGAGAAACGTTAACAATGTCAGGTAACAGGGGAGCCAGAAGAGGAATTTGAGTGGTCAGCAGTTTGGTGGGAATAGGATCGAGCGAGCAGGAAGTGTATTTCATGGACAAGATGAGCGCGGAGAGGTCAGTGAAGGAAATCGGAGAGAAGCTGGAACAATATTTGAATTCAGGGCTGGGGCAGGGGGGATACTTCGAGGAAGATTGGCCCGGTGGGTTAGGGATTGGATGAGAAGTGGCACAGGCAGCTGATCGGATAGGCTTAATCTTAGAGACAAAGAAGTTCATGAGCTCATCGCAATTTTTGTTGGAGGTTAGCGTGGAGGAGACAGGGGAGAAGGGTTTAAGAAGAAGGTTAACAGTGGAGAATAGAAGCCGAGGATTATCTTTGCATTCCAGAATGATTCTGGAATAATGAGGAATTTTTGCAGACGAGAGCAGGACCCGATAATGCTTTATGTGCCCCAGCCAGATCTTTCGGCAAATGGTTAAACACGTTGTCCGCCATATCAGTTCAAGTCTGAGTCTCTTGGACTTAAGGACGCGAAATGAGGGCTGTACCAGTTGGAAAGCCAGGGTGAGACAGTGTGATTTATTTAATAGGGAGTAGGGCATCGAAGGTGGTGGTGAGGGTGTGGTTGAGCAGATCGGGAGCTGTAGAAATATTGTGGTGAATGGAGGACCAAAAGCTGGATAGCTGGAATTTCGTAAGTGCAAATGATAAGAGAGTTAGAAGAGAGCTTTTTCGACACAGAATGAAGTAAGTTTGAGGGAGACGGGGGATGTGTAAGGATTGTGATAGGGATTTGGGAGGGCAGCGTATCCGAAAGAGGAGAGATGAAAGGAGGTATGACGACTGGAGAGAGCGATCAGGTAGGTTTAGAGAGAAAAGGAGTTGTGATCGTAACACTCGGGAAATGCTGGTACCCAGAGCTAACAGTTTGCTGTACTGATGGGGGAGGAGGGCCTTGATATCATGTTTTATAAGACAACGTTCGGTTTCCCATCTTAATATTTCCTCCTAACCTCATGTGAATATATTTATTGAAGAGAATCCGAACCTGGGAACCCCTGTCACCGCCATGGCTGAAGGTCCAAATGGGGGAAAAGATACAATATTTATGGGACCAAATGAAAAAGCCAAAGATAGGTTCAGAAAAATCTTGAAAATATAATTTCTGTCACGACAAAGGGAACAGATATCGTGCCTGAACCTGCAGCTCACACAGGAAGAAGGAAAAGGTAAGGGGTAGAGTACAAAGTGGGAAGTGAGTGAGCCTCTAGAGGGGCATCGCCGTCACAGGTGGAGGGAGCCCTGAATACTGGAACTGACCAATAGATATCTGGTATTGGAAACGGTAATGTGGATAGAGACAGTGACTCAGATGAGGTTCCTCCTGAGCAACAGTGTAATGCCAGGGAGCAGGATGTCAACCCGTGTGGGGTGGAAGGCAGGTGGGGCACAGGAACAGGAGATCAATAGCGGTGGGAGATTCTATAGTCAGGGGAAAAGACAGACACGTCTGCAGCCCTGAGCAGGTCCCGAATGGTAAGATGCATTCCTGGTGCCCGAGGGATGAACATCCTAGAACAGGTGGTAACATCTCTGGGAAGGAAAGGAAGCATAAATTACCCATGAAAGGAATCAGCAACACGGATAGAAAAAAATGTTATAAAGGGCTTATTGTGACTGAGGCACTAGGCTAAAGGTAAGGCCTCAATGAGGAGATCTCTGGACTGTTTTGCTTAATGCGGGAAATACGAGGCAGATCAATGTGGGGCTGTTTGGCTGAAGTAGGGGGGAAGGGTTCACGTTGTTGGGGCACTAGAGTGAGTGAGGGGAGAAGGGATGGGAAGGCCGCGATCTGAACCCAGCAACAATGCTTTTACAGAATAGGTGAATGGAGCAGTGGGAAGGGTATCAGCTGATATGACTGTAGGGTGGGAATTATCCGCTGAGGCTACAGAGCGGAATTTATCAAACTGTAGGAGCTGAAACAGAATATTTATAAAATAGTGAAAAATTATTAGCAGGAAAAAGGAAGGTTGTTCTCGAGTAGTGAGAGATGAAGTGACTCGGTGTTAAAAAATGAATGAAAAATAAAAAAGGGTCAACAATCCATAGAATTGGATTTAGTATTGACTGTTGTGCCTTTAAATGTACAAATCATTCAAAAGACATTTGGAAAGTCAGAGGCATGAGAGATGCGATATATTCTCTATAGGACAGGGAATGGGATTTAACTGAACTAAGATAAATGTTCCTGGATATAACATTTTGAGGAGAAAGAAAAATAATTGTGCACGCCAAAATTAATAAAGTGTTCCAGCACAACGCTAGGAGAACAAAAAAAAAACACTTGCATTTCTATAGCACCTTTAACGTAGTAAAATGTCCCAAGGCGCTTCATAGGAGCGTTATCAAACAAAATGTGACACCGAGCCACATAAGGAGATATTAGGACAGGTGAACAAAAGCTTATTCAAAGACGTTGCTTTTTAGGAGCGACTCAAAGGAGGAAAGAGATGTTTTGAACATAAGGATGTTCCTCGGAGCTATGCTAAGATAGAATCCACGCATTTTAAATGAAAATTGGGGAGAGGCAATATTACACGTATTGAATAATTCGTTGGAAAAGTTGTCATGCCAGTGGACTATCGGATGTCTAACGTTCCAGCTATATTTAAGAAGGGGAATCGAACATATCTAGGAAAGTATAAACCAGTCAGCTTAACATCAGTAGAAGGAAAATAATGGAATCTGTAGTAAAAGAGAAAATAGAAAAACATCTAGAAAACAGAAATATAATAATGAACCGTCAACACGGATTCCAAACGGGAAAGTCTTGCTTGAAAGGTCCATTGAATTATTTGAAGAGGGAACAGAGAGAGTTCAAAGGGCTATTGCAGAAGATCACCTTCCCTTCAACACGAGGTCAGAAATGGGGTTGTTCGCTGATGGCTGCACAGTGTTCAGTGCCATTCACAACTCTTCAGATAATGAAGCAGGCCATGCCCGCATGCAACAAGATCTGGACGACTTTCAGGTTTGGGCTGATAAATGTCAGGTAACATTCGCACCACAGAAGTGCCAGGCAGTGAGTATCCCCTACAAGGGACAGTCTAAAAACCGCCCCTTGACATTCAACGGCATTACCATTGCCGAATCACCCACCATCAGCATCCTGGTGTCACCATTGACCAGAAACATAACTGGACAAACCACATAAATAGTGTGGCAACAAGAGCAGGTCAGAGGCTGGGTATTCTGCGGCGTGTGTCTCACCTCCTGACTCCCCAAAGCCTTTCCACCATCTTTAAAACAGAAGTCAGGAGTGTGATGGAATACTCTACACTTGCCTGGATGAGTGCAGCTCCAAAAACATTCAAGATGCTCGACACCATCGAGCACAAAGTAGCCTGCTTGATTGGCAGCTAAACCACCTCTTTAAACGTTCACTACCTCCTTCTCCGTTGTACCGTGGCAACAGTGTGTACCTGTACAAGATGCACTGCAGCAACTCGCCAAGGCTTCTTCGGTAGCACCTCCCAAACCCCCGAACTCTTCCAACCAGAAGGACAAGGGCAGCAGGCGCATGGGAACACCACCTTCTCCACGTTCCCCCTCAAGTCACACACCAACCTAACTTGGAAGTATATAGCCGATCCTTCAAGATCGCTGGGTGAATTCATGGAACTCCCTCCCTAACAGCACTGTGGGATCACCCTCAGCACACTGACTGCAGCGGTTCAAGAGGGTGGCTCACCAACACCTTCTCAAGGGCTATTAGGGATCGGCAATTAATGCTGGCCTCGCCAGCGACGCCCACATTCCATAAATGAATACAAAAATAGGAACGGTGGGAGGAGGCTCGAGTGGAACGTAAATGGACTGGTTGGGCCAAAAGGCATGTTTCAGTGCAGTATATTTGTAATTTTACGTAATTCCTATGTACATCGTTAAGCAATAACAGGGAAAATAGCAATGATCCCCCTATTTTTTTGTGTGCGGTCTCTTTAACGAGCTGCGGTTCCCATTCACAATATGCGCATGTGCTAAATCTACAATAGAAAAGCCGGAAAGCGGCCTGTGTGGGATCTCCAGACAGCTGTGCGGTGGATCAGCTTAGCGGGAACATTGCAGTGGAGGTTAGATGGAGGGGAAGCTGGTTGAAACTCGTAGGTCTGTGTGGGTCTGGGTCAGTGGGGTATCTGTGTGGTTCTTTGGCAGTGGGGTGTCGGTTTGGGGCTGGGTCAGTGGGGTGTCGGTATGAGGCTCTGTCAGTAGGGTGCAGTTATTGAGTTGGAACAGTGGGATTTCGGTGTGGGGCTGGGTCAGTGGGGTGTGGGGCTTGGTCAGTGGCCTGTCGGGGTTGGGCTGGGTCAGTGAGGTTTCGGTGCGGGGCTGGATCTGTGGGATGTCAGTGTGGGGCTGACTCAGCGGGTTGTCGGTGTGATGCTTGGTCAGTAGGGTTTCGCTGTGCCGCCAGGTCAGTGGGGTGACGGTGTGGGTCTCTGTCAATGGCCTGTCGCTGTAGGGCTGGGTCAGCGGGGTTTCGGTGTGGGGCTTTGTCAGGGGATTTCGGTGTGGGGCTGATTCAGTGGGGTGTCGCTGTGAGGCTTGGTCAGTGGGATGTCCGTGTAGAGCTAGGTCAATGAGGTGTCGGTGTGGGGCTGGGTCAGTGGGTTGTCGGTATCGGGCTGGAACAGTAGGGTGTCGGTGTGGGGCTGGGTCAGTGGGGTGTCGTTGTGTGTCCGTGTCAATGGGGTGCGGTGAGGGGCTTGGTCAGTGGTGTATCGATGTGGGGCTGGGTCATTGAGGTTTGGGGCCGGGTCAATGGGGTGCGGTGTGGGGCTGGGTCAGTGTTGTGTCGATGTGGGGCTGGGTCAGTGGAGTGTCGGTGTGGGGCTGGGTCAGTGGGGTGTCGGTGTGGGGCTGGGTCATTGGGGTGTCCGTGTGGGGCTGGGTCAGCGGGGTTTCGGTGTGGGGCTCTGTCAGTGGGTTGTCGGTGTTGGTCCGTGTCAGTGAGGTTTCAAAAGAGCATAAGAACATAAGAAATAGGAGCAGGAGTAGGCCAATCGGCCCCTCGAGCATGCTCCGCCATTCAATGAGATCATGGCTGATCTGATCCTAACATCAAATCTAAAGAACACAAGAAGTAGGAGCAGGACCCGGCCACTCAGCCCCTGGGCCCGCTCCGCCACACATAGGGCGTTGACCGATCCGAACTCAGCTTCCTCTCCAATTTCCTGCCCGCTATACCGTAACCCCGAATTCCCTTTACTTCCAGGAAACTGTCCATTTCTGTTTTAAATTTATTTAATGATGTAGCTTCCAGAACTTCCTGGGGCAGCAAATTCCACAGACCTACTACCCTCTGAGTGAAGAAGTTTCTCCTCATCTCAGTTTTGAAAGAGCAGTCCCTTATTCTAAGATTTTGCCCCCTAGTTCTAGTTTCACGCATCCTTGGGAACATACTTACCGCATGCACCCGATCAAGCCCCTTCACAATCTTATATGTTTCAATAAGATCGCCTCTCATTCTTCTCAACTCCAATGAGTAGAGTCCCAGTCTACTCAACCTCTCCTCATATGTCCACCCCCTCATCCCCGGGATTAATCGAGTGAACCTTCTTTGTACTGCCTCGAGAGCAAGTATGTCTTTTCTTAAGTATGGACACCAAAACTGTATGCAGTATTCCAGGTGCGGTCTAACCAATACCTTATGTAACTGCAGCAATGCTTCCCTGTTTTTATAATCTGTCCCCCTAGCAATAAAAGCCAATATTCCGTTGGCCTTCTTGATCACCTGCTGCACCTGCATACTAACGTTTTGATTTTCTTGCACTAGGACCCCCAGATCGCTTTATACTGCAGTACTTTCCAGTTTCTCGCCGTTAAGGTAATAACTTGCTCTCTGATTTTTCCTGCCAAAGTGCATAACCTCACATTTTCCAATATTGTATTGCATCTGCCAAATCTCCGCCTACTCCCCCAGCCTTTCTATATCCCCTTGTAGGATTTTATGTCCTCCTCACTTTCTACTTTCCCTCCCATCTTTGTATCTTCTGCAAACTTTGATAAGTGACACTCGGGCCCCTCCTCCAAATCGTTATTATAGATTGTAAAGAATTGGGGACCCAGCAGCGACCCCTGCGGAACGCCACTGGCTACTGGTTGCCAGTCCGAGAATGAACCATTTATCCCGACTCTCTGCTTCCTGTTAGATAACCAATCCTCCACCCATTCCAAAATATTACCCCCAATCCAGTGATGATTTATCTTGAGCAATAATATTTTACGTGGCACCTTGTCGAATGCCTTCTGGAAGTCTAAATACACTACGTCCACTGGTTCCCCTTTATCTACCCTGTACGTTATGTCCTCAAAGAACTCAAGCAAATTTGTCAGACATGACCTCCCCTTCATAAACCCATGCTGAATTTGTCCTATTAAATTATGTTTATCTAAATGTTCTGTTACTGTCTCCTTTATAATACACTCCAAAATTTTACCCACCACAGATGTTAGGCTAACTGGTCTATAATTTCCAGTCTTCTGCCTACTACCCTTTTTAAATAAGGGTGTTACATTAGGTGTGGGTCTGTGTCAGTAGGGTGTCTGTGTGGGGCTGTGTCAGTTGGGTGTCGATGTGGGGCTTGATCTGTCGGGATCGGTGTGATGTTGGGTCTGTGGGCTATTGCTGTGGCGCTGGCTCAGCGGGGTTTGGTGTGGGGCGGGGTCAGTAGAGTGTCGGTGTCGGGCTGGGCCAATGGGGTGCGGTGTGGGGCTGGGTCACTGAGTTTTCGGTGTGGGACTGGGTCTGTGCGGTGTCGGTGTGGGGCTGGATCACTGGGCTGTCGGTGTGGGGCTGTCAGTGGTTTGTGAGTGCTGGTTCAGTGGGTGTCCTTCTGCTTCAGTTTGGTGTGGGTCTGATTCAGGGGTGCTGGAATGTGTCAGTGGGGTCCGGGTCTGGGTCACTTCGGTGTGGGTCAGAGGGGTGGGGGTCGGGGATGGGTCGGTGGGCGGCGGGGCTGTGTCGGTGAGGGCGTGGCTGTGTCGGCGGGGCGCGGTGCTGGGTCAGTGGCGGGTTGGGATGGATTGATGACGGGTCGGTGGGTAGACAGGGAAGGGTATGTGGCGATTGGAGAGGGATTACTGAGGGGGCGGGCCTGGTTCGGTAGGGGGGCAGGGCTGAGTCGTTTGTGGTTTGGGTTGGATTGCTGAGGGGGCGGGGCTGTGTCGGTTCCGAGTGGAGCGTGGATGGATTGCTGAGGCGGCGAGCTGGGGCGCTGGGGGGTGGGGCTTGTTCGTTGGGGGCGCAGATGGTTTGCTGATGGGGTGGGTCTGGGCCGGTAGGGGTAAGGATAGATTGCTGAGAGGGTGGGGCTGGTTCCGTGTGTAGGCAGGGCTGGGTCTGGGGGGGTGGTGACGTTTCAATGGAGTGCCAGTGTGAGGCTGGTACAGTGGGTTGTGGTGTCTTCTTCAGTGGCGTATGGTGCCGGGTCTATGTGGTGCGGGTCAGTGTCAGTGGAGTGTGTAGCTGGTTCAGTGGTTTGTGGGGTTTTCTTCTTTGGGATGCGGTGCTGTGTCATTGGGTGCGGGGCTGGGTCAGTGGGGTGCATCGCTAGGTCAGTGGGGTGCCGAGCTGGGTCAGTGGGTCTTGGTGTATTGTTCAATGGTATGTGGGGCTGGGTCAGTAGGGTGTGTGGCTGGGTCAGTGTATTGTTGGTCAGGGTCAGTGGGGTGTGGGGCTGCGTCACTGGGGTCTGTGGCTGGGTCAGTGTGGTGTGGGTCAGGGTCAGTGGTGTGTGGGCTGGGTCAGTGGGGTGTGAAGCTGGTTCAGTGGGGTGTGGGGCTTCTTCAATTGGATGCTGGGCTTGGTCAGTGGGGTGCGAGGCTGTGTCAGTGGGGTGCGGTCATGAGTCAGTGGGCTGCGGTTATCGGTCAGTGGGTTGTGGGGTCTTGTTCATTGCCGTGTGGGGCTGGGACAGTGGGGTGTGTGGCTGGGTCAGTGTGGTGTGGGTCAGGGTCAGTGGGTTGTGGGGCTGGGTCAGTGTGGTGTGGGTCGGGCTCAGTGGGGTGTTTGGCTGGGTCAGTGGGGTGTGGTGCTGGGTCAGTGGGGTTTGTATCTGGTTCAGTGGGTTGTGGGGTCTTCTTCAGTGGGATGCGGGGCTGGGTCAGTGGGGTGCGGGTCTTGGTAGGTGGGGTGCGGTGCTGGGTCAGTGGTCTGTGGGGCTGGGTCAGTGGGGTGTGGGTTAGGGTCAGTGGGGTGTGGGGCCGGGTCATTGGGATATGATCTTGGGTCAGTGCGGTGTGTAGCTGTTTCCGTGGGTTGTGGGGTCTACTTCAGTGGGGTGCTGGGCTGGGTCAGTGGTTTGTGGTGTCTTGTTCGGTGGCGTGCGGGGCTGTGTCAGTAGTGGTGGGGCTGTGTAAGTGATGTGCGGGGCTGGGTCAGTGGGGTGTGGGGCTGGGTAAGTGGGATGCGGCACTGTCTCAGTGGTGTCCGTGGCTGGTTCAGTTGGGTGCGGGTCTGGACAGTGCGGTGCGAGTCTGGGTTAGTAGGTTCCGTGGATTGTTCAGTGGGGTGTGGGGTCTTGTTAAGTGTCATGTGGGGGTTCGGTGGGTTGCGGGTCCGGGACAGCGGGGTGCGGGGTTGATTCAGTGGTGTTCGATGCTGGATCAGTGGGGTGCGTAGCTAGATCAGTGGTGTGTGTTTCTGGGACAGTGGGGTGCGGTGCTGGGTCAGTAGGGTGCGGGTCATGTTCAGTGTCATGTGAGATGGCTCAGTGGGTTGTGGGGCTTGGTCAGTGGGTTGCTTGGCTGGGTCAGTAGGGTGCGGGCCTGTGTCAGTGGGGAGCGGATCTGGGTCAGTGGGGTGCGGGTTTGTGTCAGTGGGGTGCAAGGCTATGTCAGTGGGGTGCGGGGCTGGTTCAGTGGGGTGCGGTCCTGTGTCAGTGGGGTGCGGGCCTGTGTCATTGGGGTGCGAGGTTATGTCAGTGGGGTGCGGGGCTGGTTCAGTGGGGTGCGGGGCTGTGTCAGTTGGGTGCGGGCCTGTGTCAGTGAGGTGCGGGGCTGTGTCAGTGGGGTGCGGGCCTGTGTCAGTGGGGTGCGGGGCTATGTCAGTGATGTGCGGGGCTGGTTCACTGGGCTGCGGGGCTGTGTTAGTGGGGTGTGGGCCTGTGTCTGGGGGGTGCGGGTCTGTGTCAGTGGGGTGCGTGGCTGGTACAGTGCGTTGTGGAATCTCTTCAGAGTCTTGTGGCGGGGTCAGTGGGGTGCGGGTCTTGTTCAGTGGCAATTGGGATTTCTCAGTGGGTTGCGGGCCTGTGCCAGTGGGGTAAGGGGCTGTGTCAGTAGGGTGCGTGGCTGGTTCAGTGGGGTGTGGGATCGTGTTCAGTGTCTTTTGCGGGGTTCAGTGGGGTGCGTGTCTTGTTCAGTGGCAATGGGGATGGGTCAGTGGGTGGGGGGCTGAATCAGTGGGGTGCGGGGCTGGCTCAATGGAGTGCAGGGTGTATGGGTCAGTGGAGGGGCGAGGCTGTGTCGTTCAGCGGGCGGGTCTTGGTCGGTCGGGGGTCTGGGGGCTTTGTCCGGCTCTGGCGTCTCTGACGGTGTGGGATGCGGGCTGCGTTAATAGATTGGGCTTGTGCTGGGTCAGTATGGCGTGGTGCTGATTCAGTGGGGTTTCGCTGTTTGGCTGTGTCAGTGGGACGGATGAACAACATCACTTGAACTACACAGGGTCAGTGAGAGGTCAAGCTCCAGATTACAGAGCCTCACTGCAAAAGAAAAGGTGTATTTCAGGGTAAGCTCGATAAACAAGAGGAAGAAATGCATTGGAAGATTCTGCTGATAGGGTTAGATAAAGAGGGAGGGGAGGAGGTTGATGTGAAGTATAAACACAGCATGGACCATTTGAAACGAATGGGCTATTTCTGAGCTGTACATTTTATGTAATTCTCTGTATTAAAAAAGGGAAGTGACGGCGCTGCATTTTCTGAAGCAGTTTTATAAAAGGAGAATTTCGGAAGCTTTGCTCTAATTCTGTAACCTGTAACACGCAAACCCCTCCGCTGTCCGTTAGAGAATCCAGTTGCCCAGCCCGGGCACGTGGAATGTTTTGTAAAAGTAAAATGAGCTTAACAATGCCTGTACCATTAAACGCCAAATGAGACATGTGTATTTCAGAGGAGAGAGTTTGATCTAAGGGTTGCACCCAATTTGCCCCGTGTTTGAAGAGTTAGACATGTGTATCTCCAGCCCCCCTTTCCCGTCAATATTTTGTCGCCTCACGAAACTCTGCCCATCTTTCTCACAACTCCATGTTTGAATCTCTCCAATCGGGTTTGCGCTCCTGACACAGCACTGAAATGACAATAATCAAAGTCAAAATGAAACGTTCTATGTCTGCTTAAGTGGTAAATTAAACCCCACTCATTTTTCTTAACCTATGCTTCCTTTACACGGACGCATTTATCTCGGGGGTGGGGGAGGGCGCCTTTTTTCTTTCGTTAATGGGATGTAGGCGTCGCTGACAATGCCACGATTTATTGGTCATTCCTAATTGGCCTTGTGAAGGTGGTGGTGAGCTGCTTTCTTGAACCGCTGCAGTCCGTGTGGTGAAGGTACTCCCACAGTGCTGTAAGGTACGGAGTTGCCGGATTTTGACTAAGCGATGATGAAGGATCTAACTTAGGATGGTGTGTGACTTGGAGGGGAAACTTGGAGATGGTGGTGTTCACAGACGCCTGCTGCCCTTGTCCTTCTAGGTGGAAGTGTTTGCGGGTTTGGGAGGTGCTGCCGAAGAATTATTGGCGAGTTCCTGCAGTGCATCTTGTAGATGGCACAGACTGCAGCCACGGTACGCCGGTGGCGATGGGAGTGAATGTTTAAGTTGGTTGATGGGGTGCCAAACAAGCGGGCTTCTTTGTCCTGGAATGTGTCGAGCTTCTTGAGCGTAGTTGGAGCTGCACTCATCTAGGCAAGTGGAGAGTATTCCATCACACTCCTTACTTGTGCCTTGTAGATGGTGGAAAGGATAAGGGCTGTCCGGAGGCGAGACACTCGCCTCAGAATAACCAGCCTCTAACCTGCTTTTGTTGCCACAATATTTATGTGGCTGGTCCACTTAAGTTTATGGTCAACGGTGACCCCCGGAATGTTGATGATGGGGGATTCAGCGATGGTAATGTCATTGAATGTCAAGAGGAAGTGGATCGACTCTCGCTTGTTGGAGATAGTAATTGCCTGGCAAATCTGTGGCGCGAATGTTACCTGCCACTTATCACCCGAGGCCTGAACGCCGTCAAGGACTTTTTGCATGCTGGCCTGGATTGCTTCATTATCTCATGAGTTGTGAATGGCGCTGAACACTGAGCATTCATCAGCGAATATAACTATTGCTGACCTTATGTTGGACGGAAGTTCATTGATGAAGCAGCTGAGAATGATTGGGCCTAGGACACTTCCCTGAGGAACTCCTGCTGCGCTTACCTGGGGCTGTGATGATTGTCCTTCATCCACTTCAAACAACTTCGTTTGTGCTATGTATGTCTCCAGCCAGTACAGTGTTTTCCACCCGATTCCCAATGACTTAAGTTTGATTAAGTCTTTTTGATTCCACACTCGGTCAAATGCTGCGTTGATGTCAAGGGCAGTCATTCTCACATCACCTCTGGAATTCAGCTCCTTTGTCCATGTCTGCATCAAGGCTATAATGAGTTTGGGAGGCGAGTGGTCTTGGCGGAACCAAACTGGGCATCAGTGAGCAGGTTATTGGCGATTAAGTTCCGCTTGATACCACTATCGATGACGACTTCCCGATTTCTGATGAGTGACAGTAAACTGATGGGGCAATAATTGGCCAGGTTGGATTTGTCCTGCTTTTTGTAGACAGAACACACCTGTGCAGTGTTCCAGTCAGATATGTGCCACTGTTGTAGCTGTACTGGTACAGCTTACCGAGAGGTACGGCTAGTTCTGGAGCACAAGTCTTCAGCACGATATCCGGGATGTTGTCGGGGCCCATTGCCTTTGCGGAAATATATTAGAGGTAGGGAGGGGAAAAGCTATCTTGGAAATTGCAAACAATGTTGAGAATTTTGAAATCGAGGCGTTGCTTTACCGGGAGTCAATGTAGGTCAGCGAGCACAGGAGTGATGAGTGAACAGGACTTGGTACGACTTTGGACACGGGCACCCGAGATTTGGATTATGGCAAGTTTACGTAGGGTAGAACGAGAGAAGCCTGCCAGGACTGCGTGGGAATAGTCAAATCTAGAGGCATCAATGCATGGATGAAGGTTTCAGCAGCAGATGAGCTGAGGGTGTGTTGGAAACTGGCGATGTTACAGAGATGGAAATAGGCGGTCTTTGTTATGCCGCGGATATGTGGTCGCAAGCTCATTTCAGAGGCAAATATGACACCAAGGTTGCGACCCGTGTGGTTTGGCCTCACAGATGTTAGGTAGAGGGATGGAGCCGTCAGGGAACTAAAACAATGTCTTTCCAATATTTAACTGGAGAACATTTCTGCTCATCCAGAACTGATTTCGGACAAGCAGTCTGACAATTTACAGATCGTGGAGGGGTCGAGAGAAGAGTTATTGAGGTAGAGATGGGTGTCGTCAGCGTAGATGTGGAAACTGACGTTGTATTTTCCGATGATGTCTTCAAGGGGCTGCATGTAGATGAGAAATATTATGTAGCCAAGTATTGATTCTTCTGGGACACCAGAGATAAGGATGCCGGAGCGGGAAGAGAAGCCATTGCAGGTGATTCTCTGGCGATGATACATAAGAATGGAAACAGGCGAGTGCAGTCCCACCCAGCTGAACGACGTTGGAAAGGCGTTGTAGGAGTGTGGAGTGGTCAACCGTGTCAAAGGCTGCAGAGAATTCCAGCAGGACGAGAAGGGATAGTTTTTCTTTGTCGCAGTCACAAAGGATGGAATTTGTGACCATGATGACAGCCGTTTCTGTACTTTGGCAGGGGCAGATACCTGATTGGAGGGATTCAAACATGGAGTTCCCAGAAAGATGGGAATGGATTTGGGAGGTGACAACATGTTCATTTACTTTGAATCGGGAAGTGAGGTTGGAGTTCGGGCGGTAGTTTGCAAGGATGTACGAGTGAAGGGTTGTTCTTTTTGAGGAGAGTGGTGATGACGGCAGATTTGAAGGAGAGAGGGACAGCACCTGATGAGAAAGAAACTTTATCAATGTCAGCTTATAAAGGAGCCAGAAGAGGAAGTTCGGTGATCAGCAGTTTTTGGGAATAGGTTCGAGGGAGCAGGAAGTGGGTCTCATGGACCAGATGAGCTCGGAGAGGACAGGTAGGGGAGATCGGAGAGAAGCTGGAGAAAATTGCCAGTTCAGGGCTGTGGCTGGGGGCGCCTTAGTGGATGCTTGTCCTGGTGGGCTAGGGGAAGGAAGAGAAGTTGCAGAGGCCGCTGGTCGTATGCTTCAATCGTAGAGATAAAGGAGTTCCTGAGCTCCTCGGACTTTTTGTTGGAGGAATGGACTTAACAAGATGGTCAGCTGTGGAGAATAGAAGCCAGCGTTTAGCTTTGCATTCCAGAATGATTCTGGAATAGTGAGCAATTTTGGCAGACGAGAGGAGAACCCGATTATGCTTTATGTGGTCCAGCCAGATCTGGCAGCAAATGGCTTAAGAACATAAGAACATAAGAAATAGGAGCAGGAGTAGGCCAATCGGCCCCTCGAGCCTGCTCCTCCATTCAATAAGATCATGGCTGATCTGATCCTAACCGCCAATCTACTATCTACTATCACAGAACCATCTCCTGCATCTAACAGAATTGCACACACGAAATAGGAGCAGAATCAGCCTACACGGTCCCTGGGCCCGCTCCACTACCCACAGGGCCATGACCGATCCGAACCTAGACTCATGTCCAAATTCCTGCCCGCTCCCCGTAACCCTTAATGCCCTTTACTTCTAGGAAACTGTATATTTCTGTTTTAAATTTATTTAATGATGTAGCTTCTACAGCTTTTTGTGGCAGCATATTCCATGGACCTACCACCCTCTGAGTGAAGTAGTTCCTCCTCATCTCAGTTTTGAAAGAGCAGCCCCTTATTCTAAGACTATGTCCCCTAGTTCTCGTCTCACCCGTCATCGGGAACATCCTCCCCGCATCCACCCGATCCAACCCCTTCACAATCTTATATGTTTCAATAAGATCGCCTCTCATTCTTCTGAACTCCAATGAGTAGAGTCCCAATCTACACAACCTCTCCTCATATGACCACCCCCTCATCCCCGGGATTAACCGAGTGAACTTTTTTTGCACTGCCTCGAGAGCAAGGATGTCTTTCCTTAAGTAAGGACACCAAAACTGTATGCAGTATTCCAGGTGCGGTCTCACCAATACCTTGTACAACTGAAGCAATACCGCCCTATTTTTATATTCTATCCCCCTATCAATGAAAGCTAACATTCCATTTGCCTTCTTAATCACTTGCTGCACCTGCATACTAACCTTTTGAGTTTCGTGCACCAGGACCCCCAGATCCCTTTGCACTTCAGTACTCTCCAGTTTCTTGCCATTAAGATAATAAATTGCTCTAGGATTTTTCCTGCCAAAGGGCATCACCTCACACTTTCCAGTGTTGTATTCCATCTGCCAAATCTCTGCCCACTTACTTAGCCTGTCTATGTCCCCTTGCAGGTTTTTTATGTCCTCCTCACTCACTACTTTCCCTCCCATCTTTGTATCATCTGCAAATTTTGATATGTTACACTTGGTCCCTTCCTCCAAATCGTTAATATAGATTGTAAAGAGTTGGGGACCCAGCACTGACCCCTGTGGAACACCACTAGTTACTGATTGCCAGTCTGAGAATGAACCATTTATCCCAACTCTTTGCTTTCTGTTAGATAGCCATTCCTCTATCCATGCCAGAATATTACCCCCAATCCCGTGATTTTTTACCTTAAGCAATAATCTTTTGTGTGGCACCAGTAGTCTGCCATATGCGTTCAAGTCTACATCTCTTGGAATTAAGGGAGTGAAGATGAGTGCCAGACCAGTTGAAACAGCCAGGATGAGACATTGTAATTGTTTTAATAGGGACAAATGCATCGAAGGTGGTGGTGAGGGTGTGGTAGAGCAGTTCGGTAGGTGCAGAAATGTTGAGGTCAATGGAGTACCAAAGGCTGGATGGTTGGGATTTCGTAAGTGCAGTTGTAAGAGAGTTGTGAGAGAGTGTTTTTTCCTTTTGCAGGAACAGAATGAAGTATTGCTGGGGGTGAAGGGAGATGTGGGTGGGGAACGGTGGAAGGAAATGGTCAGAGATGGCTTCATTAGCGATTGACACCATGGGAGTAACGATGCAACGAGAGATGGCAAGGTCGAGTCTGTGTCCATGATGATGGGTTGGGGAGTTTACTTGGAGTTAGAGATTAGGGGCAGATAGGAAGGCAGTGAAATCAGCTCAGAGAGAGCATGATGAATTGAGATGGAGCTTGAAATCACCGAGGATGAGAAGTCGCTCGGTACAATTGCTGAGGGAGGAAAGCAGTGAAGCAATCTCGATGATAAATTATAATTGTACTTGGTGGGGGGGAGAAAACGATAATTTTAAATGAGAGGTGAGAGTTGTGGAATAAAGTGATTTGGTCAAAGAGGATAAAGTGGTGGAGGAGTAGGGTGACAGACCAAGTGTCATTTGGTAATGAAAACCACACTGTCGCCATTGCACTCTGGGCGGGGCAAGTGGTGAAAGGTATAGCCAGGCGGGGAGGCTTCACTTAAGGGTAAGGCTTCATCACCCCTCATGCAAGTTAACGTCAGGGCCATGATATCGATGACCTCAACCACGATATGCTCATGGATGGAAAGGACCTAGGTCGCAAGAGAATGGCCATTCTGGAGGGAAATGGGGAGATGTTCGGTGATGTCTAATCCCCTGCCAGTGTACACAGGGTCAGCTCTGGAAGGCGTGAGTTTGACGGGAAGGAGATTGAGAAGATTAGCCCCCAGCGGTCGGGCTTGGCGGGAAGGTCGGCGAAAGAGTAGGATAATACAGCTGGCGTTGCTGCTCGTGAGGAGGCAGTAACGGGTGCCACGTTAAGCATTTCGGAGAATACAAAGAGAGGCACTGATGGAAGCTATAGAATTATCTAAGATAAACAGCAGCAGGAGAGTAGGAAGGTCGAAGAACAATGAAGGGTTGGTGCAGGAATTTGGGAGGGCAGTGTATCCGAGACAGGAGAGATGAAAGGAGGCTTAATGACAGGAGAGCGCGATCACAGAGGGTAGAGAGAAAAGAAAAAGTGGAGAAAAAAGTGGAACTAGAATTAAACGGCTCGGGTCCGCAGCGCCAGCCAAAATGAACACGCAGGGTCAGCGAGACTCACTGTTATTCACTGGGCAGCTGTCTGTGTCACACCTGCTGTGGATTTGTCATCGTAAGACTCGGGAAATGCTCGATCCCGGAGATAACAGCTGTTGTATTGATGGGGGAGGAGGGACTTGATATCATGTTTAAGAAGGCAACGTTCTCCTTTTCATTATAATATTTACATCTAACCCTCCAATTACTATTATATCTAATACAGAGCGTCAGAATCGGCGAAATGTTCAACTCGGCATAGTAACAGATATTATATTGGAAAAAGAATCTTTGAACAAATGCAAGGGCGAGGCCACAGGTAGGTTCAGAAAATACTTTAAATTGTAATTTCTTTCCTGACAAAGGGCACGGATCTCGTGCCTGAACCTGCAGCTCACACAGGAAGAGGGAACAGGACAGGGGCTGATTAAAATGAGGGAAGTGAGTGAGCATCCTGAGGGGCATCGCACTCACAGGTGGAGTGAGCCCCTGAGTACTGGAACTGTCCAATAGATACCTGGTATTGGGGGCTGTAAGGCAGATAGACGCAATAACTCAGAGGAGCGTCTTCCTGAGCAAAATTGTGGAACCAAGGAGCAGCAGGCCATCCCGAGTGGGGCGGGGCTGAGAGGCAGGTGGGGCACAGGAAAATGAGATCAATAGTGCTGGCAGATTCTATAGTCAGGGGAATAGACAGATTCGTCTCCAGCCATAAGCAGCTGCCAAATGGTAAGATGCATCCCAGTTACCAGAGGGAAGAACATCCTTGAACAGATGGGAAGATCTCCTGGAAGGAAAGAAGAGCAGAAATTACCCAAGGTCAGAATCAGTAACACGGATAGAAATACGTTTATAGAGGGAATATTGTGACTGAGGCACTAGACTAAAGACAAGGCCTCAAGGTGGCGATCTTTGGATTGTTTTGCATTGGGCCGCTTAATGAGGGAAATATGAAGCACGTCAATGTGGGGCTGCTTGACTGGAGTAAAGGGAGGGGTTCATGTTCTTGGGGCAGTAGTGTGTGTTCAGGGAGACAGGAAGGGACTACTGCGATCTGAACCAAACAAAAACCATGGTTTAACAGAATAGGTGAATGGAGCAATGGGAAGGTTATCAACTGATACGAATGTAAATGGGAATTATCGGCTTCTGGAGCTACAGAGCAGAATTTATGAAACTGTCGGTGCCGAAACAGAATATTTATGAAAAAGTGCAAAATTATTAGCAGGAAAACGGAAGTTTGGTTTCGATTAGTGAGAGATGAAGTGATTGGTGTTTAAAAAAATGTAAAATAAAAAAGGGTCAACATTTCAAAGAATTGGTTTTAGAATTGAATGTTGTGCCTGTAAATGTACACATCATTCCAAAGACAATTGGAAAGTCAGAAGCATGAGAGATGAGATTTAGTATTTATAGGACAGGGCCTGGGACTTCACTGGACTAAGAGAAATGTTCTTGTTCATAACATTTTGAGGAGAGGGAAAAATAATTGTGGACGACAGAATTAATAAAGGTTTCCAGGACAAAGCTAGGAGAACAACAAAACACTTGCATTTCTATAGCACCTTTAACGTAGTAAAACGTCCCAAGGCTCTTCACAGGAGCGTTATCAAACAAAACGTGACACCGAGCCACATAAGGAGAATTGTGACTGGTGACCAAAAGCTTCTTGAAAGAGGTAGGTTTTAAGCAGCGTCTCAAAGGAGGAAAGATATGACTTGAACACAAGGTTGTTCCTGGGAGCTATGTAAAGATAGATTACGCGCATTTTAAAAGAAAATTGGGAAGAGGCACTCTTAGACTAATTGAATAATTCGTTCGAAAAAGGTGTCATGCCAGTGGACTATCGGATGGCTAACGTTCTATCTATATTTAAGAAGTGGGATAGAACATATCTCGGAAACTATAAACCAGTCAGCTTTACATCGGTAGTGGGAAAAATATTGGAATCCGTACTAAAAGAGATAACAGAAATAAAAACATCTAGAAACCAAAAATGTAATAATGAATTTGGAACATGGATTTCAAACATGTTCAGCCATGAACGCATTGATTGGAGGTGCAGGCTCGAAGGACCGAATGGTCTACTCCTGTAACTATTTTCTATGTTTCTATGTCTAAACGGGAAAGTCTTACTTGATCAGCATCATTGAATTCTTTGAATAGGGAACAGAGAGATTTTCCATTCATGGGGCTCTGGCACCAGTACTGGGGAAAGCGACAGCTGTTCCATCGGGATGGGCTCCACTTAAACCGGGCTGGTACCAGCATCCTGGCGAATCATAAGAAAATAAGAACATAAGAAATAGGAGCAGGAGTAGGTCATTCGGCCCTTCGAGCCTGCTCCGCCATTCATTGGGATCATGGCTGATCTTCAACTCAACTCCATTCACCGGCCATATCACCATATCCCTTGATGCAGTTAGCAGTCAGAAAACTATCGACTTCTGCTTTGAAAATACGCAATGCCTGAGACTCCACATCCCTCTGGGGAAGAGAATTTCAAAGATTCACCACCATCTGTGTGAAGAAATTTCTTCTTATCCCTGTCCTGAATGGGCTAACCTTTATCTTGAGTCCGTGGCCCCTGGTTCGAGACTCCCCAGCCAAGGGATACATTCTCCCCGCATCCATCATATCAAAACCTGTAATAACTTTGTATGCTTCAATGTGATCCCCTTTCATTCTTCTGAATTCAAGAGAATACAGGCATAGTTTACTCAATCTCTTTTCATACGAAAGTCCCGCCATCCCAGGAATCAATCTCGAGAACCTTTGCTGCACTCCCTCTATGGCAGCTATATCCTTCTTTAGGTAATGAGACCAAAATTGTACACAGTACTCCAGCTGTGGTCTCACCAAGGCCCCGGAGGAGGCAGACCTGTGTGGGAGCGGCAGCGGGACGTGAGAGAAGGCGGAGCGGCGATAAAGGAGCGCTGCTTTGGAGTGGAACGACTTGGGGAAGGGACCGAGAGCGGGAGCAGTCAAACAACAACATCTGCGAAACGGCTAAAGTGATGTCACAACCAGGGAAGGAGCTGATTGGTAAGTAGGAACTGGTGAGTATTTCTGCAGTCCATTCGTTGAAGTAAAAGCTTGGTCTCCAGTTTAGAGCAAGTCGTGTTTAAAATGAAGTAAGGTCCCTCGTGTATTTAATATTCTTTAATTGAAAAAGTATAGGGAGTAAATTAAGGTTAGGACATGGCACGGCAGCTCGGCTGCGTGAGGTGCTCCTCTTGTGCTATGTGGGAAGTCAGGGAGACTTTCGGTGTCCAGGGTGAACACGTGCAGGAAATGTCTCCAGCTGCAGCTAATCTAAATCCGCGTTTTGGAGCTGGAGCTTCGGCTGGAGTCACTGTGGAGCATCCGCGAAGCTGAGATCTTCGTACATAGCACATTTAATGATTGGTCACAGCGCAGGTGAAGAGTGCACAGGCAGACAGGGAATGGGTGACCGCCAGACAGGGTAAAAGAAAGATGAATGTAGTTCCGGAGTTCCCTGGGTCCATCTCCCTCAACAACATATTTTCCGATTTGGATAGTACTGGGGAAAATGGTTTCTCAGGGGAATGCAGCAAGAGCCAAGTCCGTGGCAAATAATAAGGTAATAATATTAGGGGATTTCAACTTCCCCAATATTAACTGGGATAGTAAGAATGTGAAAGGCTTAGAGTGTGCGGAATTCTTAAAGTGCATCCAAGAGAGCTTTTGAGCCAGCATGTAGAAATTCATAAAAGAGAGGGGGCGGTACTGGACGTAATTTTACGGAATGTAGCCGGTCATGTGGTAGAACTGTCAGTAGGAGATCATTTTGTTGACATTGACCATAGTTCGGTGAGATTTAAGGTAGAACTGGAAAAGGACAAAGATGCACCGGAAATCAAGGTTCTAAATTGGGGATAGACCTATTTTTATATGGTAAGGCAGGATCCGGCCAAAGTGGACTGGGATCAGCTGCTTGAAGGAAAATCCAAATCATAGCAGTGGATGTCTTTTGGAAAGGAAACAGAGAGGGTACAACGGCAACATGTTCCCTTCAAGGTCAAGGGTAGGACCAACACACGCAGGAAACCAAGGATGTCAAGGGATATACATGAATTTTTCAGGAAAAAAAAGTGGCTTATGGCAGATAAAAAGAACAAAAAACTGTGAAAGCCATGTAGGAGTATAGAAAGTGCAGGGGGGTACTTAAAAAAGAAAATAGGAGAGCGAAGAGTGGGCATGAAAAAACATTGGCGGGCAAAATAAAGGAAAATCCCAAGGTGTTTTATAAGTATATTAAAGGCAAGTGGATAACCAGGGAAAGAGTAGGGCCCTTTAGGGATCAAAATGGCAATCTGTGTGTGGAGCCAGAAGACGTGGGTGAGGTTTATAGAAACATAGAATCTAGGAGCAGGAGTAGGCCATTCGGCCCGTCGAGCCTGCTCCACCATTCAATACGATCATGGCTGATCATTCAAATCCAGTACCCTGTCCCTGCTTTAATCCCCACAGTACACATATTCCACCTTACCCCCGTAACCCCACGTATTTAATTCCCCCTAACATATCCCATCCCCCCACATATATTTAATCCCCCCCTAACACTGAGGGTCAATTTATCATAGCCAAATCAACCGAACGCGCACATTTTTGGACTGTGGGAGGAAACCGGAGCACCCGTAGAAAACCCACGCAGACACAGGGAGAATGTGCGAACTCCACACAGACAGTCACCCGGGTCCCCGGCGCTGTGAGGCACAAGTGCTAACCACTATGCCACCGTGTTTTAAATGAATATTTTGTGTGTGTGAATGTGTTCACTATGGAGTAGGTGGATTTAAGCATACAAATCAGGCAGGGGGATTGTGAAATACTTGAATAAATTAGTATTGAGAGGGAGGAGGTACAAGCGGTTTTAACGAGCTCAAACGTCGATAAATCCCCAGACCCAGACGAGATGTATTCCAGGCTGCTGTGTTAGTCAAGGGGGGAGATTGCAGGGACTCTGACACACATTTTCAGAACTACTCTGGCCACAGGGGAGGGGCCAGAGGACTGGAGGACAGCTAACGTACTACCATTATTCAAGAAGAGTTGTAGGGATAAATCAGGGAATTACAGGCCACTGAGCCTAACATCAGTGGTAGGGAAATTATTGGAAAACATTCCGAGGGACAGAATTCTTCTCCACTTGGAGAGCCAAGGATTTATCAAAGATAAGACTACATGGCTTTGTGAGGGGGAGACCATGTCTAACCAATTTGATTGCATTTTTAGAGGAGGTGACTAGGTGTGCAGATGAGCGTAGTACAGTTGATGTAGTCTACATGGACTTCAGTAAGGCTTTAGACAAATACCCGCATGGCAGACTGGCAAGAATGTAAGAGCCCATGGGATCCAGGGCAGTTTGGCACATTGGATTCAAAATTGGCTGAGTGGCCGGAGGCAGAGGGTAATGGTCGAAGGTTGTTTTTCTGACTGGAAGCCTGTGTCCAGTGGTGTACCGCAGGGATCAGTGCAGACTCCTTTGCTGTTTGTAGTGTACATTAATGATTTAGATATGAATGTAGGAGGTATGATCAGTAAGTTCGCAGATAACAGGAAAATTGTTGGAGTGGTAAATAGCGAGGAGGGAAGCCTGAGGCTGCAGGACGATTTAGACGGGTTGGTCACATGGGCAGAACAGTGGCAAATAGAATTTAATCCTGAAAAGTGAGAAGTGATGCATTTTGGGAGGACTAACAAGGCAAAGGAATAAACAATGAATGGTCGGAGCCTAGGAAGAACAGAGGACCAGAGTGAACTTGGTGTGCATCTACACAGATCCCTGAAGGCAGCAGGACAGATAGATAAGATAGTTAAAAAGGCATATGGGAGACTTGCCTTCATTAGCCGAGGCATAGAATATAAGAGCGGGTGGTTATGATGGAGCTGCACATAACGCCAATTAGGCACAGCTGGAATACTGTGTTCAGTCCTGGTCGCCACACTATAGGAAGGATGTGATTGCATTGGAGACGGTGCAGAGAGGATTCAGGAGGATGTTACCTGGGCTGGAGCACTTCAGCTATGAAGAGAGACTGGACAGGCTAGGGTTGTTATCCTTAGAGCAGAGATGGCTGAGGGAGGAGCTGATTGAGGTGTACAAAATTATGAGGTGCATAGATAGGGTAGATAGAATGGAACGTTTCCCCTTTCTAGAGGGCTCAATTAGCAGGGGGCATAGTATCAAGGTAAGGGTCAAGAGGTTTAGAGGGGTTTTGAGAAAAAAACATTCACCCAGAGGGTGGTAGGAATCTGGAACACACAGTCTGAACGGGTGGTAGAGGTATGAACACTCAACATTCAAGAAGCTTTCAGGTGAGCACTTGAAACGCCATAGCATGCAAGGCTACGGACCAAGTGCTGGAAAATGGAATTAGAATTGATAGGGCTTGATGGCCGGCACGGACACGATGGGCCGAAGGTCCTCTTTCTATGCTGTATAAATCTATGACTCTATATAATTGGAGTAATACTTATTTACTCCTGTACTCAAATGCTCTTGTAATGAAGGCCATAATACCATTTGCCTTCCTGATGGCTTGCTGCACCTGCACATTCACTTAAAGTAACTCATGTACAAGGACACCCAGGTCCCTTTGAGCAACTGCATTCCCCAATCTTCCACCATTTAGGAAATACACGTCCTTTCTGTTTCTTCTACCACAGTGGGTAACTTCAAATTTATCCACATTATATTCCATCTGCCATGTTCTCGCAACCACTCACTGAGCCTATCGAGATCCCCTTGAAGCCTCTTCACATGCTCTTCGCAACTGCCAACTAGATTTGTATCATCAGCAAATTTAGAAATGTTACATTTAGTCTCCTAATCCAAATTATTGATATAGATTGTGAATAGCTAAAACCCAAGAACCGATCCTTGCGGTACCCTGCTGGTCACAGCCGGCCATCCTGAAAAAGACCCGTTAATTCATACTCTTTGTTTTCTTTCTGTTAACCAATTTTCAATACATATTAGTATATTACGCCCAATTCCATGTTCCCTAATTTTGTTCACCAACCTCTTCTGTGGGACCATATCGAAGGCCTTCTGAAAATCCAGATACAACACATCCACCGGTTTCCCTTTGTCTACAACACTAGTTACATCCTCAATGAAAGCCAATAGGTTTGTCAAACAGGATTTTCCTTTCATAGGTACATGTTGACTCTGCCCTATCTTACTATTAGTTTTCAAGTGCCCAGTTATTGCATCCAGCATTTTCTCAACTACTGATGTGAGGCTCACAGCTCTGCAGATCCCCGTTTTCTCCCCCCTCCTTTCCTAAATAGCGGGTTTAGATTTCTAATCCACCAATCTGCAAGAACCTTTCCAAAATCCATAGAATTTTGGAAGAATCGGATAACTCGGGCAGTGGATAGGGCTTTAAACTAAAAAAAATGTGGGGATGTTTCAGGTGAGGGGAAATTTAGAAATTTAAAGAGAATGGTCAAGGCTATAGAGTAGTGCAGTGATTTGAGCAAAATTAAACAGAGTGTGACAGGAAGGGACAGAATGTTTAATGGTAGCAGTGCAGCAGAGAATAAGATCAAAGCAGGGAATATAGGTAAGACAATTAAAGTAAAGCCTCTGTATCTGAATGCATGAAGCATTTGTAACACGATTGACGAACTAGTGGCACCGACAGAGCTAAATTGGTTTGATCTAATAGCCATTACAGTGACATGGATGCAAGTTGGCCAAGGTTGGGAACTAAATGCTCCAGGGAACTTGACGTTTCGAAAAGACAGGCAGAATGGAAAAGGAGGGGGAGTAGTCCTGATAATAAAAGATGGCATAAGGACAGTAGCGGGACAGGATCTCGGATTGGAAGATCAGGAATTAGCATTAGTGTGGGTGCTGATGAGGAATAAGAAGGTATATAAACCACTGTTAGGAGTAGTATACAGGACCCCTAACAATATCTATACTGTTGAACAGAATATTAATCAAGAAATAGGAGCTTGCAACAAAGGTAATGCAATAATCTTGGGGGACTTTAATCTTCATATATACTGGATAAATCAAATTGGCAAAGGTAGTCTGGAGGACCAGTTCATGGAATACATTTGGGACAGTTTCCTAGAGCAATATGTCATGGAACCAATCAGGGAACATGCTATTTTAGATTTTGTATTGTGTAATGAGACAGGGTTAATTAGAAATCACATGGTATCGGATCCACTGGGGCAGAGTTATCATAATATGATAGAATTTTACGTTAATTTTGAGAGTGACTTGCCTAAGTCCGAAACTAGTGCCTTAAACATAAATAAACCCAATTACATAGGTATGAGTGGCGAGTTGGCTGAGGTAGATTGGAAAAATAGATTAAAAGTTATGGTTCTTTGTAAGCAGTGGCTAGGATGTAAAGATATATTCCATTATTCTCCACAAAAATGCATTCCATTGAGAAACAAAAACTCCACGGGAAATGTTATCCATCCGTGGCTAACTAAAGAAGTTTAGGATAGCACAAGATTGAAGGAAGAACATTACAATGTTGCATAGAATAATTGTAGGCCTGAAGATTGTGAGAGTTTAAAAAACCAGCAAAGGTTGACCAAAAAATTGATAACAAGGGGAAAAAATAGAATATGATATAAAACTAGCAAGAAATATAAAAGCAGATCTTAAGATTTTCTACAAGTATGTAAATAGGAAAATAATTAAATGATTGTTGCATGTCCCAGCCCCTTTGGGACTATCACGGATTAGGCATATTTTCCAGATGTTCATTTTCAACTAAAGATGAGGTCGCCGAATCCTAAAGACACTTATCTAGGTCATAAGATCCGGTCTATCTCTCCTAAAAGGAAAGGAGCAACCCGAGAATGTTGCCGTCCTCCTGATAGCACTTTTAATAAGATTAGCCTGACTGCAACGTCCCGGATATTATGAGGGACCCGAGATCTCCACTCAGAAATGTACGTCTTCACCACAGTGTTCGCGAGATATTGATGCAGAAGATTTATGTGAGCTAATTCTAAGAGTCTTATTAAAAGAACCGACACTCCATTTACAGTTGGTGAATCAGTCAGTCGCATCGTTAACAGATCTAAAAAGAGAAAAAATACAATCTTATTTTTAACACAGAATCTTATATTTCAATCTTAACTTCACTGCAATATTACAGTTCTTAAATTTTTCCATAAGGATGTCCATGAAACCAACAAGTTAGCAATTACCTGAATCCCCGAAGAACAAAAGTGTAAAGGACTACTGAAACGTCCCTGATGTCGACAATCGCTTTGCCCGATTAAAGCGAGTCTGATTATCTCATTCGAGAATTCAATATTTATACCCTTTTTCAGTTGTATTTCATAAGGCTTCTGTTGATCCAAGTTATTTATCACAAATCATCTTTATGCTAAACCCTGCACATCCTACTGCCACATCATCAATAGCAGTTGGGAGCTTACCATTTATGTTCATCGGCAGAAGTCCTTTACCTCACGTGTCATCCATAAGAGGATTAATCAAGATCATTTATCCAGGGTTGACCATAGTCCTGCTTTAATATATGTATCCATTCGGGGCCAACAGTTCTGCTGTTTTAATAAGGTTACTTATTCAGGGTCAACAACTGTCCTGTTCCAACAGACAAAATTCTTTCATAGCTAGGATTCCAAATTTCCAAATCCAGCTTTTTATGTTTTAAAGCATTTATAAGGTAGTATTCCTTATAAGGTATTATTCAGGGTCAACACATGTCCTGTCTCAACAAGGCCATAATTATTTCATAGCTACAATTTCCAAATCCAAATTGTCATGTTTTTAAAGAAGGTATCAGGTAAAAATTCTTATAAGGTAGTATATTTTTCCAAAAAATTAATAAGTTAGAATTTCTTCATTTGGTTGTGTATTTTCCTAAAAATGATATAAGGTAGAATTCCTTCACAAGAGTAGCAAAAGTAAACGTTGTTCCATTAGAGGCTGAGACAGGAGAAATTATTATGGGGAATACGGAAATGACAGAAAAGTTAAACAAATATTTTGTATCTGTCTTCACAGTAGAATACAAAATAAAAATACCGAAAATGCCATGGAACCAAGGGTCTAATGAGGGTGAGGAACTTAACGTAATTAATAGAAGTAGAGATAATTTACGAGAGAAACTATTGGGACTAAAATCCGACAAATCCCCTGGAACTGAAGGCCTACCACTTGGGTTCTAAAAGAGGTGGCTGGAGAGATAGTTTTTTGAAGATGTAAGTAGCAGGGTAGATAAAGGGGAACGCGTAGATGTAGTATATTTGGATTTCCAAAAAGTATTCGATAAGGTGCAACATGAAAAGATTATTACACAAGATTAGGCCTCATGGGGTTGGGGCCAATAAAGTAGCATGGATAGTGCATTGGTTAACGTACATAAAATTGAGAGTAGGGAAAAATGGATATTTTTCAGGTTGGCTGAGTGTAACTAGTGGGGTACAGCAAGGGTCAATGCTGGAGCCTCAGATATTTACAATCTATATTAATGACCTAGAAGAAGGAAACGAGTGTAATGATTCAAAGTTTGCTGACAATACAAAGCTAGGTGGGAAAGTAAGCAGTGAGGAGAACAAAAAGAGTCTGGAACGGGATATAGATAGACTGAGTGAGTGGGCAGTAAGGTGGGAAATGGAGTATAATGTAGGGGAATGTGAGGTTATTCACTTTGTTATGAAGAATAGAAAAACGGTTTTTTTAAATGGTGAGAATCTTTGAAATGTTGCTGTTCACAAGATTTGGGATTCCTCGTGCAAGAAACACAAAAAAATAGCATACAGGTACAACAAGCAATAAGGAAGTTAAATGGTATGTTGGCCTTTATTGCAATCGGGGCTGGAGTATAAGTGTAAGGAGGTATTGCTATAATTGTACAGGACCTTGATGACACCACACCTGGAGTGCTGTGCACATTTTTTGTCTCCTTATGTAAGAAAAGATATACTTGCCTTGGAGGCTGTGCAACAAATGTTCACTTGATTGATTGCTGGGATGAGAGGGTTGTCCTATGTTGACAGATTGTGTAGAATGGGCCTATACTCTCTGGAGTTCAGTAGAATAAGAGGTGATCTCATTGAAACATACAAGATTCTGAAGGGGATGGACAGGGTAAATGCTGAGAGGTTGTTTCCCCCGGCTGGATTGTCTATAACTAGGGGGTACAGTTTCAGAATAAGTGTAAGGCCATTTAAGACTGAGATGAGGAGGAATTTCTTCACTCAGAGGGTTGTGAATCTTTGACATTCTCATCCCCAGAGGGCTCTGAATGCTGAGACTTTGAGTTTATTCAAGGCTAAGCTAGATAGATTGTTGGACGCGGGGGGAATCAAGGGTTAAGGAGATGGGCTGGGAAAGTGGAATTGCGGTCAACGATCAGGCATAACTTAATTGAATGTCGGAGCATGCCAAAGGAGCCGTATGGCCTAATCCTGCTCTTGTTTCGTATGTACTTTGTAGACAGTGGTAATGTAGCAGATGTAATACATCTATATTTATAAAATGCCTTTGATATGGTATCACATAATAATCTAATGAATATGGTGAGAGCATGAGGATTCGGGGGACAAGTTGCAGAATGGATAACGAGGTGGCTGCAAGACAGAAATCAGAGAGTTCGGGTAAAGGATAGCTATTCAGAGTGGCAGAAGGTGAATAGTGGGATTCCACAAGGATCACTGCTTGGACCACTGTTGTTCATAATTTACTTTAACGATTTAGACTTTGGAATCAGAAACACATTTTCTAAATTTGTGGACAACATCAAATTGAGAGGGAAAGTAAGTACTGAGGAGGACTTCATGAAATTAGAAGAAGACATTAATAAACTTGCAGAATGGGCATATATTTGGCAAATTAATTTCAACATAGATAAGTGTGATGTATTACATTTTGGTCAGAAAAATAAGGTCAAATATGACTTAGAAAATAAGAATCTATATTAGGTAGATGAGCAATGGGGTATCGGAGTAAAATACGCAAATCATTAAAAGTTACGATGCAGATCAATAAGTCCATAACAGAAGCAAACCAAGCAAAAGGATTTATTTGTAGAGGGATATCATTGAAAGTAAAGAAGTTATGCTAAACTTGTATCGAACGTTGGTTAGATCACACTTGGAATACTGGTTCTAGTTCTGGCCATGTTATAGAAAAAGCACATAGAGGCACTTGAGTAGGCGCAATTTTATTTACATGGATAATACCAAAACTGCGAATTTATACCTATCCGGAAAGGTTGATCAGCCTAAGTCTCTTTTCTCCTGAAAAGAGAGGGCTCAGGGCTGACCTAACAGAAGTCTTTAAAATTATGAAAGGTTTTGATACAGTATAAATAGTTTTCCCACTTGTTGGGGAGAGCAAAACTACAGGCCATCAATATAAGGTAGTCACCAAGAAATCAAATAGGGAATTCAGAAGAAACATCTTTAGCCAGAGAGTGGTGAGAATGTGGAACTCGCTACAACAGGGAGAGGTTGAAGCGAATAGTATAGATGCATTTAAGGGTTGCCTTGTTGGAGGCTTTATTGGAGAATGGAACAGAGGGTTATGCTGATAGTTAGATGAGGGAGATTGTGAGGAAGCTCGAGTGAATCATATATGGACTGGTTGAGCCAAATGTCTTTTTCTGTGCTGTATATTTGTAATTATAGGTAATCCATATGTTCACAATTTAACAATAAGAGGGCAGATAGCAATATTCGCTCTAATTATTTTTTGGATGCGGCTCCCTTTAACGGGCTGCGGGGCTCATTCACAATTTCGCGCATGTGCGAAAACTAGCATAGAAAAGCCGGTAATCGGCCTGCGCGGTATCTCCAGATAGCAGCGCAGACGTGAAGCTTAGCGGGAACGTTGCAGTGGAGTTTAGATAGAGGGGGAACTGGGGAAAACTCGTGTAGGGTGAAGGTTTGGGGAGGTACAAATATTTCCTCTGATGATAGAAGTGAAAATGTTGATAAAATAAAGTAGGATTTGCGTCCATAGTTTGGGACACTGTAGAGAAGTATTCGGATCTGAGAAAAATAGACGAGGTGGATAAGTCATAGTGCCTGAGATAATGCACCTCAGACTCTTAATGGAAATCATAGGGGAGATAAATGCGACTCTGACCACAATTTTGCAATCCTCATACAATATCACAAATGTACAGGTGGACTGAAAAAGCCTAAACAATGCCTCTGTTAAAATGGGGAGAGAGGTTCAGCCAGTTAACTGGAGACCTATTAGTCTGTTATTTGTGAGCAAGCTGTGCCAATTTGTAATTCCAGGTTGAATTAGTGAACATTTACAGATAAAGGGGAGGCTGCAACAGATTAGCTGTAGACAAGTTCTATTTGACTAATTTGATGCAGCTTTTCTGAGACGTGTCTGTATGGATCTGCTGTAGAAAGCACCCATCACCGTGTGCTTTCTGACCTCCATTGGCTCCCGATCCGGCAACACCTCGATTTAAAATATCTCATTCAAGTTTTCAAATCCCGACATGGCCGCGCCCCTGCCTATCTCTGTCACCTGCTCTAGCCCAAAACCCTTGGAGATCTCTGTGATCCTCCAATTCTGGCCTCTTGCGCATACCCGATTTTAATCACTCCGCCATTGGCGGCCATGCCTTCTACTGCCCTAAATTCTGAAATTCCCTCTCTCTGCTTTAAGACGCTCCTTAAAACCTACTTCTTTGAACAAGCTTTTTGACACGTGTCCTAATATGTGGCTCGGAGTCAAATTGTGTTTGATAACGCTCCTGCGAAATGCCTTGGAAAATCATTGTACGTTTAAAAAGCTATATAAATGGAAGCTGTTGTTGTGGTCCTGTAATCTTGCCTAATCAACCCGATAATTCGGGTCTCTGTCTATGCTACCCAGCCAGGAACTTTGCTGTACATCATCTCATTCTGAATCAGTACCTGATCCTGCAGATAGATTGCAGCACATTCAACTTGTTTGCAAACTTCTGCCAGGCGAGCTAAAGTGCCTCTTGTTGCCCTGGTTTACGCTGCCCGCCCTCTTTTGCCAGACACGGTGCACTTCAATCCTGTAGGGTGGGCTTAGTCCGGGGAATGTCAATGTCGGGCTGGCTGAGTGCAGTTTTGAGCAAAATGAGTGTGGTTTGGGTGTTGGGCCAGATCAGTGGAGTGTCGGTGTTGGGCTGGGTCAGTGGGGTGTCGGTGCAGGGCAGGGGCCGTGCTGTGTCGCAGTTGTGCTGGGTCAGTGGGGTGCCGGTTTGGGGCTGGGTCAATGGGGTGTCGGTGTGTGGCTCGTTCAGTGCTGTGTCGGTGTTGGGCTTGGTCAGTGGGGTGCCGGTTTGGGGCTGCGTCAGTCGGGTTTCGGTGTGAGGCTGGGTCAGTGCTGTGTCGTTGTGGGGCTGGGTCAGTGGGGTGTCGTTATGGGGCTGGTGAGTCGGGTGTGTTTGTGTAGGGCGTGGTCCGTGGTATGTCGGTTTTGGGTTGGGTCAGTGGGCTGTCGTTGTGGGGCTGGGTCAGTTGGGTGTCGGTGTGGGGCTGTGTCAGTGGGGTGTCGGTGTGGGGTTGGTTCAGTGGTGTGTCGATGTGGGGCTGGTCAGTGGGGTGTCGGTGTGGGACTGGGGCAGTGGTGTGTCGGTGTGGGTCTGGGTCAGTGGTTTGTCGGTACGGGGCTGGGTCAGTGAGGTGTCGCTGTGGGACTGGGTCATTGGGGTGTGGGTGTGGGGCTTGGTGAGTGGGATTTCGGTGTAGGTTTGGGTCAGTGGGATATGGTGTGGGGCTGGGTCAGTGCATTTATGTGAGGGGCTGGATAAGTGGGGTATGGTGTGGGGCTGTGTCAGTGGGGTATGGTGTGGGGCTGGTTTCGTAGGGTATGGTGTGGGGTTGGGTCAGTGGGGTGTGGGTTTAGGGCTGGGTCAGTGGGGTGTCGGTGTGGGGCTGGGACTTTGGGGTATCGGTGTTGGTCTGGGTCAGTGGGGTTTCGATGTGGGGCCGTGTCAGTGGTGTGTAGGTGTAGGGCTGGGTCAGTGGGGTGTCGATATAGGGCTGGTCAGTGGGGTGTCGGTGTGGGCCTGAGTCAGTGGGGTGGCAGTGTAGTGCTGTATAAATGGGCTGTCGGTGTAGGGCTGTTGCAATGGGGTGTCGGTGTGGAGCTGGGTCAGTGGGGTGTCGAAGTGGGCCTGGGTTAGTGGCGTGTCGGAGTGGGCCTGGGTTAGTGGGGTATCTTGTGGGGCTGTGTCAATGGGGTGTCGGTGCGGGGCTGGGTCAGTGGGGTATGCTGTGGGGCTGGGTCAGTGTGTTGTGGCTGAGTTGCTGGGTCAGTGGGGTATGGTGTGGGGCTGGGTCAGTGGGGTATGGTGTGGAGCTGGGTCAGTGGGGTATGTTGTGTGTCAGGGTCAGTGGGGTATGGTGTGGGGATGCTTCCGTGGGGTATGGTGTTTGGCTGGGTCAGTGGGGTGTCGTTGTAGGGCTTGGTCAGTGGGGTTTCAATTTGGGGCTGTGTCAGTGGGATTTTGGTGTGGGCCTGGGTTAGTGGGGTATGGTGTCGGGCTGATTCCGTCGTGTGCCGGTGTAGGGCTGGTTCCGTGGTGTGTCGGTGTGGGGGTGGGTTAGCGTGGATTTGCTGTGGGCTGGGATAGTGGGGTTTGCTGTGGGGCTGTTTCAGTGGGGTATTGGTGTGGGGCTGTTTCAGTTCTGTGTCGGTGTAGAGCTGGTTCGTATGGGTATCGAGGTTGGGCAGGCAGATTGGGGGTGTCTGTTTTGAGTCAGTGAGTGTGTCGGTTTTGGGTTTTGTCAGTGCGGTGCTGGTATAAGGGTGGGTCAGTGCGATATCTGGGATGGGTCTGTGAGGTTTTCGCTGTTCGGCAAGTTCGGTGGGGTGTCTGTGTAGGGTTGAACCAGTGGGGCTGTGTCGGTGGGGGTGCGGGGGAAGGGTTGGTGGGTGTGGGGAATGATCGGTGGAGATGGAGTTGTAGGGTCGTTGGGGGCAGGGCTGTGTCGGTGGGTGCGGGGCGGGGCTTGGTCGTTTGGGGGCGGCTTTGGGTCGCTGTGGGGCGGGTCAATGTGTGGCTAGGTCAACTGGGCGTAAGTGTTGGGCTGAACCAGTGGGAAGAATCAACAACAGCACGTGAACTATCCAGGGTCGATGACAGGGCAAGCTCCGGTTTACAGAGCCTCACTGCAAAGAAAAGATGTATTTTATGGTAAGATTGATGAACAATAGGAAGAAAGGAATTGGAAGATTATGCTGATAGGGTCAGATGAAGAGGTACGTGTGGAGGTTCCTGTGAAGTATAAACACAGGCTTGGACCAGTTGAGTCGAATGGAATGTTTCTGAGCTCTACATTCTATGTAATTCTCTGTATTAAAAAAGGGAAGCGACGGCGCTGCATTTTCTGAAGCAGTTTTTTAAAAGGAGAATATCGTAAGCTTTGCTCTAATTCTGGAAACTGCAGGAAGCAAACCCTTCCGTGGAAATGGGAGATTCTAGTCGCCCAGCCAGCAAACGTGGCATGTTTTGTTAAAGTGAAATGAGTTTAACAGTCGCTGTAACATTAAACCACAAATGAGACTTATGTATTTCAGAGGAGACAGTTTGTTCAAAGAGTTGTGCCCAGTTTGCCCCATGGGTGAAGAGTTAGACATGTTTATCTCTATCTCCAGCATTGCTTTCCTCAATGTTTTCTCACCTCCCGAATCTTTGCCCATCCTTCTCACAACTCCATGTTTGCATCTCTCCAGTCGTGTTTTCACTCCTGCCACAGCACTGAAATGACAATAATCAAAGTCAAATATGAAACGTTCCATAAATGTGACCGTAAATTTCCCATCCCACTCATTTTTCTTGACCTCTGCAATCTTTGACATGGCCGAGCACAATATCCTGCAACGCCTCGCCCCCGTAGTCCCAGTGGGACTGCCCTCGCTTGGTTCCACTTTTATCAATCCAGTCGTAACCAGAGAATCTTCATAAATAGTTTATCTTCCCTCTCTCGCACTGTTACCCTGGAGACCCATAGATCCCCTTTCGCCCCTTCTATTTCTCATCTACGTGCTGCCCCTTGGAGACATTAACCAAAGGCAAGTGTTGAGCTTTCACATGGGCTTGAACGACCGCCGCAAATTATCTTCCCTTGTCGGTGAGTCCATCCCGTTCCAGCCAGTGACTCGGATTGAACCGGACTGTTTACAAACTCAGCGATCTTTATGATGCCAAGCTGAGCTTTCGACCCGATATTCTCTCCACCACAAAGATCTACTTACACCTCCATAAAATTGCCCATCTTAATCCCTGCTTCACCCCATCTGCTGCTGAAACCCTCATGCATGCTTTTATCTAAACGAGACTCGAATTTTCCAGTGCTCTCCGGCCGTCTTTTGCTCCTTTCACTCACCGTAACCTTGGGCGAATCTAAAATGCTGCTCTGCGATCACCCTTGTCCTTGAGAACCTACATTGGCTCCCGGTCCACCAGAACCTCCAAATTAAATCACTCATCCTCCTTTAAATCCCTTCATGGTCCTGTTTCTCCCTTTCCCTGCAACATCCTCCAGCCCTACTGTCACCGACCACCAGGATCTCTCTGTTCCTCCGGTTCTGGGCTCGATTGCATTTCACCCTCTCCTCAGCCCATCTGTGATGGTTGTGCATTCGGCTGTCCCGTTTCTCTGCTCTGAAATTCCTCAACAATACCTCTCCAGCTTCCTCCCCTTCTTTAAAGATGCTCCTAAATACGACTTATTTGACCAAACTTGTGGGTGACTCCTCCTTCTGATTACTGATCCGAAACTGAAACTACATTTTCGCAGTGGGGAAAATAAAAGGAGGCGTATAAGTGTTTGATTGGACGAAACTGTGTGGGCACACACGGCGAGACACGCGCAAAAGTGGAGAATTGTGATTGCGAAATTTCAGTCAAATCTAACACTTGTATATTAATATCCATTTCTGAGATTGTCAGACCCCTAAAGATATTCCACAAACAAAAGATGTGCATTACCTCACTGTTTAACGTTTCATGATTCATAACTATATACATTACTGTTAATATTAGTGGAACAGCGGTAAATATCCTCACCTCCAACTGTGCACATTAGTCAGGTGCTGACACCATGAGAGATATGGTCAATACATTCAAATAGAAGCACCGACCAGGACACATCTCCACGAACACACGAACAATGTCACAGCCCAAAGAGACCAGAGGGATCACACCGATCTATATATTGTGTGCGGATAGATATAATAGTAATAAATTAACGGAATATAATGTCAAATCTGAGCAAATCCAAAATATTAAACAAAAATCTGTGAATAAATATATGATATCGCCAGACTATAAAACCGAGCGAAGGATAATTTAATTCATTTTGATCACCCGTTCTATATTTCCCCGCAGAATATTCCCTTCCTCAGGAATAATGTTGGTTTTGAAGTGCAATGTGAGTAAAGCTGATCAATGGGCGCTACCAGTGCTGAGCCTCGGCCAACGGGAGCCCGACTGGAACTCGGTTGTGGAGATCAACAACAACAACTTATATTTATATAACGCTTCTAACTTAGTTAAATGTACTTATTCGATTCACAGGAGTATTATAAGACAACAATTTGACACCGAGCCACATAAGGAGAAATTAGGGCAGATGATTAAACTTGGTCAAAGAGGCACTTGTAATGGAGCGACTTAAATGAGGAAAGAGAGGTGTAGAGGCCGAGAAGTTTAGGGAGTGAATTCCAGAGCTTTGGGCCTTGGCAACTGAAGACTCGGCCACCAATGGCAGAGCGTATATAATCAGCGAAGCTCTGGACTGCAGAATTAGAGGAGCACGTTTATCTCGGGGGTGGGGTGGGAGTGGGGGGGCCGGGTAGTAAGAGAGCGTCGGGTGTGGTGCTGGAATAATTTAGAGATAGGGAGGGGCGAGGCTCCGGCGGGAATTGAAAACAAAGATGAGCATTTTTGAGATAAAGGCTTTGCTTAACCGGGATCCAATATAGGTCAGCGAGCACAGCGGGGATGTGGTGAACGGCACTTGGTGAGAGTTAGGACATGGTCACCTGAGTTTTGGATTACCACACGTTTATGTAGGGTACAACGTGGCAGGCCAGCCATTTGTGCGTTGGAATAGTCAAGTCCAGGGGAAACAAAGGCATAGATGAGGGTTTCAGCAGCAGATTAGCTGAGGCAGGGGCGGAGATGTTACGTCTGTGGAAATAGGCTGTATTAATTATGCAACGGATACGTGGTCGAACGCTCGTTTCAAGTTCAAAAATGACACCAAGGCTGCGAAAATTGTGTTTCAGCCTCAGACAGATGTTAGGGAGAGGGATGGAGTCGGTGCCGGGGAACGAAAGCAAAGTATTCCCAATATTTAACTAAAGAGAATTTCTGCTCATCCAGAACTGGATGTCGGACAAGCAGTCTGACAATTAAGAGACATTAGAGGTGGCGAGAGAAATGGTGGTGAGGTAGAGCTGGGTGTCGTCAGCTTACAAGCAGAAACTGACACTGTTTTTTCAAATGATGTCTTCAATGGGCTTCATGTAGTAGAGAAATAAAAGGGGGCAAGGATAGATTATTGGAGAACACCAGAGATAACGATGCGTGAGTGTGAAGAGAAGCTATTGTAGGTGATACTCTGGCTACAATTGATCAGAATGGAACCAGACGAGTGCAGTCCCACCAAGTTGGAGGAGTGTGGAGTGGTCAAACATGTCATAGGCTGCTGAGAAGTAGAGAAGGTCGAGGAGGGATAGTTTGTCCTTTATTGCAGTCGTGAGGGATGTATTTTGTGACTTTGATGAGAGGCGTTTCGGTACTGTGACAGGGGCGGAAACCCGCTTGAAGGGTTACAAACATGGAGTTCCAGGAAAGAAGGGAATGGATTTCGGAGTCATAAGAACATAAGAACATAAGAAAAAAAGAACATAAGAAATAGGAGCAGGAGTAGGCCAATCGGCCCCTCGAGCCTGCTCCGCCATTCAATAAGATCATGGCTGATCTGATCCTAACCGCCAATCTACTATCTACTATCACAGAACCATCTCCTGCATCTAACAGAATTGCACACACGAAATAGGAGCAGAATCAGGCTACACGGTCCCTGTTCCCGCTCCACTACCCACAGGGCCATGACCGATCCGAACCTAGACTCTTCCAAATTCCTGCCCGCTCCCCGTAACCCTTAATGCCCTTTACTTCTAGGAAAATGTCTATTTCTGTTTTAAATATATTTAATGATGTAGCTACTACAGCTTTTTGTGGCAGCATATTCCATGGACCTACCACCCTCTGAGTGAAGTAGTTCCTCCTCATCTCAGTTTTGAAAGAGCAGCCCCTTATTCTAAGACTATGTCCCCTAGTTCTAGTCTCACCCGTCATCGGGAACATCCTCCCCGCATCCACCTGATCCAACCCCTTCACAATCTTATATGTTTCAATAAGATCGCCTCTCATTCTTCTGAACTCCAATGAGTAGAGTCCCAATCTACACAACCTCTCCTCATATGACCACCCCCTCATCCCCGGGATTAACCGAGTGAACCTTTTTTGCACTGCCTCGAGAGCAAGGATGTCTTTCCTTAAGTAAGGACACCAAAACTGTAAGCAGTATTCCAGGGGATTCTCACCAATACCTTGTACAACTGAAGCAATACCTCCCTATTTTTATATTCTATCCCCCTAGCAATGAAAGCCAACATTCCATTTGCCTTCTTAATCACTTGCTGCACCTGCATACTAACCTTTTGAGTTTCGTGCACCAGGATCCCCAGATCCCTTTGCACTTCAGTACTCTCCAGTCTCTTGCCATTAAGATAATAAATTGCTCTCGGATTTTTCCTGCCAAAGTGCATCACCTCACACTTTCCAGTGTTGTATTCCATCTGCCAAATCTCTGCCCACTTACTTAGCCTGTCTATGTCCCCTTGCAGGTTTTTTTATGTCCTCCTCACTCACTACTTTCCCTCCCATCTTAGTATCATCTGCAAATTTTGATATGTTACACTTGGTCCCTTCCTCCAAATCGTTAATATAGATGGTAAAGAGTTGGGGACCCAGCACTGACCCCTGTGGAACACCACTAGTTACGGATTGCCAGTCTGAGAATGAACCATTTATCCCAACTCTTTGCTTTCTGTTAGATAGCCAATCCTCTATCCATGCCAGAATATTATCCCCAATCCCGTGATTTTTTACCTTAAGCAATAATCTTTTGTGTGGCACCTTGTCAAATGCCTTTTGGAAGTCTAAAAACACTACGTCTACTGGTTCCCCTTTATCCACTCTATATGTTACTTCCTCAAAGAACTCCAGCAAATTTGTCAAACATGACTTCCCCTTCGTAAAACCATGCTGACTTTGTCCTACTAAATTATGATTATCCAAATGTCCCGTTACTGTTTCCTTAATAATGGACTCCAAAATTTTACCTACCACAGATGTTAGGCTAACCGGTCTATAGTTACCAGCCTTCTGTCTACTGCCCTTTTTAAATAAGTGTGTTGCATTAGCAGTTTTCCAGTCTGCCGGGACCTTAGCGGAATCCAGGGAGTTTTGAAAAATTATTACCAATGCATCTACAATCCCTACCGCCACTTCCTTCAAGACCCTGGGATGTAAGCCATCAGGTCCAGGTGATTTTTTCGCCTTGAGTCTCCTCTCCCCCTACAGCCCCTTGTTTGTCCAGTGTTGGGATATTCTTAGTCTCCTCTACTGTAAAGACTGATACAAAATATTCATTCAGTGTTTTTGCCATCTCCATATTTCCCACCATTAATTTCCAGGTCTCATCCTCTAAGGGACCAACATTTACTTTAGCCACCCTTTTACTTTTTATATAACTATAAAAACTCTTACTATCTGTGTTTATATTTTTTCTAATTTACTTTCATAATCTATCATCCCTTTCTTAATCAATCTTTTTGTTATTTTTTGCTGCCTTTTAAAGTTTTCCCAATCCTCTGTCCTCCCACTAGATTTCGCTACCTTATATGCCGTTGTTTTTAGTCGAATACTATCCTTAATTTCTTTACTTAGCCACGGATGACTGTCCTTTCTTTTACACCCTTTTCTTTTCAGTGGAATATATATTTTTTGGAAGTTGTAAAATAACTCCTTGAATGTACACCACTGATCATGTGTCGTCTTACCCTTTAATCTATTTTCCCAATCCACTCTACTCAATTCCGCTTGCATACCTTCATAGTCTCCTTTATTCAAGCTTAGCACGCTTGTTTGAGATCCAACCTTCTCACCCTCTAATTGAATATGGAATTCAACCATGTTATGGTCAAACATTCCAAGGGGATCCTTTACTAGGACATTTTTAATTAATCCTGTCTCGTTACACAGGACCAGATCTAAGGTTGCTTGCCCCCTGGTCGGTTCAGTTACATACTGCTCAAGAAACCCATCCCTAATACACTCAATGAACTCATCCTCAAGGCAGCCCTGCCCCATTTGATTGTCCAATTAATATGATAGTTAAAATCCCCCATAATTATAGATGTTCCCTTATTACATGCCTCAACTATTTCCTGATTGATACTCCGTCCAACAGAGTTGCAACTGTTCAGAGGCCTATAGACTACGCCCACTAGTGTTTTTTCCCCCTTATTATTCCTTATCTCCACCCAAACTGTTTCATTATCATGATTTTTTGACCCAATATCATTGACGTAATAAAGACTCACTACAAGGCTTTAATCAACTTGTAACAAAACATGGAGGTCTAGTTAGCAGTCACTAGCTTCCTGTTTCCAGATTGTCTCTGCCCATGGTGGGCCCATGCCTGAGTATTTATACTCCCTGGACGGCGCCCCAGCTGGCCGCCCAGTAGTATTTCCTGAGTTGTTACTTGCGATTTATGACATTCTTCCTCCCTAAAAGGTTTGGAAGTCCAGTCTTCCTTTAACGGACTAGGCGGACCAGAAATAGCCGCAGACGTTTAGCTCTCTGCTTGTGACTGGAAGGCACGTCTCCCCAGACCGTGTCCTGGTCCCTGGGTCGCTTGGCCCGTACCGGTAAGTCAGTAGAGTCCGCGTCATCTTGATCATCCTGTGGAGGACTGGGAATATCATGACTCCGGGTGCGGGTCCCCACAGGTGCTGAGCTGGCCTCATCCCGGGTCGTGGCTGGAGATTGTCCGGCGTCCTGGTTTCGGGTGGCCATCCTACGGGGAGCGTCCAGCTCCCTGAGTTGATCCGGTAGCTTTGCCGGCAGATCCCCCGATGTCCCAGGCGGGGCGTCATTTTCATAGGGGTGCGGAGTGTTGATATCATTGTCGGGGGATCCTTCATCATTCGGGCCCGTGTGACCGGTTGGGCAGGGAGCCAGATCTCGGAGCGAGACGGTGGTCTCCCGGCCATCAGGGTACCATACGTGCGCATACGTGGGGTTTACCTCCATTAACTCCACCTCGTCAACGAGAGGGTCGTTTTTGGCACACCGGACGAACCTCCGGAGTAGTACCGGGCCTGGAGCCAAAAACCATGACGGTAGGGACGTCCCATGTGTAGAGCGACGCCGGAATTTGAAGAATCGCTCATGAGGCGTGACATTAGTAGATGTGGAGAGAAGAGACCTGATAGAGTGTAACGCATCGGGGAGCACCGTTTCCCACTGCTGGTCCGGCAGGTTGCGTGACCTTAGTGCCAGACGGACAGCGTTCCAGATGATGGCATTGTATCGTTCAACCTGTCCGTTACCGATTGGGTGATATGGTGTCGTCCTACTTGAGGCGATTCCCCGTTGGGAGAGATAACTTTTAAGTTCACTCGACATAAAGGAGGGACCCCGATCAGTGTGGTTAAAATTGGCCGTCCCGCAAAGAGAAAAGACCTGATCGAGGCATTTAATTACCGTAGAGGTAAGCATATTAGGGCAGGGGAAGGCGAAGGGAAAGCGTGAATACTCGTCCACCATCGTAAGTAGTTAGGTGTTCCTTGTCGACGAAGGCAATGGCCCTTTAAAGTCTATGCTGAGCCTCTGCATAGGCTGCATTGCATGTATGAGTGAGCCATCTGATGGGCGAAAGAATTGTGGTTTCAATTCTGCACAAATCTTACAGGAGGAGCATGTTTTCTTTACGTCCTCGGTTGAAAATGGTAGATTTTTGGAGTGCACAAAGTGCAACATGCGGGTCACACCAGGATGGCATAAGTCCATATGCAAATCCGCCAGAGTCGACGTTGACATTGAGGAGCAAAATGCCCGTGTGAAGGGGAGCAGGGGCTGTATTTTATCGAAGAAGTGTGGTATCCATTTTGCGTAATAAGCAAACATGCCAAGTGCCCGACGAAGAAAGCCGAGGTTCGTCGCGGGAGGGAGCTCCTGAAGTGGACGAAGTCGATCTGGGTCCGGTTTAATAACACCGTTGCCCACCCAGTAGCCAAGAATGTTCACCGATGGCACCGACTTCACCAATTTGGATTCGTTTAACGTTAAGTGGCGACGGCGGAGTACGTCAAAAAATCTCTGAAGATTGGCGTCATGCTCCTTTTGATCATGGCCGGCAATAGTGATATTGTCTAAATACGGAAAGGTATCCGTCAAGTTCTCTTGCAGGACTAGGCCATCCATGGCCCGTTGGAAGACGGCCACCCCATTGGTGACCCCGAATGGAAGGCGGCGAAACTGGAAAAGCCGACCATTGGCCTCAAACGCCGTATACTTCTTGTCGGAGTCTTGCAGTGGCACCTGATGGTACGCGCTTTTTAAATCGAAGGTCGAGAATACCTTGTATTTGGCAAGGTTGTTGACCATGTCATCTATGCGTGGCAGCGGGTAGGCATCCAGATCGGTATATAGAATAAAAGTCTGCGAATAATCGATACTCAGACGTTTTTTATGTTGTTTTAAGGGATTCCTCACGATGACGACCTGAGCCCGCTAGGGAGATGAACATGGCTCGATAATACCGTCGACTAAAAGGCGAGAGATTTCCGCCTCAATAAACGCTCGATCATCTTGGCTAAAGCGCCGCAATTTGGTGGCTATGGGTTTACAGCGGAGGGGAAGATTGGCAAACAGGGAGGGTTCACCGAGTAAGGCCGCCGAGAGTGCACAAAACGGCACCTTAGAAATGGTGAGCTCCGGCCTTGACCCTCCAAACTCAAAAGTGATCTTCTTGTGCTGCTTCTGGAAGTCCTGTCCCAGAAGCACATCGCTGCATAAGTTTGCGAGTACTCCGAGCCGGGTGGAGAGATACGTGCGGCCGTTGAGGATGAGGTTGACCAGACAGAAGCCAGAAGAATTGGTGGTCAGAGTCGTCAGAGCCATTGCAATCTCCCTGTCCGCGGGATAAATGTGCAGTTTTAACCTGTTGACAGCCCGCTTACTAATGAAGCTGTCAGAGCTGCAGGAGTCGATTAGCGCGCTTAGAGTGTACCCATTTACTGAAATCTTCGTGGCTGCATGGGACAAACTTTGGGGAAAAACAGCCGTGATGGGAGGAGGGGCAATTTTCCCTTCGGCAACTGTAGCCTTAACAGTAGTTCTTGGGGGAGGAGCAGCTCCATAGATAGCAGCTGTGAAGCTAACAGGAGCTCTCGACCGGTATACTTTAGAGGAGCGGCCTTTCTTGTTAGCAAAGGCCCGTGACTGGCATACCTTGGAAAAGTGTCCTTTCTTGCTGCAATGATTGCAGGTCACATTACGAGCCGGGCAAAATTTTCTGTGATGGCACGCCCCTCCACAAAATAAGCACTTTCTTCCTGATTGCCAGGATGCTGCTAGGGCGGGGTCGTCATCAGCGAAGGCCTCTAGGGTAGGGTCGTCGTCTGTTAGAGTAGAGTCAACATCAGTGGGGGCATCCGCCCGAGACCTACCGAAAGACTCATTAAAGGAGATAGCCGCCGCCCGTGCACGTGGTGGGAGATAAGTGTCTGCATTCTTCTTGGCCAAGTCCAAGGAACACGCCTGGTCATAAGCAGCCCGTAAATTGAGGGTTTTATTTTCCAGCAGGCGCTGACGTATAAAAGGGGACGCGATTACATTGATAAAGGATTCGCGGATTAGTTCCTCTTGATACTGTTCAGCTGAAACTGCTTTAAGGTTACAATCCTTGCTGAGCCTGCGAAGTTTCTGGAGAAATTCATCGAGTGATTCCCCAGGCTGCTGCCGAGTTGTGGCCAGTAGGTGTCGAGCAAAGATTTCATTTGGGGACTTGACATATAGCTGCTGTAAGATTTCGATAGCAGTGTCATAGTCTATACAGTCCTCAATACAATCATACACATGAGGAGACACGTAGTTGATAAGCATTCGTAACTTATTAGGGACATCCGCCCCACATTCTTCAAGAAAGTTGCTAAAGGTACGAAACCAATGCTTCCATTCCTTTGCTGCCGCAGGTGCATTCGGGTCCAGGTCGAGACGAGCGGGTCTAAGGAGTTTTTCCATGATGGATCAGTTTCTTGCCCAAGTTCTCTTCTGTGGTTCGAGTTGCAGCTGGTTGTTCCGAATCACCCAAAGCGTGGAGACGATATCAAGTTGATTAAATTGACGTAATAAAGACTCACTACGCACTTGAACATAAAGCAAGGCTTTAATCAACTTGTAACAAAACATGGAGGTCTAGTTAGCAGTCACGAGCTTCCTGTTTCCAGATTGTCTCTGCCCAAGGTGGGCCCATGCCTGAGTATTTATACTCCCTGGAGGGCGCCCCAGCTGGCCGCCCAGTAGAACTTCCTGAGTTGTTACTTGCGATTTATGACAGGTTGTGTATTTTTCTGCAAATGTTATAAGGTAGAATTCCTTCACAAGAGTAGCAAAAGTAAACGTTGTTCCATTAGAGGCTGAGACAGGAGAAATTATTATTGCGAATATGGAACTGACAGAAAAGTTAAACAAATATTTTGTATCTGTCGTCACAGTAGAAGACACAAAAAAAATACCGAAAATGGCATGGAACCAAGGGTCTAATGAGGGTGAGGATCTTAACGTAATTAATAGAAGTAGAGATAATTTACGAGAGAAACTAATGGGACTAAAAGCCGCGAATTCACCTGGAACTGAAGGCCTACCACCTAGGGTTCTAAAAGAGGTAGCTGGAGAGATAGTGGATGCATTGGTTTTGATCTGGCCAAATTCCCTCGATTCTAGAATGGTCCCATTGGATAGGAAGATCGGAAATGTAACACCGCTATTCAAGAAAGGAGGCAGAGAAAGAAAACAGTGAACTACTTGGCACTCAACTGAGTTGTTACTTGCGATTTATGACAATCATTACTCTGTATTACAGTGATTCCTTCCTTTATTAACATAGCCACCCCACCTCCCCTTCCTTCCTGCCTTTCCTTCCTGATCGTTAAATAACCTGGTATGTTTAATTCCCAGGCATTGTCACCCTGCAGCCATGTTTCTGTAATGGCCACAATATCATAACCATATGTAGTTATTTGTGCCATTAACTCGTCTATTTTGTTACGAATGCTACGTGCATTCAGATAGAGAACTTTTCAATATGCTTTGTGGCACTTAGATCCTGCTTTTTCACTTTTTACCACTTTACCTTTTACTCCACACACTCTGCCCCTTCCTGCCATGCTCTATTTGTGATTCCCCTACTGCTACCTATGTCTATGACCCTCTCTGTTGTCATTTTTATTTTTTGCTCTCTTGAAACCTCCCCCCCACTAATTAGTTTAAAGCCCTCTCCACAGCCCTAGTTATTCGATTCGCCAGGACACTAGTCCCAGCACTGGCCAAGTGAAGTCCGTCCCAACGGAACAGCTCTCTATTGCCCCAGTACTGGTGCCAGTGTCCCAAGAAGCAAAACCCATTTTTCCCACACCAGTCTTTGAGCTACGCATTCAACTCCCTGATTTTATTTACCCTAGCCAAATTTGCTCGTGGCTCAGGTAGTAATCCAGAGATTATTACCCTCGAGGTTCTGCTTTTTAATTTGGCCCCTAGCTGCTCAAACTCCCTCAGCAGAACCCCTTTCCTTGTCCTATCTATTTCATTGGTACCAACATGGACCACGACAACTGGATCCTCCCCCTCCCACTCCAAGTTTCTCTCCAGCCCAGAGGAGATGTCCTTAACCCTGGCACCGGACAGGCAACACAGCCTTCGGGACTCTCGCTCTTGGCTGCAAAGAACCCTATCTATCCCCCTAATGATACTATCCCCTACCACTACAACATTTCTTTTTACTCCCCCCACTTGAATGGCCCCCCTTACCACGGTGCTGTGGCCAGGTTGCTCATCCTCCCTGCAGTCCCCGCTCCTATCCACACAGGGAGTAAGAACCACGAACCTGTTGGACAAGAGCAAGGGCTGCGGCTCCTCCAACACTACCTCTTGGATCCCTGTACCTGCCTCACTCGTAGTCACACCTTCCTGTCCCTGACCACGGGCTACTTCTGAATTAGTTACTCTAATTGGTGTGACTACCTCCTGAAACACGGAGTCCAGGTAACTCTCCCCCTCCCTGATGTGTCGCAGTGTTTGAAGCTCGGACTCCAGCTCATCAACACGGAGCCGGAGTTCCTCGAGCAGCCAACACTTACTGCAAGTGTGTTCACCGTGAACATCAATGGTGTCCACCAGCTCCCACATATTGCAGCAGTAACACATCACCTGATCTCCGATTCTATGTAATTAATTAAAAATGTATTATTTTCCCTTCAGTTAATTTATGCCAGCAGTCTCCGCTACACCACAGATACCCGAGAAACTATAAACTATGGAATTGAAGTTTTGTATAAAAAAAAAGAGAAATACTCACCAACCAATCACTTACCTGCTTTCTGGTGACGTCACAATTCGATTATTTTTTACCTCTCTCCTGCTCTCGGCTTGGTGAAAGCCGACCTGGTCGCTGCCGCCTTTTACCGCCGCCGCCTCGCCGCTGTTGCTCCACCCAGGTCCGCCGCCTCTGTGGGCCTACCTGGTCGCTGCCGCCATTTACTGCCGACGCCTCGCCGCTGTTGCTCCACCCAGGTCCGCAAGGACGTTGGAGCAGAAAGTGAGGTTGGAGATGGGGCGATAATTTGCAAGGAGGAAGGAGTCGAGGATTTTTTTTTGAGGAGAGTGGTGTTGACGGCAGATTTGAATAGAGGGGGACAGTACCTGAGAAGAGAGAACGTTTGACAATGTCAGCTGAGAAATGAGCCAGAAAAGGAAGTTTGGTATTCAGCAGTTTGGTGGGAATAGGGTCAAAGAGGCAGGGACTGTGTCTCATGGACAAGGTCAGCGCGGAGAGGTCACGAGGGGAGATCGGAGAGAAGCTGGATAAAGAACGACTTCAGGCTAGGGTAGGTGGAGCCTTAAGTGAAGTTTGACCTGCTGGGCTAGGGGAAGTAAGAGGAAACACACAGGCAACTGCTCGTATGATGTTAATCTTAGAGACAAAAATGTTCATGAGCTCTTCGCCCTTGTTGTTGGAGGTGAGGTTGGAGGAGACAGATGATAGGCGTTTAAGAAGACGGTTAGCAGTGGAGAATAGAAGCTGCGGTTTAGCTTTGCATTCCAGAATTAATCTGGAATAGTGAGCATTTTTTTCCAGATGAGAGGAGGACACGATACTGCTTTATGTGGACCAGCCAGATCTGGCAGCGATTGACTAAAGCATTTGTTAGCCTTATCGGTTCAAGTCTGCTTCTCTTGGTCTTGAGGGAGCGAAGATAAGCGCCGTACCAGTTGGAACAGCCAGGGTGAGACAGTGTCATTATTTTAACAGTAACTACAGCATCGAAGGTGGTGGTGAGAGTGGTAGAGCAGCTCGATACCTGCAGAAATGTAGTAGTGAATGGAGGACCATAGGTTGGACACTAGGGATTTCGTAAGTGCAGTTCAAAGATAGTTCGGAGTTTTTTTCCAGGGGCGAAAAAAAAATGATGTAGTGTTCGGGATGAAGGGAGATGTTGGTGCAGAGTGATAGTAGGAAATGGTCACTATGGCATTATCTGCGCTTGACACGGTGGGAATAGCGAGGCCACGAGAGAAGGCAAGATCGAGGGGGAGGTCGTGAATATGGTTTGGGGAATTTACATGGCGGGAGAGATTAAGGGAGGATAGGATGGCAGTGAACTCAGAGGAGAGAGAGCATGATGAATTGAGATGTATGTTGAATTCACCGAGGATGAGAAGACGCTCAGTGCAGATGCTGAGGGAGGAAAGCAGTGAAGCTATCTCGGTGATAAAATTATCATGGTACTTGGGTCAGCCTTGGAGAACGACAATTTTAAATGAGAGAGTAGAGTTCTGGAATAAGATGAGATGCTCCAAGGAGAATAACATTGCGGATGAGTCGGGGAAAAGTCCAACGTGTGATTTGGTGATGAAACACCCTCTGCCGCCATGGAAGTCTGGTCGGGGCAATTGGTGGAAACTATAGCCAGTCGTGGAGGCTTCACCTAATGTTAAGGTGTCATTACCCCTCAGCCAAGTTTCCGCCAGGGCCATGATGTCGATGCAATCTTCCACGATCAGCTCATGGATGGCAAGGACATTGTTCGCAAGAGAATGATAATTCTGGAGGGAAATGGAGAGAGGGTCGGTGATGGCTAACCCATTGCCAGCGTCCACAGCGTCAGCGCTGAGAGTGGTGCGTTGGATGGGGAGCAGTTTGACAAGATTAGTCACCAGCGTGCGGGCTGAGAGGGAAGGTCGGCTAAAGAGTAGGATAATACATTTGGGATTGCTGCTCGTGAGGAGGCAGCAACGAGTGCCATGGTGGGCCTTTTGGAGGAAGGCAAGAGAGGCACAGAGAGCAGCTGTAGACTTATCTAACAGCTAATCAAGCCTGGGATGGCAGCAGGAGAGTAGGAATTTCGAAGAGTTTTGAAGGTTTCATGTAGGAATTAGGATGGCAGTTTATCCGTGAAAGGAGATGATAGGAGAGAGCGATCACAGAGGGAGAGAGAGAAAATGCACAGGCAAGATCAGCGGTACTCACTGGTTTTCACTTGGCAGCTGTCTGTGTCACACCTGCTGTGGAGTGTTGATCGTAACACTCGGGTAATGTTCGATCCCGGAGCTAACAGCTGTTGTACTGTTGGGGGAGAATGACTTGATATCATGTTTAACATGGTTGCGTTCTCCTTCTCATTTTAATATTTCCGCTTAACCCCCGTGTTAATCTTATATTACAGAGCATCGGAATCTGGGAATCCCTGCCCCCACCATGGCTGCAATTCCAAACAGGGAAGATGAGCCAACATCTTCAAAAGGAATGGGAAAGGTCACAGGTAGGTTCAGAAAATATTTTAAAATATAATTTCTGTCTTGGTAATGTTTCCAGATCTCATACAGGAAGCTGCAGCTAGCACAGAAAGAGGGAAAGGACAGCGGCTGAGTAGAAAGAGGGAAGTGAGTGACCATCTGGAGGGGCATCGCTGTCACAGGTGGAGGGAGCTCCTGAATACTGGAACAGTACAATAGATACCTTGTATTGGAGACTGTAAGGTGGATAAGGAAAGTGACTCAGATGAAAGTCTTCCTGAGCAACAGTGTAGTACCAGGGAGCAGGAGGTCACCCCGAGTGTGGTGTTAGGCAGGTGGGGCACAGGAACAGGAGATCAATAGCGGTGGGAGATTCCATAGTCAGGGGAGTAGACAGACTCGTCTGCAGCTCTGAGCAGGTCCCGAATGGTAAGCTGCATTCCTGGTGCCAGAGGGATGAAACATCCTGGAACAGGTGGGAACATCTCTGGGAATGAAAGTAGAGCAGGAATTACCCATGGACAGAATCAGTAACACTGATAGAAATAAATAATTTATAGAGGCAATATTGTGACTGAGGCACTAGACTAAAGACAAGGCCTCAATGTGGAGATATCTGGATTGTTTTGCTTAATAATGGAAAAATGAAGCAGATCACTGTCGGGATGCTTGGCTGGAGTAGGAGGGAAGGGTTCACGTTTTTGGGGCACAAGAGTGAGTTCGGGGAGAAGGGATTGGACGCCCGCCATCTGAACCAATCAACAATCTTTTTACTAAATTGGTAAATCGTGCAGTGGTGAGGGTATCAGCTGATATGACTGTAGGGTGGGAATTATCCGCTGAGGCAGCAGAGCGGAAATAATGAAACTGTAGGAGTTGAAACAGAAGATTTATGAAATAGTGAAACATTACTAGCCAGAAAAAGGAAGGTTGTTTTCGAGTAGTGAGAGATGAAGTCAATTGTTGTTAAAACAATTGTAAAATAAAATACGATCAACATTGCAAAGAATCTGATTTAGTATTGACTGTTGTGCCTGAAAATTTACAAATCATTCCAAAGACATTTGGAAAATCAGAGGCATGAGAGATGGGATTTAGTATCTATAGGACAGGGCCTTAGATTTCACTGGACTAAGAGAAATGTTCCTGGTCATAACATTTTGAGAAAGAAAAATAATTGCTAACGCCAGAATTAATAAAGGGTTCCAGGACAGCACAAAACTACAAAAACCCTTGGATTTCAATAGCATCTTTAACATGGAAAAACGTCTCAAGGCGCTTCACAGGAGCGCTATCAAACACAATGTGACACCGGGACACATCAAATATTAGGGCAGGTGAACAAACGCTTCGTCAAAGAGGTTTTCAGGAGCGTCTTAAATTAGGAATGAGGTGGAGAGGTTTCGGGAGGGAATTCCAGAACTTACGGTCTGGGCAACTGAAGGCAGGACTGCCAATGGTTGAGCGATTATAATCGGGGATGCTCAAGCGGGATGAATTATAACAGCTCATTTATCTCGGGGGACATTGTTGTTGGGCTGGAATAGATTACAGAGGTAGGGAGGGGGGAGAATTTTGAAATCGAGGCGTTGCTTTACTGGGAGCCAATGCACGTCAGCGAGCACAGGGGATATGAAAAAACGGGACTTGCTGTGAGTTTGGAAAGTGACAGACGAGTTTTGGATAACCTCAAGATTACGTAGGGTCGAACGTGAAAGGCCAGCCAGGGGCGCGTTGGAATAGTCGAGTCTAGAGGTAACACATGTATGGATAGGGTTTCAGTAGCAGGGGTGGAAATGGGCGATGTTACGGTGGTGGAAATAAGCGGTCTTAATTATGCAGCGTATATGTGATTGGAAGCTCATGTCAGGGTCACATGTGACACCAAGGTTGCGAACAGTGTGGTTCAGCCTCAGACATATGTTAGGGAGAGGGATGGACACGCAGTCTGACAATTTCGAAATCGTGGAGGGGTCAGGAGGTGTGGTGGTGAGTTGGAGCTGGGTGTCGTTAGCATACATGTGGAAACTGATGCTATGTTTTCCGATGATGTCATCAAGGGGCAACATGTAGATGACAAATAGAGAGGCGGCCAGGGTTAGATCCTTGTGGGACACCAGATGTAATGATGCCAGAGCGGGAAGAGAATCCATTGCAGGTGATTCACTGGCTACAATTGATAAGAATGGAATCAGGCGAGTGCAGTCCCACCAGCTGGACGACGGTGGAGAGGCGTTGCAGGAGCGCTGAAAAGTCAAACGCGTCAAAGGCTGCTCAAAGGTCGAGAAGGACGAGGAGGGATAGTCTGTATTCGTCGCAGTCACATAGGATGTCATTTGAGACTTTGATGAGAGGCGTTTAGGTACTGTGGCAGGGTTGGAAACTCGAAAGGAGGGACACAAATATGGAGCTCCGGGAAAAAGGGCATGTATTTGGGAGGTGAAAACACTATCAAGGACTTTGGAGCGGAAAGGGAGATTGGAGATGGGCGGTAGTTTGCAGGGACGAAGGAGTCGAGGTGTTTTTTGAGGAGATTGGTGATGACGGCAGATTTGAAGGAAAGGGGGACAGTAACTGAGGAGAGAGAGCCGTTAACAATGTCAGGCAACATGGGAGCCATAAAAGGAAGTTAACAGAAGAGTCCCCCATAGATCCCCCCTTCTCCCTCTCCAATTTCTCATCTATGTGCTGCCCCTTGGAGACATTATCCAAAGGCAAGTGCACAGTTTCACATGTACGCAGGGTCTTCAACACACACCGCAAATTTTTCTCCCCTTGTCGGTGATTCCATCCTCATCCCAGCCAATATCTCGGATTGAACCAGACAGTTTACAACCTCAGCGTTCTATATGACGCCAAGCTGAGATTCCGAACCGATATTCTCTCCATCACAAAGACCACCTGCTTCCACGTCAATAACATTGCCCATCTTTATCCCTATTCAGCCCATCTGCTGCTCAAATCCTCACCAATGCATTTATCTACTGTGGACTCGATGTTTCCATTGTTCTCCGGTCCGGCTTTGCAATTTTTACCCTGCGTAAACTTCGATGGATCCAAAATACTTCTCAACGAACACCACTGAACTTGCAAACTTACATTGGCTCCCGGTCCCCCAGCACCTCCAAATTAAAATTCTCATCCTCGTTTAAATCCCTTAATGCTCTTGATCATCCCTGCTACCGTAACATCTTCCAGCCGTTCAAGCCCCCACCACCAAGTTATCTTTGTTCCTCCGGCTCTGGCCTCTAGTGCATTTTACCCTCTCCTAAATCCATATAATGCGCCTATGCCTTCGACTGTCACGATTCTCTGCTCTGAAATTCTCCACCTAAACCTCTCCAGCTTCCTCCACTCCTTTTAAGATGCTCCTAAACCCGACTTATTTTCCCAACATTTTGGTCCACTCCTCCTTCTACCTCCTTTATTCAGCGCCCAACTTTTTTCTGATTCGGCTCCTTTGAAGCCCTTGGGATGTTTGTCAATTTTAAAGCGCTGTGGAAATGCAAGTTGTTGTTGTGACTTATGTGCTTATTATACTAGGTATGAACCAGCAGATAACTGAATATTACAAGGTATCAAACTTAGTTCTAAATTAATTCCGGTGAATAACTTTGACCTTAGTTTGGAGAAATTATTTATCCGAGACTGAATCGCTTTTACATTTCCGCAGTGGGGAAATGAAATTAAGCGACTGATAGTTTAATTGGACGCTTGTGTGTGGGCACACACACAACGAGACACACAGACACACACACAAGTGGAGAATTCTGGTTGTAAAACAGCAGGTAAAGCTGCCACTTGTATGTTTATGTACAATTCTGAGATTGTCAGACCTCTAAATATATTCCACTAATCAATGCTTTGCATCACCTCACTGTTTAAAGTGACGTAACATTATCCATTAGTGTTAATATTAGTGTAACAGTGATAAATGTCCTCACCTCCTACAGTGCTGATTAGTCAGGTGCTGACACCATGAGAAATATGTTAACTATATTCAAATAGAAGCACCAACCAGGACACATCTCCATGAATACACGGACAATGTAATTGCCCATAGAGACGAGAGGGATCGCACCCAGCTGTACATTGCTTATCTGGATAGATATCAAATTCTTAAAATTCAGAATTTAAAGTCAAAACTCAGCAAATTCAAAATATTAAACAATTTTCTGTGAATAATATAATATTATACCGCCAGATTGTAAATCGAGTGAAGGGTCATTTAATTCATCAAAGATGACCCGCTCCTCAGTTCCCTGCAGATTAACCTCTACCTCAGAAATAAGGCTTCTTTTGCCCTGCACTGTGTGAGTAAAACTTACCAAAGGGCGCAACCAGTGCGGAGTCTCGGCCGACAGTCGCCCATCTGGAACTCGGTTGTGGAGATCAACAACAACAACTTGTACTTATATAACGCTTCTAACGTAGTAAAATGTCCCAATGCGTTTCACAGGAGTGTCCCAACTCGCACCAAGGCCTGTCCGTCCTTCTCCCCTGTGCTCGCTCACCAACATTGCCTCCCGGTTAAGCAGTGCCTCGATTTCAAAGTTCTCATCCTTGTTTTCAAATACCTGCATGCCCCACGCCCCTCCCCATTTCTGTAATCTCCTTCAGTCCTACAACCAACCGAGATATCTGCACTCCTATAATTCTGCCCTCTTGAGCAACCCTGTTTATAATCTTTCACTGTTGCTTTGGCCCTCAGCTCTGGAATTCCCTCCCTAAAGCTCTCCGCCTCGCTACAACTCTTTCCTCCATTAAGATGCTCCTTGAAACTTACCTCTTTGATCAAGCTTTTGGTCATCTGCACTAATTTATTATTATGTGGCTCGGTATTATTTTTTATTTCTTACAGTACACCTGTGCAGTGCCTTGGGACGTTTCACTACGTTAAAGGCGCTATACAAATAAAAGTTATTGTTATAAGACAAGAATTTGATACCGTGACTCATAAGGAGAAATTAGGGTAGATGACTAAAAGCTTTGTCAAAGTGATTAGAATTAGGGAGATGCGAGTCCATGGAGGGAATTGAACACAAGGGTGAGATTTTTGAAATCGAAACGGTGTTTAACCAGGATCTAACGTAGTTCAGCGAGCACAGGCGTGATGGGTGAATGGGACTTGGTGCCAGTTAGGAGACTGGCATCCGAATTTAGGATTGACTCTAAATTACGTAGGGTAGAACGTGGGTGGCCAGCCAGGAGTGTTTTGGAATAGTCAAGTCAAGAGATAACAATGGCATGAATGAGGGTTTCAGAAGCAGATGTGCTGTTGCAACGGCGGAGACAGGCGATGATGGAGTTGCAAATAGGCGGTCTTAGTTCGGCCGTGGATATGTGGTCGCAGGCTCATTTCAGGGTTAAACATGAATCCAAGGTTGTGAACTGTGTGGTTCTGCCTCACATATGTTAGGGAGAGGGATGGAATCAGTGACGGGGAACGAAAACAATGTCTTCCCAATATTTAACTGGAGAAAATTTCTGCTCATTCAGAACTGGATGTCGGACAAGCAATCTGACAATTTAGAGACAGTGGAGGTGTCGAGAGAAGTGGTGGTGAGGTAGAGCTGGCTGTCGTCAACCTACATGTGGAAACTGAAGCTTTGTTTTCCGAAGATGTCGCTAAGGGGCAGAATGTTAATGAGAAATAGGAGGGGGCCAAGAATAGATTCTTGGGGCACACCAGAGGTAGTGATGCGGGTGGGAAGAGAAGGAAATGCAGTTAATTCTATGGCAATGATAGATAAGAATGGAACCAGGCGATTGCAGTCCCACCCAGCTGACCGACGGTGTAAAGGCTTTGGAGGAATGTGGAGTGGGCAACCGTAACAAGTTCTGCTGAGAAGTCGAGAAGAACGAGGAGGGACAGTTTGTCTCTGTCGCAGCAACAAAGGATGTCATTTGTAACCTTGATGAGAGTCTTTTCGGTAGTCTGGCAGGGGCGGAAACCCGATTGGAGGGACTCAAACATGGAGTTCCGGGAAAGATGGGAATGGATTTGGGAGGCGACAACATGTTCAAGGACTTTGGAGCGGAAACAGACATTGGAGTTGGGGCGGTAGTTTGCAAGGACGGTGGAGTCGAGGGTTGTTTTTTGAGGAGAGTGGTGATGACGGCAGATTTGAAGGAGAAATGGACAGTACCTGAGGAAATAGAAACGTTAACAATGTCAGGTAACAGGGGAGCCAGAAGAGGAATTTGAGTGGTCAGCAGTTTGGTGGGAATAGGATCGAGCGCGCAGGAGGTGTATTTCATGAACAAGATGAGCGCGGAGAGGTCAGGGGAGGAAATCGGAGAGAAGCTGGAAAAAGATGCGAGTTCAGGGCTAGGGCAGGAGGGGTTCTTAAAGGAAGTTTGGCCCGGTGGGTTAGGGATTCGATGAGAAGTGGCAGAGGCAGCTGATCGGATAGGCTTAATCTTAGAGACAAAGAAGTTCTTGAGCTAATCGCAATTTTTGTTGGAGGTGAACGTGGAGGAGACAGGGGAGAAGGGTTTAAGAAGATGGTTAACAGTGGAGAATAGAAGCCGAGGATTATCTTTGCATTCCAGAATTATTCTGGTATAGTGAGGAAATTTGGCAGACGAGAGCAGGACCCGATAATGCTTTATGTGGTCCAGCCAGATCTGGCGGCAAATGGTTAAACCCGCTGTCTGCCATATCCGTTCAAGTCTGAGTCTCTTGGACTTAAGCACGCGATATGAGGGCTGTACCAGTTGGAAAGCCAGGTTGAGACAGTGTGATTTATTTAATAGGGAGTAGGGCATCGAAGTCGGTGGTGAGCGTATGGTTGAGCAGATCGGGAGCTGTAGAAATATTGTGGTGAATGGAGGACCAAAAGCTGGATAGCTGGAATTTCGTAAGTGCAAATGTTAAGATAGTTGGAAGAGAGCTTTTTCGACACAGAATGAGGTAAGTTTGAGGGAGACGGGGGATGTGTAAGGATTGTGATAGGGATTTGGGAGGGCAGCGTATCCGAAAGAGGTGTAAGGAAAGGAAGTATGACGACTGGAGAGAGCGATCAAGTAGGTTTAGAGAGAAAAGGAATAGAGGGGAGAAAAGAGTGGAAATGGAAGTGAACGGCTTGGGTCCGGAGCGGCATACAAAATGCACACTCAAGATCAGCGGGACACATTGGATTTCACTGGGCAGCTGTTTGTGTCGCACCTGACCTGGAGTTGTGATCGTAACACTCGGGAAATATTGGTACCCAGAGCTAACAGTATGCTGTACTGATGGGGGATGAGGGCCTTGATATCATCTTTAATAAGACAACGTTCGGTTTCTCATCTTAATATTGCCTCCTAAACCTCATGTTAATATATTTATTGAAGAGCATCAGAACCTGGGAACGCCTGTCACCGCCATGGCTGAATGTCCAATCGGGGGAAAAGATCCAATATATATGGGAATAAATGAAAAAGCCAAAGGTAGGTTCAGAAAAATCTTGAAAATATAATTTGTGTCACGACAAAGGGAACAGATCTCGTGCCTGAACCTGCAGCTCACAAAGAAAGAGGGGACAGGTAAGGGGTAGAGTACAAAGTGGGAAGTGAGTGACCCTCTAGAGGGGCACCGCCGTCACAGGTGCAGGGAGCCCTGAATACTGTAACTGTCCAATAGGTATCTGGTATTGGAAACTGTAATGTGGATAGAGACAGTGACTCAGATGAGGTTCCTCCTGAGCAACAGTGTAGTACCAGGGAGCAGGATGTCAACCCGTGTGGGGTGGAAGGCAGGTGGGGCACAGGAACAGGAGATCAATAGCGGTGGGAGTGTCTATAGTCAGGGGAATAGACAGACTCGTCTGCAGCCCTGAGCAGGTCCCGAATGGTAAGACGCATTCCTGGTGCCAGAGGGATGAACATCCTGGAACAGGTGGTAACATCTCTGGGAAGGAAAGGGAAGCATAAATTACCCATGAAAGGAATCAACAACACGGATAGAAAAAAAGTTTATAAAGGGCTTATTGTGACTGAGGCACTAGACTAAAGGTAAGGCCTCAATGTGGAGATCTCTGGATTGTTTTGCTTAATGCGGGAAATATGAGGCAGATCAATGTGGGGCTGATTGGCTTGAGTAGGAGGGAAGGGTTCACGTTGTTGGGGCACTAGAGTGAGTGAGGGGAGAAGGGATGGGAAGGCCGGGATCTGAACCCACCAACAATGCTTTTACAGAATAGGTGAATGGAGCAGTGGGAAGGGTATCAGCTGATATGACTGTAGGGTGGGAATTATCCGCTGAGGCTACAGAGCGGAATTTATCAAAATGTAGGAGCTGAAACAGAATATTTATAAAATAGTGAAAAATTATTAGCAGGAAAGAGGAAGGTTGTTCTCGAGTAGTGAGAGATGAAGTGACTTGGTGTTAAAAAATGAATGAAAAATAAAAAAGGGTCAACAATCCCTAGAATTAGATTTAGTATTGACTGTTGTGCCTTTAAATGTACAAATCATTCCAAAGACATTTGGAAAGTCAGAGGCATGAGAGATGCGATATATTCTCTATAGGACAGGGCCTGGGATTTTTCTGGACCAAGATAAATGTTCCTGGATATAACATTTTGAGGAGAAAGAAAAATAATTGTGCACGCCAAAATTAATAAAGTGTTCCAGAACAACGCTAGGAGAACAAAAAAAACACTTGCATTTCTATAGCACCTTTAACGTAGTAAAACGTCCCAAGGCGCTTCACAGGAGCGTTATCAAACAAAATGTGACACCGAGCCACATAAGGAGATATTAGGACAGGTGAACAAAAGCTTTTTCAAAGACGTTGCTTTGTAGGAGCGACTCAAAGGAGGAAAGAGATGTTTTGAACATAAGGATGTTCCTCGGAGCTATGCTAAGATAGAATCCACGCATTTTAAATGAAAATTGGGAAGGGGCAATATTACACGTATTGAATAATTCGTTGGAAATGGTGTCATGCCAGTGGACTATCGGATGTCGAACGTTCCAACTATATTTAAGAAGGGGGATCGAACATATCTAGGAAACTATAAACCAGTCAGCTTAACATCAGTAGAGGGTAAATAATGGAATCTGTAGTAAAAGAGAAAATAGAAAAACATCTAGAAAACAGAAATATAATAATGAACCGTCAACACGGATTCCAAACGGGAAATTCTTGCTTGAAAGGTTCATTGAATTATTTGAAGAGGGAACAGAGCGAGTTCATAGGGCTAATGTAGAAGATCACCTTCCATTCAACACGTGGTCAGAAATGGGGATGTTCGCTGATGGCTGCACAGTGTTCAGTGCCATTCACAAATCTTCAGATAATGAAGCAGGCCATGCCCGCATGCAACAAGATCTGGACGACTTTCAGGTTTGGGCTGATAAGTGTCAGGTAACATTCGCGCCACAATAGTGCCAGGCAGTGAGTATCCCCTACAGGGGACAGTCTAAAAACCGCCCCTTGACATTCAACGGCATTACCATCGCCGAATCCCCCACCATCAGCATCCTGGTGTCACCATTGACCAGAAACATAACTGGACAAACCACATAAATAGTGTGGCAACAAGAGCAGGTCAGAGGCTGGGTATTCTGCGGCGTGTGTCTCACCTCCTGACTCCCCAAAGCCTTTCCACCATCTTTAAAACAGAAGTCAGGAGTGTGATGGAATACTCTACACTTGCCTGGATGAGTGCAGCTCCAAAAACACTCAAGATGCTCGACACCATCGAGCACAAAGTAGCCCGCTTGATTGGCAGCTAAACCACCTCTTTAAACGTTCACTAGCTCCGCCTCCGGCGTACCGTGGCAACAGTGTGTACCTGTACAAGATGCACTGCAGCAACTCGCCAAGGCTTCTTCGGTAGCACCTCCCAAACCCCCGAGCTCTTCCAACCAGAAGGACAAGGGCAGCAGGCGCATGGGAACACCACCATCTCCACGTTCCCCCTCAAGTCACACACCATCCTAACTTGGAAGTATATAGCCGATCCTTCAAGATCGCTGGGTCAATTCATGCAACTCCCTCCCTAACAGCACTGTGGGATCACGCTCAGCACACTGACTGTAGCGGTTCAAGAGGGTGGCTCACCAACACCTTCTCAAGGTCTATTAGGGATCGGCAATTAATGCTGGCCTCGCCAGCGACGCCCACATTCCATAAATTAATACAAAAATAGGAACGGTGGGAGGAGGCTCGAGTGGAACGTAAATGGACTGGTTGGGCCAAAAGGCCTGTTACAGTGCAGTATATTTGTAATTTTATGTAATTCCTATGTACATCGTTAAGCAATAACAGGGAAAATAGCAATGATCCCCCTAATTTTTTTTTGTGTGTGCGGTCTCTTTAACGAGCTGCGGTTCCCATTCACAATAGGCGCATGTGCTAAATCTATAATAGAAAAGCCGGAAAGCGGCCTGTGTGGGATCTCCAGACAGCTGTGCGGTGGATCAGCTTAGTGGAAACGTTGCAGTGAAGGTTAGATAGAGGGGGAGCTGGGTGAAACTCGTGGGTCTATGTGTGGCTTGGTCAGTGGGGTATATGTGTGGGGCTGGGTCAGTGGGGTGTCGGTGTGAGGCTCTGTCAGTGGGGTGCAGTTATTGAGTTGGAGCAGTGCGATTTCGGTGTGGGGCTGGGTCAGTGGGGTGTGGGGCTGGTTCAGTGGGCTGTCGGGTTTGGGCTGGGTCAGTGACGTTTCGGTGCGGGGCTGGGTCTGTGGGGTGTCAGTGTGGGGCTGACTCAGCGGGTTTTCGGTGTGATGCTTGTTCAGTGGGGTTTCGGTGTGCCGCCAGGTCAGTGGGGTGACGGTGTGGTCTGTGTTAATGGCCTGTCGCTGTAGGGCTGGTTCAGCGGGGTTTCGCTGTGGGGCTTTGTCAGGGAATTTCGGTGTGGGGCTGATTCAGTGGGGTGTCGCTGTGAGGCTTGGTCAGTGGGGTGTCCGTGTAGAGCTAGGTCAATGAGGTGTCGGTGTGGAGCTGGCTCGGTGGGGTTTCGGTATGGGGCTGGGACAGTAGGGTGTCGGTGTGGGGCTGTGTCAATGGGGTGTCGGTGTGGGTCCGTGTCAATGGGGTGCGTTGTGGGGCTGCCTCAGTGGTGTGTCGATGTGGGGCTGGGTCATTGGGGTGTGTGGCCGGGTCAATGGGGTGCGGTGTGGGGCTGGGTCAGTGGTGTTTCGATGTGGGGCTGGGTCAGTGGAGTGTCGGTGTTAGGCTGGGTGAGTGGGGTGTCGGTGTGGGGCTCGGTCATTGGTGTGTCCGTGTGGGGCTGGGTCAGCGGGGTTTTGGTGTGGGGCTGTGTCAGTGGGATGTCGATGTTTGGCTGTTCAGTGGGGTGTCGGTGTGGGGCTCTGACAGTGGGTTGTAGGTGTTGGTCCGTGTCAATGAGGTTTCAAAAGAACATAATAACATAAGAAATAGGAGCAGGAGTCGGCCAATCGGCACCTGGAGCCTGCTCCGCCATTCAATAAGATCATGGCTGATCTGACCCTAACCTCAAATCTAAAGAACACAAGAAGTAGGAGCAGGACCCGGCCACTCAGCCCCTGGGCCCGCTCCGCCACCAACAGGGCCTTGACAGATCCCAACTCAGCTTCATGTCCAATTTCCTGCCCGTTCCTCATAACCCCTAATACCCTTTACTTCTCGGAAACTGTCTATTTATTTTTTTAATTTATTTAATGATGTAGCTTCCACAGCTTCCTGGGGCAGCAAATTCCACAAACCTACTACCCTCCGAGTCAAGAAGTTTCTACTCATCTCAGTTTTGAAAGAGCAGCCCCTTATTCTAAGATTTTGCCCCCTAGTTCTAGTTTCACCCATCCTTGGGAACATACTTACCGCATCCACCCGATCAAGCCACTTCACAATCTTATATGTTTCAATAAGATCGCCTCTCATTCTTCTGAACTCCAATGAGTAGAGTCCCAAGCTACTCAACCTCTCCTCATATGTCCACCTCCTCACAACCGGGATTAACCGAGTGAACCTTCTTTGTACTGCCTCGAGAGCAAGTATGTCTTTTCTTAAGTATGGACACCAAAACTGTATGCAGTATTCCAGGTGCGGTCTCACCAATACCTTATATATCTGCAGCAATACCTCCCTCTTTTTATAATCTATATCCCTATCAATAAAAGCCAACATTCCGTTGGCCTTCTTGATCACCTGCTGCACCTGCATACTATCTTTTTGATTTTCTTGCACTGGGACCCCCAGATCCCTTTGTACTGCAGTACTTTCCAGTTTCTCGCCATTAAGATAATAACTTGCTCTCTGATTTTTCCTGCCAAAGTGCATAACCTCACATTTTCCAATATTGTATTGCATCTGCCAAATCTCCGCCCACTCACCCAGCCTGTCTATATCCCCTTGTAGGTGTTTTATGTCCTCCTCACTTTATACGTTCCCTCCCATCTTTGTATCATCTGCAAACTTTGATAAGTTACACTCGGGCCCCTCCTACAAATCGTTAATATGGATTGTAAAGATTTGGGGACCCAGCAGCGACCCCTGCGGAACACCACTGGCTACTGTTTGCCAGTCCGACAATGAACAATTTATCCCGATTCTCTGCTTCCTGTTAGATAACCAATCCTCCACCCATGCCAGAATATTACCCACAATCCAGTGAATTTTTACCTTTAGCAATAATATTTTATGTGGCAACTTGTCGAATGCGTTCTGGAAGTCTAAATACACTACGTCCACTGGTTCCCCTTTATCCACCCTGTACGTTATGTCCTCAAAGAACTCAAGCAAATTTCTCAGACATGACCGCCCTTTCATAAAGCCATGCTTTATTTGTCCTATTAAATTATGTTTATCTAAATGTTCCGTTACTGTCTCCTTTATAATAGACTCCAAAATTTTACTCACCGCATATGTTAGGCTAACTGGTCTATAATTTCCAGCCTTCTCCCTACTACCCTTTTTAAATAAGGGTGTTACATTAGCTGTGGGGCTGGGTCAGTAGGGTGCCGGTGTGGGGCTGTGTCAGTTGGGTGTCGATGTGGGGCTTGATCTGTCGGGATTCGGTGTGATGCTGGGTCTTTGGGGGGTTGGTGTGGCGCTGGTTCAGTGGGGTTTGGTGTGGGGCGGGGTCAGTAGCGTATCGGTGTCGGGCTTGGCCAATGGGGTGCGGTGTGGGCTGGGTCAGTGAGGTTTCGGTGTGGGGCTGGGTCTGTGGGGTGTCGGTGTGGGGCTGGATCACTGGGCTGTCGGTGCGGGGCTGTCAGTGGTTTGTGAGTGCTGGTTCAGTGGGTGTCGTTCTGCTTCATTTTGGTGTGGGTCTGGTTCAAGGGGTGCTGGAAACTGTCAGTGGGGTCCGGGTCTGGGTCACTGCGGTGTGGGTCAGAGGGCTGGGGGTCGGGGATGGAGCGGTGGGCGGCGGGGCTGTATAGGTGAGTGCGTGGCTGTGTCGGCGCGGCGCGGTGCTGGGTCAGTGGCGGGTTGGGATGGATTGCTGACGGGTCGGTGGGTAGACAGTGATGGGGAGGTGGCGATTGGAGAGGAATTACTGAAGGGGCGGGCCTGGGCAGGTGGGGGGGCAGGGCTGAGTCGTTTGTGGTTTTGGAGGGATTGCTGAGGGGGCGGGGCGAGGTCGGTGCGCGGGGAGCGTGGAAGGATTGCTGAGGCGGCGAGCTGGGGCGCTGGGGGTGGGGCTTGTTCGGTGGGGGGCGCGGATGGTTTGCTGATGGGGTGGGTCTGGGCCGGTAAGGGTAAGGATGGATTGCGGAGAGGGCGGTGCTGGTTCCGTGTGTAGACAGGGCTGGGTCTGGGGGGGGGTGGTGAAGTTTCAATGGAGTGCCAGTGTGAGGCTGGTTCAGTTGACTGTGGTGTCTTGTTCAGTGGCGTTTGGTGCCGGGTCAATGTGGTGTGGGTCAGTGTCAGTGGGGTGTGGGTCTGGGTCAGTGCCGTGTGTAGCTGGTTCAGTGGTTTGTGGGGTTTTCTTCTTTGGGATGCGGGGCTGTGTCAGTGGGGTGCGGGGCTGGGTCAGTGGGGGGCGTCGCTAGGTCAGAGGGGTGCTGGGCTGGTTCACTGGGTTTTGGGTTCTTGTTCAGTGGCGTGTGGGGCTGGGTCAGTAGGGTGTGTGGCTGGGTCATTGTGGTGTGGGTCCGGGTTCAGTGGGGTTTGGGGCTGGGTCAGTAGGTATGTGGCTGTGTCAGTGTGGTGCGGGTCAGTGTCAGTGGTGTGTGGGCTGAGTTAGTGTGGTGTTGTAGCTTGTTCAGTGGGTTGTGTGGGCTTCTTCCATTGGATGCTGGGCTTGGTCAGTTGGGTGCGAGGCTGGGTCAGTTGTGTGCGGTGCTGGGTCAGTGGGCTGCGGGGATCGTTCAGTGGGTTGTGGGGTCTTGTTCATTGCCGTGTGGGGCTGGGTCAGTGGGGTGTGTGGCTAGGTCAGTGTGGTGTGGGTCAGGCTCAGTGGGGTATGGGGCTGGGTCAGTGTGGTGTTGGTCAGTCTCAGTGCGGTGTGGGGCTGGGTCAGTGGGGTGTGGTGCTGGGTCAGTGGGGTGTGTATCTGCTTCAGTGGGTTGTGGGGTCTTCTTCAGTGGGATGCGGGGCTGGGTCAGTGGGGTGTGTATCTGCTTCAGTGGGTTGTGGGGTCTTCTTTAGTGGGATGCGGTGCTGGGTCAGTGGGGTGCGGTGCTGTATCAGTGATGTGTGGGGATGTGTCAGTGGGGTGCGGGGCTGGTTCAGTGGGGTGTGGGGCTTGGTAAGTGGGATGCGGCACTGTCTCAGTGGGGTGCGGGGCTGTGTCAGTGGTTGTGGGGCTGTGTCAGTGGGGTGCTTGGCTGGGTCAGTTGGGTGCGGGTCTGGACAGTGCGGTGCGGGGCTGGGTTAGGAGGTTGTGTGGCTAGTTCAGTGGGGTGTGGGGTCTTGTTCAGTGTCATGTGGGGGGTGTCAGTGGGTTGCGGGTCCGGGACAGCGGGGTGCGGGTTTGATTCAGTGTAGTTCACTGCTGGGTCAGTGGGGTGTGGGGCTTGGTAAGTGGGATGCGGCACTGTCTCAGTGGGGTGCGGAGCTGGATCAGTGGTGTGTGTTTCTGGGACAGTGGGGTGCGGTGCTGGGTCAGTAGGGTGCGGGTCATGTTCAGTGGCATGTGAGATGGGTCAGTGGGCTGCGGTGCTGGGTCAGTGGGTTGCGGAGCTGGGTCAGTAGGGTGCGGGCCGGTGTCAGTGGGGAGCGGAGCTGGGTAAGTGGGGTGCGGGTTTGGGTCAGTGGGGTGCGAGGCTATGTCAGTGGGGTACGGGGCTGGTTCAGTGGGGTGCGAGGCTATGTCAGTGGGGTACGTGGCTTGTTCAGTGGGGTGCGGGGCTTTGTCAGTGGGGTGCGGTTCTGTATCAGTTGGGTGCGAGGCTATATCAGTGGGGTGCGGGGCTGGTTCAGTGGGGTGCGGGGCTGTGTCAGTGGGGTTCGGGCCTGTGTCAGTGGCGCATGGGGCTGTGTCAGTGGGGTGCGGGCCTGTGTCAGTGGGGTGCGGGGCTGTGTCAGTGGGTTGCGGGCCTGTGTCAGTGGGGTGCGAGGCTATGTCAGTGGGGTGTGAGCCTGTGTCAGTGGTATGCGAGGCTATGTCAGTGGGGTGCGGGGCTGGTTCAGTGGGGTGCAGTGCTGGGTCTGTGGGGTGCGGGCCTGTGTCAGTGGGGTGCGGGGCTTTGTCAATTGGGGTGCGTGGCTGGTAAAGTGGGTTGTGGGATCTTGTTCAGAGTCTTGTGGGCGGGGCAGTGGGGTGCGGGTCTTGTTCAGTGGCAATTGGGATGAGTCAATGGGTTGCGGGCCTGTGCCAGTGGGGTGCGGGCTGTGTCAGTAGGGTGCGTGGCTGGTTCAGTGGGGTGTGGGATCGTATTCAGTGTCTTGTGGGGGGTTCAGTGGGGTGCGGGTCTTGTTCAGTGGCAATTGGGGTGGGTCAGTGGGTTGTGGGGCTGGGTCAGTGCGGTGCGGGGCTGGCTAAATGGAGTGCAGGGTGTTTGGCTCAGTGGAGGGGCGAAACTGTGTCGTTCAGCGGGCGGGTCTGGGTCGGTCGGGGGTCTGGGGGCTGAGTCGGGGGTCGGGGGTCTCTGACGGTGTGGGTTGCGGGCTGCGTTGCTAGATTGGGCTTGTGCTGGTTCAGTGTGGCGTGGTGTTGATTCAGTGGGGTTTCGCTGTTTGGCTGTGTCAGTGGGACGGATGAACAACAGCACTTGAACTACACAGGGTCAGTGAGAGGTCAAGCTCCGGATTACAGAGCCTCACTGCAAAGAAAAGATGTATTTCAGGGTAAGCTCGATAAACAAGTGGAAGAAATACATTGGAAGATTCTGCTGATAGGGTTAGATAAAGAGGGACGGTAGGAGGGCGATGTGAAGTATAAACACAGCATGGACCATTTGAGACGAATGGGCTGTTTCTAAGCTGTTCATTCTGTGTAATTCTCTGTGTTAAAAACGGGAAGTGACGGCGCTGCATTTTCTGAAGCAGTTTTGTAAAAGGAGAATTTCGGAAGCTTTGCTCTAATTCTGTAACCTGTACCACGGAAACACCTCCGCTGTAAGTGAGAAATTCCAGTTGCCCAGCCAGGGCACGTGGAATGTTTTGTAAAAGTAATATGAGTTTAACAATGCCTGTACCATTAAACGCCAAATGAGACATGTGTATTTCAGAGGAGAGTGTTTGATCTAAGGGTTGCACCCAATTTGCCCGTGGTTGAAGAGTTAGACATGTGTAACTCCAGCCTCACTTTCCCCTCAATATTTTGTCGCCTCACGAAACTCTGCCCATCTTTCTCACAACTCCATGTTTGAATCTCTCCAATCGGGTTTGCGCTCCTGACACAGCAGTGAAATGACAATAATCAAAGTCAAAATGAAACGCTCTATGTCTGCTTAAGTGGTAAATTAACCGCCCCCCTCATTTTTCTTGACCTCTGCTGCCTTTACACGGACGCATTTATCTCGGGGGTGGGGGAGGGCGCATTTTTTATTTGTTACTGGGATGTAGGCGTCGCTGACAATGCCAGGATTTATTGGCCATCCCTAATTGGCATTGTGAAGGTGGTGGTGAGCTGCTTCCTTGAACTGCTGCAGTCCGTGTAGTGAAGGTACTCCCACAGTGCTGTATGGTAAGGAGTTGCCGGATTTTGACCTAGCGACGATGAAGGATCGAAGTTAGGACGGTGTGTGACTTGGAGGGGAAACTTGGAGATGGTGGTGTTCCCAGCCGCCTGCTGCCCTTGTCCTTCTAGGTGGAAGAGTTCGCGGGTTTGGGAGGTGCTGCCGATGAATTATTGGCGAGTTCCTGCAGTGCATCTTGTAGATGGCACAGACTGCAGCCACGGTACGCCGGTGGCGATGGGAGTGAATGTTTAAGTTGGTTGATGGGGTGCCAATCAAGCGGGCTTCTTTGTCCTGGAATGTGTCGAGCTTCTTGAGCGTAGTTGGAGCTGCACTCATCCAGGCAAGTGGAAAATATTCCATCACACTCCTTACTTGTGCCTTGTAGATGGTGGAAAGGATTCGGGCTGTCAGGAGGCGAGACACTCGCCTCAGAATACCCAGCCTCTAACCTGCTATTGTTGCCACAATATTTATTTGGCTGGTCCACTTAAGTTTATGGTCAACGGTGACCCCCGGAATGTTGATGGTGGGGGATTCAGCGATGGTAATGTCGTTGAATTTCAAGAGTAAGTGGATCGACTCGCGCTTGTTGGAGATAGTCATTTCCTGGCAAATCTGTGGCGTGAATGTTACCTGCCACTTATCACCCTTGGCCAGAGCGCCGTCCAGGTCTTTTTGCATGTCCGCCTGGACTGCTTCATTATCTGAGGAGTTGTGAATGGCGCTGAACACTGAGCATTCTTCAGCGAATATAACTATTGCAGACCTTATGTTGGAGGGAAGTTCATTGATGAAGCAGCTGAGAATGATTGGGTCTAGGACACTTCGCTGAGGAACTCCTGCAGCGATGTCCTGGGGTTGTGATGATTGACCTTCATCCACCACAACCATCTTCCTTTGTGCTAGGTATGTCTCCAGTAGGTACAGAGTTTTCCACCCGATTCCCATTGACTTCAGTTTGATTAAGTCTCCTTGATTCCACACTCAGTCAAATGCTGCCTTGATGTCAAGTGCAGTGATTCTCACATCACCTCTGGAATTCAGCTCCTTTGTCCATGTTTGCATCAAGGCTATAATGAGTTTGGGAGGCGAGTGGTCTTGGCGGAACCAAACTGGATATCAGTGAGCAGGTTATTGGCGATTAAGTTCCGCTTGATACCACTGTCGATGACGACTTCCAGATTGCTGTTGAGTGACAGTAAACTGATGGGGCACTAATTGGCCAGGTTGGATTTGTCCTGATTTTTGTAGACAGAACACACCTGTGCAGTGTTCCAGTCAGATATACATAGATACATAGATACATAGAAGATAGGAGCAGGAGAAGGCCATCCGGCCCTTCGAGCCTGCTCCGCCATTTAATGAGATCATGGCTGATCCTCCAATTCAGTATCCCGTCCCCGCCTTCTCTCCGTAACCCTTAACCCCTTTTGCCTGTAGAAATATATCTAATTCCCTCTTAAATATATTTAATGAGCTGGCGTACACTGCCCTCTGTGGCAATGAGTTCCACAGGTTCACCACCCTCTGAGTGAAGAAATTCCCCCTCATTTGTGTCCTAAATGGTTTAGCCCTTATCCTTAAATTATGTCCTCTAGTTCTGTTCTCACCCGCCAAGGGAAACATTCCTTCTGCATCTAGTCTGTCTAGACCTGTCAGAATTTTATACACTTCTATGAGGTCCCCTCTCAATCTTCTAAACTCCAGTGTGTACATCCCTAAACTACATAGTCTCTCCTCATAGGTCAATCCCGCCATTCCTGGTATCAGCCTGGTGAATCGCCGCTGCACCCCCTCCATGGCAAGAACATCTTTCCTCAGATGAGGCGCCCAAAACTGTACACAGTACTCAAGGTGTGGTCTCACCAGTGCCCTGTACAGCTGCAGCAAGGTATCCCTGTTCCTGTATTCCAAACCTTTTGCTATGAAGGCCAGCATACCGTTTGCCTTCTTGACCGCCTGTTGCACCTGCATGCTCGCCTTCAGTGACTGGTGTACAAGAACACCCAGGTCTCTCTGTACTTCCCCCTCTCCCAATTTATTGCCATTTAAATAATAATTTGCCCTCCCGTTCCTGCACCCAAGGTGGATAACTTCGCACTTGTCCACATTATAGTGCATCTGCCATTTATCCGCCCAATCACCCAGTCTGTCCAAATCGCTCTGGAGCTTCCTGGTCTCCTCCTCTGAGCCCACCCCCCCTCCTAGTTTAGTGTCGTCTGCAAATTTGGAAATGCTGCATTCGACTCCCTGATCCAGGTCATTAATATAAATTGTGAACAGCTGGGGACCCAGGACAGATCCCTGTGGTACCCCACTTGTTACTGCCTGCCATTCAGAAAATGAGCCGTTTATTCCAACTCTCTGTTTTCTATCTGACAGCCAGTTCTCTATCCACGTCAATATTTACCCCTTTATCCCATGAGCTTCAATTTTCCATGCTAATCTTTTATGTGGGACCTTGTCGAAGGCCTTTTGGAAGTCCAGGTACACCACATCTACTGGCTCTCCCCCATCTATTTTACCAGTTACTCCCTCAAAAAATTCCAATACATTAGTCAAGCACGATTTACCCTTTGTAAATCCATGTTGACTCTGTCCTATCCTGTCCCCAATTGCTAAGTGCTCCGCTATTTCATCCTTAATGATGGACTCCAGCATTTTGCCCACAACTGATGTAAGGCTTACAGGTCTGTAATTACCTGCTTTTTCCCTACCCCCCTTTTTGAATAGTGGGGTAACGTTAGCTACCCTCCAATCCATGGGCACTGTTCCCGAGTCTAATGAATTCTGAAAAATCATACTTAGTGCATCCGCTATCTCTAGGGCCACCTCCTTCAGTACCCTAGGATGCATGTTATCAGGCCCTGGTAATTTGTCCGCCTTCAATCCCTTTAGCTTCCTTAACACCATATCCTTAGAGATATTGATTTGCGTCAGTTCCTCCTTTGCCCATGTCCCTATTTTTCCCGATATCCCAGGGAGGTTTTTTGTGTCTTCCTTCGTAAAGACTGACCCAAAGTATGCATTTAGTTGGTCTGCCATTTCCTCATTTCCCGTTATATATTCCCCCGTATCTGACTGCAATGGACCAACTTTGGTTTTCACCAGTCTTTTCCTCTTGATATACTTATAAAAGCTTTTGGAGTTAGTTTTTATATTTTCCGCCAGCTTGCTTTCGTAAGCTATTTTGCCCCTCTTGATTAAGCCCTTTGTCCTCCTTTGCTCTATCTTAAACCGTTCCCAATCTTCCACTCTGGCGCTTTTTTTGGCTATTTTATACGCCCTATCTTTGGATTTTATGCTGTCTCTAATTTCCCCTGTTATCCACGGTTGAGTCACCTTTTTAGATTTCCTTTTATGCCAGATTGGTATAAACAATTTTTGCAATTTTGTCATTCTATCTTTAAATGCTTGCCATTGTTTATCTACCTCCAGTCCTCCCAGGAACGTTGTCCAATCAGACCTACTCAGTTCCCGTCTAATGGCATCATAATTCCCCTTGTTTAAATTCAGGACCTTAGTCTCTGAGTCAATTTCTTCGCTGTCCATTTCAAGTGAGAAATCGATCATGTTATGATCGCTCTGACCCAAGGGTCCCCGTACAACAAGATTACTAATTAGTCCCTTCTCATTGCACAGTACCCAGTCCAATATAGCCTGTTCCCGAGTTGGTTCCTCGACATATTGGTCCAGATAACCATCCCTTAAACACTCAAGGAATTTCTCCTCCTCATTATTTTTACTGATTAGGCTAGTCCAATCTATATGTAAGTTAAAGTCACCTATGATGACAGCTGTGCTCTTATTGCACGCTTCTCTAATTTCCCTCGTGATGCCCTCCCCAACCTCTATTTTACTATTTGGAGGCCTATATACCACTCCTATTAATGTTTTTCGCCCCTCGCTATTTCTTAGCTCCACCCATGTAGATTCTGTATTAACTGAGTTAATATCCTTCCTTTCAATTGCATTTATCCCCTCTTTTACCAGCAATGCTACCAGAGTTGTAGCTGTACTGGAACAGCTTACAGAGAGGCACGGCTGGTTATGGAGCACAAGTCCTCAGCACGATATCCGGGATGTTGTCGGGGCCCATTGCCTTTGTGGAAAGATATTAGAAATAGGGAGGGGAAAAGCTATCTTGGAAATTTCAAACAATGTTGAGAATTATGAAATCGAGGCGTTGCTTTAGCGGGAGTCAGTTTAGGTCAGCGAGCACAGGAGTGATGAGTGAACAGGACTTGGTGCCACTTTGGACACGGGCACCCGAGATTTGGATGATGTCAAGTTTACGTAGGGAAGAACGAGAGAAGCCTGCCAGGACTGCGTGAGAATAGTCAAGTCTCGAGGCACCTGGGTATGGATGAAGGTTTCAGCAGCAGATGAGCTGAGGGTGTTTTGGAGACTGGCGATGTTACAGAGATAGAAATAGGCGATCTTTGTTATGCCACGGATATGTGGTCGCAAGCTCATTTCAGAGGCAAATATGACACCAAGTTATTGAACAGTGTGGTTTGGCCTCACAGCTGTTAGGTAGAGGGATGCATTCGGGAGGGAACTAAAACAATGTCTTTCAAATATTTAACTGGAGAACATTTCTGCTCACCCAGAACTGATTTCGGGCAAGCAGTCTGACAATTTACAGATCGTGGAGGGGTCGAGAGAATAGGTGGTGAGGTAGAGCTGGGTGTCGTCAGCGTACATGTGGAAACTGACGTTGTGTTTTCCGATGATATCGTCAAGGGGCAGCATTTAGATGAGAAATATTATGGAGCCAGGTATTGATTATTGTGGGACACCAGAGATAAGGATGCCGGAGCGGGAAGAGAAGCCATTGCAGGTGATTCTCTGCCTACGATAGATAAGAGTGGAAACAGGCGAGTGCAGTCCCACCCAGCTGGACGGCGTTGGAAAGGCGTTTGGAGGAGTTTGGAGTGGTCAACCGTGTCAAAGGCTGCTGAGAATTCCAGCTGGACGAGAAGGGATAGTTTTTCTTTGTCGCAGTCACAAAGGAGGAAATTGGTGACCTTTATGACAGCCGTTTCTGTACTTTGGCAGGGGCAGATACCTGATTGGAGGGATTCTGAAATGGAGTTCCCAGAAAGATGGGAATGGATTTGGGAGGTGATAACATGTTCAATTACTTTGAATCGGGAAGGGAGGTTGGAGTTGGGGCAGTAGTTAGTAAGGACGGGCGAGTCAAGTGTTGTTGTTTTTGAGGAGAGTGGTGATGAAGGCAGATTTGAAGGAGAGAGGGACAGTACCTGATGAGAGAGAACCTTTATCAATGTCAGCTTACAAAGGAGCCAGAAGAGGAAGTTCGGCGTTCAGCAGTTTGGTGGGAATAGGTTCGAGGGAGCAGGAAGTGGATCTCATGGACAAGATGATCTCGGAGAGGAGAGGTAGAGGAGATCGGAGAGAAGCTGGAGAAAATTGCTAGTTCAGGGCTATGGCTGGGGGAGCCTGAGTGGATGCTTGGCCTGGTGGGCTAGGGGAAGGAAGAGAAGTTGCAGAGGCCGCTGGTCGTATGCTCTCAATCGTAGAGATAAAGGAATTGCTGAGCTCCTCGGACTTTTTGTTGGAGGTGAGGGTGGAGTAGACGAGGAAAGGGACTTAAGAAGATGGTTAGCTGTGGAGAATAGAAGCCAGCGTTTAGCTTTGCATTCCAGAATGAATCTGGAATAGTGAGCAATGTTGGCAGATGAGAGGAGAACTCGATAATGCTTTATGTGGTCAATCCAGATCTGGCAGCAAGAGACTTAACAAGTAGTATGACATATGCGTTCAAGTCTGCATCTCTTGGAATTAAGGGAGTGAAGATGAGTGCCAGACCAGTTGAAATAGCCAGTGTGAGACAGTGTAATTGTTTTAATAGGGACTACTGCATCGACGGTGGTGGTGAGGGTATGGTAGAGCAGTTCGGTAGGTGCGGAAATGTTGTGGTCAATGGAGTGCCAAAGGCTGGTGGTTGGGATTTCGTAAGTGCAGTTGTAAGAGAGTTGTGAGAGAGTTTTTTTTCCTTTTGCAGGTACAGAATTAAGTATTGCTGGGGGTGAAGGGGGATGCGGGTGTAGAGCAATGGAAGGAAATGGTCAGAGATGGCTTTTTCAGCGATTGACACGATGGGAGTAGCGAGGCCACGAGAGATGGCAAGGTCGAGGCTGTGTCCATGATGATGGGTTGGGGAGTTTACTTCTCTTAAGGGTAAGGCTTCACCATCCCTCATGCAAGTTTCCGTCAGGGCCATGATGTCGATGAACTCAATCACGATATGCTCATGGATGGAAAGGACCTAGGTCGCAAGAGGATGGCCATTCTGGAGGGAAATGGGGAGATGTTCGGTGATGTCTAATCCCCTGCCAGGTTCCACAGGGTCAGCGCTGGAAAGCGTAAATTGGACGGGAAGGGGATTGAGAAGATTAGCCCCCAGCGGGCGGGCTTGGCGGGAAGGTCGGCAAAAGAGTAGGATAATACAGTTGGCGTTGCTGCTCGTGAGGAGGCAGCAACGAATGCCACGTTGGGCATTTCGGAGAATACAAAGAGAGGCACTGAGGGAAGCTATAGAATTACCTGAGATAAACAGCAGCAGGAGAGTAGGAAGGTCGAAGAGCAATGAAGGGTTGGTGCAGGAATTTGGGAGGGCAGTGTATCCGAGACAGGAGAGATGAAAGGAGGCATAATGACAGGAAAGCGCGATCACAGAGGGTAGAGAGAAAAGGAAAAGTGGAGAAAAAAGTGGAACTAGAAGTGAAACATAGAAACATAGAAACATAGAAGTTAGGAGCAGGAGTAGGCCATTCGGCACCTCGAGCCTGCTCCGCCATTCGATGAGATCATGGCTGATGATCTAAACTCAGTACCCTGTACCTGCCTTCTCCCCATATCCCTTGATAACTTTAGCTTTAAGAAATATATCTAACTCATCCTTGAATATATTTAATTACTTCGCCTCAACTACCTTCTGTGGTAGAGAATTCCACAGGTTCACCACTCTCTGGGTGAAGAAATTCTTCCTCATTTCTGTCCTAAATGGTTTACCCGTTATCCTTAGATTATGACCCCTGGTTCTGGACTCTCCGACCAACAGGAACATTCTTCCTGCATCTAGTTTGTCCAGACCTGTCAGAATTTTATATGTTTCGATGAGATCCCCTCTCATTCTTCTATACTCCAGTGAGTATAAGCCCAATCGACCCAATCTCTCCTCATATGTCATTCCTGCCATCCCAAGTATCAACCTTGTGAATCTTCGCTGTGCTCCTTCCATGGCAAACACATCCTTCCTCAGATAAGGCGACCAAAACTGCACACAGTACTCAAGGTGTGGTCTCACCAAGGCCCTGTACAACTGCAGCAGGACATCCCTGTTCCTATACTCAAAACCTATTGCTATGAAGGCCAAGATACCATTTGCCTTCTTCACCGCCTGCTGCACCTGCATGCTTACTTTCAGCGACTGGTGCACAAGGACACCCAGGTCTCGTTGCACTTCCCCTTCTCCCAATCCAGTGCCATTCAGCTAATAGTCTGCCTTTCTGTTTTTGACACCAAAGTGGATAACCTCGCACTTATCCACGTTATATTGCATCTGCTACGTTTCTGCCCACTCACCCAACCTGTCCAGATTATCCTGGAGTTTCTCGCTATCCTCCTCGCTGCACACACCCCCACCCAGCTTTGTGTCATCTGCAAACTTGGAGATATTACATTTAATTCCCTTATCTAGATCATTAATGTAAATTGTGAATAGCTGGGGTCCAAGGACCGATCCCTGCGGTACCCCACTAGTCACTGCTTGCCACTCGGAAAAAGACCCATTAATTCCTACTCACTGCTTTCTGTCCGCCAACCAGTTCTCTATCCTTGTCAATAACTTGCCCCCAATCCCATGTGCCTTAACTTTACCCGCTAATCTCTTATGCGGGACATTATCGAAAGCCTTTTGAAAGTCCAAATACACCACATCTACTGGTTCTCCCTTATCTATTTTACCAGTTACATCCTCAAAAAATTCCACTAGATTAGTCAAGCACGATTTACCTTTTGTAAATCCATGTTGACTTTGTCCGATCCTGTCACTGTTTTTCAAATGCTCAGCTATTACATCCTTTATAATGGACTCTAGCATTTCCCCCACTGCCGATGTCAGGCTTACCGGTCTGTAATTCCCCGCTTTCTCTCTACCACCCTTTTTGAATAGTGGGGTAACATTAGCTACCCTCCAATCCATGGGTACAAATCCAGATTCCATCGAATGTTGGAAGATGATCAGCAATGCATCTACTATTTCTAGGGCCACTTCCTTAAGTACCCTAGGATGTAGATTATCAGGCCCTGGGGATTTATCGGCCTTCAATACCGTCAATTTCCCTAACACCATTTCCCTGCAAATACTGATTTCTTTCAGTTCCTCCCTTTCATCAGACCGTATGTTCTCCAACAGCTCTGGGAGGTTATTTCTGTCCTCCTTTGTGAAGACAGAACCAAAATATGCATTTAATTGGGCTGCCATTTCTTTGTTCCGCATTATAACTTCCCAGCGCCAGCCAAAATGAACACGCAGGTTCAGCGGGACTCACTGGTATTCACTGGGCAGCTGTCTGTGTCACACCTGCTGTGGAGTTTACATCGTAAGACTCGGGAAATGCTCGATCACGGAGATAACAGCTGTTGTATTGATGGGGGAGGAGGGACTTGATATCATGTTTAAGAAGGCAACGTTCTCCTTCTCATTATAATATTTACATCTAACCCTCCAATTACTATTATATCTAATACAGAGCGTCAGAATCGGCGAAATGTTCAACTCGGCATCGTAACAGATATTATATTGGAAAAAGAATCGTTGAACAAATGCAAGGGCGAGGCCACAGGTAGGTTCAGAAAGTAGTTTAAAATGTAATTTCTTTCCTGACAAAGGGCACGGATCTCGTGCCTGAAACTGCAGCTCACACAGGAAGAGGGAACAGGACAGGGGCTGATTAAAAAGAGGGAAGTGAGTAACCATCCAGAGGGGCATCGCAGTCACAGGTGGAGTGAGCCCCTGAGTACTGTAAATGTCCGATAGATACCTGGTATTGGGGGCTGTAAGGCAGATAGACGCAATAACTCAGAGGAGCGTCTTCCTGAGCAAAATTGTGGAACCAAGGAGCAGCAGGCCATCCCGAGTGGGGCGGGGCTGAGAGGCAGGTGGGGCACAGGAAAATGAGATCAATAGTGCTGGCAGATTCTATAGTCAGGGGAATAGACAGATTCGTCTCCAGCCATGAGCAGCTGCCAAATGGTAAGATGCATCCCTGTTACCAGAGGGAAGAACATCCTGGAACAGATGGGAAGATCTCCTGGAAGGAAAGAAGAGCAGATCTGAACCAACCAAAAACAATGGTTTAACAGAATAGGTGAATGGAGCAATGGGAAGGTTATCAACTGATACGAATGTAAGTGGGAATTATCCGCTTCTGGAGCTAAAGTGCAGAATTAATGAAACTGTCGGTGCCGAAACAGAATATTTATGAAATAGTGCAAAATTACTAGCAGGAAAACGGAAGTTTGGTTTCGATTAGTGAGAGATGAAGTGATTAGTGTTTAAAAAAATGTAAAATAAAAAAGGGTCAACATTTCAAAGAATTGGTTTTAGAATTGAATGTTGTGCCTGTAAATGTACACATCATTCCAAAGACAATTGGAAAGTCAGAAGCATGAGAGATGAGATTTAGTATTTATAGGACAGGGCCTGGGATTTCACTGGACTAAGAGAAATGTTCTTGTTCATAACATTTTGAGGAGAGGGAAAAATAATTGTGGACGACAGAATTTATAAAGGTTTCCAGGACAGAGCTAGGAGAACAACAAAACACTTGCATTTCTTTAGCACCTTTAACCTATAAAACGTCCCAAGGCTCTTCACAGGAGCGTTATCAAACAAAACGTGACATCGAGCCACATAAGGAGAATTGTGACTGGTGACCAAAAGCTTCTTGAAAGAGGTAGGTTTTAAGCAGCGTCTCAAAGGAGGAAAGATATGACTTGAACACAAGGTTGTTCCTGGGAGCTATGTAAAGATAGATTACGCGCATTTTAGAAGAAAATTGGTAGAGACACTCTTACACTAATTGAATAATTCGTTCGAAAAAGATGTCATGCCAGTGGACTATCGGATAGCTAAAGTTCTATCTATATTTAAGAAGAGGGGTAGAACATATCTCGGAAACTATAAACCAGTCAGCTTAACATCGGTAGTTGGAACAATATTGGAATCCGTACTAAAAGAGATAACAGAAATAAAAACATCTAGAAACCAAAAATGTAATAATGAATTGGCAACATGGATTTCAAACGGGAAGTCTTACTTGACCAGCATCATTGAATTCTTTGAATAGGGAACAGAGAGATTTTCCATTCATGGGGCTCTGGCACCAGTACTGGGGAAAGCGACAGCTGTTCCATCGGGATGGGCTCCACTTTAACAGGGCTGGTACCGCATCCTGGCGAATCATAAGAATATAAGAACATAAGAAATAGGAGCAGCAGTAGGTCATTCGGCCCTTCGAGCCTGCTCCGCCGTTCATTGGGATCATGGCTGATCTTCAACTCAACTCCATTCACCGGCCATATCGCCATATCCCTTGATGCAGTTAGCAGTCAGAAAACTATCGACTTCTGTTTTGAACATACGCAATGCCTGAGCCTCCACATCACTCTGTGGAAGAGAATTCCAAAGATTCAGCAGCATCTGTGTGTAGAAATGTCTTCGTATCTCAGTCCTGAATGGGCTAACCTTTATCTTGAGTCCGTGGCCCCTGGTTCGAGACTCCACAGCCAAGGGATACATTCTCCCCGCATCCATCCTATCAAAACCTGTAATAACTTTGTATGCTTCACTGTGATCCCCTTTCATTCTTCTGAATTCAAGAGAATAAGGGCATAGTTTACTCAATCTCTTTTCATACGACAATCCCGCCATCCTAGGAATCAACCTCGAGAACCTTTGCTGCACTCCCTCTATGGCAGGTATATCCTTCCTTCGGTAATGAGACCTAAATTGAACACAGTACTCCAGCTGTGGTCTCACCATAAAGGAGCGCTGCTTTGGAGTGGTACGACTTGGGGAAGGGACCGAGAGCGGGAGCAGTCAAACAACATCTGCGAAACGGCTAAAGTGACGTCACAACCAGGGAAGGAGCTGATTGGTAAGTAGGACTTGGTGAGTATTTCTGCAGTCCATTCGTTGAAGTAAAAGTTTGGTCTCTCGTTTAGAGCAAGTCGTGTTTAAAATGAAGTAAGGTCCCTCGTGTATTTAATATTATTTAATTGAAAGGAAGTATAGGTAGTAAATTAAGGTTAGGACATGGCGCGGCAGCTCGGCTGCGTGAGTTGCTCCTCTTGTGCAATGTGGGAAGTCAGGGAGACTTTCGGTGTCCAGGGTGAACACGTGCAGGAAATGTCTCTTGATGCAGCTAATCTAAATCCGCGTTTTGGAGCTGGAGCTTCGGCTGGAGTCACTGTGGAACATCCGTGAAGCTGAGATCTTCGTAGATAGCACGTTTAACGAGTTGGTCACAGCGCAGGTAAAGAGTGCACAGGCAGACAGGGAATGGGTGAACGCCAGACAGAGTAAAAGAAAGAGGAAGGTAGTGCCGGAGTTCCCTGGGTCCATCTCCCTCAACAACATATTTTCCGATTTGGATACTACTGGGGAAGATGGTTTCTCAGGGGAATGCAGCAAGAGTCAAGTCCGTGCCACGACGAGTGTCTCACCTGCACAGGAGGGGATGGAAATGAGTGGGGAAGCAATAATGAGAGGGGATTCTATCGTAAGGGGAACAGATAGACGTTTCTGTGGCCGCAGACGTGACTCCAGGATGGTATGTTGCCTCCCTGATGCCAGGGTCAAGGATGTCACTGAACGGCTGCAGGGTATTCTGAAGGAGGAGGGAGAACTGTCAGAGGTCGTTGTTCACATTGGTACCAACGACATATGTAGAAAGAGGGATGAGATCATGCAACAAGAATTTAGGCAGCTAGGTAGCAGATTAAAAAGCAGGACCTCAAAGTTTGTAATCTCTGGAGTACTCCCGGTGCCACGTGATAGGGAGTATAGGAATAGGAGGATCGAGCAGATGAATGCGTGGCTAATGTGTTGGTGCATGAGGAAGGTCTTTAGTTTCCTGGATCACTTTGTCTGTTTCCGGGGAAGGTGGGACCTGTACAAGTCGGACGGTTTGCAACTGAACCGGATAGGGACCAACATCCTTGCGGGGAGGTTTGCTAGCACTGTTCGGGGGTGGGGGGGGGGTGGGGAGGGGGTAAAACTAACTTGGCAGGGGGATGGGATACGGAGTGGAGCTGTAGTAGGGGAGTGATGATATTGTTGCTATCAAAGAGACATCGTTAATGGAGGGGCAAGACTGACAGCTCAATATTCCGTGGTATAGGTTCTTCAGGATAGACAGAGAGGGATGTAAAACAGTAGGGGGTGTCGCAATATTACTTAAGGTGTCAATTACTGCTGTAAGGAGGGATGATATCTCAGCACGTTCCTCTAATTAGGCCATATCGGTAGAGCTTAAAAACAACAAGGGGGCAAGCACTTTGCTGGGAGTGTACTATAGGCCCCCAAACAGTCAGGGGGAGATCGAGGAACAGATATGTAGGCAAATCTCAGACAAGTGTCGAAATAATAAGGCAATAATATTAGGGGATTTCAACTTTCCCAATATTAACTGGGATAGTCAGAATGTGAAAGGCTTAGTGGTTGCGGAATTCTTAAAGTGCATCCAGGAGAGCTTTTGAGCCAGCATGTAGAAATTCATACAAGAGAGGGGGCGGTACCAGACGTAATTTCAAGGAATGTAGCCGGTCAAGTGGTAGAACTGTCAGTAGGAGATCATTTTGTTGACAGTGATCATAGTTCGGTGAGATTTAAGGTAGACGTGGAAAAGGACAAAGATGGACCGGAAATCAAGGTTCTAAATTGTGGATAGACCGATTTTATATGGTAAGGCAGGATCTGGACAAAGTGGACTGGGATCAGCTGCTTGTAGGAAAATCCACATCATAGCAGTGGGTGTCTTTTAGAAAGGAAATAGAGAGGGTACAACGGCAACATGTTCCCTTCAAGGTCAAGGGTAGGACCAACACACGCAGGAAACCAAGGATGTCAAGGGATATACATGAATGGATTATGAAAAAAAGCGGCTTTTGGCAGATAAAAAGAACAAAAAACTGCGGAAGCAATGTAGGAGTATAGAAAGTGCAGGGGGGTACTTAAGAAAGAAAATAGGAGAGCGAAGAGGGGGCATGAAAAAACATTGGCGGGCAAAAAAAAGGAAAATCACAAGGTGTTTTATAAGTATATTAAGGGCAAGTGGATAACCAGGGAAAGAGTAGAGTCCTTTAGGGATCAAAATGGCAGACTGTGTGTGGAGCCAGAAGACGTGGGTGAGGTTTTGAATGAATATTTTGTGTGTGTGAATGTGTTCACTATGGAGTAGGTCGATGTAAGCATACAAATCAGGCAGGGCGATTGTGATATACTTGAATCAATTAGTATTGAGAGGGATGAGGTAAAAGCGGGTTTAGCGGGCTCAAACGTCGATAATTCCCCAGGCCCAGACGAGATGTATCCCAGGCTGCTGTGTGAGTCAAGGGAGGAGATTGCAGGGGCTCTGACACACATTTTCAGAACCACTCTGGCCACAGGGGAGGGGCCAGAGGACTGGAGGACACTAACATAGTACCATTATTCAAGAAGAGTTGTAGGGATAAATCAGGGAATTACAGGCCACTGAGCCTAAGATCAGTGGTAGGGAAATTATTGGAAAACATTCTGAGGGACAGCATTAGTCTCCACTTGGAGAGGCAAGTATTAATCAAAGATAAGCCAGCATGGCTTTGTCAGGGGGAGATCATATCTAACCAATTTGATTGAATTTTTCGAGGGGGTGACTAGGTGTGCAGATGAGCATAGTGCAGTTGATGTAGTCTACATGGACTTCAGTAAGGCTTTAGACAAATACCCGCATGGGAGACTGGTCAAGAATGTAAGAGCCCATGCGATCCAGCGCACTTTGGCACATTGGATTCAAAATTGGCTGAGTGGCAGGAGGCAGAGGGTGATGCTCGAAGGTTATATTTCTGACTGAAAGCCTGTGTCCAGTAGTGTACAGCAGGGATCGGTGCTGGCTCCTTTGCTGTTTGTAGTGTACATTAATGATTTAGATATGAATGTAGGAGGTATGATCAGTAAGTTCGCAGATAACAGGAAAATTGTTGGAGTGATAAATAGCGCGGAGGGAAGCCTGAGGCTGCAGGACGATATAGACGGGTTGGGCACATGGGCAGAACAGTGGCAAATGGAATTTAATCCTGAAAAGTGAGAAGATATGCATTTTGGGAGGACTAACAATCAAAGGAATAAACAATGAATGGTAGGAGCCCAGGGAGGACAGAGGGCCAGAGTGACATTGGTGTGCATGTACACAGATCCCTGAAGGCAGCAGGACAGATAGATAAGGTGGTTAAAAAGGCATATGGGATACTTGCCTTCAATAGCCGAGGCATAGAATATAAGAGCGGGGTGGTTATGATGGAGCTGCACAAAACGCTAGTTAGGCACAGATTGAATAATGTGTGCAGTCCTGGTCGCCACACTATAGGAAGGATGTGATTGCATTGGAGACGGTGCAGAGGAGATTCACGAGGATGTTACCTGGGCTGGAGCACTACAGCTATGAAGAGAGACTGGACAGGCTGGGGTTGTTATAGTTAGAGCAGAGATGGCTGAGGGAGGAGCTGGTTGAGGTGTACAAAATTATGAGGTGCATAGATAGGGTAGATAGAAAGGAACGGTTTCCCTTACTAGAGGGCTCAATTAGCAGAGGGCATAGTATCAAGGTAAGGGTCAAGAGGTTTGGAGGCGACTTGAGAAAAAATACATTCACCCAGAGGGTGGTTGGAATCTGGAACACACAGTCTGAACGGCTACGGACGAAGTGCTGGAAAATGGGATTAGAATAGATAGGGCTTGATGGCCGAAGGGCCTCTTTCCATGCTGTATAAATCTATAACTTTATATAATTGGAGTAATACTTATTTACTCCAGTACTCAAATTCTCTTGTAATGAGGGCCATAATACCATTTGCCTTCCTGATGGCTTGCTGCACCTGCACATTCACTTACAATGACTCATGGACAAGGACTCCCAGGTCCCTTTGAGCAACTGCATTCCCCAATCTTCCACCATTTAGGAAATACACTTCCTCTCTGTTTTTTCTACCACAGTGGGTAACTTCAAATTTATCCACATTATATTCCAGCTGCCATGTTCTCGCCCACTCACTGAGCCTGTCGAGATCCCCTTGAAGCCTCTTCACATCCTCTTCGCAACTGCCAACTAGCTTTGTATCATCAGCAAATTTAGAAATGTTACATTTAGTCCCCTCATCCAAATTATTGATATAGATTGTGAATATCTAAACCCCAAGTACCGATCCTTGCTGTACCCCACTAGTCACAGCTTGCCATCCTGAAAAAGACCCGTTAATTCATACTCTGTGTTTTCTTTCTGTTAACCAATTTTCAATACATACTAGTATATTACCCCCAATTCCATGTGCCCTATTTTGTTCACGAATCTCTTCTGTGGGACCATATCGAAGGCCTTCTGAAAATCCAGATGCAACACATCCACCGGTTTCCCTTTGTCTGCACCACTAGTTACATCCTCAAAGAAAGCCAATAGGTTTGTCACACAGGATTTTCCTTTCATAGGTCCATGTTGACTCTGCCCAATCTTACTATTAGTTTCCAAGTGCCCAGTTATTGCATCCAGAATTTTCTCAACTACTGATGTCAGGCTCACAGCTCTGTAGTTCCCCGTTTTCTCCCCCTCCTTTCTTAAATAGCGGGGTTACATTTCTAATCCTCCAATCTGCAGGAACCTTTCCAGAATCTATAGAATTTTGGAAGAATCGGATAACTCGGGCAGTGGATAGGGCTTTAAACTAAAAAAAAATGTGGGGATGTTTCAGGTGAGGGGAAATTTAGAAATTTAAAGAGAATGGTCAAGGCTATAGAGTAGTGCAGTGATTTGAGCAAAATTAAACAGAGTGTGACAGGAAGGGACAGAATGTTTAATGGTAGCAGTGCAGCAGAGAATAAGATCAAAGCAGGGAATATAGGTAAGACAATTAAAGTAAAGCCTCTGTATCTGAATGCATGAAGCATTTGTAACACGATTGACGAACTGGTGGCACCGATAGAGCTAAATGGGTTTGATCTAATAGCCATTACAGTGACATGGATGCAAGGTGGCCAAGGTTGGGAACTAAATGCTCCAGGGTACTTGACGTTTCGAAAAGACAGGCAGAATGGAAAAGGAGGGGAGGAGCCCTGATAATAAAAGATGACATAAGGACAGTAGCGGGACAGGATCTCGGTTTAGAAGATCAGGAAGTAGCATTAGTGTGGGTGGAGATGAGGAATAACAAGGTATAGAAACCACTGTTGGGAGTAGTATACAGGTCCCCTAACAATATCTATACTGTTGAACAGAATATTAATCAAGAAATAGGAGCTTGCAACAAAGTTAATGCAATAATCTTGGGGGACTTTAATCTTCATATATACTGGATAAATCAAATTGGCAAAGGTAGTCTGGAGGACCAGTTCATGGAATACATTTGGGACAGTTTGCTAGAGCAATATGTCATGGAACCAATCAGGGAACATGCTATTTTAGACTTTTTTATTGTGTAATGAGACAGTGTTAATTAGAAATCTCATGGTAAAGGATCCACTGGGGCAGAGTTATCATAATATGATAGAATTTCACGTTAATTTTGAGAGTGACTTGCCTAAGTCCGAAACTAGAGTCTTAAACTTAAATAAAGCCAATTACATAGGTATGAGGGGCGAGTTGGCTGAGCTAGATTGGAAAAATAGATTAAAAGGTATGGTGCTTCGTAAGCAGTGGCTAGGATGTAAAGATATATTCCATAATTCTCCACAAAAATGCATTCAATTGAGAAACAAAAACACCACGGGAAATGCTATCCATCCGCGGCTAACTAAAGAAGTTAAGGATAGCACAAGATTGAAGGAAGAACATTACAATGTTGCAAAGAATAATTGTAGGCCTGAGGATTGGGAGAGTTTCAAAAACCAGCAAAGGTTGAACAAAAAATTTACAAAAAGGGGGAAAAATAGAATATGATATAAAACTAGCAAGAAATATAAAAGCAGATTTTAAAATGTTCTACAAGTATGTAAAAAGGAAAATAATTAAATGATTGTTGCATGTCAATGCCCCTTTGGGACTATCACGGATTAGGCATATTTTCCAGATGTTCACTTTCAACTAAAGGTTGAGGTCGCCGAATCCTAAAGACACTTATCTAGTTCATACGATCCGGTTTATCTCTCCTTAATGGAAAGGAGCAACCCGAGAATTTTGCCGTCCTCCAGATAGCACTTTTAATAAGATTAGCCTGACTGTAACTTCCCGGATATTATGAGGTACCCGAGATCTCCACTCAGAAATGTACGTCTTCACCACAGTGTTCGCGAGATTTGGATGCAGAAGATTTATGTGAGATAATTCTAAAAATATATATGGCCAGAAATTCTGCTCTTGTCGGGTGAGTACTCGCTGTGTGCTCGCCCGTAAGGTCACCAGAAGTGCCGGTTTCCTGCATGCACTGCACATGCGCGGGAAACCGGAACTTCCGTTCCCCTGAAGGAAGTGTTTCAGTAGTGGAACGCGTGCACAGGAGGGGCTGCGTGACGCAGCAAGCTGCGTTTTTTTTTCAGGTTTCTCCGGGAAAGCTGCACTTTTAAAAAAGAGGCGCAATGCCTGTTTTTTAAAAAGGTAAGTGGTTAATTAATTACAATTTAAACATTTTTTCAACAGGTTTATCTTTTTTAGATACTTTAAAGAAAGGTAAGTTTATTTTTAGCACCGCTAAAACGTCTAATTAACTTTTTCAAAAATGTATATTTTTGTTTAAAATAGTAAATTTATGTAACTTATAGTTATTTCAAAAATGTGATTTAAAAACAAAAATATTTGATGTTTAAGTGTGGTTGTGGGGCCGATCTCTATTCATAGATTTTACAGGTTTTCCTGTTAAATCTATGAATGAAAATGCCCTGTTAGGATTGGCTCTCCATGGCCCACGTGATCCCCGGGGACGCATCGAACTAACTGCACCCCTGAGATACGCAAGCACTGCGCGCCGGCGGCTGGCAGAGGTCCAGGAGCCGAAGTCCTCGTGGGCCCAAAGCACAACGGCAGGAGCGGTAGGCAAGTACGCGCGTGATGCTTGACCCGCAGGAAGCCGGAAAGCCGAATTTCTGGCCCATAGAGTCTTATTAAAAGAACCGACACACCGTTTACAGTTGATGAATCAGTCAGTCACAACGTTAACAGATCTAAAAAGGGAAAAAATACAATCTTATTTTTAACACAGAATCTTATATTTCAATCTTAACTTCGCTGCAATATTACAGTTCTTAAATTTTTCTATAACGATGTCCAGGAAACCAACAAGTTAGCAATTACCTGAATCCCCGAAGAACAAAAGTGTAAAGGAGTACTGAGACGTCCCTGTTGTCGACAATCGCTTTGCCCGATTAAAGCGAGTCTGATTATCTCATTCGAGACTACAATATTTATACCCTTTTTCAGTTGTATTTCATAAGGCTTCTGTTGATCCAAGTTAGTTATCACTAATCATCTTTATGCTAACCCCTGCACATCCTACTGCCACATCATCAATAGCAGTTGGGAGCTTACCATTTATTATCATCGGGCAGATGTCCTTTACCTCATTTGTCATCCATAAGAGGATTAATGAAGATCATTTATCCAGGGTTGACCATTGTCCTGTTTTAATAAGTTTTCCCATTCGAGGCCAACAGTTCTGCTGTTTTAATAAGGTTACTTATTCAGGGTCAACAACTGTCCTGTTCCAATAGCCAGAATTCTTTCATAGCTAGGATTTCCAAATTTCCAAATCCAGCGTTTTATGTTTTGAAGCATGTATAAGGTAGTATTCCTTATTAGGTATTATTCAGGGTCAACACCTGTCCTGTCTCAACAAGGCCATAATTATTTCATAGTTACAATTTCCAAATCCAAATTGTCATGTTTTTAAAGAAGCTATAAGGTAAAAATTCTTATAAGGTATTGTATTCGTCCAAAGAAATTATAAGTTAGAATTTCTTCATTTGGTTGTGACGTAATAAAGACTCACTACGCACTTGAACATAAAGCAAGGCTTCAATCAACTTGTAACAAAACATGGAGGTCTAGTTAGCAGTCACCAGCTTCCTGTTTCCAGATTGTCTCGGCCCAAAGTGGGCCCATGCCTGAGTATTTATACTCCCTGGACGACGCCCCAGCTGACCGCCCAGTAGTACTTCCTGAGTTGTTACTTGTGATTTATGACATTCTTCCTCCCTAAAAGGTTTGGAAGTCCAGTCTTCCTTTAATGGACTAGGCGGACCAGAAATAACCGTAGACGTTTAGCTCTCTGCTTGTGACCGGAAGGCACGTCTCCCCGGTCCGTGTCCTGGTCCCTGGGTCGCTTGGCCCGTACCGGTAAGTCAGTAGAGTCCGCGTCATCTTGATCATCCTGTGGAGGACTGGGAATATCATGACTCCGGGTGCGGGTCCCCACAGGTGCTGAGCTGGCCTCATCCCGGGTCGTGGCTGGAGATTGTCCGGTGTCCTGGTTTCGGGTGGCCATCCTACGGGGAGCGTCCAGCTCCCTGAGTTGATCCGGTAGCGTTGCCGGCAGATCCCCCGATGTCCCAGGCGGGGCGTCATTTTCATAGGGGTGCGGAGTGTTGATATCATTGTCGGGGGATCCTTCATCATTCGGGCCCGTGTGACCGGTTGGGCAGTGAGCCAGATCTCGGAGCGAGACGGTGGTCTCCCGGCCATCAGGGTACCGTACGTGCGCATACGTGGGGTTTACCTCCGTTAACTCCACCTCGTCAACGAGAGGTTCGTTTTTGGCATACCGGACGAACCTCCGGAGTAGTACTGGGCCTGGAGCCACCAACCATGACGGTAGAGACGTCCCATGTGTAGAGCGACGCCGGAATTTGAAGAATCGCTCATGAGGCGTGACATTAGTAGATGTGGAGAGAAGAGACCTGATAGAGTGTAACGCGTCGGGGAGCACCGTTTCCCACTGCTGGTCCGGCAGGTTGCGTGACCTTAGTGCCAGACGGACAGCGTTCCAGATGATGGCATTGTATCGTTCAACCTGTCCGATATCGATTGGGTGATATGGTGTCGTCCTACTTGAGGCGATTCCCCGTTGCGAGAGATAACTTTTAAGTTCACTCGACATAAAGGAGGGACCCCGATCAGTGTGGATAAAATTGGCCGTCCCGCAAAGGGAAAAGACCTGATCGAGGCATTTAATTACCGTAGAGGTAAGCATATTAGGGCAGGGGAAGGCGAAGGGAAAGCGTGAATACTCGTCCACCATCGTAAGTAGGTAGGTGTTCCTTGTCGACGAAGGCAATGGCCCTTTAAATCTATGCTGAGCCTCTGCATAGGCTGCATTGCATGTATGAGTAAGCCATCTTATGGGCGAAAGAATTGTGGTTTCAATTCTGCACAAATCCTACAGGAGGAGCATGTTTTCTTTATGTCCTCGGTTGAAATGGCAGATTTTTGGAGCGCACAAAGTGCAACATGCGGGTCACACCAGGATGGCATAAGTCCATATGCAAATCCGCCAGAGTCGACGTTGACATTGAGGAGCAAAATGCCCGTGTGAAGGTATCTGGGGCCACGTTCTGTTTGCCGGGTCGGTAACAGATAGATCATCCAAAGGCAGCCAGCTCCGTCCTCCAGTGTTGAATTTTATTATTTTTGATTTTCGTGCGCCTCCGGTTATCCAACATGAAGGCCACAGAGCGCTGGTCAGTTATAAGCGTAAAATGACGGCGAGCAAGAAAATGACCCCACTGGCGTACAGCCTCGATGATGGCCGTAGCCTCCTTCTCGACGGGGGGGTAATGGAGCTCGCTACCCTGCAAGGTTCTGGATAGGAATGCCACGGGTCGGCAACCTTGATTCAAGGTAGCGGAGATGGCCACCTCCGATGCATCGCATTCGACCACAAAAGGAAGATTTTCTTCAATGGAGCGAAGCGTGGCTTTCTCCAGCTGTCGTTTGAGGAGGTTGAAGGCAGAAATAGCCGTAGCTTCCAATGGAAAAGACTTCCATGGAGCAGTGGCTGTATTTTATCGGAGAAGTGTGGTATCCATTTTGCGTAATAAGCAAACATGCCAAGTGCCCGACGAAGAGAGCCGAGGTTCGTCGGGGGAGGGAGCTCCTGAATTGGACGAAGTCGCTCTGGGTCCGGTTTAATAACACCGTTGCCCACCCAGTAGCCCAGAATGTTCACCGATCGCACCGACTTCACCAATTTGGATTCGTTTAACGTTAAGTGGCGACGGCGGAGTACGTCAAAAAATCTCTGAAGATTGGCGTCATGCTCCTTTTGATCATGGCCGGCAATAGTGATATTGTCTAAATACGGAAAGGTATCCGTCAAGTTCTCTTGCTGGACTAGGCCATCCATGGCCCGTTGGAAGACGGCCACCCCATTGGTGACCCCGAATGGAAGGCGGCGAAACTGGAATAGCCGACCAGTGGCCTCAAATGCAGTATACTACTTGTCGGAGTCTTGCAGTGGCAGCTGATGGTACGCGCTTTTTAAATCGAAGGTCCAGAATACCTTGTATTTGGCAAGGTTGTTGTCCATGTCATCTATGCGTGGCAGCGGGTAGGCATCCAGATCGGTATATATATTAATAGTCTGCGAATAATCGATACACAGACGTTTTTTATGTTGTTTTAAGGGATTCCTCACGATGACGACCTGAGCCCGCCAGGGAGATGAACATGGCTCGTAATACCGTCGACTAAAAGGCGAGAGATTTCCGCCTCAATAAACGCTCGATCATCTTGGCTAAAGCGCCGCGATTTGGTCGCTATGGGTTTACAGCGGGGGGGAAGATTGGCAAACAGGGAGGGTTCACCGAGTATGGCAGCCGAGAGTGCACAAAACGGCACCTTAGAAATGGTAAGAACCGGCCTTGACCCTCCAAACTCAAAAGTGATCTTCTTGTGCTGCTTCTGGAAGTCCTGTCCCAGAAGCACATCGCTGCATAAGTTTGCGAGTACTCCGAGCCGGGTTGAGAGATAAGTGCGGCCGTTGAGGATGAGGTTGACCAGACAGAAGCCAGAAGAATTGGTGGTCAGAGTCGTGAGAGCCATTGCAATCTCCCTGTCCGAGGGATAAATGTGCAGTTTTAACCTGTTGACAGCCCGCTTACTAATGAAACTGTCAGAGCTGCAGGAGTCGATTAGCGCGCTTAGAGTGTGCCCATTTACTGAAACCTTTGTGGCTGCATGGGACAAACTTTGGGGAAAAACAGCCGTGATGGGAGGAGGGGCAATTTTCCCTTCGGCAACTGTAGCCTTAACAGTAGTTATTGGGGGAGGAGCAGCTCCATAGATAGCAGCTGTGAAGCTAACAGGAGCTCTCGACCGGTATACTTTAGAGGAGCGGCCTTTCTTGTTAGCAAAGGCCCGTGACTGGCATACCTTGGAAAAGTGTCCTTTCTTGCTGCAATGATTGCAGGTCACATTACGAGCCGGGCAAAATTTTCTGTGATGGCACGCCCCTCCACAAAAGAAACACTTTCTTCCTGATTGCCAGGATGCTGCTAGGGCGGGGTCGTCATCAGCGAAGGCCTCTAGGGTAGGGTCGTCGTCTGTTAGAGTAGAGTCAACATCAGTGGGGGTATCCGCCCGAGAACTAACGAAAGACTCATTAAAGGAGATAGCCGCCGACCGTGCACGTGGTGGGAGATAAGTGTCTGCATTTATCTTGGCCAAGTCCAAGGAACACGCCTGGTCATAAGCAGCCCTTAAATTGAGGGTTTTATTTTCCAGCAGGCGCTGACATATAAAAGGGGACGCGATTACATTGATAAAGGATTCGCGGATTAGTTCCTCTTGATACTGTTCAGCTGAAACTGCTTTAAGGTTACAATCCTTGCTGAGCCTGCGAAGTTTCTGGAGAAATTCATCGAGTGATTCCCCAGGCTGCTGCCGAGTTGTGGCCAGTAGGTGTCGAGCAAAGATTTCATTTGGGGACTTGACATATAGCTGCTGTAAGATTTCGATAGCAGTGTCATAGTCTATACAGTCCTCAATACAATCATACACATGAGGAGACACGTAGTTGATAAGCATTCGTAACTTATTAGGGACATCCGCCCCACATTCTTCAAGAAAGTTGCTAAAGGTACGAAACCAATGCTTCCATTCCTTTGCTGCCGCAGGTGCATTCGGGTCCAGGTCGAAACGAGCGGGTCTAAGGAGTTTTTCCATGATGGATCAGTTTCTTGCCCAAGTTCTCTTCTGTGGTTCGAGTTGCAGCTGGTTGTTCCGAATCACCCAAAGCGTGGAGACGATATCAAGTTGATTAAATTGACGTAATAAAGACTCACTACGCACTTGAACATAAAGCAAGGCTTTAATCAACTTGTAACAAAACATGGAGGTCTAGTTAGCAGTCACGAGCTTCCTGTTTCCAGATTGTCTCTGCCCAAGGTGGGCCCATGCCTGAGTATTTATACTCCCTGGACGGCGCCCCAGCTGGCCGCCCAGTAGAACTTCCTGAGTTGTTACTTGCGATTTATGACAGGTTGTGTATTTTTCTGCAAATGTTATAAGGTAGAATTCCTTCACAAGAGTAGCAAAAGTAAACGTTGTTCCATTAGAGGCTGAGACAGGAGAAATTATTATTGCGAATATGGAACTGACAGAAAAGTTAAACAAATATTTTGTATCTGTCGTCACAGTAGAAGACACAAAAAAAATACCGAAAATGGCATGGAACCAAGGGTCTAATGAGGGTGAGGATCTTAACGTAATTAATAGAAGTAGAGATAATTTACGAGAGAAACTAATGGGACTAAAAGCCGCGAATTCACCTGGAACTGAAGGCCTACCACCTAGGGTTCTAAAAGAGGTAGCTGGAGAGATAGTGGATGCATTGGTTTTGATCTGGCCAAATTCCCTCGATTCTAGAATGGTCCCATTGGATAGGAAGATCGGAAATGTAACACCGCTATTCAAGAAAGGAGGCAGAGAAAGAAAACAGTGAACTACTTGGCACTCAGCCTAATATCAGACGTCGGGAAAATGCTGGGATCCATTGTTAAGTAAGTTTTATCAAGTCACTTTGAAAATCATAACATGATTAGGCAGAGTCAACATGGTTTTATCAAAGAGAAATCGAGCTTGACAAATGTATGAGTTTTTTGAAGATATAAGTAGCAGGGTAGATAATGGGGAACGCGTAGATGTAGTATATTTGGATTTCCAAAATATATTCGATAAGTTGCAACATAAAAAGATGATTACACAAGATTAGGCCTCATGGGGTTGGGGCCAATAAAGTAGTATGGATAGAGGATTCGTTAACGGACATAAAATTGAGAGTAGGGAAAAATTGATGCTTTTCAGGTTGGCCGAGTGTAACTAGAGGGTACAGGAAGGATCAATGTTGGAGCCTCAGATATTTACAATCTATATTAATGACCTAGATGTAGGAACCGAGTGTAATGATTCAAAGTTTGCTGATAATACAAAGCTAGGTGGGAAAGTAAGCTGTGAGGAGAACAAAAAGAGTTTGGAACGGGATATAGATAGACTGAGTGAGTGGGCAGTAAGGTGGGAAATGGAGTAAAATGTAGGGGAATGTGAGGTTATTCACTTTGTTATGAAGAATAGAGGAACAGATTTTTTAAATGGTGAGAATCTTTGAAATGTTGCTGTTCACAAGATTTGGGGTTCCTCGTGCAAGAACCACAAAAAAATAGTATCCAGGTACAACAAGCAATAAGGAAGTTAATTGGTAAGTTGGCCTTTATTGCAATGGGGGATGGAGTATAAGTGTAAGGAGGTATTGCTATAATTGTACAGGACCTTGATGAGACCACACCTGGAGTGCTGTGCACATGTTTGGTCTCCTTATGTAAGAAAGGATATACTTGCCTTGGAGGCTGTGCAACAAATGTTCACTTGATTGATTGCTGGGATGAGAGGGCTGTAATATGTTGACAGATTGTGTAGAATGGGCCTATACTCTCTGGAGTGCAGTAGAATAATAGGTGATCTCATTGAAACATACACGATTCTGAAGGGCTTGGACAGGGTAGATGCTGAGAGGTTGTTTCCCCCGGCTGGAGTGTCTATAACTAGGGGGTACAGTTTCAGGATAAGTGGTAGACAATTTAAGACTGAGATGAGGAGGAATTTCTTCACTCAGACGGTTGTGAATCTTTGGAATTCTCAGCCCCAGAGGGCTCTGAATGCTGAGTCTTTGAGTTTATTCAAGGCTAAGATAGATAGATTTTTGGACGCTTGGGGAATCAAGGGTTTAGCAGATGGGCTGTGAAAGTGGAATTGCAGTCGATGATCAGGCATAACTTAATTGAATGTCGGAGCATGCCAAAGGTGCCGTATGGCCTAATCCTGCTCTTGTTTCGTATGTACTTTTTAGACAGGGGTAATGTACTAGATGTAATATATCTATATTTATAAAATGCCTTTGATATGGTATCACATAATAATCTAATGAATATGGTGAGAGCATGAGGATTCGGGGGACAAGTAGCAGAATGGATAACGAGGTGGCTGCAAGACAGAAATCAGAGAGTTAGGGGTAAACGATAGCTATTCAGAGTGGCAGAAGGTGGATAGTGGGGTTCCACAAGGATCACTGCTTGGACCACTGTTGTTCATAATTTACTTTAACGATTTAGACTTTGGAATCAGAATCACATTTTCTAAATTTGTGGACAACATTAAATTTAGAGGGAAAGTCAGTACTGAGGAGGACTTCATGAATTTAGAAGAAGACATTAATAAACTTGCGGAATGGGCATATATTTGGCAAATTAATTTCAACATAGATAAGTGTGATACATTACATTTTGGTCAGAAAAGTAAGAATGTCAAATATGACTTAGAAAATAAGAATCTATATTTGGTAGATGAGCAATGGGGTATTGCAGTACAAATACGCAAATCATTAAAAGTTACGATGTAGATCAATAAGGCCATAACAGAAGCAAACCAAGCAAAATGGTTTATTTGTAGAGGGATATCATTGAAAAGTGGAGAAGTTATGCTAAACTTGTATCGAACGTTGGTTAGATCACACTTGGAGTACTGTTCATAGTTATGGCCATGTTGTGGAAAAAGCACATAGAGGCACTGAAGTCGGCGCAAAATTTTTTTACATGGAAAATACCAAAACTGCGAGGTTATACATATCTGGAAAGGTTGATCAGCCTGGGTCTCATTTCTCCTGAAAAGAGAGGGCTAAGGGCTGACCTAATAGAAGTCTTTTAAATTATGATAGGTTTTGATACAGTATAAAGAGTTTTCCCACTTGTTGGGGAGAGCAAAACTACAGGCCATCAATATAAGGTAGTCACCAAGAACTCAAATAGGGAATTCAGAAGAAACATTTTTAGCCAGAGAGTGGTGAGAATGTGGAACTCGCTACAACAGGGAGAGGTTGAAGCGAATAGTACAGATGCATTTAAGGGTTGGCTTGTTATAGGCTTTGTTGGAGAAGGGAACTGAGGGTTATGCTGATAGTTAGATCAGGGAGGTTGTGAGGAAGCTCGAGTGAGCCAAATGTCTTTTTCTGTGCTGTATATTTGTAATTAAAGGTAATCCATATGTTCACAATTTAACAATAAGAGGGGAGATAGCAATATTCGCTCTAATTATTTTTTGGATGCGGCTCCCTTTAACGGGCTGCGGGGCTCATTCAAAATTTCGCGCATGTGCGAAAACTAGCATAGAAAAGCCGGTAATCGGCCTGCGCGGTATCTCTAGATAGCAGCGCAGACTTGAAGCTTAGCGGGAACGTTCCAGTGGAGGTTAGATAGAGGGGGAACTGGGGGAAACTCGTGTAGAGTGAAGGTTTGGGGAGGTACAAAATAATTACTTTGTAGGTGTAAGTGAACATGTTGATGCACTAAAGGAGGATGTGGGTCCATAGTTAGAGTTCACTTTAGAGAAGGTTTGGATCTGACTAATATAGCCGCGCTGGGTAAGTCACTGGGCCCAGAGATAATGCACCCCAGGCTGTTACAGGCAATCAGAGAGGAGATAAAAGTGACTCTGACCACAATTTTTCAATCCTCATATAATATCAGAAATGCGCAGGTGGACTGAAAGAGCACAAACAATGCCTCTGTTAAAATGGGGAGAGAGGGTCAGCCTGGTAACTGGAGACCAATTAGCTTGTTATTTGGGAGCAAGCTGTTCGAATCTGTAATTCCAGGTTGAATTAGTGAACATTTACAGATAAAGGGGAGGCTGCACCAGATTAGATGTAGACAAGTTCTATTTGACGAATTTGATGCAGCTTTTCTCAGACGTGCCTGCATAGATCTGATGCAGAAAGCACCCATCACCCCTCTGCATTCTGACCCACATTGGCTCCCGATCCGGCAACACCTCAATTTAAAAAATCTCATCATTGTTTTCAAATCCCTCCATGGCCGCGCCCCTGCCTATCTCTGTCACCTCCGCCAACACTAAACCCTCGAGATCTCTGTGATCCTCTAATTCTGGCCTATTGCGCAGCACGATTTTAATTACTCCGCCATTGGCGGCCATGCCTTCTACTGCACCAAAGTCTGAATATCACTCTCTCTTCTTTAAGATGCTTCTCATAACCTACCTCTTTGAACAAGCATTTCGTCACCTGTCCTAATATCTGGCTTGGAGTCAAATTGTGTTTGATAACGCTCCTGCGAAGTGCCTTGGAACATCATATTACGTTAAAAAAGCTATATAAATGAAAGTTGATTTTGTAGAGACTGTAATCTTGCTCATCCACCCGGTAAGTCGGCTATTTGGCGATTCTAGACAGCCAGGATCTTTGCTGTACGCCATGTCATTCGGAGTCAGTTCCTGCATCCTGCAGAAACTTAGCAGGACATTCAGCTTGTCCACAATATTCTGCCAGGCTAGTTACAGTGACATCCTGTTAGACCCCGGCCCTCGGGTACGGTGCTCACCCTCTTGTGCCAGACACGTGGCACTGCAATCCTTTGGGAATGGCTGGGTTCGAGGATTGTCAGTTCCCAGCTGGATAAGTGGGGCTGTGTCAGTGAGGTTTCGATGTGGGGCTGGATCAGTGGGGTGTCGAGGTGGGGCTGGATCATTGAGGTGTCTGTGTGGGGCTGTGTCAGTGGGGTGTCGATGTGGGGCTGGGTCAGCGGGGTGTCGGTATTGGGCTTTGTCAGTGGGGTGTCGGTGTGGGGCTGGGTCAGTGAGGTGTCGGTGTTAGGCTTGGTCAGCGGGGTGTCGATATTGGGCTAGGTAAGTGTAGTGTCGGTGTGGGGCTGTGTCAGTGAGCTGTCGGTGTGGGGCTGTGTCAGTGGGGTGTCGGTGTGGGGCTGTGTCAGTGGGGTGTCAGTGTGCAGCTTTGTCAGTGGGGTGTCGATGTGGGGATGGGTCAGTGGTGTGTCGGTCCTGGGCTGTGTCAGTGAGGTGTCGGTGTGGGGCTGGGTCAGTGGGGTGTCGATGTGGGGCTTGGTCAGTGAGGTGTCGGTGTGGGGCTGGGACAGTGGGGTGTCGTTTTGGGGCTGCGTCAGTGAGGTTTCGGTGTGGGGCTGTGTCAGTGGTCTGTCGGTTTTGGATTTGGGTCAGTGGGGTTTCGGTATGGGGCTGTGTCATTGTGGTGTCGGTGTGGGGCTGGGAAAGTGAGGTGTCGGTGTGGGGCTGGGTCAGTGAGGTGTCGGCTTGGGGTTGTGTAAGTGGGGACTCTGTGTAGGGCTGGGTCAGTGGGGTGTCGGTGTAGGGGGGGGGCAGTGGGGGTGTCGATGTGGGAACTGATCAGTGGAATGTCGGTGTGGGGCTTTGTCAGTGGCGTGTCGGTGTGGTGCTTGGTCAGTAGGGTGTGTTTCTGGGTCAGTGGGGTGTGGGTGTGGGGCTGGGTCAGTGGGTAGTCGGTGTGGGGCTGGGTCAGTGGGGTTTCGGTGTGGGGCTGGTCAGTGGGGTGTGGGTGTGGGGCTGTGTCAGTGGGGTGTCTGGGTGGGGATGGCTTTGTGGGGTGTCGATGTGGGGCTGGGACAGTCGAGTTTCGGTATGAGGCTTGGTCAGTGGGGTGACGGTGTATGGCAGGGTCAGTGGCATGTCGGTTTGAGGTTATCTGTGGGTTGTGGGGGCGTATTCAGGGGGTGTGGGTCCTTTCTTTAGTAGTGTGAGAGTCTGGTACAAGGGGAGCGGAGCTGGGTAAGTGGGGGGCGGTGCTAGTCTGTGGGGTTTGGATAAGTGGACTGGGGAGCGGGGCTGGGTCTGTGGGTGGTGTTTCTGTGGAGTGGGGGTGGGGCTGGGTCGGTGGGGTCTGTGCTGTGTCGCTGAGGGTGCGGGGCTGGTTTGGTTGGGTTTGGGGTTGGATTTCTGAGGGGGCGCGGATGGGTCGGTGGGTAGACGGGGCTTGGTCGGTCGGGGGTGTTGATGCATTGCTGAGTGCTCATTGGGGTTCGGTGAAGGTGTGGGGCTGGGTCGGTGGTGTTTGGTTATCGATTGCCGAGAGGGCGGGGCTGGGTCGTTGGGTAGACGGGGCTGGGAAGGTGAAGTGTGGGGATGCATTGCTGTGGGGGCGAGGCTGCTTCGTTGGGGGGGCGGGGCTGTGTCGGTGGGGATGGATTGCTGAGGTGCGAGGCATCTCGTTGGGGGGGCGGGGCTGGGTTGGTGGGGGTGGGAATGGATTGCTGAGGGGGCGGGGCTGTTTCACTGGGGGGCGGGGCTGGTTCGGTGGGGTGTGGGGATGATTTGCTGAGGGGGCGCGTCTGGATCGGTGTTGGGGAGGGGCAGGGTCGCTGGTGGGTGGGGATGGATTGGTGAGGGGGCAAGGCTTGGTCTGTAGAGTGGTGGGATCGATTGCTGAGGGGTGGGGCTGGGTCGCTGTGGGGGTGGGGATGGTTCGTTGGGGGTTGGGGATTAATTGCTGAGGGGCCGGAGCTTGGTCCGTGGGGAAACGGGGCTGGGTTGGTGCGTGTGGTAATGGATCAATGGGGGGTGGGGATGGATTGCTGAGTGGGCAGTGCTGGATCGGTGTTTAGACGGGGCTGGGTTGCTGGGGTGTGGGGATGGATTGCTGAGGGGGCGTGGCTGGTTCGGTGAGTGGTGTAGATGGATTGCTGATGGAGCGGGTTTGGGTCAGTGGGTAGACGGGGCTGTGACCTTGGGGACCTGGGATGATTTGCTCTGTGGGCGGGCCTGGGGCGGTGGGGGTGAGGATGGATTGCTGAGGAGGCGAGGCTGGGTCGGTCGGTAGATGGGCTGGGTCGCTGGGGTATGGGGCTTGATTGCTGAGGGTGCGGGGCTGCGTCGCTGAGTAGACGGTGATTGGATGGTTTGGGGTGGTGATGATTTGTCGAGGGGGTGAGGCTGGGTCAGTGGGTAGACGGTGCTGGGTCGGTGGGGGGTGAGGATGATTTGTCGAGGGGGTGGAGCTGGGTCGATGTGGGGTGGGGATGGGGCGGTGGTGGGTGGGGATGGATTGCTGAGGGAGCGTGGCAGTTTCGGTCGGGGGTCGGTGATGGGTCGTTGGGCGGTGGGGATGGATTGCTGACGGGACGGGGCAGGACTGGTTTTGTGGGTAGCAGCGGCTGTGTCGGTGGGGGGTGGGACAGTGGGGTGCTTTTATATTCCGTGCTTTTTAAAAGAAAATTGGGAAGATGTACTCTTACACTAATTCAGTAATTCGTTCGAAAAAGGTGACACGCCAGAGGACTAGCAGATGGCTAACGTTATATTCATATTTAAGAACGGAGATAAAACATATCTGGGAAGCTAGAAACCAGTCAGCTTAACATCGGTAGTAAGAAAAATATTGGAATCCGTTCTAAAAGAGAAAATAGAAATAAAAAAATCTAGAAACATAAAATTTCATCATGAATTGTCCAAATAAATTTCAAACGAGAAAGTCTTACTTGACCAGCTTCATTGAATTCAATGAAGAGGGAACAGAGAGAGTTTCAATTCATGGGGCTCTGGCACCAGTACTGCGGAAAGCGGCAGCTGTTCCGTCGGGACGGGCTCCACTTAATCCGGGCTGGGACCATAATTCTGGAGAATCATAAGAATATATGAACATAAGAAATAGGAGCAGGAGTTGGTGATTCGGCCCTTCGAGCATGCTCTGCCATTCAATGAGATCATGGCTGATCTTCTGCCTCAACTCCATTCACCGGCACTATCGCCTTATCGCTTGATGCCCTTACAATCAGAAATCCAGCAAATTCTGTTTTGAATATACGCAAAAACTGAGCCTCCAAAGCCCTCTGGGTTACAGAATTCCAAATATTCACCATCCTCTGTGAGAAGAAATGTCTTCTCATCTCAGTCCTGAATGGCCTACACTTTATCTTGAGGTTGTGGCACCTGGTTCCAGACTCGCCATCCAAGGGAAACATTATCCCAGCATCCATCCTATCAAGCACTGTAATAATTTTGTATGCTTCAATGAGATTCCCTCTCATTCTTCTGAATTCAAGAGAATACAGACCGAGTTTACTCAATCTCTTCTAAGACGACTGACCCGCCATCCGAGGAATCAATTTCTTGAACCTTCATTGCACTCCCTCTATGGCAAGCATATACTTCCTTAGGTAAGGAGACCAAAATGGTACACAGTACTCCAGCTTTGGTCTCACCAACGCCCTGTGTATTTGGAGTAAGACTTTTTTATTCCTGTTCTCAAATCCAGTTGTAATGAAGGCCAGCATACCATTTGCCTTCCGAATGGCTTGCTGCACCTGCACATTCACTTTCAGTGACTCATGTATAAGGAGACCCAGGACCCTTTGAGCATCTGCATTCCCCAAACTTTCACCATTTAGGAAATACTATGCCTTTCTGTTTTTTTCTACCAAAGCGGATAAATTCACATTTATCCACAATATATTCCATCTGCCATGTTCCAGCCCACTCACTGAGCATGTCGATAATCCCCTTGAAGCCTCTTCACATTCTCTTCGCAACTGACACTGCCACCCAGCTTTGTATCATCAGCAAATTTGGAAATGTTACATTTAATCCCCTCATCCAAATCATTGATATAGATTTTGAATAGCTGGGGCCCAAGCACCGATCCTGGCGATACCCCACTAGCCACAGCCTGCCATCCTGAAAAAGACCCGTTTATCCCTGATCTTTGTTTTCTGTCTGTTAACCGAATCTCAATTCATGCCAGTATATTACCACCAATTCCATGTGCCCTAATTTTGTTCACCATCCTTTTGTGTGGGACATTATCAAATGCCTTCTGAAAATCTAGATATACCACATCTACCGATTCCCCTTTGTCTACTCCATTAACTACATCCTCAAAGAACTCCAATAGGTTTGTCAAACAGGTTTTCCCTCTCATAAATCCATGTGGACTTTGCCAAATCTTACCATTAGTTTCTAAGACACCATTTATTGCATCCTTTATAATAGATTCCAGGATTTTCCCAACTACTGATGTGAGAAAAACAGGTGTGTAGTTCCCCGTTTTCTCTTTCCTTCCTTTCTTAAGTAGCGGGGTTATATTTGCTATTCACTAATCTGCAGGAACCGTTACAGAATCTATAGAATTTTGTAAGAATCGAATAACTCGGGCTGTAAATAAGGCTTTAAACTAAAAAAAGTGTTGAGCGTTCAGGTGAGGGGAAATTTAAAATTCCAAGGAGAAAGGTCAAGGCTATTTTGGTAAAGATAAAGATATTGTGAAAGGAAGGGACAGAGAGTTTAATTGTAGCAGTGCAGCAGAGAATATGGACAAAGCAGGGAATAATGTTAAAATAAATTAAATTAAAGGTTTTTTATCTGATTGCACGAAGATTTGTAACATGATAGACAAACTAGAGTCACAAATAGAGATAGATGGGTTTGATCTAATAGCCATTACAGAGACATGGATACAAGGTGGCCAAGGTTGGGAGCTAAATATTCCAGCGTATTTGACGTTTCGAAAAGACGGCTAGAATAGAAAAGGAGGGGGAGTAACCCTGATAATGAAGGATGATATAAGCACAGGAGCTAGAAAGGATCTCGGTTCGGAAGATCAGGAAGCAGCATCAGTGTGGATGTAGATTTGGAATAACATGGGATAGAAAACACTGTTAGGAGTAGTATACAGATCCCATACATTAGCTATACTGCTGAACAGAATATTAATCAAAAAATAGGAGCTTGCAACAAAGGTAATGCAATAATATTGGGCTGACTTTAAACTTCATATAGACTGGACAAATCAAATTTGCAAAGGTCGTCTGGAAGACGAGTTCATGGAATGCATTTGGGACAGTTTCCGTGAACAAGATGTCATGGAACCAAACAGGGAACATGCTATTTTAGATTTTGTATTGTGTAATGAGGCAGGGTTAATTAGCAGTCTCATAGTAAAGGATCTTCTGTGCCAGAGTGATCATAATATGATAGAATTTCACGTTAATTTTGAGAGTGAATTGCCTAAGTCCGAAACGAGAATCTTAAACCTAACTAACGCCAATTACATAGGTATGAAGGGCGAGTTGGTTAAGGTAGATTAGCAAAATAGATTAAAAGGTATGGTGCTTTATAAGCAGTGGTTAGCATTTAAAGAGATATTTCATGATTCTCAATAAAAATACATTCCATTGATAAAGAAAATCTCCACGGGAAATGTAATCCAACCGTGGCTAACTAAAGAAGTTAAGGATATCATAAGATTAACAGAAGAAGCTAATAATGTTGCAAAGAATAATTGTAAGACTGAGGATTGGGAGAATTTCAGCAACCAGGAAAGGTTGATGAACAAATTGATAAAAAGGGAAAAAATAGAATATGATAGAAAACTAGCAAGAAATATCAAAGCAGATTCTAGGATTTTCTACACGTATGTAAAATAGAAAAGAATGAAATGATTGTTACCTGTCCTAGCCCCTTTGGGACTATCCCGGAACAGGTGTACTTTCCAGATGTTCACTTTCAACTGAAGGTTGAGGTCGCCGAATCCTAAAGACACTTAACTGGGTCTAAATGTCCGGTCTATCTCTCCTGAAAGGAAAGGAGTAACCCGAGAATGTTACCGTGCTCCATGTAGCACTTTTATTAAATTTAGATTGACTGTACCGTCCCGGATATCATGGGAGACCGGAGATCACCCGTCAGAAATGTACCTGTTCACCACAGGGTTCGCGAAATATTGATAGTGATGACTTATGTCAGACAATTCTAAAAATATATAGAGACTTATTAAAATAACCAACACGCTGTTTACATTTGGTGAATCAATCAGTCGCACCGTTAACAGATCTAAAAAGAGAAAAAATACAATTTTATTTTTAACACAGAATCTTATATTTAAATCTAAACTTCGCTACAGATTTGCAGTTCTTCAAACATTCTATAAGGATGTCCATGAAACTATCAAGGTAGCAATTACCTTCAATCCCCGAGGTACAAAAGAGTAAAGGACTACAGAGCCGCCCCTGTAGCCGAGAATCGTTTTGCCCCATTAAGGTGAGTCTAACTGGGTACTGTTCAATGAGAAGGGACTAATTAGTAATCTTGTTGTACGGGGACCCTTGGGTCAGAGCGATCATAACATGATCGATTTCTCACTCGAAATGGAGAGCGAAGAAATTGACTCAGAGACTAAGGTCCTGAATTTAAACAAGGGGAATTATGTTGCCATTAGACGGGAACTGAGTCGGTCTGATTGGACAACGTTCCTGGGAGGACTGGAGGTAGATAAACAATGGCAAGCATTTAAAGATAGAATGACAACATTGCAAAAATTGTTTATACCAATCTGGCATAAAAGGAAATCTAAAAAGGTGACTCAACCGTGGATAACAGGGGAAATTAGAGACAGCATAAAATCCAAAGATAGGTCGTATAAAATAGCCAAAAAAAGCGCCAGAGCGGAAGATTGGGAACAGTTTAAGATAGAGCAAAGGAGGACAAAGGGCTTAATCAAGAGGGGCAAAATAGCTTACGAAAGCAAGCTGGCGGAATATATAAAAACTAACTCCAAAAGCTTTTATAAGAATATCAAGAGGAAAAGACTGGTGAAAAAAAAAGTTGTTCCATTGCAGTCAGATACGGGGGAATATATAACAGGAAATAAGGAAATGGCAGACCAACTAAATGCATACTTTGGGTCAGTCTTTACGAAGGAAGACACAAAAAACCTCCCTGGGATATCGGGAAAAATAGGGACATTGGCAAAGGAGGAACTGACGCAAGTCAATATCTCTAAGGATTTGGTGTTAAGGAAGCTAAAGGGATTGAAGGCGGACAAATCCCCAGGGCCTGATAACATGCATCCTAGGGTACTGAAGGAGGTGGCCCTAGAGATAGCGGATGCACTAAGTATGATTTTTCAGAATTCATTAGACTCGGGAACAGTGCCCATGGATTGGAGGGTAGCTAACGTTACCCCACTATTCAAAAAGGGGGGTAGGGAAAAAGCAGGTAATTACAGACCTGTAAGCCTTACATCAGTTGTGGGCAAAATGCTGGAGTCCATCATTAAGGATGAAATAGCGGAGCACTTAGCAAATGGCGACAGGATAGGACAGAGTCAACATGGATTTACAAAGGGTAAATCGTGCTTGACTAATCTATTGGAATTTTTTGAGGGAGTAACTGGTAAAATAGATTGGGGAGAGCCAGTAGATGTGGTGTACCTGGACTTCCAAAAGGCCTTCGATAAGGTCCCACATAAAAGATTAGCATGGAAAATTGAAGCTCATGGGATAAAGGGGAAAGTATTGACGTGGATAGAGAACTGGCTGTCAGATAGAAAACAGAGAGTTGGAATAAACGGCTCATTTTCTGAATGGCAGGCAGTAACAAGTGGGGTACCACAGGGATCTGTCCTGGGTCCCCAGCTGTTCACAATTTACATTAATGACCTGGATCAGGGAGTCGGATGCAGCATTTCCAAATTTGCAGACGACACTAAACTAGGAGGGAGGGTGGGCTCAGAGGAGGAGACCAGGAAGCTCCAGAGCGATTTGGACAGACTGGGTGATTGGGCGGATAAATGGCAGATGCACTATAATGTGGACAAGTGCGAAGTTATCCACCTTGGGTGCAGGAACGGGAGGGCAAATTATTATTTAAATGGCAATAAATTGGGAGAGGGGGAAGTACAGAGAGACCTGGGTGTTCTTGTACACCAGTCACTGAAGGCGAGCATGCAGGTGCAACAGGCGGTCAAGAAGGCAAACGGTATGCTGGCCTTCATAGCAAAAGGGTTGTAATACAGGAACAGGGATACCTTGCTGCAGCTGTACAGGGCACTGGTGAGACCACACCTCGAGTACTGTGTACAGTTTTGGTCGCCTCATCTGAGGAAAGATGTTCTTTCCATGGAGGGGGTGCAGCGGCGATTCACCAGGCTGATACCAGGAATGGCGGGATTGACCTATGAGGAGAGACTATGTAGTTTAGGGATGTACACACTGGAGTTTAGAAGATTGAGAGGGGACCTCACAGAAGTGTATAAAATTCTGACAGGTCTAGACAGACTAGATGCAGAAGGAATGTTTCCCTTGGCGGGTGAGAACAGAACTAGAGGACATAATTTAAGGATAAGGGCTAAACCATTTAGGACAGAAATGAGGGGGAATTTCTTCACTCAGAGGGTGGTGAACCTGTGGAACTCATTGCCACAGAGGGCAGTGTACGCCAGCTCATTAAATATATTTAAGAGAGAATTAGATATATTTCTACAGGCAAAAGGGGTTAAGGGACGGGATACTGAATTGGAGGATCAGCCATGATCTCATTAAATGCCGGAGCAGGCTCGAAGGGCCGGTGGCCTACTCCTGCTCCTATCTTCTATGTAATCTATGTAATCTAATTATCTCATTCGAGACTTCAATATTTATATACTTTTTTCAGTTTTATTTCATAAGGCTTCTGTTGATCCAAGTTATTTATCACTAATAATCTTTATGCTGACCACTGCACTTCTTACTACCACGTCATCAATAGCTTTTGGGAGCTTACCATTTATGTTCATAGGGCAGATATCCTTTACCTCATGTGTCATCCTTAAGAGGATTAATCAAGATCATGTATCCAGGGTTGACAATTGTTCTGTTTTAATAAGCTTACCCATGCGGGGCCAACAGTTCTCCTCTTTTAATAAGGTTACTTATTCTGGGCCAACAACTGTCCTGTTCCAACAGCCAGAATTCTTTCATAGCTTGTTTTCCCAAATTTCCAAATCCAGCTTTTTATGTTTGAAAGAAGTTAAAAGAAAATATTACTTATTAGGTAGTATTCAGGGGCAACAACTGTCCTATCTCAACAAGGCCATAACTCTTTCATAGCTAGAATTTCCAAATCCAACTTGTCATGTTTTTAAAGAAGCTATAAGGTAAAATTTCTTATAAGGTACTGGATTTTTCTGAAAATTTTATAACGTAGAATAACTTCACAAGAGTAGCAAAATAAAACGTTGGTCCATTAGAGGCTGAGACAGGAGAAATGATTATGGGCAATATGGAAATGACAGAAACGTTAAATAACTATTTTGTATATGTCTTCACATTAGAAGACACAAAAAGCATACCGAAAATGGTGGGGAACCAAGTGTCTAATGAGGGTGAGAAACTTAACGTAATTATTATAAGTAGAGAAAAAGAACTAGAGAAACTAATGGGACTAAAAGACCACAAATCCCCTGGACCTGACGGCCTACATCCTTGGGTTCTAAAAGAGTTGGCTGGAGAGATAGTGGATGCATTGGTTTTGATCTGCCCAAATTCGCAAGATTCTGGATTGATCCCATTGGATTGGAAGGTCGCAAATGTAACAACGCTATTCAAGGAAGGAGGAAGAGAGGAAAACAAGGAACTTCAGGGCAGTTAGTCTGATATCAGTCGTCGGGAAAATGCTGTGATCCATTGTTAAGTCAGTGGTATCAAGTCACTTAGAAAATCATAACATGATCAGTCAGAGTCAACAGGGTTTTATGAAATACCAAGGGGCAGAAAACGTTAGTGTGAGTGGTATAGACACTCCAAACAGTAATGCGGAGGTTGGGGATGGCATTAAAAGAGAAATTAGAGAAGCGTACAATAAGGGCACAGCAGTCATCATGGGTAAATTAATTTACATATAGATTGGACTAACCAAATTAGTAACAATACTGTGGAGTAGGAATTCCTGGAGTGTTTACGGGATGGTTTCCTGGATCAATATGTCGAGGAACCAACCAGAGAGCAGGCCATCTTAGACTGGGTATTATGCAATAAGAAAGGATTAATTAGCAATCTTGTTGTGCGAGGCCCCTAGGGTCGGAGCGATCATGATATGATAGAATTCTTCATTAAGATGGAGAGTGAAGTAGTTGACTCAGAGACTCGGGTCCTGAATTTAAATAAAGAATAGTACGATGGTATGAGGCGCGAGTTGGGTAGGATTGATTAGGGAATGTCAATGATAGGGTTGACGGTGGATAGGGAATGGCAAACATTCAAAGACCACATGGATGAACTACAGAATTTGTTCATCCCAGTTTGGCATAAGAATTAAACAAAAAAGTTGACGCAATGGTGGCTAACAAACGAAATTGGGGTTAGCTTAATATCCAAGGAGAGGACATATAAATTGGCCAGAAAAAGCAGTAAACCTGAGGATGGGAGCAGTTTAGGATACAACAAAGGAGGACAAAGGGATTAATTAAGAAGGGGAAAATAGAATATGGGAGGAAGCTTTCAGGGAACATAAAAACTGACTGTAAAAGCTTTTATAGATAGTGAAAAGAAAAAGATTGGTGAAGTCAAGCGTAGGCCCCATGCAGTCAGAATCAGGGGAACTTATAATGGGGAACAAAGAAATGGCAGACCAATTAAATACATATTTTGGTTCTTTCTTCACAAAGGAGGACACAAATAAACTCCCAGAGATGTCGGGGAACATAGGGTCTGATGAAAGGGAGGAACTGAAATAAATCAGTATTTGTAGGGAAATGGTGTTAGGGAAATTGGCGGGATTGAATGCCGATAAATCCCCAGGGCCTGATAATCTACATCCTAGGATACTTAAGGAAGTGGCCCTAGAAATAGCAGATGCATTGCTGATCATCTTCCAACATTCGATGGAGGCTGGAACAATACCCATAGATTGGAGGGTAGATAACGACCCTACTATTCAAAAAAGTTGGCAGAGAGAAAACGGGGAACTACAGACGGGTAAGCCTGACATCGGTAGTGGGGAAAATGCTAGAGTCCATTGTAAAATATGTAATAGCTGCGCACTTGGAAAACAGTGGCAGGATCGGACAAAGTCAACATGGATTTACAAAAGGTAAATCGTGCTTGAGTAATCTACTTGAATTTTTAGAGGATGTAACTGGTAAAATAGATAAGGGAGAACCAGTGGATGTGGTGTATTTGGACTTTCAAAAGGCTTTCGATGAGGTCCCGCATAAGAGATTAGCATGTAATGTTAAGGCACATGGGATTGGGGGTAAGGTATTGACTTGGATAGAGAACTGGTTGGCAGACAGAAAGCAAAGATTTGAAATAAACGGGCCTTTTTACGAGTGGCAGGCAGTGACTAGTGGGGTACCGCAGGGATCGGTCCTTGGACCCCAGCTATTCACAATATATATTAATGATCTAGAGAAGGGAACTAGATGTAATATCTCCAAGTTTGCAGACGACACAAAGCTGGGTGGGCGTGTGTGCTGTGAGGAGGATGCCGAGAAACTCCAGGATGATTTGGACAGGTTGGGTGACTGGGCAGAAGCATGGCAGATGCAATATAACGTGGATAAATGCGAGGTTATCCACTTTGGTGTCAAAAACAGGAAGGCAGATTATTATCTGAATGGCAATATATTGGGAGAAGGGGAAGTGCAACGAGACCTGGGTGTCCTTGTGCACCAGTCGCTGAAGGAAAGCATGCAGGGGCAGCAGATGGTTAAGAAGGCAAATGGTATGTTGGCCTTCGTAGCGAGAGGGTTTGAGTACAGGAACAAGTGTGTCTTGCTGCAGTTATACAGGGCCTTGGTGAGACCACATCCTGAGTATTGTGTGCAGTTTTGGTCGCCTTATCTGAGGAAGGAGGTTCTTGCCATGGAAGGAGATGAGCGAAGATTCACCAGGCAGACACCTGGGATGGCAGGAATGACGTATGAGGAGAGATTAGGTCGATTGGGCTTATACTCGCTGGAGTTTAGAAGAATGAGAGGGGATCTCATTGAAATATATAAAATTCTGAAAGGACTGGGCAGACTAGATGCAGGAAGGATGTTCCGGATGTTCGGGGAGTCCAGAACCAGGGGTCACAGTCTGAGGATAAGGGGTAAGCCATTTAAGACAGAGATGAGGAGGAATTTATTCACCAAGAGACTGGTGAACCATTGGAATTCGCTACCACAGAAGGTAGTAGCGGCAAATTAATTAATATATTCAAGAAGGAGTTGGATATATTTCTTAAGGCTAAAGGGCTCAAGGGATATGGGAGAAAGCAGGGACACGGTTATGAATTTGGATGACCAGCTATGATCGCATTGAATGGCGGAGCAGGTTTGAGGTGCCGAATGGCCTACTCCTTCTCCTAGCTTCTATGTTTCTATGTTTCTATTAAAGGGAAATCGTACTTGACAAAATTATGAGAGTTTTTTTGAGGATGTAACTAGCAGGATAGATAAAGGGGAACCAGTAGATGTGGTTTATTTTGTTTCAAAAAATATTCGAAAAGGTGCAACCTAAAAACTTTATTACATAAGATTAGGGCTCATGGGGTTGTGGGTGGTACAGTAGCATGGATAGAGGATTGTATATCGGACAAAAAACTGAAAGTAGGGATAAATGGATCCTTTTCATGTTGGCAGGCTGTAACTAGTGGGGTGCCGCTAGGATCAATGTTGGGGCGTCAGCTATTTACAAGCTATATTAATGACCTAGATGAAGGGGCCGAGTGTAATGTATCCACGTTTGCGGATGATACAAAACTAGGTTGGACAGTAAGTTGTGAGGAGAACAAAAAGAGGCTGCAAAGTGATATAGATCGACTGATTGAGTGAGCAGTAGGGTGGCAATTGGAGTATAATGGAGGGAAATGTGAGGTTATTCACTTTGTTATGAAGAATAGAAACATAGATTTTTTTTTAATTTGAGGGAAACTTTCAAATGTTGGTGTTCAGAGAGATTTGGGGTTCCTCGTGCAAGAAACACAGAAAACTAGCATGCAGGTACACAAGCAGTAAGGAAGGTAAATGATTTGTTGGCCTTTATTGCAATGGGGGATGGAGTATAAGTGTAGGGAAGTCTTGCTACAATTGTACAGATCCTTGATTAGACCACACCTGGAGTACTGTGCACAGTTTTGATCTCCTTCTCTAAGAAAGGATATACTTGCCTTGGACGCTGTGCATTGAAGGTTCACCAGATTGATTCCTGGGATGGGAGGGCTGTCCAATGATGACAGATTGTGTCGAATGGTCCTGTAATGTCTGGAGTTCAGAAGAATGAGAGGTGATCTCATTCAAACATACAATATCTAAAGGGGATGGACAGAGTAGATGCTGACATTTTGTTTCCCCCGCTTGGAGTGGCTCGAAGTATGGGGCACAGTATAAGGATAAGTGGTAGGCCATTTAAGACTGACATGACGACAAACTTCTTCACTCAGAGGGTTGTGAATCTTTGGAACTTTCTGCCCCAGAGGGCTCTGAATGCTGAGTCTTTGAGTATATTCAAGGCTAAGATGCATAGATATTTGGATTCTTGGGGAATCAAGGGATAAGGAGATGGGGTGGGAAAGTGAAACAGCGGTCGATGATCAGGCATGACTTAATTGAATGTCTGAGCATGTCAATAGGGCCGTATGGCTTGTTTCTTGTGTACTTAGTAGACACGGGTAATGTAGTAGTAGTAATATATCTATATTTATAAAATACCTTTGATAAGGTACCACATAATAATTCAATGAATAAGGTGAGTGCATGCGGAGTCGGGGGACATGCAGCAGAATGGATAGCGAGGAGGCTGAAAGACAGAAATCAGAGAGTAAGGGTAAAGGGTAGCTCTTCAGAGTGGCATGAGATGGATAGTGGGGTTCCACAAGGATCAATGCTGGGACCACTGTTGTTCACTATTTATTTCACGATTTAGACTTTGGAATCAAAAACACATTTTCTTAATTTGTCGACAACATCAAATTGAGAGGGAAAGTCAATACTGAGGAGGACTTCTAGAAATTACAAGCAGACATCAATAAACTTGCAGAATGGGCATATATTTGGCAAATGAATTTCAACATAGATGCGTGTGATGTATTATATTTAGGTAAGAAAAGTAAGAGGTCACATATTTTTTCAAAAATAAGAATCGATATGGATCAGAGGAGGAAAGGGATATCGGAGTACAAATACACAAATCATTAAAAGTTATGATGCAGGTCAATAAGGCCATAACAAAAGCAACCAATCACAAGGGTTTATTTGTAGAGGCATTGAATTGGAAAGTAGAGAAGTTAAGCTAAACTTTTATCGAACCTTGATAGATCACACTTGGAGTACTGTGTATAGTTCTGGCCATATCATTGAAAAAGCATATAGAGGCACTGGAGTAGGTGCAAGAAAGATTTACAAATATGCTACCAAAACTGCGAGGTTATACCAAACTGGAAAGGTAGAACAGGCAGGATCTCTTACCGTTAACGTGTCATTGCTGAGGGGGTGGGGCTGGGTCGGTGGGTAGACGGGCTGGGTCGGTGTTGGGGCGGGGTTGGATTTTTGAGAGGGCGGGGCTGGGTCGGTGGGGGGGCAGGGATTGTTTTCTGAGGGGGCGGGCCTGGTCGGTGGGTAGAAGCATCTGAGTCGGTTGGGCGTGGAGATGGATAACTGTGGTGTCGGTGAGTAGACGGGACTGGGTCGGTGGTGGGTGGGGATGGATGGCTGAGGGGTAGGTTGGGGCGTCAGTGGGGAATCGGACTCAGTCGGTGGGGGGCGGGGCTGTGTCGTTGCGGGGTGGGGATTGATTGCTGATGGATCCGGACTGGGTCGGTGGGGGTTGGGGTTGGATTGCTAAGGAGGTGTGGCTGGTTCGGTGCGGGGGCGGGGTTGTGTCGGTGGGTGTTGGGGATGGATTGCTGAGGGGGCGGGGCTAGGTCGGTGGGTTGCAGGGTTGGATTGCTGAGGAGGCGTGATTGGTTCGGTGGGGGGTGGGGGAGGATTGCTGAAGGGGCGGGGCTGGTTTCGGTGTGGGGCCGTGGTTTGTTTTGCTCAGGGGGCGAGCCTGGGTCTTTTGGGGGGGCGGGGCTGGGTCGGTAGGTGTTGGGAAGGATTGCTCAGGTGGTGGGGCTGGGTCATAAGGGGGCGGGGCTGGGTCGGTGGGGCGTGTGGATGAATTGCTGACGGAGTGGGGCTGGGTGGGGATGGATTGCTTAGTGGGCATGTCTGGATCGGTGAGGTGGGGCGTGGTAGGTGGGGGGGCAGATTGTTCATTGGGGGTGGTGATAGATTACTGCGGGGGCGGGCTGGGTCGGTGGGGCGTGGTGATGAATTACTGAGGGGGCAATCATGTGTCGGTGAGGTCCCGGGGCTGGGTCATTATGGGGTGTGGATGGATTGCGGAGGGGGCGGGGCTGGGTCCTTGGGGGGGTGGGGCGGCATTGCTTAGTGGGTGGGTCTGGATCGGTGAGTGGCGGCTGGGTAGGTGAGGGGGTGGATGAGTCAGTGTGGTGTGGGGATGGATTGCTGAGGGGGCATTGCAGGGTTGGTGGGGTGTGGGGATGAGTTGCTGAGGGGGCAAGGCTGCGTCGGTGGGGGTGGTGATGGTTTGCAGAGGGGGCGAGTCTATGTCTGTGGGGGGCGGGGCTGGGGCGCTGGGGGGCAGGAATGGATTGCTGAGGGGGCGGGGCTTTGTCGGTATGGGAGGCGGGGCTGTGTTGGTTGGTGATGTGGATGGGTTGCTGACGGGGTTGGGCTGCTACGGTAGGTGACGGGGTTCGGTCGGGAGTGGGTGGGGAGTGTTTGCCCGCAGTGCGTCTGTGTCGGCGGGGGGGCGCGGATGGGTCGGAGGGAGGAGGGAATGGAAGCGCTGAGGGGCGGGGCTGTGTCGTGGAGTAGACGGGGATGGTTCGGTGGGGTTTGGGGATGGATTTCTGAGGGGGCAGTGCTGGGTCGGTTGGGGAGCGTGGCTGGGTCGGTGGGGGTGGGAATGGATAGCTGAGAGGGCATGGCTGGGTCAGTGAGGGGGCGGGTCTGGTTCGTTGGGGCTTTGGGATGGATTGCGGAAGTGGCGGGCCTGGGTCGTTGGGGGGACGGGGCTGGAACGGTGGGGGATGTGGATGGGTTATTGAGGGTCCGGGGCTGGGTCGGTGAGGGGGCAGGGCTGGGTCGGTGGGTGGTGTGGATGGGTTGCTGAGGTGGTCGGGCTGGGACAGTGAGGGGGGGTGCTGGGTCGGCGCAGTGTAGGGAGGCATTGCTTAGTGGGTGTGTCTCGATCGGTGACGGGGTGCTGGGTAGGTGAGGGGTGCGGATGTCAGTGGGGGTGGTGATGGATTACTAAGGGGGTGGGGCTAGGTCGGGTGGGTGTGGGGATGATTTGCTGAGGAGGCGGGGCTGGGTGGGTTGGGGCGGGGATGGTTTGCAGAGAGGGCGGGGATCGGTCTGTGGGGGAGCGGGGCTGGGGCAGTTGGGGGTGGGAATGGATTGCTGAGGGGGTGGGTCTTTGTCGGTGTGGGAGGCAGGCTGTGTCGGTGGGTGGTATGGATGGGTTGCTGTCGGGGCGGGGCTGGTACGGTAGGGGGCGGGGCTGGATCTGGGGAGGTGGGCAGAGTTTGCCCATTGTGCGTCTGTGTCAGTGGGGGGGCGGGGATAGGTTGGTGGGGGGAGTGAATGGAATCGCTGAGGGGGCGGGGCTGTGTCGTGGAGTAGACGGGAATGGTTCGGTGAGGCTTGGTGTTGGATTTCTGAGCAGGCGGTGCTGGGTCGGTGGGGGGCGGGGCTGGGTCGGTGGGGGGTGGGGATGGATTTCTGAGGGGGCGGTGCTCGGTCTGTGGGTAGACGGGGCTGGATCGGTGGGTGTTGGGGTTGAATTGCTGAGGGGGCGGGGCTGGGTTGGTGGGTTGTGCGGATCGATTGCTGAGGGGGCGGGGCTGAGTCGGTGGTGTGGCGTGTGTGTTTCGGGCGGGGGCTGGGATGGATTGCTGAGGTTGAGAGGCTGGTTCGGTTGGTAGACGGGGTTGGGTTGGTGGGGGTGTTGCAATGAATTGCTCAGGGGGCGAGGCTGGGTCGGTGGGAAGACGGGGCTGCGTTGGTGGGGGTTGGGGATGATTTGATGAGGTTGCGGAGCTGAGTCGGTTGGGTGGCTGGGTCGGTTGGAGGTGGGGATGGATTGCATGATGGGCGGGGCTAGTTCGCAGTGTAGACGGGGCTGGGTCGGTCGGGGTTGGGGAAGGTTCACTGGAGTGGCAGTGTTATTCTGGTTCAGTGGTTTGTGGGGTCTTTATCAGTGGTGTGCGGGGCTTGGTCAGGGGGTGTGGGGCTTGGTCAGTGGGGTGTGGGGCTGTGTCAGTGGGGTGTGGGTTGGCTAGTGGGGCTTGGTGTTGGATCAGTGGGGTTTCGATGTTTGGCTGTGTCAGTGGGAAGGATGAACAAAAGCACTTGAACTGCAAAGGGTCAATGACAGGGCAAGCTCGTGGTTACCGAACCTCACTGCAAAGAAAAGATGTATTTGAGGGTATGCTAGTTAAACAAGAGGAAGAATGGAATTGGAAGATTCTGCTGATAGGGTTAGATAAAGAGCGATGAGAGGAGTTTCATGTGGAGTATAAACACAGGCATGGACCAGTTGAGACGAATGGACTGTTTCTGAGCTGTACATTCTATGTAATTCTCTGTATTAAAAAAGGAAAGTGACGGCGCTGCATTTTCTGAAGCAGTTTTGTGAAAGGAGAATTTCGGAAGCTTTGCTCTAATTCTGAAACCTGCGACAAACAAACCCCTCCGCTGGAACTGGGAGATTCCAGTCACACAGCCAGGGCACGTGGAATGTTTTGTAAAAGTACAATTATTTTAACAATGGCTGTACCATTAAACGCCAAATGAGACTCGTGTATTTCCGAGGAGAGTTCAAGAACGTGAAAGCCCATGGGATCCAGGGAAACTTGGCACGTTGGATCCAAAAATTGGCTTCGTGGCAGGAGGCAGAGGGTGATGGTCGAATGTGGTTTTTGTGACTGGAAGCCTGTGTCCAGTGGTGTACAGCAGTGATCGGTGCTGGGTCCATTGCTGTTTGTACTGTAACATTAATGATTTATATATGAATGTAGGAGGTATGATCAGTAAGTTTGCAGATGACACGAAAATTGGTGGCGTGGTAAATAGCGAGGAGGGAAGCCTCAGCCTACAGGACGATATAGACGGGTCGGTTAGAGGGGCAGAACAGTGGCAAATGGAATTTAACCCAGAAAATTGTGAGGTGATGCATTTTGGGAGGACTAACATGGCAAGGGAATACACAATGAATGGTACGACCCTAGGAAGAACAGAGGATCAGAGGGACCTTGGTGTGCGTGTTCACAGATCCCTGAAGGCAGCAGAAAAGGTAGATGAGGTGGTTAAAAATGCATATGGTATACTTGACTTTATTAACCGAGGCTTAGAATATAAGAGCAGGGAGGTTATGATGGAGCTTTACAAAACGCTAGTTAGGCCACAGCTGGAATACTGTATGCAGTTCTGGTCGCCACACTATAGCAAGGATGTGATTCCATTGGAGAGGGTGCAGAGGAGATTCACCAGGATGTTACCTGAGCTGCAGTGCTTCAGCTATGAAGAGAGACTGGACAGGCTGGGGTTGTTTTCCTTAGAGCAGAGAAGGCTGAGGGTGGACCTGATTGAGGTGTATAAAATACTGAGGGGCATATATAGGGTTGATTGAAAGGAACTGTTCCCCTTAGTAGAGGGTCAATAACTAGGGGGCATAGTTTCAAAGTAAGGTGCAGGAGGTTTAGAAGGGATTTGATTAAAAAAAAATTTCACCCAGAGGGTTGTTGGAATCTGGAACTCACTGCCTGAAAGGATGGCAAACGGAGGAACCCTCACAGCATTCAAGAAGCATTTAGATGAGCACTTGAAACGCCATAGCTTACAAGGCTACGGACCAAGTTCTGACAAATGGGATTAAAATAGACAGGGCTTGATGGCCGCACGGACACGATGGGCCGAAGGGCCTCTTTCTGTGCTGAATAACTCTATGACTCTGTTAGAGTTTGATCCAAGAGATGCACACAGTTTGCCACGTGGTTGTAGAGGTAGACAAGTGTATCTCCATCTCCAGCCTCCCTTTCCCCTCAATGTTTTGTCGCCTCACGTCACGAACCTCTGCCCTGCTTTCTCACAACTTCATGTTTGAATCTCTCCAATCGGGTTTCCGCTCCTGACACAGCACTGAAATGACAATCATCAAAGTCACAAATGAAACGTTCTCTGACTCCGAAAGTGGTAAATTATCCTCCCTCATTTTTCTTGACCACTGCAGCCTTTACACGGTCCAGCACAACATCCTCCACCGCCTCTCCTCCGTTGTCCAGCTCAGTGGGACTGCCCTCGCTTGGCTCCACTTTTACCCATCCATTCGTACCCAGAGAATATTCATCAAGGGCTTCTCTTCCCTCTCCCGCACTGTTACCCTGGAGTCCCCCATAGATCCACTCACACCCGCTCCTATTTCTCATCTACATGATGCCCATTGGAGACATTATCCGAAGATAAGTGGTCAGCTTTCACATGTACGCCAACAATTCTCTGCTCCACCTCTCCACCACCTCTCCCGTCATCTCAAATGAATCTGCTTTCTCACACTGTTTGTCCGACAGCCAGTCTGAGATATGCTACACGTTTCTCCTACTCATCTACAATTCCCTTTACGGTCTCGAGCGTCTTAACTCTACAGTCTTCTTCAGAAAACCTCTTTTATTTCTTGGCCATCCTCTCCTTTTGCTGTGTTCCGCAGATTATTGGTTCCTCTGCTCCGGTCTTCAACAAAGTCGACAGCACCACTGGCTGGACTCCGTTGCTATGGCCCTCCACACTTTAATTCTTACTTATTTAAACAACCTCCACATGTTGCAAGATCTATGTCGTTTCGCTTAACTCTACGAAAAAGAGGCAGCTTTAACTCTAAATTCCTGCTCTGTGAGGCGCCATTGGCCGCCTCACTGCTTGAAAGGCTCTAAGGAAAGGCTGCTGCTCTAAAAGTTAGTTCAAATTATTCACTGCTCACCGCAAACATAGTATTGTAACCTGTTCTCATTTACACTTTTACAGAAAATTCAGATACTAAAATATTACTAATGTTGGCGAGCTGCACGGATATCCAGCTTGGAAGAATTATCGAATGCTACCGTCAGAGACTAGAACCGGCAATTGAAGAATTCGTGGAAGCTGTTAGTCAGTCGCTCTTGGATGCAAACGTGTTTACTGAATCAATACATAAGGTATGCTACATATATGTTGGAATTGTCCAAATGGCCTCCTAAATTTGAGACGGGTTGGTGGTAGATTGTTCAAGTCGGTCTGGAACGGCATGTCTTTGCTGTTGTAACGGTTGTATTCTCTGGCGACAGAATATTCCCCGCGTAGGTGTGATGTTGCGAGGACTTGATAGCCATGGGGTGGATGATAACAGCCTTCTCACGGCCCACCCTTTTACGTGCTCTTAGATTACTAGTAATGTCGTCTCAAAGGACACATAACTTGTCGTTTTTAATGCATTAATTAATAAGAGAGCAGCATCTCATGGTATAACCATGAGTTCATCGTGGAAGAATCCTCGACCCAAATATCGCCAGCTGCTTCATCAATTAACTTCCCTCATAAGGTCAGAATTTGGGCTGTACGCTGATGATTGCAGTGTTCAATTCCATTCCCAATTCCTCAGGTAACTAAGCAGTCCATGCCCGTATGCTACAAGAACTGGTCAACATGCCAGTTTTGGTGGATAATTGGCAAGTAACATTTGTGCCGCATAAGTGACAGGCAATAACCATCTGCAGAAAGAGACTCTCTAATCAACTGATAATTCACTGACAAACGTCTTGCAGTTAAGGTAATTACCTTGGCCGTATTTCTGCTGGGATTCGGGTTACTGTTGTTTCTGTAATCGGACATAAATGGCATCCTATCTATTGAGCAATTAATCAAAATTTCAGGATTGCAAGGAACACGCCAAGACACATTGTAATGAATAATTGAATAAAACACCAGTAGCAGCGCAAGCATCACGCGTCCTCGGCACAGTCCCAATGGAAATCCTGGACCTGGACAAAAAGTGTAATAGCCACATATAAATAATCTCAGGTGAAGAAATTAATTGACAAAACAAAATAAACTGTCGATCACGGCCAAGAGTTTCTTTCCATTCTTTATTGAAGCAATCCATTAAATTATACGATTCGTTTGAGTAACTGTCGGTGGCACGAATTTCTAGAACTTTCTACTGAACATATCCAAGTCGTTGCCTCCAGTTCTCTTTTGCTTCCAACTCCACTGCATACCTGCTACTCCCTGCATTTCTATCATCTTCCCTTTCACAGTTATTACTTTTAATTTACAAGCTCACACAATCTGCATTATTCCACGTATCGCCAAGCACTTCACAAAATTCATCCAGCCCATGGTTTACGCAACCTTCTGCCTTGAGTCCAGGACAGCTCAGGTCATGCCCCATTTTCGGCACAATGTTCAGAGACATCAACAATACCAGCCTCATATTTCAAGTTTCCCATAATGTCCCATTTACATTTACAGGAACCTAACCAATTTCAACAAAGCACAAATACACTAGCCCACATACATTGCGACGGAAATTACAGACAAATCCGTCGGGAAGTAATAGGAAGGTACCAATTTGGAAATGATTGCGATTTACTTGATATCAAAAAGCGTGCAACACATCCAAGTACTGTTTTGACGTGCATAGGAAACGTAATAAAAATGAGATTTTAGAATTGAATGTAGGGAGTGCATGGTTAATTATATAAAAGTAATCAAGGAAGCGTAGTTGATAACGAGCAGAAGGTAAAACGTTGTCAGTTTAAGAATTTGGTGATTGGCAGGTGGCAGAATTCGAGACAGTGATCACATTTCATAAACACTTCAAATAAAGTAGTAATTCATAAGACAGGGTTGCTCAAATATAGAAAGGCAATGGTTCATATCGATGATGAATGATTGACTGATAAGCATTTGCTACTGTTTCGATGAACGATATTTGGAATAAACAAATGTCTCATTGCAGTCAATGGTAATGAAATTCGGACGCATGTTTAATGGGGCGCCCATTCGCTATCAGTAACTTTCCTGCGACTGGCCGATTCCAATTTCATCCGCATTGTTTTTCAATCTGTGCAATTTGAGTTGCAGAAAGCAAGTGATGAGCTTTCCAAAATATTACTGTAACTAACAACCAATAATAATGCTTGATTGGACGAATCATATTCTTGCAATCGGAAGTTATTCCCTTTTCTGTCACTTCATTCTTATTTCATCTATCAGTTGAGAATATCCAGTTTCCCTCGGTAACTCAAAGCTGGTCCGCTCTATGTCTCCAAATTCCTCCAGGCCTTCAACCCCCCGTGATCTCTGTGCTCATCCAATTCTGGCCTTTTGCGAATCCCCGATTTTCTGCACGCCACAATTGGTAGCCGTGCCTTGAGCTTTCTCGGCCCGAAGATCTGGAAATCACTTCCTAATCCTCTGCGGCTCTCTGCCATTATCTCCTTCTTTAAGGCGCTCCTTAATACTTAGCTCGTAGACGAAGATTTTTTTCACCGTATTGTTAGCATTTCTGTACGTTCCTCTCATAAAGAGTGGGAGAAAAAAAAACAGACGCTTCTTGTCTAAATTACTTGATTGAATATGATTGCAATATATTTTTTAGGAAATCAGAACACTTGCTGAAAGTCAGCGCAGAAATGATGCTTCCCAACTCATTTTCGATACTGTGCTGGAAAAGGGAGCTCGGGGAGAAAGAACAATCTGGAACATATTTCTTCAACTGCAGAATTCAAAACCCACCGTGAAAGCGACATTGCTAAAGATACAGAAGAGAGGTACAGGGCTAGAAAATGATCTAGAACATAGAACATAGAAACATAGAACAGTACAGCACAGTCCAGGCCCTTCGGCCCTCGATGTTGTGCCGAGCATTGTCCGAAACCAAGATCAAGCTATCCCACTCCCTATCATTCTGGTGTGCTCCATGTGCTTATCCAATAACCGCTTGAAAGTTACTAAAGTGTCCGACTCCACTATCACAGCAGGCAGTCCATTCCACACCCCAACCACTCTCTGAGTAAAGAATCTACCTCGGACATCCCTTCTATATCTCACCCCATGCATCTAGAAGGTAGGTGGCGTCCAATTCGAATTGCAAAAGATCTTGTTTAATTTCAGAGTAACAGAGTTCATTGATTAAGCTGAGGAAGCTTTTTAAAGTTATTGGCCCTGAAATTAGCCTCTCCAGCTTGCTGTGGGGGTAAGGATCACGCGCGCACTTACCTACCGCGCCTGCCGTTGACCTCTGGGCCCACAGGAACATCAGCTCCTGGGCCTGCTCCAAGTGCCGGCAAGCAGTGCTTGCGTGTCCCAGGTGCGCAGTTAGTGCGCTGCGTCCCTTGGGATCACGTGGTCTATGATGAGCAAATGGCAGCAGACCATCTTCCATTCATAAATTTGACAGGAAGACCTGTCAAATCTATGAATTGAAATCGGACCCAAAAGAACTGCTAAACGAAAATATTTTTTTAATAAAACATCACATTTATAAAATAGCTATAAGTTAAATAAATTAACAACATTATACAAAAATTTAATTTTTTTAAAAAATTAAAATAATTTTTAACAGTGCTAAAAATAAACTTACCTTTCTTTAAAGTATCTAAAAAAGATAAACCTGTTGAAATGTTTTTAAATTATAATTAATTAACTACTTACCTTGTTGAAAACGGGTCCAGCGACTCCTTTTTAAAAGCGCATGTTCTTCAATACTTATCCTCCGGTAGAAACCTGAAAAAACGCTAAGTTTGCTGCGTGTGCGCAGCCTCTACCGCGCACGCGTTTCACCTTTGAACCGCTCCCTTCACCAGACCGGAAGTTATGTTTCCCGCGCATGCGCAGTGCATGTAGGAAACCGGCACTTCAGGACGCCTTAAGGCTAAGTGCACAGTGCGTTCTCACCCGCAAGGCCGATTTTTTTGTCCCAATGTCCGTAAGGGTGAAATTCTAATTGAGCCGGGACACACAACATGCGGAATCGCATTTGCCGACAGTTACAACACACGCCCGATATTCAGTTCAATTCAAGTGTATTCGGGCGCAATATATAACACGTGATGGATGCGATACGGCCGAAATTACTTCTGCTGCCCGTTGTGCGCTCGGTCGGATATTCCCTTCCTTTGACTCCAATAGAACTGCAGAGGCTGCGCTGTGCCCTCCCAGAGGTGGCAATCAGGGACATCTCTCAAATCAGGGAAACTGCTGAAATCTTCAGCTCTTCACAGTAATTGTGCTCTTAAATTCCCCATTATAAGGGATTGGGTGTAATTGGGTTTCAACAGCGTTTTGACTTCTACACAAATTTTTGTGCCTGAAAATCTAATTTTAACTTTGTGCAGTGTCAACTTTCTTCATTTTCTTACTCACTTCCTTGTTCGTTGCCTGTGAGAAATCTGAGTATTAATTATCTGCTTAGACAACCTGTCGACGTCACCGCATCTTGCACGAGAGGATCCCCATGATACTCCGTTGATTTGAATTTCAGTTCGTAAAACCTCAACTTCTCCACACTGTGATTGCGAGATCTTTTTGTAAATTAAACTTTGGGGCTAACAGCAAACGCCTTTGCTTCGTCGCTGACCTCAAATTCCGGATCATTATTTAATAGTGGTATCCTGGGAACGGTAGCATAGTGGCTAGTCATCCAGAGGCCTTTACTGATGATCCAGGGACGTGAGTACTAAATCTCACCAGAGCAGTTGGGGAATTTAAATTTGTATAATTTAATGAATCTGGAATAAAAAGCTAGAATCTGCCGTCCTTACCTGGTCTGATCTATATGTAACTCCAGACCCACAGCAATGTAGTTGACTCTTAAGTGCCATCTGAAGTGGCATAGCAAGCCACTCAGTTGCTACGAAACACAATAATAAGAATGAAACCACCATGCATCGAACTCGGCACCGGCTTCGGACATGGCAACGGCACTCCTAGCCCAATTCAACCTGCAAACCACCATCTGGGGACGGGTGGCAACATTTTGGAGCTGTCCCACAGGCTAGGCAAGCAAAAGCCTGACATAGTCATACTCACCGAATCATATATTTCAGTTAATGTCCCAAAATTCTCCATCACCATCCCTGTGTGGAGGCACAGAGGTATACAGTATGCAAGGAGTGGCCCTGGTTGTCTTTAACATTGACTCCGGATTCCATGAAGTCTAATGGCTTCAGGTGAAGCATGCACGCAAGGAAACCTCCTGTTTATTACCACAGTCTGCCCTTCCTCCGTTGATGAATCAATATTCCTCCATGTTAAACACCACTTGTAAGAAGCACTGAGAGCAGCAAGGGCACATAATATTCGCTGATTGGGGGACTTCAATGTCCACAAAGAGTGACTCGGTAGCACCACTACTGACCGAGCTGGCCGAGTCCTGAAGGACATAGCTGCCAGTCTGGTCCTGCGAAAGGTGGTGTGAGATTCAGAACAATTCCAGCAGCTTAGAACTGGGCATCCATGAGGCGCTGTGGTCCATCAGCAGCAGCAGAATTGTATTACACCACAACCTGTAACCTCATGGCCCGGCATATCCCTCACTCTAAGATTACCATCAAGCCATCGTACCAAACCTGGTACAATCAGGAGTGCAGAAGAGCATGAAAGGAGCAGCACCAGGACTAACTAAAAATGAGGTGCTAACCTGGGTAAGCTGCACCACATGCATGCTAAAAAGCGGAAGCAGCATGATATAGGGCGAAGTGATGCCACAAACAACGGATGAGATCAAAGCTCTGCAGCCCTGCCACATCCAGTCGTGAATGGAGGTGGACCATTAAACATCAAACGGGAACAGAGAATATCCCCATCCTCAATGATGGTGGAGCCCAGTACGTGAGTACCAAAGACAAGGCTGAAGCGTTTTCAACCATCGAGAGCCAGTGTGCTGAGTAGATGATCCACTCTTAATGATCTCTGAGTTCTTGGACAAGACACCAATAGGCAGTAGCCAGCGTGTTTGAGCAATAGATCAAGATGTATTAAGCATACAGTTTAATATACTTAATATTAGGCGACAGTTTAACGAGTAGCTCGCAGCCATTGGCCTCTGGAACGTCTCGGAGACAGATGACGTCGTCTTAAGTCTGTTCCTTTCTTCTCGCAGTAGGTCTGTGTAAAGCTGTTCTTTGAGTATCGCAGTTTTAACCCTTTTCTTATCAACAGTTCGTTTGGCCACTGTCCATATATGGTCTTTAACAAAATCACCTTTTATAATTGGTTCTAATGGTCTAAATACCATTGGCACTCAGACTAAGGGACTAGCCCGCCTTTCCAATATTTTTTCCACCAACTTTTCCACGTTCAGTGTTATCTAGTTTATAGTTTTTCACTCCATTAGAATTGACTTTATCTCTTTCGTTTGTAGATTCCCTGGTACAAGGCCTTTATAACATGGGCCCATATCAGCGCTCTTTCAATAGTCTTGAGTTACCCAGGAGTGATTATGGGTATTATTATTTGTTCAATGGCTACACTTGAAGTTATACATATATGATTCTCGTCTACTAAATATCTCTAAATATCAGCCTTTTGTAGAAGTCCCCACATCGAGGATGAAATGTTTTAAACTTTGATTCCTCGACTGCTTCAATCTTTTCTCTGACTAGCGTTGCTGCAATTCAGAGTCCTCGAATTAAGGGGAACGCAGCGCTTCTCAAATGAGGTTTTATCCACCTTTTCATTATTGGTCTGGGTGCTAACTATAACACTCACAGGGGCCGACCGCCTATTCTCTTGGCTGGGAGAGATCCCGGGGTCTCCTCAACCATCATGTCGGTCGTGCTGATATGTCTTGCCTTCTAGTGCATCCCACTCTATCCTTTCTCCACCGCCCGCTGCCCCTACTGCTGCATCATATGATCTGGCAGTATCGGCCCTGATCTCACCCCTTACTCAAATTCAATTCACTGTTCCGGTGTTCAAATTCTGCCCCGTCTGGGGTATCCTCTGTTTCTTCTATCTTTCCTGATGTTACCCCGCCTGGGGTCTCCTCCACATTGGTTTGGATCTTCTCTTTCGGTGAGCTCAATTATTTTGTTGATGCTGGTTAGTCATAGGCATACAATTGACTTATGTATCAAAGTCTTACTACATACGTTACATATATGAAATACACTATCATTACAAGTTGGAGAACTACCAGAGCGTGTGAAATAAAATGAACCTAAGGGCGTGCTCATAAATGAAGCCCAATATCCCACCAGTGTGAGTTGTCCTCTATGCTGTCAATTTTCATGTCCATTCTAGAGTTGTCTTTCTCGAAAACATAAAAATACTTTAGGGAGTAGTTCACTCGCATCATGAGCTCACTGAAGCCTTTTGACAACAGCGGGATGTCGTATCTGAATTGTGCCACATAATTGTGCAGCTCATCCTTAAAAACGTGTTGGGTGATGGGAAGGTCCTGTTAGACCAGTAAAGCATGGTAGTTGCGGCAGTAGTGGCACAGGACGCACCACCAAAACCACCTCATACTGGCTTCGTACTGGTTTTTCCCACGCTCTATTTCCTACAAAACTCAATTATTACAGTTACAAGTTAAATTCAGTCTTGAATCATTTCATGTGACATTGCAGTTTAACATCTAATCAACAAATCATGGACTTAAAAGTTTCTCCAGATCTTTCTTAATTGTATTCTTCTTGTGGATAATTCTAACTAATCATGATTTCTCCTTGGCCCAGAATTGTCCCAATCCAATTTCCATATAACTCTCCACTTCAACTTCAATGTCAATCCTTCTAACAGGTACCAGTGTGTTTAAATCTATTCTGATTGTTTCATTAATTAGATAGTTTCTCGATGGAGTGTGTGTCGATGCTTTAAAAGTTGTCTCACTCTCCTGAGCCACATTAACCATTTCATGTCTTGCTGCTGTCAAGTAAATGAGCCTGTCTGATACCTGTCCATCAGTGCAAATTAAACATACATTCCCGGATGGTAAATGCCTCATACGTAACGAATCACATTAGCACACTCATATCGGTATCTCAATATCGTGCCACACGTGCCATCCGATACAAGACATTCTCGGGCTTTCAGGTAATCCTGCCAAAAGATTGTCTGGAGGTCTTTGTTCATCTTCCACAACATGGTCCCGATGTCTTGGATAGTGGCCGGACTATCAAATTCAGATTTCTTAAAAAGTTCATTATAGGCAGAGGCACAAATGTCTCCAAGATAAAACTATCAATTTACTTTTCTAAACACTTTCCTGAATTTCACTAGAAAGTTTGGAAAATACCCATTTGTTGGTGTATTTCTACTGTTTATACCTCACACCCTCAATCACCTCCTCTCTCCATTTTGCACATCCCATTAATTACCATTCATATCTCATTCTTGAGCCCTGGAGGAACTTTACTGTCCAGTACAATTTTTAAGATTGAAAACATAGATGAAACATTCTCACTTGGTACAAGTTATCAACACTTTTTATTATCATTATTTTAGAGGACCTTTTATTTTCCCAAAAGTAACCCAATATATAGTGCCTGAGTCCATTCTGTTATTACAAAATTATCCCAAAATGCAAACAGCAGCATTGTTGAACTGACAGGTTTTGTCAATGTTAAATTGCATTTCTTTCACTTTATCTTTCAATTTCCAACTTCAGAAACGAGTGATTCCCAGTGTAGGTGGTTTATACAGTGTTTTAACATTACAGACAGAAGTGCTGCAATTAGTTTATAAGGTAACTTCCATATAACAAAAGAAAGAAGATAATCCATTGTGACTCTGCTTAGAGCCCAAGGGGTTAATAATTTTCCTTCTGTCACTGTGGGAAAATATTAAGTTAAGTTAAGAAACTTAAATGTAATAAGGACCAATATCTTTAAATTTCATAATAAAGATGTTGCTTGGTGAACTTAAACAGCTGTCAGTGCAAAGGGTTAACTCCTTTGCATGTTTTTAAGATGGTGGAGCAAAATATTTTCAGGCGCACGTAATTGCGTCACTTCACGTAAATTTAAAAAAACTTTTTGATGAAAGGTCATCGACCTGAAACGTTAACTCTCTTTCTCTCTCCACGGATGCTGCCTGGCCTGCTGAGTTTTTCCAGCGTTTTCTGTTGTTATTTAAAAAAAACTTTCCCGATCGAAAAAGACAGTTGGTTTTCACACTTTAACTAAACACAAACAGAACAAAATAGCACATGCTTGCAGAAAACTGAAAATAACGTCATATTTCTTATTGTTCTTTCTTCAGATGCCTTTCCAAAAAACTCTAAAAATATTGAATATAAGTGGAGAAAAATTACTTTTCCACATTTAAACACATCAAATCAAATTGCTTTGGAAGATCACACCATAGCAATCGCAATTCCAAGGATAAATCTTAGACTGAAACGTAATCTTTGTTAAACAAACTTTTAGTTGTTCTTCTCAGAATTACACACCAGCTTAACTTAAACTGTAGTTCAAAGTTTTTTTTCAATTCTTGGGGCAAAATCTTATTCGCACATTCTTAAAACTTCCAAAATCCAAGACAAGACAAAAGTTTTAAAGGCTTTTAGCACAGAGAAGTGGGTGGAGCTAAAACACATAACAGACATTTTTTTTATAACAGACTTTCAGACAAAATAAATACTTTAACTTCTTAAACATTCATAATGAGGAAATCTTTCACCTTTTTAACCTGCACTTTCACACAATCTAAAATTCCAGCATTTTTTTAAGCTTCCTTTCACTCAGCAAATCTTCTGTTTTATTTGTCTCAGCAAAGACGTTAATAACTTCCATGTCAGTAAAACTTTAAGAGGTAGAAATTAGATCGCGCCCCATTTGGGGCGCAAATATCGTCCGGACGCAAATATTAGCGCCTGGCACTAATTATCGGCACTGACTGGAAACTTCACTTTTACTGCCCCGGGAGGTGAGTGGAGCGCTAAAGCAGGCGCTGCACACCTGTCTTAAGGCGCAAAGGCCAAGGAGTGAGGCACTAACTCAGCGCGCGAGCGCAGCGCAGCTGCTGCCAGTTAGCGAGGGAACACAGACACACTGGCGCCGGACACTTCTTAAAGCGGGGGGGGGGGGGCACTTGCTCCCCAGCCACACCCTGCTCATTGCAGCCTTGAATCTCAGCCTGGAGAGACCTGTGAATCCATTTTGCTGCCAAGCATGGAGAGGGTGAGAGAACGCGCTCATCGCTTCACCGAGCGGGCCTTGGATGCTCTGGTTGGCGCAGTGGAGCGCAGACGATGTATGCTGTTCCCTGAGAGTGGCAGGAGGCCTTTGCCACGCAAGTTCAGAAGAGTTTGGAGGGAGGTGGCTCAGAGCATCTCCTCCAGGAGCATGGTGCCCAGGACCCATACTCAATGCCGCAAAAAGTTCAACGACCTCACTCGGGTCGTCAGGGTGAGTGGCTTTTTCTCAATACCTCTCCATCCCTCCATCTCAACCTCACTCTATGGCCAGAGGGTCTTAAAACCCCAATGCTCAACACTCATCCAACACCTATGGCCCTTTCATCAAACACACACACACATTCCACACTTTGCATACAGTAAGGGCTATTCACCTATGGGAGGCACATCAGGCAACACCATGGCTGTATACAGTAAGGGCTATTCACCTATGGGAGGCACATCAGGCAAGACCATGGCTGTATATTTACTCAGATGCTGTCCTTTTTCTTGCAGGCTAAGCTGGCTCATAATAGGAGACAGCAGCAACGGACAGGTGGAGGGCGGCCTCAGCTGCAACCCCTCAGCGATCTGGAGGAGCGCGTCCACAGGATTGTGGCAAGCCGGGTGATCGGTCCCGTCGCCACTGGAGACGCCAACCCCGTTCTGGACAGCAATGGTAAGGTCATCATCTTTTTGTCCTCTTTCCTTCCACTTGTCCCTCACAACACCAGCCTTTGACACTTTCAATCCAACTTGCTAACTCGCTGCACTTATTCCTCCCTTACTGCCACCCTGTCCTCACGCTAAAGCCACTCTTGTACCTCCCTGCTTTCAGATGGTGATTCACCAGCTGAGGAGACGGGCCCTGAAGCTGCCACTGGGAGTGATGCTGCAGCTGAGGAGGAAGAGGAAGCCAGAGCATCAGTGCCACCCTCTCCCGAGGAAGCCCATGCCCACACTGGGAACACGCCTTCCCCGGAGGGGAGCAGGGGGGAAGGGGCTGATGAGGGTGAAGCTCCAGGACCCAGCGGGCTGCAGCAACGCCATGGGGGGGGGGGGGGGTAGGGAAGAACGGGGGCCTTCTCCCCAGAGGGAGAGTATGCCAGACACTCCTACTGCAATGGACGCAGAGGAGGAGCGGCTGATTGCAGAAATGAACACCCAGGCGGTGGGCATGCACACTGAGCTCATGGGTGCAGTGGGAAGGGTGCCCGAATGCATTGAGTCACTGGCAAGGAGTGTGGAGCACTTCGCTGTAGCACAGGCGGATGCCACACTAACGCTTAGTGCTGCAATTCAGTCACTGGCTGCCGTGATCCCACCTCTGACTGCTCTCATACAGACTCAGATGGAGGCTACGCCAGCACAGACTGCTGCCAACCTCGATGGTGCGTGCACATGTCCCCGGGGCTGTCACCGCGCCGCAGCAGGCCAGCAATCTGTTCTCCGGCAGATTGCTCCTGATGCTGAAGTGCTGCCCCATGGGAGTGCCAGTGTGTCGGGCGAGCAGGGAGTTGCTGTCCTCTCGCACGATGACAGCATTCCTGCTGCCAACACTGTCACTTCTCCACTGCACTTGCCACCGCCTGTAGGACAGACTGCTGCCGCCCATGCAGAGTTGGTGCAGTCTGCAGCCGGGCCCTCGAGGCCCAGAAGTGGTCGAGGCCGTCCTTCAGGGGCATCTGCAGTGTCAGGGTCTGACGAGCAGCAGCCTTCCACCAGCGTTGCTGCAGCCACTGAGGTCCCATTACGGAGGAGCAGTAGGGTTAGAAGGGGGGAAGTGCGCAAGGGAAGGAGATCACCCTCGAAGGGCAAAAAGTAGGAGGTGTGACAAAATGCTGGTCATTTTTTTATTAAAGGCCGAGGTTCATGGTCCAACTTTTGTTTAGTGTTTTGGACATTATCTCCAGGTTGTGAGAACCAGTTATGTTATTGACTGTTTTTTTGTGTTTATTTCTATGAGTTTGTCATGACGATTTGACACACTCAGAGTTTGTAAAATAAATAAGTTTCTGTATTCAAAATATACATGGCTGGTGGTTGGAAGTATTGGTGCCTTGGCCGGCATAGGGGTTGCGTGCTGGGTTGCATAATGTTGGTAGCAATGGCAGGGGTCCTAGAAGCGGCTTGCTATTAGCCGTTGACGGACGGCCCTTGCAGTTTGACCATTGTGGGCCGCCCTCCCGCCTTGGTGCTGCTGATGATCATCGTCCTCGTCCTCTTCCTCCTCTTCCTCCTCATCCTCTGGTGGTGCTACAAGGCCTGGTGGCATTGGCTGGGTCCTGAGGATTGCCATGTTGTGCAACATGCAGCACACGACTACGAAGTTCGATACTTGCTCAGGCGAGTACTGCAGGGCTCCTCCGGAATGGTCCAGACAGCGGAACCGTTGTTTCAGCATGCCGATTGTGCGCTCAATAATGTTCCTGGTTGCTTGATGGCTTTCATTGTACCGCAGCTCAGCAGGGGTGTTTGGCGTACGGAGCGGTGTCATCAACCAGGTGCTCAATGCGTACCCCTTGTCCCCGAGAAGCCAACCAACTGGCTGATGCGGTGCCTCGAAAACTTCTGCCACAGTAGTCTGGCGCAGGATGAAAGCATCGTGGCAGCTGCCAGGATAGTGGGCATTGACAGCGAGTATCACCTGTCTGTGGTCACAGACCAACTGGACATTCAAGGAATGGAACCCCTTTCTGTTCCTGAATTCCTCTGCATTCTCACGTGGAGCACGCAAAGCCACATATGTGCAGTCAAGGGCGCCCTGCACCATGGGGAAGCCCGCTACCCTCGCAAAGCCCAGAGCACGGTCACGCTGCTTGTCTGGGGTCATAGGGAAAGAGATGAACTCTCGTCTCCTTCTGAAGAGGGCATTGGTGACCTGCCGGATGCAGCGATGCACCGCGAACTGGAAGATATTGGCGAGGTCCCCAACAGCAGCTTGGAATGAGCCAGTGGCGTAGAAGTTCAAAGCCACTGTGACCTTCACTGCCACCGACAGAGACGTCCGGGACCTCAGCTGAGGCTGCAGATCGGGCTGCAGCAGGTGGCAGAGCTCAGTGACCACCTCCTTGCTGAATTGCAGCCTTCGCAAACACAGCTCCTCGGACATATGGATGTAGGAGAGCTGTTCACGATATACCCTGGGAAGGTAAGCTCTCCTGTACATGCGCCTGATGGCCCTCCTCCGTCTGGCCATCATTGCCACTCTCTGTCTACGTCTCTGTATCCTCCGATTCAGCTGGAGCAGGACGACGCCCCCAATCAGTGCAGTCCCCATATTCTCTTTGCCAGAAAAGTAATGAGGGACAGCAACTAAAGTAGCAACAAAGTTAGGATGAATAGGCAAAACTACCTCACAAAGCGTTGAGTCAATGTAGAAGTCTCTCTCTCTCTCTTTCCGAATCTCTCTCTCTTAGAACGAGTGGTGCATAAATGTCGACCACAGAAAAAGATAGGAAGAGGCCCCCTTTAAATAGCGCCCCCCCCCAGCCCCACACCGATTGATAGCGTTCCAGTCTTCCGGTTGTTGGAAGCGCCAGGCGGTAAGGCAGGGGGCACCACTCAATTTCTGCTCCGGGGCGCCCCAAGGGCGTTGCACCATGGAATGACGTCACAATATGCGCGCGCAGGTGGTCGCAGCGGTAAGTTTTAGTGCCGCCGCACAATCTCAAGTTAAGTTCTCGAGCGGCGCAAACATCGCTGCGCCCGGGCGTTAGCGGCTTTGCGCCCCATTAGCGCCCTCTTAAGGCGCTAACGGGAGGCGCAACCAAGTGAATTTTTACCCCTAAATTTCTCTTTTTTTTCTCTTTTTAAATGGCGTCTCAGCAGCTTGTCCTTGCTTTCCAAATCCCAGTTTTTTCCTTTCATTTGCTGAGTTTTCAGATTGGTTAGCCTGCAAATTCGGTCTTTTTCTTTCTTTATCTCTCCCTCTCTCTCCTGCACTTTATGCTTAACCACCTGGCTATGTTTTTCTCTTAACCCGTTGTGTTTTTTCTGAGACAGTCTTTCCGGAATAAAGTTTATCATGACGTCGTCTTAAGTCTGTTCCTTTGTCCTGGCAGTACGTCTGTGTAAACTTGTTCTTTGAGTATCGCAGTTTTAACACTTTTCCTATCAACAGTTCGTTTGGACACTGTCCATATAGGGTCTTCAAAAAAATCACCTTTTATAATTGTTTCAAATGTTCAAAATACCATTGTCACTCAGACTAAATTAGCATCCCGCCTTTGAAGCATTTTTCCACCAACTTTGCCATGTTCAGTGTTAGCTTGTTTATAGTTTGTCACCCCATTGGAATTTAAATTATCTCTTTCATTTTTTGCTTCCCTGGTACAAGGTCTTGATACCAAGGGCTCATATCAGCGCTGTTTCAATATTCTTGAGTTTCCCAGGAGTAATTATGGGTAATATTATTTGGTCAATGGCTACACTTGACGCTATACATATATGATTCTCGTCCACTAAATATCCCTAGATATCAGACTTTCGTACAAAAAGCTGCTGCTCTAAAAGTTTGTTAAAATCATTAATTGCTTCAAAGCGGACACTGTAATTTAACCCGTGCTCTTTTACACTTTTGCAGATAATTCAGACACTAAAATATTACTAATGTTGGCGAGCTACACGGATATCCAGCTGGGAAAAATTATCGGTTTCTTCCGTCAGAGACTAGAACAGTCAATTGAAGAATTCGTGGAAGCTGTTAGTTAGTCGCTCTTAGATGCAAACGTGTTTACTGAAACAATTCATAAGGTATGCTACATATATGTTTGAATTGTCCAAATGGTCCCCTAAATTTGAGACGGGTTGCTGGTAGATTGTTCCATCGGTCTGGAACGGCATGTCTTTGCTGGTGTAGCTGTTGTAATCTCTGGGGATAGTATATTCGCCGCATAGGTGTGGTGGTGTGATGTTTGCAAGCACAGGCAGCCAAGGTGCTGCTGTTGATAAAAGTGTACCCGTGATAATTCTCATAATAGAGTTCAGCTGCATATCAACGGTTTAACATGCGGACTTGATAGCCATGGGGGTGATTATAAAAGCCTTCTCATGGCCTTATGTGGTCTTGATTACAATTAATATCGTCTCAAAGGACACAGAACTGGTCGTTTTCAATGCATTATATTACAAGAGAACAGCATCTCCTGGTATTATCCTGAGTTCATTGTGGAAGAATCCTCGACCCATTTATCATCAGCTGCTTCTTCAATGTACTTCCCTCTTAATGTCAGAATTTGGGCTGTACGCTGATGAGTGCAGTGTTCAATTCCATTCCCAACTCCTCACATAACTAAGCAGTCCATGCCCTTATGCTTCAAGATCTGGTCCACATGCCAGTTTAGGTGGATAATTGGCAAGTAATTGACATTCAATGACATTACAATAGACAAATCCGTCAACATCAACAACCTGGGGACACCACTCGAAGCAGCTCTGATGATTCACGTCCAAACGTCCTGCAGTTAAGGTGATTACCTTGGCCGGATTTCTGCAGGGATTCGGTTTACTGTAGTTTCAGAAATCGGATATATGTGTCAACATATCGATGGAGCAATTAATCCAAATTTCAGGATTGCAGGGAACACGCCAAGACACATTGTAATGATTAATTGAATAAGACACCACTAACAGCGCAAGCATCACGCGTCCTCGGCATATTCCCAATTGAAATCCTGGAACCTGACAAAACTTTTAATGGCCCCATATAACTAATCTCAGGTGAAGAAATTAATTGACGAAAAAAAATAAAACCGTCAGTCATGGCCGAGTGTATCTGACCGTTCTTTATTAAAGCAACCGTGCGTCCTCATTAAACTATACGATTCGTTTGAGTCACTGTCGGTGGCAGGAATTTCTTGAACTTTCTACTGAACATATCCGGTTAGTTGCTTCCAGTTCTCTTTTGCTTCCAACTTCATCGCATGACTGCTTCTCCCTGCATTACTAACATCTTCCCTGGCACAGTTATTACTTCTAATTTACAACCTCAGACAATCTGCATTATTCCACGTATCGCCAATCATTCGCAAAATTTATCCAGCCCATGTTTTACGCAACCTTCTGCCTTGACTCCAGGACAGCTCAGGACAAGCCCCTTCTTCGGCCCAATGTTCAGGGACATCAACAATTCCGGCCTCTTATGTCACGATTGCCATAATTACCCATTTAAAAACAATCCCTACTGTCATCTGTGATGTCTATCTCCACTCTTTTCTAATAATTCCTAGAGTTAAGTAACACACATCTGAATAAAGTATTGTGAATAAAGCTGGTTAATCGAAAGCAACGATTGTCTGTTGATGCTTTAGGAAGTAATGATATGGAAACATTAACAGCTAAGTGGCTTATATAACGGCAGGGCTGGCAGCTAAGAGCTAAAATGTTTTTGTTACAAAAAAAGTAATACATTTTAAACAGAAAAAACGAAAGTTATTATTAACATATTTAATTGCAGCACGGAAACTCAAGACTCATATAAGGAATGATTAACAATTCTAATTATATGCTTGGGATTATAGCATAATAATGGAACTCTTTATCAAATAGGATTTGATTATCATGCACCAAGTGTTGGGATACTGATTGAGAAAGGGATATATTGAAAAATTGGAGAAATTTTAGCAAGGGTATCACTCTGATGAGTGATTTAAATATCTAAAGTGTAGAAGTGATGCACGGTTGGAAGAGAGAGTGAGCTATCTGCCAGGTGTCCAGGACGTTATATAGATGGGTACGGTTTCAGAACAGCAATGAGGAATGACTATTGGATACTATCTGCAAACGGATAAGGGTAGTGGAATAACTCAGAAGCCATGATATCATTACAATTCATATGAACAGTAAATCAAATCAATATAAATTTACAGGAACCTAACCAATTTCAACAAAGCAAAAACACACTAGCCCAGGTATATTGCGACGGAAATGACTGGTAATTCCATCGGGAAGCAATAGGAAGCTACCAAGTCGGAAATGATTGCCAAACGATATATATGGGATTTAATTGAAAATAAAAATTGTGCAACATATACAAGAATTGTTTGGACGTGCATAGAAAAGGCATTAAAAAGGAGATTTTAAAATTGAATGTAGGTAGTGTATGGTTAATTATATAAAATAAATCATAGAAGCGCAGATGATAACGAGCAGAAGGTTAAACGTTGTCAGTTTAAGAATTTGGTGATTGGCAGATGGCAGAATTCGACACAATGATCACATTTCATAAACACTTCAAGTAAAGTAGTAATTTATCAGACAGGGCTGCTCAAATATAGAAATGCAATGGTTCATATAGAAGATGAAAGATTGACTCATAAGCTTTTGCTAGTGTTTCGATGAAAGATATTTGGAATAAACGAAAGTCTCTTTGCAGTCAATGTTAAAGAAATGCGGACGCATGTTAAATGGAGCGCTCATTCGCTTTCAGCACCTTTCATGCGACTGGCCGACTCCAATTTCATCCGCATTGTTTATCAGTCTGTGCAATCTGAGTTTCTGAAAGCAGGTTGTGAGCTTTCCAATATATTACTGTTACTAACAACTAATAATGCTTGCTTGCACGAATCATATTCCTGCAATTGTACGTTTTTCCATTTTTTTGGCATTGTACCCTTATTTCATTTATCAGTTGAGAAACTCAAGTTTCCCTCGATGACTCAACGCTGGTCCTCTCTATCTTTGCAAAGTCCTCCAGCCCTTCAATCCTCCGTGATCTCTGTGCTATTCCAATTCTGGCCTATTGCGAATCCCCGATTTTCTGCACGCCACCATTGGTAGTCGTGCCTTGAGCTTTCTCGGCCCGAAGCTCTGGAATTCACTCTCTAATCCTCTCCGGCTCTCTGCCATTCTCTCCTCCTTTAAGGCGCTCTTTAAAATTTCCCTCTTAGAAGAAGATTTTGTTCACCTTATTGTGAGCTTTTCTACTCGTTCTTCTCATAGAGAGGGAGAAAGAAAACAGACGTTTGTTATCTCAATTATTTGTTTTAATATGATTGCAATATATTTTTAGGTAATCAGATACCTTGCAAAAAGTCAGCGTAGAAATGATGCTTCCAAACTCATTTTCGATACCGTGCTGGAAAAGGGAGCTCGGGGAGAAAGAACAATTTGGAACGTATTTCTTCAACTGCAGAACACAAAACCCAAACTGAAAGCGACATTGATAGAGATACAGACGAGAGGTACAGGGGCAGAAAATGATCTAGAGGGTAGGTGGCGTCCAAATCTAATTGCAACTGATCTTGTTTACTTTCAGAATAACAGAGTTCATTGTTTATGCTGAGGAACTTATTTAAAGTTTTGTCCGTGAGGATTAATTTCTGATTGACGGGGACATACAACAGGCGAATTCGCATTTGCCGACAGTTACAACACACGCCCGATATTCAGTTCAATTCAAGTTTATTCGGGCGCAATATATAACAGGTGAAGGATGCGATATCGTCTTTAATGTGTCCTCGCCGAAAAACGGCCGAAATTACATCTGCTACCCGTTGTGCGCTCGGTCGGATATTCCCTTCCTTTGACGCCAATAGAACTGCAGAGGCTGCGCTGTGCCCGCCCAGAGGTGGCAATCAGGGACATCGCTCAAATCAGGGAAACTGCTGAAATCGTCGACTCTTCACAGTAACTCTCCTCTTAAATTCCACACTAAAAAGGATTCGGTGTAACTGGATTTCAACAGCGTTTTGACTTCTAAACAAAAGTTATGAACTTGTAGATGTAGGTTTAATTTTGTGCAGTGTCAACTTTCTTCATTTTCTTACTCACTTACGTGTTCGCTGTCTGTGAAAATTCTGAGTTTTGATTGTCTGCTTAGACAACCTGTCGACGTCACAGCATCTTGCACGAGAGGATCTCCATGATACTCCGTTGATTTGAATTACAGTTCGGAAAATCTGAACTTCTCCACACTGTGATTGTGAGATCTTTGTGTGAAGCTAACTTTGGGGCTAACAGCAAACGCCTTTGCTTCGTCGCTTACCGCAAATTCCGGGCCATTCTTTATTTAATAATGGTATTCTGGGAACGGTAGCATAGTGGTAATGTCACTGGCCTGGTAATCCAGCTAGGCCTGTACTTGATGATCCAGGGACGTGAGTGCAAATCCCAGCACAGCAACTGCGGAATTTAAATGCACTTATTTAATTGAATCTGGAATAAAATAGCTAGTATCAGCTTTCCTTTCCTGGTCTTGCCTATATGTAACTCCAGACTCACAGCAATGTAGTTGAATCTTAAGTGCCCTTATTATTGTCTGGCTTAGCAAGCCACACAATAATAAGAATGAAACCGGGCAAACCACCAGTCATCGAACTCGGCATCGGCTACGGACATGGCAACGGCACACCTAGCCCAGTGGAACCTGCAAAGTCATCCTCACCAACATCTGGGGACTGGTGCCAAAATGGTGAGCTGTCCCACAGGCGAGTGAAGAAACTACCTGATATAGTCAAGTTCACAGAATCATACCTTTCAGACAATGTCCAAAACTCCTCCATCACCATCCCTGGGTGGCGGCACAGAGGTATACAGTCGGCAAGGAGTGGACCATAGGTGTCCTGAACATTGACTCCGGATCCCAAGAAGTCTCATGGCTTCAGGTGAAGCAGGGGCAAGGAAACCTCCTGCTGATTATCACCTGCTGCCCTTCCTCAGCTGATGAATCAGTCCTCCACCATGTTGAACATCACTTGTAAGAAGCACTGCGAGTAGCAAGGGCACAGAATGTACTCTGGGTGGGGGACTTCAATGTCCACCAAGAGTGGCTCGGTAGCACCACTACTGACCGAACTGGCCGAGTCCTGAAGGACATAACTGCCAGTCTGGTCCTGCGACAGGTGGTGAGAGATTCAGAACAATTCTAGCAGCTAAAAACTGGGCATCCATGAGACGCTGTCGTACATCAGCAGCAGCAGACTTGTATTACACCACTACCTGCAACCTCATGGCCCGGCATATCACTCACTCTTAGATTACCATCAAGCCATCGGACTAACCCTGGTCCAATAAGGAGTGTAGAGAGCATTTAAGGAGCAGCACCAGGCGTAACTAAAAATGCGGTTCCAACCTGGGGAAGCTGCAACACAGGACTACATGCATGCTAAACAGCGGAAACAGCATGCTATAGACAGGGCTAAGATATCCCACAATCAACGGACCAGAGCAAAGCTCTGCAGCCCTGCCACATCCAGTCGTGAATGGTGGTGAACCATTAAACATCTAACGGGAAGAGGATGCTCCATGAATATCCCCATCCTCAATAATGGTGGAGCTCAGCACGTGAGTAGAAAAAGACAAGGCTGAAGCGTTTTCAACCATCTACAGCCAGAAGTGCCGAGTAGATGATTCACTCCTAATGATCTCTGAGTTCTTAGACAAGACACCAATAGGCACCAGCCAGTGTGTTTGAGCAATAGATCAAGATTTATTAATCTTACAGCGTAATATACTTTATATAAGGCGATAGTTTAACGAGTAGCTCGCAGCCCTTGTCCTCTGGAACCTCTCGGACACAGATGACGTCGTCTTAATTCTGTTGCTTTGTTCTCGCAGTGCGTCGTGGAACGTTGTTCTTGAGTATCGCAGTTTTAACCCTTTTCTTATCAGCAGCTCGTTTGGCCAGTGTCCATATATGGTCTTTAACAAAATCACTTTTTATAATTCGTTCTAATGATCAAAATACCATTGTCACTCAGACTAAGGTAGCATCCCGCCTTTCCAGTATCTTTCCAGCAACTTTGCCATGTTCAGTGTTATCTTGTTTGTAGTTTTTCACCCCATTGGAATTTAATTTATCTCTCTCATTGTTAGGTTCCCTGTTACAATGACTTTATACCAATGGCCCATATCAGCGCTCTTTCACTTGTCTTGTGTTTCCCATGAGTAATTAATCGTAACAGTATTTGGTCAATGGCTACACTTGAAGTTATACATATATGATTCCCGTCTACTAAATATCTCTAAATATAAGCCTTTCGTACAAAAAGCTGCTGCTCTAAAATTTAGTTCAAATTATTCATTGCTTCAACGCGGACACTGTAATTTAACCTGTTTCTCATTTGCACTTTTGCAGAAAGAGAAAATATTAGAATATTACTAACGTTGGCGAGCTACACGGATATCCAGCTGGGAAGAATTATCGCTTTCTACCGTCAGAGACTAGAACAGTCAATTGAAGAATTCGTGGAAGCTGTTAGTAATTCGCTCTTAGATGCAAATGTGATTACTGAAACAATTCATACGGTACACTGCATATATGTTGGAATTTTTCATAGGGCCTTCTAAATTTGAGACGCGTTGGTGGTAGATTGTTCAAGTCGGTATGGAACGGCCTGTCTTTGCTGGTGTTGCGGTTGTATTCTCTGGGGACTGTATATTCGCGGCGTAGGTGTGGTGGTGCGATGTTTGCAAGCACAGACAGCCAAGGTGCTGCTGTTGATAAAAGTGCACCGGAAATAATTTTGATAATAGATTTCAGCTGCACATCAACGGATTTAACATGCGGACTTGATAGCCATGGGGTTGATTAGAATAGCCTTCTCATGCCCCACCCTTTTATGTGGTCTTCGATTACAACTAATATCGTCTCAAAGGACACGTAACTTGTCGTTTTTAATGCATTATATTATAAATGAACTGCAACTCATGTTATAACCATGAGTTCATCGTGGAAGAATCATCAACCCAATTATCATCAGCAGCTTCTTTCAATGAACTTCCCTCTTAAGGTCAGAATTTGGGCTGTACGCTGATGATTGCAGTGTACAATTCCATTCCCAATTCCTCAGGTAACCAAACAGTCCACGCCCGTATGCATCAAGATCTGGTCAACATGCCAGTTTAGGTGGATAATTGGCAAGTAACATTTGTGCCGCATAAGTGACAGGCAATAACCATCTGCAGAAAGAGACTCTCTAATCAACTCCTCTTGACCTTCAATGACATTATCGTGGACAAATCCATCACCATCAACAACCTGGGGACAACACTCGAACCAGCTCTAATAAGTCACTTCCAAACGTCTTGCAGTTTAGGTGATTACGTTGGCCGGATTTCTGCAGGGATTCGGTTTACTGTTGTTTCTGAAATCGGGCATAAATGGCAACATATCCATGGAGCAATTAATCCAAATTTCAGGATTGCAGGGAACACGCCAAGACACATTGTAATGAATAATTGAATAAGACACCACTAACAGCGCAAGCATCACGCGTCATCGGCACAGACACAATGGAAGTTCTGGAGCCAGACAAAACTTGTAATAGCCCCATATAACTAATCCCAGGTGAAGAAATGAATTGACGAAAAAAATTAAACTGTCAGTCACGGCCGAGTGTATCTGACCGTTCTTTAATGAAGCAACCGTGCGTCCCCATTAAACTATACGATTCCTTTGAGTCACTGTCGGTGGCACGGATTTCTAGAACCTTCTACTGAACTTATCCAAGTAGTTGCTTCCAGTTCTCTTTTGCTTCCAACTTCATCGCATGACTGCTTCTCTCTGCATTACTAACATCTTCCCTGTCACAGTTATTACTTCCAATTTACAGGCTCACACAATCTGCATTATTCCTTCTATCGCCAATCATTCGCAAAATTCATCCAGCCCATGTTTTACGAAACCTTCTGCCTTGACTCCAGGACAGCTCAGATCACGCCCCTTCTTCGGCCCAATGTTCAGGGACATCAACAATTCCGGCCTCCTATGTCAAGATTGCCATAATTACCCATTTAAAAAACAATCCCTGCTGTCATCTGTGATGTCTATCTCCTCTCTTTTAGAATAATTCCTAGAGTTAATTATCACACATCTTAATAAAGTATTGTGAATAAAGCTGGTTAGTCGAAAGCAACGATTGTCTGTTGATTCTTTAGGAAATAATGATATGGAAACATTAACAGCTAAGTGGCTTATATAACGTCAGGGCTGGGAGCTATGAGCTAAAATGTTTTTGGTGCAAAAATACTAATACATTTTAAACAGAAAAAACGAAAGTTATTATTAACATATTTAATTGCAGCACGGAAACTCAAGACTCATATAAGGAATGATTAACAATTGCAATCTATACGCTTGGGATTATAGCATAATAATGGAACTCTTTATCAATTAGGATTTGATTATCATGCACCATGTGTTGGGATACGGATTTAAAAAGGGACATATTGAAAAATTGGTGACAATTTTTGCAAGGGTATCTGTCAGATGGGTGATTTTAAATAATTAAAGTATAGAAGTGTGCACGGTTGGAAGAGAGAGTGAGCTATCTGCCAGGTGTCCAGTACGTTATATAGATGGGTACGGTTTCAGAACAGCAATTAGGAATGACTATTGGATTCTATCTGCAAACGGATAAGGGTAGTGGAATAACTCAGAAGCCATGATTTCATTACAATTCATATGGACAGTTATTTTAAACCAATTTAAATTTACAGGAACCTAACCAATTTCAACAAAGCAAAAACACACTAGCCCAGGTATATTGCGACGGAAATGACTGATAATTCCATCGGGAAGCAATAGGAAGCTACGAAGTCGGAAATGATTGCCAAACAATATATGTGATTTAATTGAAAATAAAAAGGGTGAGTCATATAAAAGAATTGTTTCGACGTGCATAGAAAAGGCAATAAAAAGGAGATTTTAAAATTGAATGTAGGTAGTGTATGGTTATTATATAAAATAAATCATAGAAGCGCAGATGATAACGAGTCGAAGCTTAAACGATTCATTTTAAGAATTTGGTGATTTGCAGGTGGCAGAATTCGACACAATTATCACATTTCATAAACACTTCAAGTAAAGTAGTAATTCATAAGACAGGGCTGCTCAAATATAGAAATGCAAAGGTTCATATAGAAGATGAAAGATTGACTCAAAAGCTTTTGCTACTGTTTCGATGAAAGATATTTGGAATAAACGAAATTATCTTTGCAGTCAATGGTATAGAAATGCGGAGGCATTTTAAATTGGGCGCTCATTTCCTTTCAGCTCCTTTCATGCGACTGGCCGACTCCAATTTCACCCGCATTGTTTATCAATCTGTGCAATCTGAGTTTCTGAAAGCAAGTTGTGAGCTTTCCAATATATTACTGTTACTAAAAACTAATAATGCTTGCTTGCACGAATCATATTCCTGCAATCGGACGCTTTTCCATTTTTTTGGCATTGTACCCTTTTTTCATCTATCAGTTGAGAAACTCCAGTTTCCCTCGGTGACTTAACCCTGGTTCTCTCTATCTCCGCTAATTCCTCCAGCCCTTCAATATTCCGTGATCTCTGTGGTCTTCTAATTCTGGCCTATTGCGAATCCCCGATTTTCTGCACGCCACCATTGGTAGTCGTGCCTTGAGCTTTCTCGGCCCGAAGCTCTGGAATTCACTCCCTAATCCTCTCCGGCTCTCTGCCATTCTCTCCTCCTTGAAGGCGCTCCTTAAAGCTTACCTCGTAGACGAAGATTTTGTTCACCTAATTTTGAGCTTTTCTACTCGTTCTTCTCATAAAGAGAGGGAGAAAGAAAACAGACGTTTGTTATCTAAATTACTTGGTTTAATATGATTGCAATTTTTTTTAGGAAATCAGATCCCTTGCTGAAAGTCAGCGCAGAAATGATGCTTCCAAACTCATTTTCGATACCGTGCTGGAAAAGGGAGCTCGGGGAGAAAGAACAATCTGGAACGTATTTCTTCAACTGCAGAATACAAAACCCAAACTGAAAGCGACATTGATAGAGATACAGAAGAGAGGTACAGGGGCAGAAAATGATCTAAAAGGTAGGTGGCGTCCAAATCTAATTGCAAAAGATCTTGTTTACTTTCAGAGAAACAGAGTTCATTGTTTATGCTGAGGAACTTATTTAAAGTTATGTCCGTGAGGGTGTATTTCTGATTGAGCGGGGAGATACAGCAGGCGGAATCGCATTGCCGACAGTTACAACACACGCCCGATATTCAGTTCAATTCAAGTTTATTTGGGCGCAATATATAACAGGTGATAGATGCGATACCGCCTGTATTATGTCCTCGCCGAAAAACGGCCGAAATTACATCTGCTGCCCGTTGTGCGCGCGGTCGGACATTCCCTTCCATTGCATCCAATAGAACTGCAGAGGCTGCGCTGTGCCCTCCCAGAGGTGGCAATCAGGGAAATATATCAAATTAGGGAAACTGCTGAAATCTTCGACTCTTCACTGTAATTGTGCACTTAAATTCCCCATTGAAAGTGATTGGGTGTAACTGGGATTCAACAGCGTTTTGACTTATAAACAAAAGTTATGAGCTTGAAAATTTAGTTTTAATTTTGTGCAGTGTCAACTTTCTTCATTTTTTACTCACTTCCTTGTTCGCTGTCTGTGAGAATTCTGAGTTTTGATTCTCTGCTTAGACAGCCTGTTGACGTCACAGCATATTGCACGAGAGGATCTCCATGATACTCCGTTGATTTGAATAAAAGTTCGGAAAATCTGAAATTCTCCACACTGTGATTGCGAGATCTTTGTGTGAAGATAACTTTGGGGCTAACATCAAACGCATTTGTTTCGTCGCTGACCTTAAAGTCCGGGCCATTCTTTATTTAATAATAGTATCCAGGGAACGGTAGGATAGTAATAATATCACTGGGCTAGTAATCCAGCTAGGTCTGGACTTGATGATCCAGGGACGTGAGTGCAAATCCCACCACTGCAACTGCGGAATTTAAATGTACTTAATTAAATGAAACTGGAATAAAAAACCTAGTATCTGCCGTCCATTCCTGGTCGTGTAACTCCAGACTCCCAGCAATGTAGGTGAATCTTTACTGCCCTTATTTTTGTCTGGCTTAACAAGCCACACAACAGCAAAAATGAAACCGGGCAGACCACCAGTCATCGAACTCGGCATCGGCTACGGACATGGCAACGGCACACCTAGCCCAGTGGAATCTGCAAAAGTCATCCTCACCAACATCTGGGGACTGGTGCCAAAATTTGGGAGCTGTCACACAAGCGAGTGAAGAAACAGCCTGATATAGTCATACTCACAGAACCATACCTTTCAGACAATGTCCCAAACTACTCCATCAACATCCCTGGGTGGCGGCACAGAGGTATGCAGTCGGAAAGGAGTGGTCCATAGGTGTCCTTAACAGTGACTCCGGATCCCATGAAGTCTCACTGCTTCAGGTGAAGCAGGGGCAAGGAAACCTCCTGCTGATTACCACATAACGCCCTTCCTCAGCTGAAGAATCACTCCTCCACCTTGTTGAACACCACTTGTAACTAGCAGAATAGATAAGGGGGACCCAATGGATGTGGTGCATTTGGATTTTCAGAAGGCTTTGGAAGAGGTGCCACAAAAGAGGTTGTTAAACAAAATTAGGGCTCATGGGATTGGGCGTAATATATTAGCATTATTCAGGATTGGTTAACTGACGGAAAACAGAGAGTTAGAATAAACGGTTCATATTCGGGTTAGCATGCTGTTCCTAGTAGGTACGCAAGGATCAGTGCTTGGGCCTCAGCTTTTCACAATCTACATCAATGATTTGGATGAGAAGTCCAAATGTAATTTATCCACGTTTGCTGATAATACAAAGCTGGGTGGGAATGTAATGTATGAGGGGGATGCAAGTAGTCTTCCAGCGGATATAGACAGGCTAAGTGAGTGGGCAAAACCATGGCAAATGGAATTTAATGTGGAGAAATGTGAAGTTATCCACGTTGGTAGGAACAATAACAAAGCAGAGCTTGTTTAAATGGTAAGTAATCGGGAAATGTTGGTGTTCAGAGGGACCTTGGTGCTCTTGTACACGAATCACTGAAAGCGAACATGCAGGTACAGCAAGCATTTAGGAAAGCAAATGTTATGTTGGCCTTTATTACAAGAGGATTTGAGTACAAGAGTAAAGACGTCTTACTGCAATTATATAGGGCCCTGGTGAGACAATACCTGGAGTATTGTGTACAGTTTTGGTCTCCTTAATTAAAGAAGGTTTTACCTGCCATAGAGGGAGGGCAACGAATGTTCACCAGATTGATTCCTGGGATGGGGGATTGTCCTATGAGGAGAGATTAAGTAGACTAGGGCTATTTTCTCTAGAGTTGAGAAGAATGAGAGGTGACCTCATTAAAACATACAAAATTGTTACATGACTTGACGTGGTAGATGCAGGGAGGATGTTTCCCCTTGCTGGGGAGTCGAGAACCACGTGTCACAGTCTCAGAATCAGAGGTTGGCCATTTAGGACTGAGATGAGGCGAAATTTCTTCACTCATCGGGTGGTGAATTTTTGGCATTCTGTACTCCACAGGTCTGTGCAAGGTCCGTCTTTGACTATACTCAATACAGAGATCGATAGATTTTTGAATATAAAGGGAATCAAGGGATATTAGCTAGTGCAGGAATGTTGATTTGAGCTAGAAGATCAGCAATGATCTTATTGAATGGCGGAGCAGGCTCGAAGGATCAAATGGCCTACTCCTGCTCCTATTTCTGATGTTCTTATATTATCCGTAATCCCCTGCATTAATGGCATACATTAACTTCTTATCCCAAACGGATCGTTTGTGAAAGCCTCCTCCTCATCTGCCAAACCCTCTCCGGTCTCTCCCACTTTTACTCTGCAGACTACTTCGCATACCTTCTATTACATTCCTAATACTACTGTCCCTTTACTGTAGTAAACAGTGTATCGATTTTCTCTTCTGGACTACAGCTATAAACGTCAACCGAACTGGCTGGATATTCATTCCTATAGCCATCCATCCCATTACTTCTTGCTTACTGTAAAAAGCCGGTAAATGTTGCAAGTTCTGGGCCATTTCGCATAAATCGACCAAAATTTGGCAGCGTTAATGCTGAGTCCTCCAATTGTGAAGCGCCACAGGCCCTGTCATTGCCCTAAATAAACGTTGTTGCTAGAGCAGTCAGTTCAGAGTATTCCTTGTCCTATAGAGGACACTATATATTAATATTTTACATCCTGACAGAAAATGTTGATACTAAAATCTTACTAATGTTGGCGAGCTACACTGACATCCAGCTGCGCAGCATTATCAAGCGCTACCGTCAGAGACTAGAACATTCCATTGAAGAATTCTTGGAAGACGTTGGTCAGTCGCTCTTAGAAGCAAACGTGTTTACTGAAACAGCTCATAAGGTATGCTGCATATATGTTGGAATTGTGGAGTGTTAAATGAGTCATACGATTACCTGTTTCGATTAACTGAATTCCATGCAGCCCAGCGCTATAAAAATACGCGAAGCTCCAGTGTTTTAACTTCAATACTGATGCTGAAAATGTTGTCCAGTATCATTAGAAAGTATACTTAAATTGCTCCTCTGAAATATAGCTCTGGTAAATTAATTTGTCGTGAAATTGCCAATTTAACCATTAAATAATAAGAGAACAAAATCGCGTTGCATACCATGAGTTAATCATGGCAGTGTCCTTTGTCCAACTATCGTCAGCTGCTTCATTTATGAACTCCTCTCAAAAGGGCAGAATTTTGGCTATTCGCTGATAATTGCACACTTCATCTCCATTCACTATTCCTCAAAAAATTAAGCAATCCATACCCGCATACAGCAAGATCTAGACAACATGAAGGTTTGGGCGGATAAATGCAATTAACATTCACGTCACACAAGTACCATGCAATAACTGTCTCCAAAAAGAGTTTATCTAATCACCTAACCTTGAACGTCACTGGCATTACAATCGACGAATCGGCCACCATCAACATCCGGGGGTCACCTCTAAAATCAGTCCTGATAATTCACTGCCAAGCGTCTTTTAGTTAAGATTATTCCAGCTGCCGCAGTTCTGCAGGGGATAGGTTTACTGCAGTTTCTGACATCGGACATAAATTGCATCCTATACATGGAGCAATTAATCCAAATTTCATGATTGCAAGGAACACCGCAAGGGACATTTCGATGAACAAGTAAATAATACACCACTAGCAGCACAAGCATTACGCGACCCCAGCTCGGTCCCAATGGAAATTTTGGAGCGAGATAAAACATGTAATAGCCCCATATATATAATCTCAGGTGAAGAAATGTATTGTCATATTATAACTAAACTCTCGATCAAGGCCGAGAGTTCCAGTCCGTTCTTTATCGAAGCAGCCGTGCGTTCCCATTAAACTATACGATTGTTGCGAGTCACTGCCAGTGGCGCAAATTTCTAGAACTTTCTACTGACCATATCCAAATCGTTGCTTCCGTTTCTCTTCTTCCAAATTCACCGCATGGCTGCTTTGCTCTTCATTTCTAACACAACCCTTGCCATTGTAATTACTTCTAATTTACAACCTCACAGAATCTGCATTATTCCACGTATCGCCAAGCATTCGCAAAATTCATCCAGCCCATGGTTTACGCAACCTTCTCCCTTGACTCCAGGACAGCTCAGGAAACGCCCCTTATTTGGCCCTATGCTCAGGGACATCAACAATACCTGCCTCTTATGTCAAGATTGCCATAATGTCACATTTAAAAAACAATCCATAGTATCATCTGTGATGTCTATCTCCTCTCTTTTCGAGTATTTCCAAGAGTTAAGTAACACATATGTTAATAAAGTATTGTGAATAAAGCTGGTTCGTCGAAAGCAACGATTGTCGGTTGATGATTCAGGGCTGGGAGCTAGGAGCTAAAATATCCTGTTCCAAAAAAATAATATTTTTTAAACAAAAAAACGGAAATAAAAAGGAGATTTTAAAATTGAATGTAGGTAATGTATGGTTAATTACATAAAATAAATCAAGGAAGCACAGATGATAAGGAGCTTAAGGTAAAACGTTGTCATTTTAAGAATTTGGTGATTGGCAGTTGGCAGAATTCGAGACAATAATCACATTTCATAAAAACTTCAAATAAGTAATTCGTAGGACAGAGCTGCTCAAATATAGAAAGGCAATGGTTCATCTAGAAGATGAATGATTGACTGATAAGTTTTCGCTACTGTTTCGATGAACGATATTTGGAATAAACGAAAGTCGCATTGCAGTCATTGGTATAGAAATGCGGACGCATGTTTAATGGGCCCCCATTCGCTATCAGCATCTTTCATGAGACTGGCCGATTCCAATTTCATCCGCATTGTTTATCAATCTATGCAATTTGAGTTTCTGGAAGCAAGTTGTGAGCTTTCCAAAATATTGCTGTTACTAACAACTAATAATGCTTGATTGGACGAATCATATTCCTGGAATCGGAAGTTTTTCCCTTTTTTTGGCACTTTACCCTTATTTCCTCTCTCAGTTGAAAAAATCCGTTTCCCTCGGTGACTCAACGCTGGTCGTCTCTGTCTCTGCAAATTCCTCCAGCCCTACAGCCCCTCGTGATCTCTGCGCTCATCCAATTCTGGCCTTTTGCGAATCCCCGATTTTCTGCACGCCACCATTGGTAGCCTTGCCTTGAGCTTACACGGCCCGAAGCTCTGGAATTCTCTCCCTAATCCTCTCCGGCTCTCCGCCATTCTCTCCTCCTTCATGGCGCTCCTTATAAACTGTCCTCGTAGACGAAGATTTTAATCACCTTATTGTGTGCTTTTCTATTCGTTCCTCTCATAGAGAGAGGGAGATAGAAAACAGTCGTTTCTTGTCAAAATTACTTGATTGAATATGATTGCAATATATTTTTTAGGAAATCAGAACACTTGCTGAAAGTCACCGCAGAAACGATGCTTCCCAACTTATTTTCGATACTGTGCTGGAAAAGGGAGAGAGGGGAGAAAGAACAATCTGGAACATATTTCTTCAACTGCAGAATACAAAACTCAAACTGAAAGCGACATTGATAGAGATACGGAAGAGAGGTACAGGGGTAGAAAATGAACTAGAAGGTAGGCGGCGTCCAAATCTAATTGCAAAAGATCCTGTTTACTTTAAGGAATGGCCCTGGGTGCCGCTGCGTTGACTCCGGATCCCATGAATTTTCATGGCTTCAGGTGAAGCATGGGCAAGGAAAACTCCTGCTGATTACCACCTACCGCCCTTCCTCAGCTGATGAATCAGTACTCCTCCATGTTGAACACCACTTGTAAGAAGCCTTGCGAGTAGCAAGGGCACAGAATGTACTCTGAGTGGGGGACTTCAATGTCCACCAAGAGTGCCTCAGTTGCACCACTAGTGACCGAGCTGGCCGAGTCCTGAAGGACATAGCTGCCAGTCTGGTACTGCGACAGGTGGTGAGAGATTCAGAACAATTCTATCAGCTTAGAACTGGACATCCATGAGGTGCTGTGGGCCATCAGCAGAAGCAGACTTGTATTACACCACAACCTGTAACCTCATGGCCCGGCATATCCCTCACTCTAAGATTACCATCAAGACATCGGACCAACCGTGGTCCAATAAGTGCAGAAGAGCATGCCAGGAGCAGCACCAGGCGTACATAAAAATTAGTTGCCTACCTGGGGAAGCTGCAACACATGCATGCTAAAAAGCGGAAGCAGCATGCTGTAGACAGGGCTAAGCGATCCCACAATCAACGGACCAGATCAAAGCTCTGCAGCCCTGCCACGTCCAGTCGTGAGTGGTGGTGGTCCATTAAACATCTAACGGAGGAGGAGGCGCCATGAATATCCCCATCCTCAATGATGGTGGAGTCCAGCACGCGAGTGCAAAAGACAAGGCCGAAGCGTTTGCAACCACCTACAGCCAGAAGTGCCGAGTGGATGATCCATATCGGCCGACTCCTGATCTCCCCACCATCACAGAAGCCAGTCTTCAGCCAATTCGATTCACTCCACGTGATATCAAGAAACGGCTGAGCGCACTGGATGCAGCAAAGGCTATGGGCCCCGACAACATCCCGGGTATCGTGCTGAAGACTTGTGCTCAAGAATTAGCTGCGCCTCTTGCTAAGCTGTTCCAGTACAGCTACAAAACTGTCTTCTGTCCGACAATGTGGAAAACTGCCCAAGTACGTCCTCTCCACAAAATACTGGACAAATTCAATCTGGCCAATTACCGCCCCATCAGTCTACTCTCAATCATCAGCAAATGATGGAAGGTGTCAGCAAAAGTACTTTCAAGCAGCACTTATTCATCAATAACCTGCTCTGCTGATGCCCAGTTTAGGTTCCTCCAAGATCTCTCGGCTCCCGACCTCATTACAGCTTTGGTACAAACATGGAGAAAGGAGCTGAATCCAGAGGTGAGGTGAAAGTGATTGCCCTTGACATCAAGGCAACATTTGACCGAGTGTGGCATCAAGGAGCCCTTGTAAAACTGAAGTCAATGGGAATCAGGGGGAAAACTCTTCACTGGCTGTAGTCATACCTAGCACAAAGGCAGATAGTTGTGGTGATTGAAAATCAATCATCAGAGCCCCAGTACATTAATGCAAGAGTTCCTCAGGGCAGTGTCCCAGGCACAACTATCTTCAGCCGCTTCATCAATTAACTTCCCTCCATCATAAGGTCATAAATGGGGACGTTCGCTGATGACTGCACAGTGTTCAGCGTCATTCACAACTGCTCAGATAATGAAGCAATCCAAGCCCGAATGTAACAAGACCTGGACGTGGTTCCGGCTTGGGCTGATAAGTCGCAGTTAACATTCGCGCCACAGAAGTGCCAGGCAATGAATCTCTTCAACAAACTAGAGTCTAACCACCGCCCAATGACATTCAACGGCATTACCATTCTCGAATCCCCCATCATCAACATTCTGGAGGTCACCATTGACCAGAAACTTAACTGGACCAGCTACATAAATATTGTGGCAACAAGAGCAGGTCACAGCCTAGGTATTCTGCGGCGAGTGTCTCACCTCCTGACTCCCAAAAGCCTTTCCACCATCTACAAGGCACAAGTAAGGAGTGTGATGGAATACTCTCCTCTTGCCTGAATTAGTGCAGCTCCAACAACATTCAAGAAGGTCGACACCATCATGGAATTTGCTTGATTGGCAACCCATCCACCACCTTCAACATTCACTCGCTCCACCACCGGCGTACCGTGGCTGCATGTGTACCATCTACAAGATGCACTGCAGCAACTCGCCAAGGCTTCTTCGGCAGCACATCCCAAACCACGACCTCTTCCACCTTGAAGGACAAGGGCAGAAGGTGCATACGAACAGCGCCACCTCCAAGTGCCCCTCCAACTCACACACCATCCTGAGTTGCAAGTATATCGCCGATCCTTCATCCTCGCTGGGTCAAACTCCTGGAACTTCCTACCTAACAGCACTGTGGGAGTATCTTCACCACACGGACTGCAGTGGTTCAAGAAGGCAACTCACCACCACCTTCTCAAGGGCAATACGGTATGGGCAATAAATGCTGGCATTGCCAGCGATGCCCACATCTCATAATCGAATTTAATTCATTTCTCAGGCCTTTCTACTTCCATCCCACTGCATTTTAGAACCAGGTACATTCAATTATGAATCCTTAGGCATTGTCATGTTTCAGAAATGCTATTAGAGATTATTTTATTATTTTAATTCGATATCAATAAATATTTTCCCAATGGTGTGTTCTTATAATTGGTGTTTTGATATCTATCAAAGTTATTTTGCGTACGTTTAGTTTCACAGTATTTTAATTTCTCGGTTCCATATCCTAGTTTATTTATCGAAGAAAGAAGGAAAGAACTTGCATTTACTGTTTCATTCTTTAAATGTATGTACATTATTTATTAGCTCTTTAGACAAACAAGCGAAAATCACGACTACTTCTAATTGCTCAGCAGCATCTGGTGATTCCATGCAATAAAATATGACTTGGAATCTCAGGTCTCTGTCCGCAACCATATATTGTTAATTTTCTGGATATATATTAAAATATGAATATTTGCTCCTGCTTTATTCCCGCTTCAGAGATTAAGACTCGATTCCTCAATGATCTTTGTAATAGAAACTCCAGAGTGCGACTGCTTCAATTCAAAATTTCACATCATTTCCAGTTATCCGTAATCCCCTACGTCAATGACCTACATTCAATTGTTATCCCAGTTCATTTGTGAAAACCTCCTATTCAACTACAATTCCCTTTACGATCCGGAGCGTCTTAGCTCCACAGTTTTCTTCAGATGCACTTCCATAACTCTAGTCCATCCTTTCCCTTTGCTGTGGTCTCCACATTATTGGTTCATCTGCTCCGGACTCCAACCAAGTCTTCAGCACCACTGGCAGGAACTCCGTTGCTATGGGTCTCCACTCGTTACTTCTAATTACTTTAAATAACCTCCACATGTTGCAATATCTGGGACGTTTCGCATAACGCGACCAAATAGAGTTAGCTCTGTTAGGCGCCATTGCCGTCTCACTGCTTGAAGGGCTCTCAATAAACGCTGCTGCTCTTGAAGTTAGTTCAAATTATGCACTGCTTCAAAGCGGGTACCTTCTTTCAACCTGTTCTCATTTACACCTTGACAGTAAATTCAGATACTAAAATATTACTAATGTTGGCGCGCTGCACGGATATCCAGCTGGGAAGAATTATCGTTTGCTACCGTCAGAGACCAGAACAGTCAATTGAAGATTTCGTGGAAGCTGTCAGTCAGTCGCTCTTAAATGCAAACGTGTTTACTGAAATAGATCACGAGGTATGTTATATATATGTTGGAATCAAATAATGTTAAATGTGTCATACGATTGACTGTTTAGAATCTTCTTTTTCTTTCGCATGCTCGTAGCAAAGCAAATCAAATGTCAATATCTAATCAGATATCCAAGCCAAAGTTTCCAGTGTAACAGCATGGATATCTTGTAGTCTGCCTGCGAATTTCCTCTGAGTGGAGTGGTCAATGATGTGCTCCAGGGTCTGATTAGGAGCTCCACAGTCGCACGATGGGGATGCTTTCATCTTCCATCTATGGAGAAGGTGGCAGCATCTACCATGACCGGTTCTGAGGCGGTTGATGATTATCCACTGTTTGCGAGGAAGGTTTGATACTTCTGATTGTACCGTGGGCTCCTTTATAAGGTCTCCATTCCGAATGTCACATTTCCTCCAAGCATTTTGCCATTGGTCATCAAGGCTAAAGGGCTTCAGCGACTGTCCAATATGGCCTTCTAGATTTGAGCCAGGTTGGTGGTAGCTTGTTCAAGACGGCCTTGCTCGGCATGTCTTTGCTGGTGTAAAGGTTGTATTCTCTGGGATGACAACTTGAATGATGACAGCCTTTTCACGGCCATACCTTTTACATGATCTTAGATTACAACGAATGTCGTCTCAAAGGACACCAAACTTGTGATTATATCGACATCCCGGTGATGGTAACAAACTAAGCTAATCGAACGGTCGTCTCCACAAGCAAACAAAATTGTTTACAATAACTGTATTCCGTGAAATCCAATGATATAAACAGTAGGCTAAGCTCTGCTGCTTTAACTTAAATAATAACACTGAACTAATTGTCCGGTGCCAATGTAAATAACATTTGAAATGCTCTTCTGCGAACTCTCCCTGGTTAATTAGTTTTTACTGAAATTTTCAATTAATGCATTAATAATAAGAGAACAACATATCATACTATAACCATGAGATCATCGTGGCAGCATTCTCGGCCTAAATATCCTCAGCTGCTTCATCAGTGAATTTTTTATTTCGTTTATGGGATGTGGGCGTCACTGGCAGGGACAGGATTTATTGCCTTTCCTAAGTTGCCCTTGAGAAGTTGGTGGTGAGCCGCCTTCTTGAACCGCTGCACTCTGTGTGGTGATGGTACTCCCAAAGTGCTGATAGGGAGGTAGTTCCATGAATTTGATCCAGCAACGATGAAGCATCGGTGATATACTTCTGAGAGAGTAGGGGGGGGTGACTTGGAACGGACCTTGGAGGTGGTGGTGCTCCTATGCACCTATTAATCCAAATTCAGGATTGCAAGTAAGACGCCAAGACACATTATAATGAATAACTTTTTGAGACACCAGTAGCAGAGCAGGCATCACAAGTCCTCAGCACAGACCCAATGGAAATCATGGACCAAGATAAAACCTGTAATAGCCCCATATATCTAATCTCTGGTGAAGAAATTAATTAACATATAAAAACAAAACTGTCGGTCACGGCCTAGAGTTTCTGTCCGTTTTTTTATCAAAGCAGCCTTGCGTTCCAACTAAAGTATAAGATTCGTGTGATTCACTGCCTGTGGCACGAATTTCCAGCGCATTCAACTGAGCATTACCAAGTCGTTGCTTCCATTACTTTTCTCCTTCCAAGTTCACTGCATATCTGATTTTACTTACATTTCCAACACCTTCTCTGCCACAGTTCATCCAGCCCATGGTTTACGCATCCTTTTGCCTTGACCCCAGGGCAGCTCAGGCCACGCCCGTTTACCGGCCCATTGTTCAGGTGCATCAACAATGCCGGCCTCTTATGTCAAGACTGCTATAATCCCCCATTTAAAAAACAACCCATTGTCCCATCTATGATGTATATCTGCTCTCTCTCCGAATATTTCCTCGAGATAATTAATATATATGTTAATAAAGTAACATGAATAATGCTGGTTAGTTGAAGGCACCGATTGTCTGATACAAAAGCAAAATACTGCGGATGCTGGAAATCCGAAATAAAAATAGAAAATGCTGGAAATACTCAGCAGGTCAGGCAGCGTCAGTGGAGAGAGAAACAGAGTTAACGTTTCAGGTCGATGAACCTTCGTTAGAACTGGAATAAGCTGGAGATGGAACACGTTTTTAAGCAAGTGCAGGGACAGGGAAAGGGGGAGGGGAGGAAAGAACAAAAGGGGAGGTCTGTGAAAGGAGGATGGAAGGCAGGAGAGAGTAAGAGACAAAAGGGATGATGGTGCAAGGCAAAAGGAGATGGTAATGGGACAAGTTAAGACCCAAAAGATGGCTCCAGATGAAGTGTAAATGGCACTGGCAGAATCAAAGACAGCTGCCATGTGAGAGAGAGATTGTCTGATGATGCTCCAGGAAATTATAATATGAAGACATTAACAGCTACGTGGGGATGGGCAGGGCTGGGAGCAAGGAGCTGAAATAGGGAAGAGTAATTGTTGTTATTAACTACACATAATGCTTGATTTTGGCTTAATCATATTCGTGTAATCGGACTTGTTTCCCTTTTATTTGGCACTTTATCCTTCTTTCATATCAATTGCGAAAATCCAGTTTCCCTCAGTGACTCAACGCTGGTCCTCTCTATCTCTGCAACCTTCTCCAGCCCTGCATAGAAAAATAGAAGATATGAGCAGGAGTAGAACGTCCGGACCCTCGAGCCTGCTTCGACATTGAATAAGAACATGGCTGATCATCCAAATTCAGTACCCTGTCCCCGCTTTCTCCCCATATCCCTTGATCCCTTTAGCCTTAAGAAATATATCTAACTCCTTCTTGAATATATTTAATGAATTGCACTCAACTGCCTTCTGTGGAAGAGAATTCAACAGGTTCACCAATCTCTGGGTGAAGAAATTCCTCCCCATCTCAGTCCTACATGGCTTACCCCTTATCCTTATACTATGACCCCCCACCATCGGAAACTACCTTTCTGCATCTAGTCTGTCTAGTCCTGTTAGAATTTTATAAGTTTCAATAAGATCCCCTCTCATTCCTCTAAACTCTAGCGAATATAAGCGTAATCGGAACAATCTCTCCTCATACGTCATTCCTGCCAAACAGGTATCAGTCTGGTGAATTTTCGCTGCACTCCCTCCATGGCAAGAACATCCTTCCTCAGATAAGGCCACCTAAACTGCACACAATACTCAAGGTGTGGTCTCACCAAGCCCCTGTACAACTGCAGCAAGACATCCTTGCCCCAGTACTCCAATCCACTCGCTATGAAGGCCACCATACCATTTGCCACCTTAACAGCCTGCAGCACCTGCATGCTTACCTTCAGCGACTGGTGCACAAGGACACCCAGGTCTCGTTGCACTTTCCCTTCTCCCAATCTATTGCCGTTCAGATAATAATCTGCCTTCCTGTTTTTGCCACCAAATTGGATAAACGCGCATTTATCCGCATTGTACTGCATCTGCCATTCAACTGCCCAATCACCCAGCCTGTCCAAATCATACTGGAGTTTCGCTGCATCCTTCTCACAGCAGACATGCCCACACAGCTTTGTGTCGTCTGCAAACTTGGAGATATTACATGTAGTTCCCTCGTCTAGATCATTAATATATATTGTGAATAGCTGGGTTCCTAGCACCGATCCCTGCGGTACCCCACTAGTCACTGCCTGCCACCCGGAAAAAAGACTCGTTTATTCCAACTCTTTGCTTCCTGTCTGCCAACCAGTTCTCTATCCAAGTCAGTGGCTTAGCCCCAATGCCATGTGCTTTAACTTTGCACGCTAATCTCTTATGGGGGACCTTATCGAAAGCCTTCTGAAATTCCATGTGCTCCACATCCACTGGTTCTCCCTTATCTATTCTACCAGTTACATCATCAAAAAATTCCAGTGGAAAAGTCAAGCATGATTTACCTTTTGTAAATCCATGTTGAGTTGTCCGATCCTATCACTGTTTTACAAGTGCTCTGCTATTACATCTTTTAGAATGAACTCTGGCATTTTCCCCACTACCAATGTCAGGCTTTCCGGTCTATAATTCACCGTTTTCTATCGACCACTTTTTAAAATAGTGTGGTTATATTAGGTACCCTCCAATCCATGGAAACTGTGCCAGAGTCTATAGAATTTTGGAAGATGACCAGCAATGCATCTACTATTTCGAGGCCACTTCCTTAAGTACCCTAAGATGTAGATTATCAGGCCCTGGGGATTTTTCGGCCTTCAATCCCGTCAATTTCCGTAACAACATTTCCTACAAATACTGATTTCATTCAGTTCCTCCCTCTCATGAGAGCCTATGTTCTCCGACTTCTCTGGGAAGTTATTAGTGTTCTTTTTTTGAAGTCTGAACCAAAGTATGTATTTAATTGTCAGCCATTTCTTTGTTCCCCATTATAAATTCCACTGATACTGACTTCAAGGGACCTACGCATGACCAATCTTTTTTCTCTTCACATATCTATAGAAGCTTTTACAGTCAGTTTTTATGTTCCCTGAAAGCTTACTCTGATACTCTATTTTCCCCATCTTAATTAATCCTTTTGTCCTCGTTTGCTGAACTCAAAAGTGCTCCCATCCTCAGGTTTGGTGCTTTTTCGGGCCAATTTATATGTCCTCCGTGATTTCTGTGCTCATCCAATTCTGACCTTTTTGCTCATGCTCGATACTTTTCACGCCACCATTGGCCGAGGCGTATTGAGCTTTCTCGGCCCAAAGCTTTGGAATTTACTGCCTAATCATCTCTGACTCTCTGCATTTCTCTCCTCATTGAAGGCGCTCCTTAAATCTTATCTCGTTGACGACGATTTTGGTAACCTGACTGCGAGCTCTTCTATTCATTCCTCTCATAAAGAGAGGGAGAAAGAAAACAGTCGTTTCTTAGCTGATTGTGTAAAATACTTTGTTCAATATGTTTGCAATATCTATTTTTTTAGGAAATCAGAACGCTTGCTGAAAGTCAGCGCAGAAATTATGCTTCCCAACTCATTTTCGATACCGTGCTGGAAAAGCGAGCTCGGGGAGAAAGAACATTCTGGAACATAATTCTTCAACTGATGAATTCAAAACCCAAGCTGAAAGCGACATTGCTAGAGATACAGAACAGAGGTACAGGGGCAGAAAATATTCTAGAAGGTAGGTCATGTCCAAATCTAATGGCAAAAGATCGCGATTACTTTCAGAGGAGCAAAATTCATTATTCATGTCGATGAACTTATTTTATGTTAATGCCCTTCAGGATAAAATCCTAAGTGGGCGGGGACACAAAACTGGTGAAATCGCATTTGCCGACAGTTACAACACACGCCCGATATTCAATTCAATTCAAGTTTGTTCGGGCGCAGCGTATAATAGGTGATGTTTGCGATACCGCCTGCATTAAGTCCTCGCCGAAAAACGACCGGGATTACATCTCTTCCGTTGACTTCAGTAGAACTGCATAGGCTGTAGTGTCCCCACCCTCCACACACCAACTCCCAGAGCCGGAAATCGGGGAAATTCTCACATCAGGGAAACTGCTGAAATCTTCGACTATTCACAGTAATTGCACTCTTAATTTCCCCACTAAAAGTTAGACTGAAAGGCATTGGACGTAAGTGGGTTTCAACAACCTCTTGGCTTCCAAACAAAAGTTATGGGCCTGAAATTCTAATTTTAATTTTTAGCAGAGATCAACTTTATTCATTTTAATAAAATTAATATTGAAAGGAAACTTTCTCTTAAATGTTTTTTAAATCCTTATTTCAGGATTTCCTTTTCCCCATGTGAGATCCTGAATGTTTGTTTTGTTCGCACTAACATTTAAAAAAAAGTTTGATGTTGAAGGGCTGACTCACTTCCTTGTTCGCTGTCTGTGAGAATTCTGCGCTTTGATTGGCAGCTTAGACAGCCTGTTGACGTCACAGCAGCTTGCACTAGGGCATCCCCATGATTCTCCGTTCATTTGAATTACGCTTCAGAAAATCTGAACTTCTTCACATAGAGATTGCGAGACCTTTGTTTGAAACAAACTTTGGGCCTAGCCGCAAACGACTTTGCTTCGCCACTGACCACAAATTCCGGGCCATTCCTTATTTAATAGTGCTATCTCTCAGGCCTTTGTACTTCCATCCCACTGCATTTTAGAACAAGGTACATTCAATTATGAATCCTTCAAGCTATTATCATGTTTCAGATATGGTATTAGAGATTATGTTATTATTTTAATTTGATATCAATAACTATTTTCCCAATGAAGTGTTCTTGGTGTATTGATGTCTATCAAATTGATCGTGACTATCTTTAGATTCACAATATTTCCATTTCTTTGTTTCCATAACCCAATTAAGTTTTCCAAGAAAGAAGGAAAGAGCTTGCATTTACTGTTGCATTCTTTAAATCTTTGTATATTATTTATTGCTAAGGCAGTTCGGGAGGATTTAAACTAATATGGCAGGGGAATGGGAACATATGTAGCGAAACAGGGGGAAGTAATATGCAGTCAGAAACAAATGTTAGAAGGGTGAGAAACAATAAGGGTAATCAGAGTAAACAAAGGCAAGAAACACAAAGGGCCATACTAAATCATAAGGCTAAAAGTACAAAGGGAGTTAATAAAACAAGCCTAAATGCTCTGTGTCTTAATGCAATGAGTATCCGCAATAAGGTGGATGAATTGACTGTGCAAATTGATGTTAACGAATAAGTTGTGATTGGGATTACAGAGACGTGGCTCCAGAACAATCAAGGCTGGGAACTGAATATCCAGGGGTATTCAACATTCAGGAAGGATAGAATAAAAGGAAAAGGGGGTGGGGTAGCATTGCTGGTTAAAAAGGAGATTAATGCAATAGCTAGGAAGGACATTAGCTTGGAGGATGTGGAATCAATATGGGTTGAGCTGCAGAACACCAAAGGGCAGAAAACGTTAGTGGGGGTTGTGTACAGACCTCCAAACAGTAGTAGTGAGGTGGGGGAGGGTATGAAACAGGAAATCAGAGGTGCATGCAAAAAAGGCGCAGCAGTTATCATGGGTGACTTTAATATGCATATAGATTGGGCTACTCAAACTGGAAGCAATACATTGGAGGAGGATTTCCTGGAGTGTTTAAGGGATGGTTTCCTAAACCAATATGTTGAGGAAGCAACTAGAGGGGAGGCCATCCTGGACTGGGTGTTGTGTAATGAGGAAGGACTAATCAGCAATCTTGTGGTGCGAGGCCCCTCGGGGAAGAGTGACCATAGTATGGTGGAGTTGTACATTAGGATGGAGAAGGAAACAGTTAATTCAGAGACCATGGTCCAGAACTTAAATAAGGGCAACTTTGAGGTTATGAGGCGTGAATTGGCGAGGTTAGATTGGCAAGCGATATTTAAGGGGTTATCAGTGGAAGGGCAATGGCAGACATTTAGAGATCGCATGGATGAACTACAGCAATTGTACATCCCTGTCTGGCGTAATAATAAAAAAGGGAAGGTGGCTCAACCATGGCTAACAAGGGAAATCAGGGATAGTATTAAAAGCAAGGAAGTGGCATACAAATTGGCCAGAAGTAGCAGCAAACCCGGGGACTGGGAGAACTTTAAAACTCAGCAGAGGAGGACGAAGGGTTTGATTAGGGCAGGGAAAATAAAATATGAAAGGAAGCTTGCGGAGAACATTAAAACGGATTGCAAAAGCTTCTATAAATATGTAAAAAGAAAGAGGTTAGTAAAAACAAACGTAGGTTCCCTGCAGTCAGAAACAGGAGAAGTCATAATGGGGAACAAAGAAATGGCAGATCAATTGAACAAGTACTTTGGTTCGGTGTTTACTGTGGAGGACACAAACAACCTTCCCGAAATAAAAGAGATCAAAGGATCTGGTAAGAGGGATGAGCTGAGGGAAATCCTTATCAGTCGGGAAAAGGTGTTGGGGAAATTGATGGGACTGAAGGCTGATAAATCCCCAGGGCCTGATGGTCTGCATCCCAGAGAAATTAAGGAGGTGGCCTTGGAAATAGTGGATGCATTGACGATCATTTTCCAAAATTCCTTAGACTCTGGATCAGTTCCGAAGGAGTGGAGGGTGACTAATATAACCCCTCTTTTTAAAAAAGGAGGGAGGGAGAAAGCAGGGAATTATAGACCGGTCAGCCTGACATCGGTGGTGGGTAAAATGATGGAATCAATTATTAAAGATTTCATAACAGACCATTTGGAAAGTGGCGACATGATAGGTCCAAGTCAGCATGGATTTGTGAAAGGGAAATCATGCTTGACAAATCTTCTGGAATTTTTTGAGGATGTTTCCAATAGGGTGGAAGGGGGGGGACCAGTCGATGTGGTGTATTTGGACTTTCAGAAGGCCTTCGACAAGGTCCCACACAAGAGATTGGTGTGCAAAGTTAAAGCACATGTATTGGGGGTAATGTGTTGACGTGGATTGAGAACTGGTTGGCACACAGGAAACAAAGAGTAGGAGTAAATGGGTACCGCAGGGTTCGGTGCTGGGGCCCCAGCTGGTTACATTATATATTAATGATTTGGACGAAGGGATTAATTGTAATATCTCCAAATTTGCGGATGACACTAAATTGGGAGGCAGTGTGAACAATGAGGAGAATGCTAGGAGGCTACAGAGTGACTTGACAGGTTGGGTGAATGGGCAAATGTATGGCAGATGAAGTACAATGTGGATAATTGTGAGGTTATCCACTTTGGTGGTAAAAATAGGGAGGCAGAATATTACCTGAATGGTGGCAGATTAGGGAAAGGGGAGGTGCAACGAGACCTGGGCGTCATGGTACATCAGTCACTGAAGGTGGGAAGGCAAGTGCAGCAGGCAGTCAAGAAAGCAAATGGCATGATGGCCTTCATAGCAAGGGGATTTGAGTACAGGAGTAGGGAGGTGAGGCTACAGTTGTACATGGCCTTGGTGAGGCCAGACCTGGAGTATTGTGTGCAGTTTTGGTCTCCTAACTTGAGGAAGGACATTCTTGCTATTGAGGGAGTGCAACGAAGGTTCACTAGATTGATTCCTGGGATGTCCAGACTGACATATCAAGAAAGATTGGATCAACTGAACTTGTATCCTCTGGAGTTCAGAAGAATGAGGGGTGATCTTATAGAGACGTTTAAAATCCTGACAGGTTTAGACAAATTAGATACGGGCAGAATGTTTCCAATGTTAGGGGAAACTAAAACCAGGGGTCACAGTCTAAGGATAAAGGGGATGCCATTTAAGACTGAGATGAGGAGGAATTTATTCACCCAGAGAGTGGTGAGTCTGTGGATTCTCTGCCACAGAAGGTTGTTGAGGCCAGTTCGCTAAATATATTCAAAAGGGAGTTAGCTATAATACTCACATCTAGGGGGATCAAGGGGTATGGCGAGAAAGCAGGAATGGGGTACTGAGGAAGCATGTTCAGCCATGAAAGCATTAAATGGCGGTGCAGGCTCGAAGGACCGAATGGTCTACTCCTGCACCTATTTTCTATGTTTCTATGTTTCTATTAGCTGTTTAGGCAAACAAGTGAAAAACATGACTATCGTTAATTTCTCAAATGCACCTGGTCATTCCAAAGCATTAACTTTGACCTGGAGTCTCACATCACCATCCGGAACCATTATATGTTAATTTTCTGGATATATGATTCCATATGAATAATTGCAGAGTTTTTATCCACGCTTTTGTGAGTTTTAGACTCGATTCCTCAAAGGACCTTTGGGCATAGCCGTTCTAAACTCTTGTTTGTCCAGAGCTTCAATTCAAAAATTAACCCCATTTCCACTTATCCGTAATCCCTTTCATCAATGACCTACTTTCACTAGTTATCTCAAATCATTGCTGAAATTCTCCTACTCTACGGCCTTGAACAACTTATCTCTACAATCTTCTTCACATCCGCTCTATTTCATTCATGTCCCTCCTCTCCCCTTGCTGTGAGCCCCAGATTATTGGATTCTCTGCTCAGGACAATTCGTCAGCGCCACTGGCTGGAACTCCGTTGCCGTGGGCCTCCGCTCTTTACTTCTTAATTACTTTAAACAGCCTCCACAGTGCCAATAGATTGAATTTATTTTATTTTATCGTTCTTAATTTTATTCATCAAAAACATAGTCTTTCATTCCCCTGTGTGTAACGTTGAGTCGAATATCTTCTTCAGAGCCCTCAATCTCTCTTGGTTCCCTGCTTTACCTTTGAAAAAAAACTCTTATTAATGATAAAAATGCTTTCTGGAATACTTTCTCGGATCGCCAATGCACCCCCAATTTTTCGCAAACTCCAGTTACTTTAAAATAGTGTAGCTAGAGTCTTCTCTTATATAAACTATCCATTTAATTCCACTGCTCATCAGCACCGAGCTGTACTGGTTCTTGGTGCAAGCAGATTTGAGATTAAGGACCTCGAACATGTTGCGGTAGTCCATCCAAGGCTTCCTTCCATTTTCTCTGGGCAGATTTCTCGGCCCGGCTCGTTACCTCTGCTTCTGTCCCTGAATGTTACTGCAATAGTGTAGCTCCACTATTTCAGGCAGCCCTTCTATCACAACGCACTTGCTCTTATGGACCGTTCATTGTTAATTCCTTTGCCAGGAAACCTGAACCCTTTCTATCACAACGCCTCTTAAAATCTCTCTCCCAGTCTATATCTGAGATTGCGACGTTAACATTAAAGCCGCAGCTTGTGTCCTGCTTTAATATTTTATAAATGTTTTCATATGTGTAGATGTAGCTCCAAGGGTGAATTGCTGATGTCTGCTGATGCAAAGAATTCCGGCAGTGGCGCTTATTCTGATTCTAACTTCAAATTGAGGTATACAGATAGATATCTAGTAATTCTTTCAAAGTTACAATGGAAATTGCCAATATTTATCTTGGAAAATTGCTCGTCATGAATGGCCTTTGTAATTTTGAAAACGTTACTACAGAAGCTCGGGAACCCTAAGTAAATGGCCCAGAATCCTTAATACAGCTTCATGAAATTCGCTGATATTTCAGAAAAGTATAATCCGTCAGGCTACTGTCTTTTTCTTATGGTGTCTGGGCGCCAAAGGGTAAAATAATTAAAAGTTGACTCGTTACTCACAACGCTTATAGGATTATTTTTCTTGAATATTAGATTTCCTTCATTGAATTGACAGTTGAAATATTTTTCTCCTGAGTCAGAATTGCTATGACAATAAAATTGTTTATGGATTCATATTCAAGAGATAGAACTTCAGCACAAAGCCATTCTCCTAAAACAGTCTCAGAAGCTGAGAGTCATCATCAGAATCACTGGAAGAAAAGAGACGCCTAGGTCCTGTTCGCTCGATGAGTGTTAAACTGGCGTAAGGATTGTTGCTTCCCTGCGTGAGCGGGCATTGGGAGAAAATGAAGTGAAGGCCCGGGGGAGAGACCGCGATAAAATACAGAGGGAAAATGTCATGAATGAACATGAAGTTCAACTCGATCAACTTTTCAGAAGCAGTTTCTCTAAAGCAGACAGTTCTGGGACAACTGCGGTAATTGGGGCTGCAGGGATTGGGAAAAGCACCATGATACAGAAGATAATCCGTGACTGGGCCACAGGAAAAATATACCAACAGTTTAAATTCATCTTTCATTTTAAGTTTCCACAATTAAATTTAACAAAAGTCAGAACAAATCTAACTGCTCTGATCCTGGATTCCTACCCTTACTTCGAAAATGCGTTGGAACATCTGTGGGAAGAACCCGAAAACATACTGTTTATATTTGATGATTTTGACAAATTTGATCAAGCCATCGATTTCACCGATGTTGAGAGAAACAAGGACCCCCAAAATCAGTGTTTCGATTCCGAATGCTGCTGTTCGGTGTCAGACATCGCACGCTGCCTCATTCAGGGAAAGTTACTGAAAGGCTGTTCAGTACTGATCACAAGCCGGCCGTGGAATCTGCTGTCTCTGGGAAAGGCAAACATAAATCAAACGTTCGAAATCCTAGGTTTCACCTCTGAGAAAATAAAACGATATTTTCGCCGTTATTTTGGAGATGAGCAGTTTGCGACAGATGTAATCGAGTATATTGAGCAGAATGATACATTGTACACCATGTGCTATAATCCTCTGTACTGCTCGGTCCTCGCTTCAATATTAGAGTCACACCGGTCACAAGGAGCGGGGGAGAGACCATTGTCCGTCAAAACCAGCACACGGGTGTTCTCCAAGTACGTCACAAGCCTTTCAGAGAAATGCGGCTGTGACGCGGAAACATCTCGCAATATGTTGCAGAAACTAGGCACTTTGGCGTACGAGGGTATTTGCAAGAAAACCGTTGTGTTAAAAACCGAACAATTAAATCGCCACAGACACGAACTTTCCAATGTAATCTCTGCGTTTGTGATGGAGATTCGCGACGAAGATCTGTGCAGTGCTGTCTACATATTCACTCATTCCGTGGTGCAGGACTTTGTCGCTGCACTTATGAAAAGTGTAAGCACTCCAGGAAATGGACTGACACGATTGCTCAATGACGGTTACACGTGCACTGACGAGAGATTCAATATTTTTTCACGCTTTCTTGTCGGTCTCTCCTCACGGAATTCAACTGATCAGCTTGAACGTCAATTGGGCGAATTTCCTTCCGATGCATTCCCGTGTGTGTCGAATTGGCTCACAGAACATGTCAAAAGACGTGTTCAGAACTTGGAAAATGGGCAAAGCCAAAGGACATTCTTACAGATATTGCATTATTGCTTTGAATTTGGAGACATCGAACTGATGAAGGCGGCAATAACACCGATAAAGACAATGAAATTCACACAGTGTCCTCTTAAACCTTCTGACTGTGCGGTTCTGTCAAACGCACTAATGGCCGTTGAACTGATAGAAGAGTTGAATCTTAGTACATGTGGAATACAAGATGAAGGCATCCATCAGCTGAAGTCCTTGCTACACAAATGTAAAATACTCAGGTAATTCACCGAATATGTAAAATATCATTATCAACAACTGCTGTTTTACGGGCACGTGGGGTAATATTAGGTAAAAGTAAAAACATTCACTGAATTCGATCCAATAATGAGCACATTATCTCATTCCACTCTCTGCTGTGCTAAATTGAACCGTAAGAGACGGCACCGGAGTGTCTGTTCGGGTAATACTTGAAAGTGCTGTGATGCTCATTTAATTAGATCAGATTGGATGTAGTCAACATTACATCCAAATCAAGCGAACTATTTGCACCACGGGGGAGTCTGGACTAATCAGTAAGATATATTATCCTACCCATTAATCTTGATATCTTAGATCGCTGTTGGGAAAAAAAATAACATTTCACAGATTGGCAGAATCTTACAACATAGATGGAGGCCGTTCATCCCATCCTGCCTGTGCCGGTTTTTCGAAAGAGCTATCCAATTAGCCCCACTCCCTTGCTCTTTCCCCATAGCCCTGCATATTTACCCCCTTCAAGCATTTATACAAGTCCCTTTGATAAACTACAATTGAATGTGATTCCACTAGCCTTTCATGCAGAGCTTTCCAGATCATAACAACTCGCTCCATAAATGTGTTTCCTCATGTCACCTCTGGCTTTTTAGCCAATTACCTTAAATCGGTATCATCTGGTTACTGACCATGTGCCACTGGAACATTGTCAGCAACAAATTATCTGTTATTTTAAACTGTAAACAAATAACATTGCTATATTTTGCAGTTTCTTTAATTTACAAGCGATTTTTAACTTTATTTTTCAAAATTTTCCATACACTCGATCAGATCAGATTTTCCAAATCAATAATGTTGTTATTGAGTTCAATGATGCCAAGTGGGGCAGTTAAATGTGAGTTTGCATCTGCGATTCCTCAAATTCTGAGTACTCTCTCCAGCCGCACTGCTGTGCCAAGGCATCATCAGAGGTGAGTGGGATTGTCACTCCACCTGCCCTTATGCACATTGGATTCTCCAATAGATATGGGCATGATTTAGTGACATTTGTGAAACTCAGTGCATCAAATAGATAACTTTTCTGAAGTAGAGGCAAGATCAAAGGGACGGTCTCTAATTTTACCCTAAATTCTCCTATTAATGAAGAGAATCGTCATGTCAGAGACTTATTTCGTTGAATCCTCTTCGTTACAGACCAACAATTTAAAACATTTAATCTGCCAACTACTCAGTGCCTACATTAAATGTTATAATTTTATAATGTATGGTTAAATCATGACCACGGGCATTAGAGTAACTTCCCGGTAAAACAACTATACTTTGTGATCTTCACTGATTTGAACTCATGCGCTGCAACTAAGTAATTTAATGCAAATCAGAGAATTGAGTTTGAATTACGGGTCTTACTTGCGCGTCGTGAATGCTCAAACTGTCCCACATTAAATGCATGATTTAATTACGAATATGTCCTATTTATTGCATTGCTACCTATTAATTATTGATTTTGTTTATTCCTGTTTCGACTCAATGAGAATAAACTGGGCGATTTGGGAGTGAAACGGCTCTCTGCCTTACTGAAGAAAAATGAATGTAAAATACAGAGACTGGAGTGAGTAATTATGTTTAAAATATTGAACTTTACAACTGGAAAGTTATTTATCTATAATAATTCTAATTAGTGCGAATGTTGATCAGGCAGTTCACTTTTCAATTTAAATTAAGACGGAAATAATTTATAAACAGGAAAAAAACGCACATATCATGAATGGTTTCTCCCGCGATTCTGGAATTTCACAGTAATTATTAGCAAGTGATGTATATTTTAACGTGTGAGCGTTTTATATAATTTCTGTTTATTTTTCGATCGTTGCAGGTTAAAAGCTAACGACATCACAGATCATTGAGTGGAAAATCTGTTCTCTGCCCTCCGTGAAAACGGTTCACTGATGGAGCTGGATCTGAGGAATAGCAATCAGGATGGCGAACGGGCCAACAGACTGACTGACAAGTCTGTTTCCTTCATTGTCCCGTCTGATCCAGAGTAGAGCTAATCTCAAGGAAATCAGGTGTGTTTCCAGGTTAACAATTTATTAATTAAATGTTCTTTCACATGTAAAATGCATTTTCGGTATTTTAATTTGAATAGACTACAGATGGGAAAAATAAAATAATTATCTGGTGGAGAATTTGTTTCCTTCGCATGAGTAAACACATTTATTTTGAATGAATTTAATTATATCGCTACTCACAGTGAGCGGAAGATACCGTCCTAATCGATAATAATTTTTTCGTGATATTAATATTTTTCAGTTTGACACACAATCAATTCTCTGCAGAAGGACTGAAAATTCTGAAGTTGGTCAATTTATCGGGGCATTTGACTGTAATTACAGGATAAAAGATTGCTTATCATGAAGATTGTTTTATGCAAACATGTTAATTAGGTGATCCTCTACAGAATCAGTTGCATTAATGAACAGGTTGTCGGGACATGCTCCAGAGTGAACAAACAACATAACTGAGCTCAGTAGACGCATTTACCCCCTTACCACTGTCCAGTGACCCAAGTACTCCCTCTAGGTTAAACAGCGATATACAAGTACTTCTTTCACTGCCTTACAGTGTATTCGCTGTTGAGATTGCAGTCTCCGCTACAGTGGGGAGACCAAGTGCAAGGTCAGTAATCGCTTTAACGAACACACCTGTTCACTCTGCAAGTGTGACGCTGAGCTTCCGGTCGCTGACCATTTTAATTCTCCATCTCACAGTGACCTCTTTGTACTCGGGCAATGAAGCTCATCGGCAGCTCGAGGAATAGCACATCATCTTTTGAGTAGGAACTTTGCCACCTTCCGGACTCAACACTGAGTTCAACAATTTTAGATCATAGCCACTGCTACCATTTTTTACGACAGCAGGAGCCGGTAATGGGTCTATTGTTCAATGAGGAGTATCCCGCTGGATGTTATCACAGAATTCAGAGTCGGAGCTCAGATCTGAGCTTGCTGCGATTGGTGATGGAAACCTGCACCTTGTGATTCAGAGGCAAGAATGTTGCCGTGAAGTCGATTTCCTGAAGTGATCAGGAGCTATACCAAGGGCGGACAGATTTAATTCAGTCCTAAATTTAAAAGCGTGCATTCTCTCCTTATTTGTCTATTAATATTTTGATTTAATATTATATTTGATACATAAATACAAAACTATAGGTAACTTAGCTTGCAGAGAGATAGAGTTCGCTGATGCCATGGGATTTCTCTGCAAGTAGTCGGACAATGTAATCGGGAGGCACTGCAGCGCCGCCAGTGAGCAGAGGGTGTAATTAAAGCTTAAGAACTAGATCCACAGCGTCAATTAGAAATGTGGACATCAGAATGTATAATATATCTGCATAGAGACATAATAATTTTTTATTTATTACCAAACATCTAATACACGAATTATTCAAAGAATAATAAAATAAACGCAATGGAGACTGAATTACATGTGCGTGCACTGATTTGTTTATGCAAGGTAGAAAGGGATTGTGGATTGCACTGTTCAGAATGTGGTCATTCAATAGCCAGTGCTGGACAGCTCAGGACAACAAATAAAGTGGAAACAAACGGATTTTGGCGACATCCTGCAAGTCTGACAGAGAGAATCAGCAGTCACAGGTGGAGCGTCTTCCTGAGTTACACGAAGTGTCTAGTAGATACGGGCTGTACCTCTGTTAGTTCAATTGTAGTAGTGACTCAGAGGCGAGTTCTCCTCGGTAATATTGTGGCAAGTTGGTGATAAGGTTACCGACGGGATACGATGTATATTTGCTGACACTACTGCGCAGTACTAAGGGAGCGTTTCACTGTCTGAGGTGCCATCTCTTGGATAAGACATTGAATCGAGGCCAGGTCTCCCTTCTCAGCTGGATTTAAATGATCCAATGGCAAAATTTGAAAGAAGAGCTGGGGAGTTTTGCCGATGTGCTGGACAGTACACTGGAGTACCGGCGTCGAAAATGTCCTGAAGTCTCTGGAAAGATGGACACTCACCAAAAGCGGGACAAAATGTATACATATACAACTTTACGTAGTTTCCTCCCCTTCACTCAGAAGGTCAGTCTATCACCAAATGGCCCAGATCCAACTGAAGCTGAAACACGTGCAGTCCCTCTTCCGACTCTTCTTTAGTGTTGGACTACACGGCATGTTCAGTCAGGGAGAGTAAATTCGAGCCGATGGATTCCGGAATGACAGCAACTCAATTGCAGTTTAAAGCAGTAGCCACGAAATAGGGATCAGGCGAGGGAGGCATGGCTGATTGATAGCTCCTTTATAAAAGGGGCGCACCTGGAAACACTGGTGCCTCTCCCACGTGGCTACCAACTAACGTTACATCGCCCAGGGTACTTGTATCCTCTGTAGGCTCAATAGCTCGGGTTACTCTGAGCCGCTGTAGGACCAATAGCGCAGGTCATTTGGTCCCACTGCAGGATCAATAGCCCAGGGGACTCTGATACTATGTGGGTCCAATAGCACAGATATTCCAAACCTCTACAGACCCATGATTCCATGGCATCTGACACTCTATATTGCCCATGGTACTCTGACCCTCTCCAAACCCAATAGCCGATGCAATCTGTTCCTCTGCATAGCCCAGGGCACTCTGAACCTTTGCATAGCACAGGCAAATCCGACCCTCAACATAGCCCAGGGTCCTCACAAACTCTACACGCACAATACCCCATGGTACTTTGCGCCTCTGCAGGCTCGATTGCACAGGGTACACTTATCCCCTAGCTGCCCTATGGCACAAGCTACTCTGAGCTTCTGCAGTCCCAATACACGCAGGTATTTTGAACCTCTACAGGACAAATAGTCCCTCCACCTTCCCGGGAGCCCAGGGCACAGTGATTCTCTGTAGATGACGGATCTGTTGCTCTTCAGGTTCATAATTGCTGGGTACTCTGACCCTCTGCAGGTACCCTGGTCCTCTACATAACCTACGGCAATCAAACCATCTACAGATGAAATAGGCCAGAGACTATGATCCTCTGCATAGCCCAACGTACGCTCAGGCTCTACAGTCCCAATTGCATTATGATAATCTGTCCGTTGTGGGCTATACAGCCCAGATTACTCTGACGCTTTGCATATCCCTTCTACATTCCCAATTATTTTTTTTTCATACGTTACTGGGATGTGGGCGTCACTGGTAAGGCCATCATAAATTTTAAACCCCTAATTGCTCTTGAGAAGGTGGTGGTGCGCAGCCTTTAGCCGCTGCAGTCCGTGTGGTGAAGGTACTCCCACAGTGCTGTTCTGGAGGAAGTACCAGGATTTTGACCCAGCGACAATGAAGGAATTACGACATATTTCTAAGTCAGAATGTTGTGTGACTTGGAGGGTAACTTGGAGGGGATGGTATTCCCATGTGACTGCTGCCGTTGTCCTTCTCGGTAGTGAAGGTCGCCGGTTTGGGAGGTGCTGTCGCAGAAGCCCTGGCGAGCTGCACTGCATGTTTTAGATGATATACACTGCACCCACGGTGCTCCGGTGGTGGAGGAAGTGAAAGTTTAAGGTGTTGGATAGAGTGCAAATCAAGAGGGCTGCTTTGCACTGTTTGTACCGTGTTTCTTGAGTGTTGTTACAGCTGCACTCATACAGGCAATTCAAGACTATTCCATCACACTCTTGACTTGTGCATTGAGGTGAGGCACTCACCGCAGAATAGCCAGCCTCTAACCTGCACTTGTAGCCACATATTAAAGCGGCTAGTCAAGTTAAGTTTCTGGAAAATGCTCACTCCCAAGATGTTAATGCCACTGAATGTCAAGGGGCGGTGGTTAGAAGCGCTCCTGTTGGAGATAGTCATTGCCTGGAACTTGTGTGGCGCGAATATTACTTGCCACTTATGGCAAGCCTGAATGTCTTCCAGGTCTTGCTGCATGCGGCCATAGACTGCTTCATTATCTGAGCAGTAGCGAATGGAACTGAACACTGCAATCATCAGCGAACATTCCCACTTCTGACATCGGAAGGAGCGGACATGGAGGGAGCACAGCAAGAACGGAGTATAGGAAAGGAACAGTTGTCTACATGGATTTTCGGAAGGCGTTTAACAAAGTGCCACATAGAAGTCTGGTTAACAAAATTGAGGCTCATGGAATAGCTGGGTCAGTGGCAGCTTGGATAAGGAATTGGCTTAAGGATAGAAAACAGCGTGTTGTGGTAAATGACTTTTTTTCAGACTGGAGGATGGTAGACAGTGGTGTTCCCCGTTGCTCAGTGTTGGGGCCACTGTTTTTTATATATATATAAAAAACATGGATATTGGAATACAGCGTAGCATTTCAAAATTTGCCGATGACACAAAACTTCGGGGTGTGTGCAAAAAGTGGTGATGATACCAATCGACTGCAACAGGACATAGAAAGGCTAGCAGAATGGGCAGACAAGTTGCAGATGGAATTTAATACAAAGAAGTATGAGGTGATGCATTTTGGCAGAAGGAACAGGGAGAGGCAATATACACTTAATGGCAAAATTTTAAACAGTGTGCAGGGACAGAGTGACCTGGGAATTAATGTGAATAGGTTACTGAAGGTGTCAGGACATATTGAGAGAGTGGTTAACGTGAAATATGGAATCTTGGTCTTCATAATTAGAGGTATTTAGTACAAAAGTAAATAAGTTAAGCTGAAACATTATAAAGCGCTGGTTAGGCCACAACTGGAGTATTGTATCCAGTTCTGGTCACGACACATTAGGAAGAATAAAAACATGAGAATTTAAGAAATAGGAGGAGGAACAGGCCACTTGGCCGAACGAACTTGCTCCTCCATTCAATCAGATCATCGCTTATCTTGGGCTCTAAGCTACTTCCCTCTCCGCTCCCCATACCCCTTCACTCCCTTATCTTGCAAAAAATGTCTCTATCTTCACCTTAAATGGATTTAATGACTCAGCCTCCACAGTTCTTTACGGCAGAGAATTCCACAGATTTACGATCCTCTGAGAGAAGAAATTCCTCCTCATCTCAGTTCTAAAATGGCGACCCTTTATTCTGAAACTATGCCCATGATTTCTAGATTTCCCCACGAGGGGAATCATCCTCTCTGCATCTACCTTGTCGAGCCCCCTCAGTATCTTATATGTTTCAATAAGATCACCTCACATTCTTCTAAATTCCAATGAGTATAGGCCCAACCTGCTCATAAGTCAACCCCTTCATCTCTGGAATTAACCCAGTGAATCGTCTCTGAACTGCCTCCAATGCAAGTATATCCTTCCTTAAATTAGGACACCAAAACTGTACGCAGTACTCGAGGTGTGGTTTCACCATACGCTGTACAGTTGTAGCAGGACTTCCCTGCTTTTACACTCTAACCCCCTTGAAATAAAGGCCAACATTGCTTTTGCCTTTTTGATTACTTGTTGCACCTACATGCTAACTTTGTGTGTTTCATGCACAAGGACCCACAGGTCCCTCTGAACTGTAACCTTTTGTAATCTCTCTCTTTTTAAATAATAATTTGCTTTTTTATGTTTCCTGCCAAAGTGGATATCCTCGCACTTTCCCACATTATACTCCATCTGCGAAATGTTTGCCCATTCACATAGCCTGTCTATATAACGTTGCAGATTTTTTGAGTCCTCTTCACAACTTGCTATCCCACCCATCTTTGTATCATCCACCAACTTGGCTACATTACACTCGCTCCATTCATCCAAGTCATTAATGTAGATTGGAAATAGTTGAGGCCCCAGAACCGATTCTTGTGGCACCCCACTAGTTACCGTTTTCCAACCGTAAAATGCCCCATTTATCCCGACTCTCGGCTTTCTCTTAGTTAGAAAATACTCTATCCATTCTAATATATTACCCCCAACTCCGTGAGCTCTTATCTTATGCAGTAACCTTTCATGTGGCACCTTATCAAATGCCTTCTGTAAATCCAAATACACCACATTCACTGGCTCACCTTTGTCCAACCTGATCAGTACATCCTCAAAGAGCTCCAGTAAATGTGCTAAACATGATTTTCCTTTCATAAAGCCATGCTGATTCAGCTTGACTGCATTATGAGTTTCCAAATGCCCTGCTACTGCTTCCTTAATGAAGGATTCCAGCATTTTCCCAACGACAAATGTTCGGCTAACTGGTCTATAGTTTCCTGTTTCTGTCTCACTCATTTCTTAAGTAGTGGTGTTACATTTGCGGTTTTCCAATTCGCTGGGACCTCTCCAGAGTCCAGGGAATGTTTGTATATTGTAAGCAATGCATCCACTATCTCTGCAGCCACTTCTTTTAAGACCCTGGGATGCAGGCATTCCGGTCCAGTGGTCTTGTCATCTTTTAGTCCCATTATTTTACAAAGTACTTTTTCCTTAGTGATAGTGATTGTTTTTAGTTCCCCCCTCCCTGTGGCCCCTTGATTATCCATTATTGGGATGTTGTTAGTGTCTTCCACTGTGAAGACAGATACAAAATATTTTTTCAGAGACCCTGCCATTCCCCCTGTTCCCCATTATTAATTCTTCAGTCTCATTCTCTACGGGACCAACGTTTACATTATCTACTCTCTTCCTTTTTATATACCTGTTGAAGCTCTTACTAACTGTTTTAATATTTATTGCCAGGTTACTCTCATAATTCATCTTCTCTCTCTTTATTATTTTTTTTAGTCATCCTTGGATGGTTTTTAAAAAATGTCCAATCCTCTGGCCTCCCACCAATCTTGGCAACATTGTATGCCTTCGTTTTCAATTTGATACCATCCTTTACTTCCTTGGTTAGCCATGGATGGTGTTCCCTTCTCTTAAGATCTTTCTCTCTCACTGGAATATATTTTTGTTGAGAGTTATGAAATATCTCCTTAAATGCCTGCCACAGCATTTCAACTGTCTTACCCTTTAATTTATTTTTCATGCCCACTTTAGCCAATTCTGCTCTCATGCCATTGTAATTGTTTTTGATTAAGATCAGGACACTGGTTTGATATACAACTTTGTCACCCTCCAACTGAATTTAAAATTCAACCATGCTATGACCACTCTTTCCTAGAGGACCCTTTATTATGAGATGAGTTCTTAATTCTACCTCATTATACAGTACCAGATCCAAGATAGCCTGCTCCCTGGTTGATTCCATTACATACTGTTCTAGGAAGCCAACCCGGATGCACTCTATGAACTCATGCTCAACGCTACCATGGCCAATTTGATTTGTCCAATCAATATGGAGATTAAAATCACCCATGATTATTACCGTACCATTTTTACAGGCCTCCATTATTTCTTGATTTTTACTCTGTCCGACAGTATTGCTATTGTGAATGCCCTTGAGAGGGTGCAGAGGAGAATTACCAGAATGGTTCAGGGGATGGGGTATGTGAGCTACAAGGACAAGTTAGAAAAGCTGGATTTGTTTTCCTTCGATCAATGGAGTTTGAGGGGTGATTTGATAGAGGTGTACAAGATTATGACCGGCTTGGACAGGCTATATTGGGAAAGGCTGTTCCCACTACCTGATGCCACAAGGACTAGGGGACACAGATACAAGGTTTTGGCAAGAGATACAGGGGGGTTGTGAGTAAAAACATTCTTCCACAGCGAGTGTTGTGGACTTGGAGCTCGCTGCCGGCGGAAGTGGTTGAAGCGGAGACACCAATGTTTTTCAGGGGAAACTGGATAGGCACTTAGGGGAAATAATCTTACAGGGCTACGGGGATAGAGCAGGGGAAAGGGACTGTCTGAATTGCTCTACAGAGAGACGGCACGGACTCGATGGGCCGAATGGCCTCCTTCTGTGCAGTTATGACTATGACTCTATGAGGAGGGGGCCAAGTATAGATCCCTGGGAGGAGGGTGCACCAGAGGTAACGGTGCGGGAGCGGGAAGAAAAGCCATTGCAGGTGATTCGCTGGCTACGATTAGAGAGATAAGAATAGAACCAGAGTATTGCAGTCCCACCCAGCTGGACAACGGTGGAGAGGCGTTGTAGGAAGTTGGAGTGGTCAACCGAATCAAAGGCTGCAGACAGGTCGAGAAGTACGAGGAGAGAGAGTTTACCTTTGTGACAGTCACAAAGGATGTCTTTTGTGATTTTGATAATATCCGTTTCGGTTTGTGGCAGGAGCAGAAACTGATTGAGTTCTGATAAACTGTGAGGCCCCATACAAACCTGGCAGGATTCGATAGACTGCGAATCTTCATACACAACTTGCAGAATCCTAATTCACTCTAACACCCCATACATTTTTTGCAGGTACCTGTTAATTTTTGAAACACTGTGCACATCTGGCTGGATACCGATTTACAGTGAAGCACCATATATAACTTGCAGGTTCCTTATACACTGTGAAACCATATACACACGTGGCAGGATCCTGATACAATGTGAAACCTGATACAAACCTGGCATGATCGCCATATAAAGTAAAAACCCTTAATATTTGTAGGCTTCGCAAAATCCCCCAGAAACACGAAAAGAGCCCTAAAGGGAGTGTTTTTGGACCTTTCAGACAAACTTGTGATGATGGGACCTGGGGGAAGTGATTTGATGTAAAAACCTCAGTCTTGGACATTTTAAAGATCAGGGAAGAAAAACCCTTAGGAAAATGAATTTTGAATCTTACTGTTTGGAAAGACACCTTTCAAAGACACAAGACAGGCTGCGGAGGGGCGCAGCCAGGCAGTGGACAGCTTTGGGTATTGCGGCCCAATCAAGCTGTCTGGGAATTTTTTACACTGCAATCCTACCAAGGTGGAAGAGACAAATCCAAAGCCTCACACACACAGCGAAATATGAATAATCCAAGACCCCCTTTTGAAATTCCCAGGCCCAAACAGGATACCAGAAGCCTGAAATCAATAAAACATTTAGTACTTCATCAAATACCAATCAACCAGGTATCCACAGAACAGATTTAAAAGCCCGCCAATAAACCTAGGACAATAGGGTTGAGATTTGGCGCGTAGATAAGGCTCGGTTAAATCGGAAAACGATCAAGACATGTTTAACACTGAGCTAAAGCCATAGGAACTGGCAAGCCGGCCAAAACTAGACAATGGACGTAGCAAGGCTCATTTGCAACCTAAAGGAAACGTTTGAGTAGTGAGTATCTGGGCGCGAAAAAAGACAGTATAATTGAAAGCCTGTCCCAAAACTTCTCTCTCTTTTGGACTCGCTGACTACGCTGACACAGCTCGCTCCCTGCTCCAGCAAAAACCACTACAAGCCACGAGGAGCAAGGCCAGCAAACAGACCAGCACACAAGAAGAAACCAGAACGACTGCCTCAGTGACCATCGGACACCTCGCAGCAACAAGGGCCTTACGAAATCTTTTAAACAAAATACTCTAAAGTCCTGCCAAGGATTCGTTGGTGAGCATTATCCCTGATCTCCTGAAACCAAAAACCTAGCTAGATAGTGGGATCTTTGGGAGGGATAAGGTTTGTTTTTGGTATATTGTCTTCTCTCTCGCCTGTACCGTGTGCTCCCCAATCTGTGTGTAAGTATTAAGTGTGTTTTAAGTTTGTTACCTTTTTCTTTTAATAAAGTAAAAATTATTTCATTAGAACCTGTTGTCTACTGCAATTTTGTTCACAACCCCTAAATAAGTCCAAAGTCTAGGAACCAGAGTGGTGTGGGAGCGATTAGATCCGCTCACTGAGTCAGAAAGTGAAGGCTGACCCCATTACCACCCCCTACATATTATGACAGGATCCTGATATACTTTAAAACCCCATATATATTTCGCAGATTCCCGTTACAATCAAAACCCTCATACACAGCTGGCAGGATCCTGATACACTGTTCAATCCGAAGATACCTGATATGATCCCGACAAAATTTGAAAGCCCGTACATTCATGGCATTTCCTGATGCACTATGATACCCCACTCACACCGGCAGGGTCCCGATAAATTGTTGAAACCTGGTACACACCTTTCAGGACCAAGATTTTCTGAAACCCAGTACACACCTGGCAGGATCCTGATACGTGGTGAAATCCCGTACACATATGATAGGATGCTGATACATTCTGAAACAAAATACTCACCCGGTAGCATCGTGACACACTTTGAAACTGCAGGATTAGTTGGCACGATCCCGATAAACTGTGGAACCAAATACACTCCTAGCAAGATTCCAGATGTACTGTGAGTCACCGTCAACATCTGTCAGGTTCGCCATAATGTATGAAATTGTATTGGAGAAGCTGAGCTTGATCCACTTAAAGCAGATAATGTTCCCAAAAGATTTGATACAAATGTTCAAAACAATGAATGGTTTTGATAGTGTAAATAAGGTGAAAGTAATTGCAGTGGCTGAATGGTTGATACACAGAAGACACAGTTCCAGAAGATTGGGAAAAAGCACAGGCTGCATGAGGAAACATCATTTTATGCAGCGAGTTATTAAGATCTTGAATGTACTGTCTGAAAGGGAGTTGGAAGAGGATTACATAGACATAGACATAGAAAATAGGTACAGGAGTAGACCATTCGGTCCTTCGAGCCTGCACCGCCATTCAATGCGTTCATGGCTGAACATGCTACCTCAGTACCCCATTCCTGCTTTTTCGCCATACCCCTTGATCCCCTTAGTTGTGAGTGTTATATCTAACTCCCTTTTGAATATATTTAGCGAACTGGCCTCAACAACCTTCTGTGGAAGAGAATTCCATAGATTCACCACTCTCTGGGTGAAGAAGTTCCTCCTCAGCTCAGTCCTAAATGGCTTCCCCTTAATCCTTAGACTGTGACCCCTGGTTCTAGTTTTCCCTACCATTGGGAACATTCTGCCCGCATCTAATTTGTCTAAACCAGTCAGGATTTTAAATGTCTCTATAAGATCCCCCCTCATTCTTCTGAACTCCAGAGGATACAAGTTCAGTTGACCCAATCTTTCTTGATATGTCAGTCCGGCCATCCCAGGAATCAATCTAGTGAACCTTCGCTGCACTCCCTCAATAGCAAGAATGTCCTTCCTTAAGTTAGGAGACCAAAACTGCGCACAATACTCCAGGTGTGGCCTCACCAAGGCCCTGTACAACTGTAGCATCACCTCCCTACTCCTGTACTCAAATCCCCTTGCTATGAAGGCCATCATTCCGTTTGCTTTCTTGACTGCCTGCTGCACTTGCATTCCCACCTTCAGTGACTGATGTACCATGACGCCCAGGTCTCGTTGCACGTCCCCTTTCCCTAATCTGCCACCATTCAGGTAATAGTCCGCCTCTCTATTTTTACCACCAAAGTGGATAACCTCACATTTATCGACATTGTACTTCATCTGCCATACATTTGCCCATTCACCCAACCTGTCCAAGTCACTCTGTAGCCTCCTAGCATCCTCCTCATTGTTCACACTGCCTCCCAATTTAGTGTCATCCGCAAATTTGGAGATATTACATTTAATCCCTTCGTCCAAATTACATAGTGATCTTCTCAAAGGAATTGAATAAATACATTGAAGGTAAAAAATACAGGGTTATGCTGATAGAGAAGTGGAGTGGGATAATTAGAAATCTCTACCAAAGAGCTGGCGCAAACACGATGGGAAGAATGGCCTCAATCCGTACTACATTATTCTATGATGAAAACTTAAAATGGCAGTATCAGTGTGCAGTCTCAGATCAGGGGAAAACACAGGTGCAGGAAGGGGTGAGTGTGACTGCCAGCACGGTACGAGGAACTCAGTGGAGATGGAGGAGGACGGCCCGCAGACACTGGTCCAACGCAAATAGTATGATGTGCTTCATTCCTGTCAGGATAAGGAGAAAGAATGCGGGGAGGACAGCCACAATGCTGATCTAGGCAGACGGGAGGAGCTGATTCGAAATTTTGTAGTTATGAGGGAGTCAAAAATTAGGGCATCCTCTGTAACCACAAGCTAGAGTACGAAGGATGTGTTGTCTACATGATGCCTGGGTAAGTGATAGCTCCATGCTTCTGAAAAGGAATTTGGAAAGTAAGGGGAAGATCCAGTTGTTGTGGTCCATGACAGGACGAATGACAAAGGTTAGAATGTGTAGAAATTTCTGCAGAGGAAGTACCACGACTTCGGAGCTAAACTAAAGCGCAGAACATGAAGGGTATTCATTTTAGGGTTATTACCGGAGCCACGTAGTAATCAGCAACGGGGCAAACAGACCAGGAAAATGAGCATGTGGCAAAATGAGTATTTAAGGGAAGGAGGGGTACGATTTCGTGGGACACCGGCAACAGTACCAGGGCAGGAAGAAGGTGTACCATTTGGCTCGTCTCCTTCTGAACCGGGATTGCACCAAAGTCTTAGCGGAAATGACGACCAGGTGGAATAAAAGCACTGTAAACTAAAACATGGCAGAAGGACTACTTCAGACACAGTAGTAAAAATTATAGTTCATTCTTTTTAAAAAGGGATAAAATCAAAGTTCAGGTCACAAACAGTGATATAGATTCTACACACGAAATTAATCCTCAAATAACTAAATAAGTTACACGAGGCGTAACAAGTGATAACCGTGTTCAGTTAAACAGTTTATGAAAAACAGCATCAGCGTAGAATGATAGGGTAGGGTCTCTTGGCCAGAATTCTGTCTTTTATACTAACGCATGGAGTATAAGAAATACATTGAGTGAATTTGAGGCTGAAATACAGATTCGAGGGTGTGATTTGTTGGCCATTACTGCAAAGCTGGTCAGTATTAGGATTTAAATATTCTAGGTTATATTGTCTTCAGTAAGGATAGGAAGCTGGAAGAGGAGGATTGGTAACCTTGTTGATGTAATATACTATTACAGCATGAATAAGAGAGGATATAGGGAGGTGAAATCAATCAGCTGACAGATTGGTTAGAAATTACCAATAAAAGCGAACGTAAACCTATAATGGGAGTTTTCGAGAGACCTCCTGATAGTAACAATGGAGTGGTAGAATGTGCAAGTTCAAATATTAGATAAGCTTGCTGCAAAATAAGATTAGTTTTAATTGGATAATATAATTTTCAGAAAGATTAAGAAGAGTAGAGTAGGTCAAGTTAGAAATGTAGGAAATTGATTCAGTGCATTCAAGGTAGGTTTTTTTAGAGCTCAAGAAAAAACAAGAGGGCAGTAGATACTAAAATTAGTAATAAATAAACAGCCAGCCTTCCTTAATAATCTAACAGTAAGAGAACATTTATCGAACAGTGATCTTAATATGATAAAATTCAATTTTAGTTCTCAAAAGAGGATATGAACACTGCAACTAAGATTCTAATTCGTGGTACGGGCCGTGGTATGGACAGAAACTGACGACAGCAAAATGGTTCAACCTATCATCAGGTAAAACTGCAGATAATCAGTGGGAGATGTTCAAAACAAAATTCAGCTTAATGCAGGACCAGTACATACCCCAAAGTGGCACGAGCTCTACTTGTAAAAAAACCCAGCCATGATCGAGAAAAGAGTTTCGAGATAACACAAAACTAAAGGAAAGAGCATGCAAAAGTGTAAAGAATAGTGTAATTCCAGGGTTCAGCATAAAGAACAGCAAAAGAAGAAAAATGGTGCTGTTAAAAGGGAATATGAAAAGAAGTTTGCGGGAGATATCAAGATTAACACAAAAAACGTTTTTACAATTACAGTAGAAGAAAAAGGGTAGTCTGGGTGAATATGTGCCCTTTAAAACAGATGTGTGTAATATAACAAAAAAAAATAAGGCAATAGTAGACATGATGAATAATTACTTCACATCAGTGGTCAAAGAATAGGACATTCTTGGGAAACTATTGGGACTGGTACTGGCAATCGCTGAAGTTATCACAATCAGTAAAACAGAATTTAAAAATATAATGGTACTAAGGTCTGACGAATCCCACGGAACTGTTGGTTTCTATCCAAAGATGTAAAAGTTATTAGGTGTTGAAGTTGCAAAGGCTTTGGCCACAATCTTTCAAAGCTCTTTTGATTCACCAAATGTTCTTCAAATTGGGAAATTAGAAATGTGACTCCATTATTTCAGAATGTTGAGAGAGAGCAACCAGGAAATTATAAGCCTTTAAGTCTAACATTAGTTGCGGGAAATTATTGGAAACCATAATTAGGAAAAGAGTGACTGAGCACTGAGTGAAATTAAAGTAATCACCCATGATATCTTTGAATGGCGGAATGAACTCGAGGGAATGAATCGCCTATTCCTGTTCCTATGTTGTTGACGGTAAATATATGGATAAAATCTCAGTACCGTCGAAGGACTTTCGCCCCAACGTGCCTATGCCGCTCTTAGAAAGAGCGAGCCAATTAGACCTACTTCCCCGCTCTTTCTCCATGGCACTGCAATGGAGAAAATGTTAATATTCTGCCGTTTATAATGTTTGCCTATACTCATTGTAATTTAGAAGAATTAGAAGTGATCTTATTGAACAATATAAGATGCTGAGGGGGCTCAACAAGGTGTATGCAGCGAGGATGTTTCCCCTCGTTGGGAAAACTAGAACTCGGGAGCATAGTTTCAGAATAAAGGATCACGCTTTCAGAACTGAAGTGAGGAGGAATATCTTCTCTGAGAGGGTCGTAAATCTGTGAAATTCTCTGCCCCAGAGAGCCGTGGAGGCTGGGTCATTAAATACATTTAAGGTGGAGATAGACAGATTTTTGCAAGATACAGGAATGAAGTCTTATGGGGAGCGGGCAGGGAAGTGTCTTTGAGCCCCAAGCTCAGCCATAATTTTATTGAATGTCGGAGCAGGCTCGAGGGGCCAAGTGGCCTATTCCTGCCCTTATTTCTTATGTGCCAGGAAACAAAACCGGGTTAGCAAAGCCGGAAAACGAGGTTGTGGGTTACCGTGTCTGTCCATGAATGCTGCGCTATTATAATAGCTTTGAACTACTATCAAGCTACACATTGCACCATGGCGTCGAATCTGAAAACACGTTTCCTACCTCCCGTGAGGATTTTGGTAATATGCTGATTCCATCTTTAAGTATTGGTGGTATCTTTAACTTTTACAACGCACAATATAGGACACCCAATCGAGAGGTTGATCACTGAGCCTCTATCGCCCGTTTGACAGAAGCAAGAAAAGTTAAAGTTTCCCGAGAGTGTGATAGCACCGTAGCTAGAGTGCAGTTTGTCACGGAGTGCAGATTTGGAAAAGAGTGCTAAGCTGCGAGTTTGGTGAGTGAGGGAGTAACTCTTAAACGTTAATCTCTTATTTTTATAAATTCTAGTCTTGTGTGCTTGCAATTAGTACTTAAATTTACTGTTTCAAGTTTTAAGTTTCTTCCAGGCTTGGGCAGGGCTAAGCAAGCTCTGTGCTGGAGAGCAGGTGATAGTAATTAATTAATTAACTGGTCTAATCTGGTTCTGTAACTGCCAGAGAGCTCACGTATTTAAATCGCAGCAGTATAAATAAGGGAGACTAGAGTGCAGTTTGTCACGGAGTGCAGCTTTGGAATAGAGTGCTAAGCTGCGAGTTTGGTGAGTGAGGGAGTAACTCTTAAACGGTTAATCTCTTATTTTTATAAATTCTAGTCTTGTGTGCTTGCAATTAGAATTTAAATTTACTGTTTCAAGTTTTAAGTTTCTTCCAGGCTTGGGCAGGAATAAGCAAGCTCTGTGCTGGAGAGCAGGTGATAGTAATTAATTAATTAGCTGGTCTAATCTGGTTCTGTAACTGCCAGAGAGCTCACTTATTTAAATCTCAGCAGTATAAATAAGGGAGACTAGAGTGCAGATTTGGAATAGAGTGCTAAGCTGCGAGTTTGGTGAGTGAGGGAGTTCGGGGAGGGAGGTGTGCCTTCCTTTTTCCATCTTTGTCAGGTTCCTGGTGCGGCGACGGACCTGTGTGAGGCGAGGGGGCGGCAAAGGGCTTAAAAGGCTCCAGAGACCAGGTAAGGCGAGACCAGTCTCCGAACTCGGAAGGAGGTAGAGAGGTAAAAATAATCGTGGTGTGCCGTCACCAGAAAGCAGGTAAGTAAATGGTTGGTGAGTATTTCTCTCTTTTTAAACTAAAACTCTTTTGGTTATAGTTAATAAGGCCTTTCTGGTGCAGAGTGACTGTTGGTAAAGTATTTAACTGGTGTAATTTAGAGGGATTGATTTAATTTAAATCCAATTAATTAGAGGGGATACTAGCATCTATAATCGGGCAGAGAGTGTCCATAACTAACAATAAAAACATTAAATTAATTACATAGAATGGAGCAGGTGATGTGTTACTGTTGCGAGATGTGGGAGCCGGTGGACCCCATTGAGGTCCATGTGAGAAGTGTCTGCTGCTACAGGAATTCCAGCTCCGTATTGATGAGCTGGAGTCTGAGCTTCAGACACTTTGACACATCAGGGTGGGGGAGAAGTACCTGGACTTTGTGTTTGAGGAGGTGGTCACACCTATGAAGTTAATTAATTCAGATGTAGCCCATGGTCAGGGACAGGACGGTGCGACTACGACTGAGGTAGGTACAGGGATCCAGGAGGTAGTGTTGGATGAGCCGCAGCCCTTGCTCTTGTCCAACAGGTTCGAGGTTCTTACTCCCTGTGGGGACGGGAGCAGGGACTGCAGGGAGGATGAGCAACCTGGCCACAGCACCTTGGAACGGGGGGCCATACAAGAGGGGGGAGTAAATAGAAATGTTGTAGTGGTAGGGGATGGTATTATTAGGGGGATAGATAGAGTTCTCTGCAGCCGAGAGCGAGAGTCCCATAGGCTGTGTTGCCTGCTCGGTGCCAGGGTTAAGGACATCTCCTCTGGGCTGGAAAGAAACTTGCAGTGGGAGGGGGTGGATCCAGTTGTCGTGGTCCATGTTGGTACAAACGACGTAGATAGGACAAGGAAGCAGGTTCTGTTAAAGGAGTATGAGCAGATAGGGGTCAAATAAAAAAACAGAACCTCAAGGGTATTAATCTCTGGATTATTACCTGAGCCACGAGCGAATTTGGCTCGGACAAATAAAATTAGAGAGTTAAATGAGTGGCTCAAAGACTGGTGTGGGAGAAATTGGTTTTGCTTCCTGGGGCACTGGCACCAGTACTGGGGCAGGAGGGAGCTGTTCCGTTGGGACGGGCTTCACTTGGCCAGTGCTGGGACTAGAGTCCTGGCGGATCATATAACTAGGGCTGTAGAGAGGGCTTGAAACTAACTAGCGGGGGCGGGGGGCGGGGGGGGGAGGTTCCTAGAGAGCAAATAATAAAAATGACAACAGAGAAGGTCATAGACGTAGGTAGCAGTCGGGAAATTAAAAACCAGAGTGTGTCAGGAAGGGGCAGAAGGTATGAAGTAATTGGTAAAATAATAAAAAGGGCAAAAGCAGGAACTAAGTGTCACAAAACATATTTGAAAGTTCTCTATCTGAATGCACGTAGCATTCGTAACAAAATAGATGAGTTGATGGCACAACTAACTACATATGGGTATGATCTTGTGGCCATTACAGAAACATGGCTGCAGGGTGACAATGCCTGGGAATTTAACATACCAGGTTATTTAACGATCAGGAAGGACAGGCAGGAAGGAAGGGGAGGTTGGTGTGGCTATGTTAACAAAGGAAGGAATCACTGTAATACAGAGAAATGATATTGGGTCAAAAGATCAGGATAATGAAACAGTTTGGGTGGAGATAAGGAATAATAAGGGGAAAAAAAACACTAGTGGGCGTAGTATCAATCAGGAAATAGTTGAGGCTTGTAATAAGGGAACAACTTTAATTATGGGCATTTTAACAATCATATTAATTGGACAAATCAAATTGGGCAGGGCTGCCTTGAAGATGAGTTCATTGAGTGTATTAGGGATGGGTTTCTTGAGCAGTATGTAACTGAACCGACCCGGGAGCAAGCAACCTTAGATCTGGTCCTGTGTAACGAGACAGGATTAATTAAAAATGTCCTCGTAAAGGAGCCCTTTGGAATGAGTGACCATAACATGGTTGAATTCCATATTCAATTAGAGATTGAGAAGGTTAGATCTCAAACAAGCGTGCTAAGCTTCAATAAAGGAGACTTTGAAGGTATGCGATCGGAATTGTGTAGAGTGGATTGGGAAAATAGATTAAAGGGTAAGACGATACACGATCAGTGGTGCACATTTAAGGAGTTATTTAACAACTTCCAAAAAATATATATTCCATTGAGAAGAAAAGGGTGTAAAAGAAAAGACAGTCATCCATGGCTAAGTAAAGAAATTAAGGATAATATTCGACTAAAAACAAGGACTTTTTAGGTAGACAAATCTTGTGGGTGGATAGAGGATTGGGAAAAATTTAAAAGACAGCAAAAAATAACGAAAAGATTGCTTAAGAAAGGGAAGATAGATTATGAAAGTAAATTAGCATAACATATAAAAACAGATAGTAAGAGTTTTTATAGTTATATAAAAAGAAAAAGGGTGGCTAAAGTAAATGTTGGTCCCTTAGAGGATTAGACCGGGAAATTAATGGTGTGAAATATGGAGATGGCAAATACACTGAATGAATATTTTGTATCAGTCTTTACAGTAGAGGACACTAACAATATCCCAACACTGAACAAACAGGGGGCTTTAGGGGGGGGGGAGGAGCTAAACACGATCAAAATCGCTAAGGAAGTGGTACTTGGTAAAATAATGGGACTCAAGGCGGATAAATAACCTGGAACGGATGGCTTACATCCTAGGGTCTTGAGGGAAGTGGCGGTAGGAATTGTGGATGCATTGGTAATAATTTTCCAAAACTCCCTGGACTCAGCAAGGATCCCGGCAGACTGGACAACTGCTAATGTAACACCCTTATTTAAAAAGGGCAGTAGACAGAAGGCTGGAAACTATAGACCGGTTAGCCTAACATCTGTGGTTGGTAAAATTTTGGAGACCATTATTAAGGAGACAGTAACGGGACATTTGGATAATAATAATTTAATAGGACAAAGTCAGGATGGTTTTATGCAGGGGAAGTCATGTTTGACAAATTTGCTGGAGTTCTTTGAGGATGTAACACACAGGGTGGATAAAGGGGAACCAGTGGATGTGGTGTATTTAGACTTCCAAAAGGCATTTGACAAGGTGCCACACAAAAGATTATTGCTTAAGATAAAAAATCACGGAATTGGGGGTAATATTCTGGCATGGATAGAGGATTGGCTATCTAACAGAAGGCAGAGAGTTGGGATAAATGGTTCATTCTCAGACTGGCAATCAGTATCTAGTGGTGTTCCGCAGGGGTCAGTGCTGGGTCCCCAACCCTTTACAATCTATATTAACGATTTGGAGGGGGGAACGAGTGTAACATATCAAAGTTTGCAGATGATACTAAGATGGGAGGGAAAGTAGTGAGTGAGGAGGACATAAAAAATCTGCAAGGGGACATAGACAGGCTAAGTAAGTGGGCAGAGATTTGGCAGATGGAATACAATACTGGAAAGTGTGAGGTTATGCACTTTGTTAGGAAAAATAGTAGAGCAAGTTATTATCTAAATGTCAACAAACTGGAAAGTACTGAAGTACAAAGGGATCTGGGAGTCCTGGTGCACGAAACTCAAAAGGTTAGTATGCAGGTGCAGCAAGTGATTAAGAAGGGCAATGGAATGTGGCTTTCATTGCTAGGGGGATAGAATATAAAAATAGGGAGGTGTTGCTTCAGTTGTACAAGGTATTGGTGAGACCGCACCTGGAATACTGCATACAGTTTTGGTGTCCATACTTAAGAAAGGACGTACTTGCTCTCGAGTCAGTACAAAGAAGGTTCAGTCGGTTAATCCCGGGGATGAGGGGGTGGACATATGAGGAGAGGTTGGGTAGATTGGGACTCTACTCATTGGAGTTCAGAAAAAGGAGAGGCGATCTCATTGAAACATATGAGATCGTGAAGGGGTTGGCTCGGGTGGATGCGGGGAGGATGTTCCCGATGATGGGTGAAACTAGAACTAGGGGGCATAATCTTAGAATAAGGGGCTGCTCTTTCAAAACTGAGATGAGAAGGAACTACTTCACTCAGAGGGTGTTAGGTCCATGGAATATGCTGCCCAAAAAAGCTGTAGAAGCTACATCATTACATAAATTTAAAACAAAAATAGACAGTTTCCTAGAAGTAAAGGGAATTAAGGGTTACGGGGAGCGGGCAGGAATTTGGACATGAGTCTAGGTTCGGATCGGTCATGGCCCTGTGGGTAGCGTAGCGGACCCAGGGGCCGTGTAGCCTGATTCTGCTCCTAATTTCGTGTATCCAATTCTGTTAGGTTCAGGAGATGGTTCTGTGATAGTAGATTGGCGGTTAGGATCAGATCAGCCATGATCTCATTGAATGGCGGAGCAGGCTCGAGGGGCCAATTGGCCTACTCCTGCTCCTATTTCTCATGTTCTTATGTTCTTAGCCGAGAAGAGGCTACGTGGTCGCGCGACCAATTGTCGTTTGAACAAGATTGGAAAGGATATTCGAGCGGCTATCGGCACATGTTGCCGATGACTCGAGCTAGATTCGCAATCCAACTTGCAAACACTCTCGCACATTCCTTTCGCTATTCACTGCTTTGTCATTCAGTTTTTGGCCGCCTGCTTGATCTCGGAGTTATAAGGAAATATATGCTCAAAAATTGTCTTGCTGGGGTCATATAGTCATAGAGTCATAGAGTTATACAGCAGAGATAGAGGCCCTTAGGCCCATCGTGTCCGCGCCGGCAATTAAGACACATCTCTTCTAATCCAATTTTCCAGCACTTGGTCCGTAGCCTTGTAGACTATGGCATTTTAAGTGCTCATCTAAATGCTTCTTGAATGTTGTGAGGTTTTCTGCCTCTACCACCCTTTCAGGCAGTGAGTTCCAGATTCCAACCACCCTCTGGGGGGAAAAGATTTTCCTCAAATCCCCGCTAACAAGACTGCCCCTTACATTGAAACTATGCCCCCTGGTTATAGACCCTTCTACTAAGGGGAAAAGTTCCTTTCTATCTACCCTATCTATGCTCCTCATAATTTTGTGCACCTCAATCAGGTCCCCCCTGAGCCTTCACTGCTCTAAGGATAACAACCCCAGCCTGTCCAGTCTCTTTGCATAGCTGAAGCGCTCCAGCCCAGGTGACGTCCTGTTGAATCTCCTCTGCACCCTCTCCAATGCATCACATCATTCCTATAGTGTAGCGAACAGAACTGCACACAGTATTCCAGCTGTGATCTAACTAGCGTTTTGTAAAGCTCCATCATAACCTCCCTGCTCTTATATTCTAAGCCTCGCCTAAAGAAGGCAAATATACCATATGCCTTTTTAACGACGTTATCTACTTGTCTTGCTGCCTTCAGGGATCTATGTACATGCACACCAAGATCCCACTGATCCTCTGTCATTCCTAGCGTCCTACGATTCATTGTGTATTCCCTCGCCTTGTTAGTCCTCCCAAAATGCATCACCTCACACTTTTCAGTGTTAAATTCCATTTGCCAATGTTCTGACCATCTGAACAACCCGTCTATATCGTCCTGTAGCCTGAGGCTTCACTCCTCGCTGTTTACCACACCACCAATTTTCGTGTCATCTGCGAGCTTACTGATCATACCTCCTACATTCATATCAAATTAATTAATGCACACTACAAACAGTAAAGGAGACAGCACCGATCCCTGTGGTACACCACTGGACACAGGCTTCCAGTCGCAAAAATAACCTTCGTCCATCACCATCTGCCTCCTGCCACTAAGCCAATTTTGGAGCCAATGTGCCAAATTTCCCTAGATCCCATGGGCTCTTCCCTTCTTGACCAGTCTCCCACGCTGGACTTTGTCAAAAGCCTTACTGAAGTACATGTAGACTACATCAACTGCACTACCCTCATCCACGCACCAAGTCACCCCCTTGAAAAAATCAATCAAATTGGTTAGACATGATCTCCTCCTGACAAAGCCATACTGACTATCCTTGATTAATCCTTGCCTATCCAAGAGGAGACTAATTCGTCTCTCAAATGTTTTTTTTCCAATAATTTCCCTACCACTGATGTTAGGCTCACTGGCATGTAATTCCCTGGTTTATCCCTATTACCCTTCTTGAATAATGGTACTACGTTAGCTGTACTCCAGTCCCCTGTCACTTCACCTGAGGAAGGAGCAATCGATAGCTCCGAAAGCTTGTGATTTCAAATAAAACTGTTGGACTATAACCTGGTGTTGTGCGACCTCTCAATTACATCCCCTGTGGACGGAGAGGATGTGAAAATGTGTGTCAAGAGGCTCTGTAATCTCCTCCCTTGCCTCACACAGCAGTCTGGGATAGATCTGGTCTGTGCCTGGGGATTTATCCATTTTATGCTCGCTAAAACCTCTAGTAACTCCTCCCACTCAATACTAATTTGTTCAAATATATCATAAACCCCTGCCTGATTTATATGCCTACATCGTCCATCTCCAAAGTGAACACAGATGCAAAACATTCATTTGAAACCTCACCCACATCTTCCAGCTCTACAAACAGATTGCTACTTTGGTACCTAATGGGCCCTACTCTTTCTCTGGCTGTCCTCTTGCCCTTAATATACTTTTAAAACACCTGGAATTTTCCTTTATTTTGCCCGCCAGTGTTTTTTCATGCCCCCTCTTCGCTTCTTAGTTCTTTTTTAAGTACCCCCCTGCACGTTCTATACTCCTCTAGGGGTTCCACTGTTTTAAGTCCTTTGTATCTGCCAAAAGCCTCCCTTTTTTTCCAAATTAATTCTTGTATGTCCCTTGACATGCAGGGTTCCCTGGGCTTGTTGGTCCCACCCTTGACCTTTACGGGAACATGTTGGCGCTGTACTCTATCTATTTCCTATCTGAAAGACTCCCACTGCTCTGATGTGCATTTTCCTACAAGCAGCTGATCCCAGTCCACTTTGGCCAGATCCTGCCTTATCATTTTAAAAGCGGCCTTCCCCCAATGTAGAACCTTTATTTCCGGTCCATCTTTGTCCTCTACCAAGACTACCTTAAATCTCACCGAATTGAGCTCACTGTCACCGAAATGCTCTCCTACTGACGCTTCTGCCACTTGCCCGGCTACATTCACTGGAATTATGTCCAGTACCGTCCCGTCTCTTGTAGGGCTTTCTACATGTTGGCTGAAATAGCTCTCCTGGATGCAATTTAAGAATTCCGCACCTTCTAAGCCTTTCACCCTCTGACTATCCCAGTTAATATTGGGGAAGTTGAAATCCCCTACTATTATTACCCTATTATTTCTATACTTCTCTGAGATTTCTGTGAGCGTCGGATGCAGTTTCAGCGGTGGCAGTGGGCATATAAAAGGCTCCAGAGACAGGTAAGGCCTCAGAGCGTCGGCGGGAGTTTTAGCGGCGGCAGTGGGCCTATAAAAGTCTCCAGAGACCAGGTAAGGCGTACCAGTCTCCGAACTCGGAGGGCAAAATAATCGAAGTTTAACGTCACCAAAAAGCAGGTAAGTGATCGTTGGTGAGTATTTCTCTCTTTTTAATCTTAAATTCTGTGGTGTTAAATTTCTAGGGTATCTGTGGTGTAGTGGGTACAGTTGGTAAATAAAGCGCCCTAGAGTATATTTTTAACTGGGGTATTGAATACATTTTTAATTTAATTAAAGGAGTAGGTCATGGCAGGTGGGATCAGCCCCGTGTTATGCTCCTCTTGCTCCATGTGGGAATTCAGGGACGCTGCCAGTGTCCATGGGGACCGTGTGTGCGAGAAATGCATCCAGCTGCAGCTACTTGTAGACCGCATTGCGGCGCTCGAGCTGCGGGTGGATGAGTTTTGGAGCATACGTGATGCTGAGAGGGTCGTGGACAGCACGTTTAGCGAGTTGGTCACGCCGCAGGGTAGGGCTGCACAGTCAGAAGGGAAATGGGTGACCATCAGGCGGAGCAGCAGAGGCAGGCAGGTAGTACAGGGGACCCCTGCGGTCATCCCCCTTTCAAACAGGTATACCGATTTGGATACTGTTGAGGGGGATGACTCACAAGGGGAGAGCAGCAGCAGCTAACTTCCTGGCACCAGGGTTGCTTCTGCTGCTCAGAAAGGGAAGAAAAAGAGTGGGAGAGCAATAGTGGTAGGGGATTCTACCGTAAGTAGAACAGATGGGCGTTTTTGTGGCCGTAAACGTGACTCCAGGATGGTTTTTTGCCTCCCTGGGGAAAGGGTCATGGATGTCAATGAGCGGCTACAGGGCATTCTTAAGGGGGAGGGTGAGCAGGCAGAGGTCGTGGTTCACATTGGGACCAACGACATAGGGAGGAAGGGTGATGAGGTCCTGCATCAAGAATTTAGTGAGCTAGGCAGCTGATTAAAGAGCAGGACCTCAAAGGTTGTAATCTCTGGATTAATCCCAGTGCCACGTGCTAGTCAGTATAGGAATAGGAGGATAGAACAGATGAATGCGTGGCTAAAGAGTTGGTGCAGGAGGGAGGGTTTTAGTTTCCTGGATCACTGGACCTGCTTCTGGGGAAGGTGGGACTTGTACAAGTCGGACGGTTTGCACCTGAACCAGAGCGGGACAAATATCCTTGCGGGGAGGTTTGCTAGCTCTCTTGGGTGGGGGGGGGGGGGGGGTTAAACTAATTTGGATGGGGGCTGGGATAAAGAGTGGAGCTACAATAGGGGGTGATGTACAGTCAAATATAGAGAAAAAGACAAGTCAGCTTGGAAGACAGGGCAAACATGTAAGAGCAAGGCTGGAAGGCATTTATTTTAATGCAAGGAGTCTAGCGAATAAGGTGGATGAACTGAAGGTGTTGATAAATACATGGGAGTATGATGTTGTTGCTATCACGGAGACATGGTTGAGGGAGGGGCAAGACTGGCAGCTCAATATTCCGGTGTACAGAATCTTCAGCCGAGACAGAGGGGGAGGTATAAGAGGAGTGGGTGTCGCAATATTAATTAAGGAATCAATTACTGCCATAAGGTGGGATGATACATTAGCAAGTTCCTTCAATGAGGCTATATGGGTGAAGCTTAAAAACAAAAAGGGGGCAAGCCCTTTGCTGGGAGCGTACTATAGGCCCCCAAACAGTCAGGGTGAGATAGAGGAACAGATATGTACGCAAATCTCAGAGAAATGTGCAAATAATAGGGAAATAATAATGGGGGATTTCAACTACCCCAATATTAACTGGGATAGTCAGAGTGTGAAAGGCTTAGAGGGTTCAAAATTCTTAAAGTGCATCCAGGAGAGCTTTTTTGAGCCAGCATGTAGAAATTCCTACAAGAGAGGGGGCGGTACTGGACCTAATTATAGGGAATGTGGCCGGCCAAGTGGAAGAAGTGCTAGCTGGTGAGCACTTTGGTGACAGTGACCATAATACGGTGAGAATTAAGGTGGTCATGGAAAAGCCAGGGATGGGCCGGAAATAAAGGTTCTCAATTGGGGGAATGCCGATTTTAATAGGATAAGGCAGGATCTGGACAAAATGGACTGGGATCAGCTGCTTGTAGGAAAATCCGCATCGGAGCAATGGGATTCTTTCAGAAGGGAGGTTGAGATCATACAATGGCAGCATGTTCCCGTAAAGGTCAAGGGTGGTTCCAAAAACACCAGGGAACCTTGGATGTCAGGGGATATACGAGAATGGATCAGGAAAAAAAGGAGGGCTTTTGGCAGATACAAAATGCTAAAGATGGAGGAAGCCCTAGAGGAGTACAAAAAGTGCAGGGGGATACTTAAAAAAGAAATTAGGAGATCAAGGAGGGGCCATGAAATAACACTGGCGAGCAAAATAAAGGATAATCCTAAGATGTTTTATAAGTATATAAAGGGTAAGAGGATAACTAGGGAAAAATAGGGCCCATCAGTGACAAAAGTGGCAATCTGTGTGTGGAGCCGGAAGATGTAGGTGGGGTTCTAAATGATTTTTTTGCATCTGTTTTCACTATGGAGAAGGACGATGCAGACATATAATTAGGGCAGGGTGACTGTGATTTACTCGAACAATTTAACATCTAGAGGGAGGAGGTATTTGCGGTTTTAGCAGGTCTAAAAACGGATAAATCCCCAGGTCCGGACTAAATGTATCCCAGGCTGCTGTGTGAGGCAAAGGAGGAGATTGCGGGGGCTCTAACACATATATTAAGAACCTCTCTGGCCACAGGGGATGTGCCAGAGGACTGGAGAACCGCTAATGTAGTACCATTATTCAAGAAAGGGAGTAGGGAAAAAACGGGGAACTACAGGCCAGTGAGCCTAACATCAGTGGTAGGAAAATTATTGGAAAAAATTCTGAGGGACAGAATGAGTCTCCACTTGGAGAGGCAAGGATTTATCAGGTTTAGCAAACATGGCTTTGTCAAGGGAAGATCATGTCTGACTAATTTGATTGTATTTTTTGAGAGGGTGACTAGGTGTGTGGATGAGGGTAACGCAGTGGATGTGGTATACATGGATTTCAGTAAGGCCTTCGATAAAGTCCCGTACAGGAGATTGGTCAAGAAGGTAAGAGCCCATGGAATCCAGGGTGCCTTGGCACATTGGATACAAAACTGGCTCAGTGGCAGAAGGCAGAGGGTGATGGTCGAAGGTTGTTATTGTGACTGGAAGCCTGTGGCCAGTGGGGTACCACAGGGATCGGTGCTGGGTCCCTTGCTGTTTGTGGTCTACATTAACGACTTGGATATGAAAGTAAAAGGTATGATCAGTAAGTTCGCGGATGATACAAAAATTGGTAGGGTGGTATATAGCGAGGAGGGTAGCCTCAGTCTGCAGGACGATATAGATGGGTTGGTCAGATGGGCGGCACAGTGGCAAATGGAATTTAATCCGGAAAAGTGCGAGGTGATGCACTTTGGAGGGACTAACAAGGCAAGGGAATATAAAGTGAATTATAAGACCCTAGGCAAGACGGAGGGTCAGAGGGATCTTGGTGTGCAAGTACACAGATCCCTGAAGGCGGCGGAACAGGTGGATAATGTGTTAAAAAAGGCATATGGGATACTTGCCTTCCTTAGCCGAGGCATAGAATATAAGAGCAAGGAGGTTATGATGGAGCTGTATAAAACACTGGTTAGGCCACATCTGGAATACTGTGTGCAGTTCTGGTCGCCACACTACAGGAAGGATGTGTTCGCTTTGGAGAGTGTGCAGAGGAGATTCACCAGAATGTTACCCGGGCTAGAGTGCTTCAGCTATGAAGAGAGACTGGGCAGATTGGGTTTGTTTTCCTTGGAGTAGAGGAGGCTGAGGGGGGACATGATTAAGGTGTGCAAAATTATGAGGGGCATAGATAGGATGGATACTAAGGAGCTTTTTCCCTTAGCAGAGGGGTCTATAACAAGGCGGCATAGATTCAAGGTAAAGGGCGGGAGGTTTAGAAGGGATTTGAGAAATAACTTTTTCACCCAGATTATGGCTGGAGTCTGGAACTCACTGCCTGAAAGGGTTGTGGAGGCAGGAACCCTCACAACATTCAAGAAGCATTTGGATGAGCACTTGAAATGCCATAGCATACAAGGCTACGGATCAAATGCTGGAATATGGGATTAGATTAGACAGGTCTTGATGGCCGGCGCGGACTCGATGGGCCGAAGGGCCTCTATCCGTGCTGTATAACCTTCTGACCCTATTTGTCTGCATATCTGTTCCTCTATCTCCCCCTGACTGTTTGGGGGCCTATAGTTCACTCCCAGCCAAGTTCTTGTCCCCTTTTTGTTTTTAAGTTCTACCCATATGGCCTCATTAGAGGAACCTGCTAAGATATCATCCCTCCTTGCTGCAGTAATTGACTCCTTGATTAATATTGGATTAGTATCGATTACGCCTCCCCCGTAAAAATTCCGCGCACCATCCCTGTCCATAAATGTAAAAAATCACTTTTATTATGTTCAGGCAAATCACAGCAAGGTCCCGGTAAAGCAAGGAATGTCAAGATGATGAATCGGTGCCTAAGTGGAGAGAGGCGTGAAAAACATTAACAATGTAAATTATAATGTGGGAGTGAAGTATGGGTGGCAGAATAAAAATACATTGAAGCGGGCACGTACCTGGAAGAAGCAGGTTATGATACGGGAAAAGATGGAGATCGAATTGAGTATGAAGATGATGTTGATGTGCTGGAGTGGGCTGCAAATGACAAAATAAATGATGAAGAGCGTGACTTTTTGCAGAGCAACTGCAAATGTGCCGGAGAATGAACAGAGCGTCTGATAATCTAGCCATCGGTAAAGCCCTGAAGCTGTATTTCATTGCAAAGGACGCTTCTTTCTGTATTCTGTATCTAGCACTGATGAATACTGAAACATTTCAATTAGTACCAGACACCAAAAAGTGCTGGAACTCTGATTCTTATCTTCAATATTTTTTTTTTATTTACGAGAATTTAGCCGCGGTGCATTTTAATGATCGTTTACAGACCGCAGCGATTCGGAATCAAAGTTATCCCATTTCCTCACTTATTCGAATCCCATTACATTATGGTAAATCTGAATCCACTGCTGATAGGATTGGCGTTTTTTGTTATGATTATGTTTCAATTCGTACATGTGTAACACGGATATTGTCGTGTGGGTATTGAATGTTCGAACAAGGATTAGCCGTCTTAACATTCGTCAAAATGCAGGTAATGCACGGATTTAAATACACTGCCTGAATTAATCACAGAATAACGATGGAGAGTTAAATTAAAATATCTAACGCCACCAGTGATTGCTAAATGCACGTTTAAAAACTAAACTGACTTCAAATGACACTTAGATTATTTTATTTAATTTGAGACCGTGCAACTTCAGCTAAGCAGCGTCAGCTGGTGCCAGAAGCGAGCAGGTTTCGCAGTGAATTTGTGTAGATTATTTTTAGAAATAGGAAAATATGTTTTTTTAAAAACAGATGTATTTCAGGTGGAGAAAGAGGTAGATGCCCCACACTCTGGAATTCTCTTAAAAAAAACGGCTCCGCTTCTACAAACGCTGTCATTCCTTGAACGTCTGCATTAAACTCACTTTTTTGACTACACTCTTATATCTTTCATTGGTCCCGGATGTGTATGGGCTTCTGCCTCATTAAAATTTACTTGAGGCGCCTTGGATTATTTACTTATCCACGTTGAATGCGCCATATATGAGCAAGTTGTTATTGTTGATTGGAAATTGTCTTTCTTTAATAACGCTGTCTCTCACAAACTTCTCCATCCAATCCGTTTGAGATTTGTACTCAGGTAATTCAATTGTGGAATTGTTAACGCTGCAATCATGTTTTAGCTACATTATTGGCGATTGTGAGAATAATTTATATTGATATCAATAACTATTACCCAAATGTTGTTTTCCGATACGTGGTTTATTGATATTCATAAAGTTTAGTGAGTGCCATTGGCTGCACAAGATTTCAACTTTTTGCTGCCGTATCCCAATTTACTTTTCTGTGTGAGAAAGAAAGAAAGAAAGAACATAAGAAATAAGAGCAGGAGTAGGCCATTCGGCCCCTCGAGCCTGCACCGCCATTCAATGAGATCATGGCTGATCAGATCTTGGCCTCAACGCCACTTTCCCGCCCGATCCCCATAACCGTTGATACCCCTGTAACTCAACTATAACTAAAAGGAGTCAGTCTGCACCTTGAACATGTCCAATGACTCCGCCTCAGCAGCTCTCTGGGGTAGAGAATTCCAAAGATTCACGACCCTCTGAGAGGAAATTCCTCAGCTCCGTTTTAAATGGGAGACCCCTTATCCTGAAATTGTGCCCCCTAGTTCCAGGTACCCCCACGAGGGGAGAACTCCTCAGGGCATTTACCCTGTCAAGCCCCCTCAGAATCTTATATGTTTCAATAAGATCACATCTCATTCTTCAGAACTCCAATGAGCATAGGCCCAACCTGCTCAACCTTTCTTCAAAAGACAACCCCTTCATAGAGTCATAGAGTTATACAGCACAGAAAGTGGCCCTTTGCCCATCGTGTCCATTCCGGCCATCAAGCCCTGTCTATTCTACTCCCATGTTACAGCACTTGGTCCGTAGCCTTGTATGCTATGGCATTTCAAGTGATCATCTAAATGCTTCTTGAATGTTGTGAGGGTTCCTGCCGCTACCACCCTTTCACACAGTGAGTTCCAGATTCCAAAAACCCTCTGGGTGAAAAAGTTTTTCCTCAAATCCCCTCTAAACCTCCTGCCCCGTACTTTGAAACTATGCCCCCTGGTTATTGGCCCCTCTATTAAGGCGAAAAGTTACTTTCTATCTACCCTATCTATGTCCCTCATAATTTTGCACACCTCAATCAGGTACCCCCTCAGATTTCTCTGCTCAAAGGAAAACAACCCCAGCCTGTCCAGTCTCTCTTCATAGCTGAAGCGCTGCAGCCCAGGTAACATCCTGGTGAATCTCCTCTGCACCCTCTCCAATGCAATCACATCCTTCTTATAGTGTGGCGATCAGAACTGCACACAGTATTCCAGCTGTGGCCTAACCTGCGTTTTGTACAGCTCCATCATAACCTCCCTGCTTTATATTATATGCCTCGGCTAATGAAGGCAAGTATCCCATATGCCTTTTTAAGCATCGTATCTACCTCTCCTGCTGCCTTCAGGAATCTATGTACATGCACGCCAAGGTCCCTCTGATCCTCGGTAGTTCCTAGGGTCCTACCAGTCATTGTGTATTCCCTTGCCTTGTTAGTCCTCCCAAAATGCATCACCTCACACTTTTCAGCGTTAAATTCCATTTGCCACTGTTCTGCCCATCTGACCAACCCGTCTATATCGTCATTTAGCCTGAGGCTTCCCTCCTCGCTATTTACCACCCCACCAATTTTCGTGTCATCTGCAGACTTACTGATCATACCTCCTACATTCATATCTAAATCATTAATGTAAACTACAAACAGCAAAGGACTCAGCAGCGATCCCTGTGGTACAGCACTGCACACAGGCCTCCAGTCACAAAAACAAACTTCGACCATCACCCGCAGCCTCCTGCCACTAAGCCAATTTTGGATACAATGTGCCAAGTTGCCCTGGATCCCACGGGCTTTTTCCGTCTTGATCAGTCTCCCATGCGAGACATTGTCAAAAGCCTTACTGAAGTCCATGTAGACCACATCAACTGCACTGCCCTCATCCACAAACTTAGTCACCCCCTCAAAAAATTCAATCAAATTGTGCAGACATGATCTCCCCCTGACAAAGCCATGCTGGCTATCCTTGATTAATCCTTGCCTCTACAAGTGGAGACTAATTCTGTCCCTCAGAATTGTTTCCAATAATTTCCCTAGCACTGATGTTAGGCTCACTTTCCTGTAATTCCCTGGTTTATCCCTACTACCCTTCTTGAATAATGGTACTACGTTAGATGTCCTCCAGTCCTCTGGCACCTCCCCTGTGGCCAGAGAAGTTCTGAAAATTTTTGTCAGAGCCTCTGCAATCTCCTCCCTTGCCTCACACAGCAGCCTGGGATACATCTCGTCTGGCCCTGGGGATTTATCCACTCTTAAGCCTGCTAAAACCGCTAGTACGTCCTCCCTCTCAATACTAATTTGTTCAAGTATATCACAATCCCCCTGCCTGATTACTATGCCTACATCGTCCTTCTCCATATTGAACACAGATGCAAAATATTCATTTAAAACCCCAACTACATCATCTGGCTCTACACACAGGTTTCCACTTTGGTCCCTAATGGGCCCTTCTCTTTCCCTGGTTATCCTCTTGCCCTTAATATAATTATAAAACAAATTGGGATTTTCCTTTATTTTGACCGCCAGTGTTATTTCATGCCCCCTCTTCGCTCTCCTAATTTATTTTTAAGTACCCCCCTGCACTTTCTATACTCCTCCAGGGCTTCCACTGTTTTCAGTCCTTTGTATCTGCCAAAAGCCTCCTTTTTTTTCCTAATCCATTCTCGTATATCCCTTGACATCCAGGTTTCCCTGGGCGTGTTGGTCCCACCCTTGACCTTTACGGGAACATGTTGCCGTTATACTCTCTCTATTTCCTTTCTGAAAAACTCCCACTGCTCTGATGTGGATTTTCCTACAAGCAGCTGATCCCAGACCAATTTGGCCAGTACCTGCCTTATCATGTTAAAATCGGACTTCCCCAATTTAGAAACTTTATTTCCGGTCCATCTTTGTCTTTTTCCATGAATACCTTAAATCTCACTGAATTATGGTCACTGTCACCAAAATGCTCTCCTACTAACACTTCTAGCATTTGCCCGGCTACATTCCCTAGAATTATGTCCAGTACCGCCCCCTCTCCTTTAGCACTTTCTACATGCCGGTTCAAAAAACTCTGCTGGATGCACTTTAAGAATTCGGCACCCTCTAAGCCTTTCACACTCTGACTATCCCAGTTAATATTGGGGAAGTTGATATCCCCTATTATTATTACCCTATTATTTCTACACATCTCTGAGATTTGCCTTCTTATCTGTTCGTCTATCTCCCCCTGACTGTTTGGGGGCCTATAGTACTCTTCCAACAAAGTGCTTGCCCCCTTTTTGTTTTTAAGTTCTACCCATATGGCCTCATTAGAGGAACCTGCTAAGATATCATCCCTCCTTACAGCAGTAATTGACTCCTTGATTAATATTGCGACATCACCTCCTCTTTTACACCTCCCTCTGTCTCGCCTGAAGATTCTATGCCCCGGAATATTGAGCTGCCAGTCCTGCCCCTCCCTTCATCTCAGGAATCAGCCTAGTGAAACTTCTCTGAATTGCCAATCAATGCAAGTATATCCCTCCTTAAATAAGGAGACCAGAATTGTATGCAGTACTCCAGGTGTGGTCTCACCAGCGCCCTGTTCAGTTGTAGCAAGACGTCCCTTCTTTTATACTCCACCCCCTTGCAATAAAGGCCAACATTCCATTTGACTTCCTAATTAATTGCTATTCCTGCATGCTAACTTTTTGTGTTTCATGTACGAGGTCCCCCAGATCCCTCTGTTCCGCAGCATTATGTAGTCTCTCTCAATTTGAATAATAAATTGCTGTTTTATTTTTCCTACTAAAGCGGATAACATCACATTTTCCTGCATTATACTCCATCTGGCAAACGTTTTACCCACTCACTTAACCTATCGTTATCCCTTTGCAGACTTTTTGTGTCCTCCTCACAACTTGCTTTCCCACCTATCTTTGTATCATCAGCAAATGTGGCCATAGTGCACACGGTTCCTTCATCCAAGTCATTAATATAGTTTGTCAATATTTGAAACCCCAGCACTGATCCCTGTGGCACCCCTCTAGTTACAGTTTGCCAACCGGAAAATAACCCATTAATCCAGAATCTTTGTTTGCTGTTAGTTAGCCAATCCTCTATCCATGCGATTATATTAAACCCAACCCCGTGAGCTCTTATGGTGTGCAGTATCCTTTTATGTGGCAACTTTTCGAAGGCCTTCTGGAAATCTAAATACACTACATCTACTGGTTCCCCTTTATCCACCCTGCTCGTTACATCCTCAACGAATTCTAGTAAATTTGTCAAACACTTTCATAAATGTTGATTCTGCTTGATTGTATTTAGATTTTCTAAATGTCCTGCTATTACTTCCTTAATAATGGATTCCAGCAAGTGTTAGTAGGAGAGCATTTTCCCAATGACATATGTTCGGCTAACTGGCCTAATGTTTCCTGCTATTTGCCTCCCTCCTTTCTTGAATAGGGGCGTTATATTTGCGGTTTTCCAATCCGCTGGGACCTCTCTGGAATCCAAGAATTTTGGTAGATTACACCCAACGCATCCATTATCTCTGCAGCCACTTCTTTTAAGACCCTGGGATGTAGGCCATCAGGTCCAGGGGACTTGTGAGCCTTTAGGCCCATTAGTTTGCCTAGTACTTTTTCTCTACTGATAGACATTGTTTTAAGTTACTCCCTCCCTATAGCCCCTTGATTATCAATTATTATTGGGATGCTTTTAGTATCTACTACCGTGAAAACCGATACAAAATATTTGTTCAAAGTCTCTGCCATTTTTCTTTTTCCCATTATTAGTTCCCCAGTCCCATCCTCTAAAGAACCAACGTTTACTTTAGATAATCTCTTCCCTGTTATATACCTGTTGAAGCTCTTACTTTCTTTTCTATATTTTGTGTTAGATTACTTTCATAATCTATCTTCTCCCTCTTTATTATTTTTCAGTCATCCTTTACTGGTTTCTAAAATGTCCCCAATCCTCTGGCCTACCACTAATTTTTGCAACATTATATGCCTTTACTTTCAATTTGATACCTTCCTTAACTTCCTCAGTTATCGACAGATGGTTTATCTTTCTCATAGAGTCTTTCTTTCTCACTGGACAGAACCTTTGCTGAGAGTTATGAAATACTTCTTAAATGTCTGCCACCGCTTATCTACCGTCTTACACATTAATCTATTTTCCCAGTCTACTTTAGCCAACTCTGTCTTCATACCTTTGTAATTGCCTTTATTTAAACTTAGGACACTAGTTTCAGACCCAATTTTCTCACCCACATACTGAATTTCAAATTCTATCCTACTATGTTCACTCTTCCCTAGTGGATCCTTGACTATGACATCATTAATTAATCCCTACTCAGTACACATTGCCAGATCTAAAATAGCGTTCTCCCTGTTGGGTTCCACGGCGTATTGTTCTAAGAAACCATCCAGAATACATTATGGGAACTCGTCCTCAAGGTACCCTTGCCAATTTGATTTGCTCAATCGATATGAAAATTAAAATCGCCCATGATTATCGCAGTACCTTTCTTACAAGCCCCAATTTTTTATTGATTTATACTCTTTGTTAAAGTGTAGCTAATGTTAGGGGGCGTTTAGATTACTTCCAACAGTGACTTCTTTCCTTTACTATTTCTTATCTCCACACAAACTGATTCTTCATCTTGATATTCTGAGCCAATATAATTTCTCACAACTGCACTGATCTCATCCTTTATTAACAGAGCTACCCCACGTCCTTTTTCCTTCTGACAATCCTTCTGAAATGTCAAATATCCCTGAATATTCAGTTCCCAGCTTTGGTCACATTTCAACACGTCTCTTTAATGGCTTTCAGATCATACTCATGTATTTCTATTTGTGCCGTCAACTCATCTATCCTGTTATGGATGCTGCGTGCATTCAGATAAAGACGTTTTATTTTTTTCTTTATACCATTTTTACCTACTCTGAAACTATTTGCTGGCGCACGCTAATGTTCGTACGATCTATTTCCTCCTGTCACGCACTGATTATCATCATCCCTGTCGTTACCCTGCACTATTAGCTTCTCCTTTCTCTTTGACTTTCTAAATTCCCCTTCACCTGAACCCCCCCCCACCCACCCCACTATTTAGTTTAAAGCCCTTTTTAGTTTAAAGAAGTATGGAGCTTCATTTACTGATTCGTTCAGTTAAACTCTGCACGTTATTTATTAAAACTTTACGCAAAAATATGAACGTCACGAGTAACGTTAATTGTTCAACAGCATCTGGTGATTCTAAGGCACTAAATGTAACCTGAAGTCTCAGATCGTCAACTGGATTTAATGGGAGGTGGCGTCGCTGGCATTGGCATTTATTGCCCATACCTAATGGCCCTTGAGAAGGTGGTGGTGAGCCGCCTTCTTTGGCCGCTGCAGTCCGTGTGGTGAAGGTACTCCCACAGTGCTGTTAGGGAGGGAGATCAATGATTTTGAGCCAGCGACGATGAAGGAACTGCGATATACTTCTAAGTCAGGATGCTATGACTTGGAGGGTAACTTCGTGGTGGTGGTGTTCCCATGCGCCTGCTGCCCTTAGCATTCTAGGTGGAAGTGGTCGCAGGTTTGGGAGGTGCTGCCGAAGAAGCCTTGGCAAGTTAGTGCAGTGTATCTTGTAGATGGTACGCACTGCAGCATGGTGCGCCGGTAGTGGAGGAAGTGAATGTTTAAGGTTGTTGATGGGGTGCCGATCAAGTGTGCTGCTTTGTCCTGGATGGTTTCGAGCTTCTTAAGTGTTGTTGGAGCTGCACTCATCCAGGCAAGTGGAGAGTATTCCATCACACTCCTTACTTGTGCCTTGTAGATGGTAGAAAGGCTTGGGGAAATCAGGAGGTGAAACACTCGCCGCATAATAGCTAGGCCTGACCTGCTCTTGCTGCCAGAGTATTTATGTGACTGATCCAGTTAAGTTTCTGGTCAATGGTGACCCCCAGGATGTTGAAGGTTGAGGATGCGGCGATTGTAATGCCGTTGAATGTCAAGGGGCTGTGGTTAGACTCTCGCTTGTTGGAGATAGTCATTGCCTGGCACTTCTGTGGCGTGAATGTAACCTGCCACTTATCAGCCCAAGTCTGAACGTCGTCCAGATGTTGTTGCATGCGGGCATGGACGGCTTCAATATCTGAGTGGTTGTGAATGGCACTGAAAACTGTGTAGTCATCAGCAAATATCCCCATTTCTGACTTTATGTTGGAGGGAAGTTGATTGATGAAGCAGATTCGGCACAGGAGACTGCGTTAATATGGAACATCTGCCGCGATTTCCTGGGCTGTGATGATTGAGCTTCAATCACCACCAGCATCTTCCTTTTTGTTAGGTATGACTCCAGCCAGTGGAGATTTCCGGCCCCCTCCCCACTGACTTCAGTTTTACTAGGGTTCCTTGATGCCACACTCGGTCAAATGCTGCCCAGGACAGTGACTCTCAACTCACCACTAGAATTCTGCTCCAATATATATGTATATATATATATTTGGATCAAGTCTCTAACGAAGTCGGGAGCCGAGTGGGTCTTGGCAGAACCGAAACTGGGCATCAGTAAGCAAGTTATTGGCGGGTAAGTGCTGCTTGATAGCACTGTCGATGACACCTTCCATCACTTTGCTGATGATTCAGAGTAGACTGATGCGGCGGTAATTCTCCTGCTTTTTTTGGACAGTACATACCTGGGCTAAATGCCACATCATCGGATAGATGCCAGTTATTGTAGCAGCTTGGCTAGAGCACAGCTTGATAGTCGGGATCCCTAACATTTGCTATATCCAGTGCACTCAGCGTGTAGTGAATCGATGGTGGGGATCTCAGGAGTCTGTCGATATGGATCATCCAATAAGCACTTCTGGCTGAAGATGGTTTGCAGATGCATCAGCCTTCGCTTTTACACTCCACCATCTAGGTTGGGGATATTCAGTCTTCTTCCTGTTAATTGATTAATGACTTGATGTGGCAGGGGTGCAGAGTTTCGATCTAATCCGTTGAATGCGGGGTCTCTTAGCCCTGTCTAGAACATGCTGCTTCCGCTTTTTAAGCATGCATTCATGTAGTCCTGTGTTGCAGCGTCCCCAGGTTACAATTCGGCTGCTACCTCATGGGTGCCTAGTTTTAAACTGCTAGATCTATTCTGAATTAAGCACGGTGGGTGTTCTCAGTGTGAAGACGGGATCTTCGTCACTGCTACGGACCGATGCATCTGCGACAGGTACGTTGGCGAGGACGAGGTCAATCCGATAGTTTCATGGTTACCATTACGGTAACTAGCTTTTTATTCCAGATGTATTTAATTAACTGAATTTAAATTCCCCAGCTGTTGTAGTGAGATTTGAACTCATGTCTCTTGATCATTTTTCCATGCTTCTGGATTACTCGCCCAGTGACATTACCACTATGCTACCATTCCAGTCTCATGTGCTGGTCAATAAAACGTTTCTGACCGTAAAAGCACGGAGCAGCAGAATCAGAACAAAGAAACCCCCAGGATTAGAAAGCAATGAATGAACTCGATTGCTGGCCAGACCCGTGACTTCCCAACATCGTTTATTACATGACGAAACCAGAGGTCGTTCATAACCCTTATTGACCTGTGAACATAAATTGACAGTAATTTACCAATATTGACGTTTGCTATTTTTCTCGTAATTTAGAAATCTTCATTACCAGAAGCTGAAAATCCAAAAACAAACTGCCCACAAACCTCAAGCGTGCTTTATAACGCATTGTCTTGATACTTGAGAAATGTATGATATGTACGGATATTGTCTTTTTTGCTCAGAGTGTCTGGGCACTAAACTGTAAAATAATTAATGGCTGAACCATTGGTCAGAATCTTTCTAGTTTTTTTGTTTCATAATGATTAGTTTTTCCTTCATAGCACTGAGCTGTCAAATATTTATCTCTTGAATTAAAAGGACTACACCAATGACGTTGTTCATATTCAAGAGATAGAACTGCAGCACAAAGACACTCTCCACAAAGAAAATGTGAAGATGACATTGAAAACCACTGTAGGAAAAAAAAGATTTCGAAGATTTTTTCTGGATGAAAAATCAACTAAATAACGATTGTTGCTTCCCTGCGTGAGCGGAGATTCGTAGAAAATGAACTGAAGGCCCGAGGTAGAGAGCGTGAAGAACTACAGAGCAAAATCCTCTAGAATGAAATAGAAGAAATTCACCTGAATCAATTGCTGAGTTTCACGAAAACAGGCAGTTCTGGGACAACCGTGGTAATTGGGGCCGCGGGGATTTGTAAAAGCACCATGCTGCAGAAGATAATCCATGATTGGGCCGCAGGGAAAATACACAAACAGATTAAAGTTGTCTTTCCTTTTAAGATTCGACAATTGAATTTAATAAAAGGAAAAACATGTCTAACTAGCCTGATCCTGGATTCCTATTCCGAATTCCAAACTGAGTTGGAACTTCTGTGGAAAGAACCTGGAAAGATATTCTTTATATTTGATTATTTAGACAAATGTAACTATCGATTTCACAGAAATTCAGAGAAACAACGACCCGCAATATCAATGTTTCGATCCCGACTGCTGCAGTGAAGTGTCAGACATCATACAGGGACACTTACTGAAAGGCGGCTCAGTACTGATCACAAGCCGGCAGTGGAAACTGAAGTCTCAGGGAAAGGCAAACTTATTTCCAACGGTGGAAATTCTGGGTTTCACCTCTGAGAAAATAAAACATTACTTCCAGCGTTACTTTGTAGATGAACAGATTGCGACAGATGTAATCGAGTACATTGAACAGATTGGCCCAGAAATTAAACATCGATGGTTCCCGCGGGGGTAAGGATTCCCCGCGATATCGCACTCCACGCCTACCTTTTTGTTTCGTGTCCACACGAACTTCAGTTTCAGGGCCTCTCCCTGTTGCCAGCGTGCAGTGCTTGCATGTCCCTGAGGCGCAATTAGTTCGTGCGAGCTCTGGGATCACGTGATTCAATTAGAGTCAATGGCAGCACACCTTATTCCATTCATAGTTTTGACAGCAAGGGCAATCAAAGCTATGAATACTACAAGCCCCCAAAAGAACAGCTAAACCTCAATTAAATTTAAAAAACCCATCACATTAATAAAATAACTATAGTTAAATAAATTAACCACTTTAAACAAAAAATTTAATTTTTGAAATTTTTTTAAATATTTTTAAAATTATAAAAATAAACTTACCTTTCTTTAAAGTCTCTAAAAAGGATAAACCTGCTGAAAAAAATTAAAAATAACACGTAATTAACTACTTACCTTGTTAAAAGGGGTCCTACGCCTGCTTTCTTTATGTGTAAAATCTTCACCACTTACCTGCGCGTTCAAATCTGAAAAAAATTCTAACTGCACTGCGTGCGCACAACCTGTAGTGCGCACGCGGTTCACTTAGGAACCGCCCCCTTTGCAGTACACGAAGCGCCGGTTTCCCGCGGATGCGCAGTGCATGCAGGAAACCGGCAATTCGGGACCTAATACGCGAGAGTACACAGTGCGTACTCTCGCGTATTAGGTCTAATTTTCGGATACACCATGTGCTACAATCCTCTTTACTGCTCGTTCCTCGCTTCATTATTAGAGTCACACCGGGTACAAGGAGCGGGGGACAGACCATAATGCACATATCATGAAAAGGTTTCTCCCGCGATTCTGGAATTCCACAGTAATTATTAGCAAGTGGTGTATATTGTATAGTGTGAGCGTCTTATATAATTTCTGTTTATTTTTCTGTCACTGCACGTTAAAATCTAACGATCTCACAGATGATTGTGTGGAAAATCTGCTTTCTGCCCTCCGTGAAAACGGTTCACTCATCGAGCTCCATCTGAGTAACGATAATCAGGAGGCGAACGGGCCAACAGACTGAGTGACAATTCTGTTCCGGCATTGCGTAGTCTCATCCAGAGTAGAGCTAATCTCAAGGAAATTAGAGGAGTTTCCGAGTTATCTATTTCTTAATTTAATGTTCTTTCACGTGTAAAATGTATTTCCGTTATTTTAATTTGAATAGACCAGACATGGGGAAAATGAAATCATTATCTTGTGGAGAATTAATCTCCTTCGCATGAGTAAGCACGTTTATTTTGAATGAATTTAATAATATTGCTACTCACAGTGAGCGGAAGAATCCACTCCGTATCGATAATTTTTTTTCGTTCTTTTAATGTTTTTCAGTTTGACTCACAATCAATTCTCTGCAGAAGGACTGACAAATCTGAATCGGTCAGTGTATCGGGTCATTTGACTGTAATTACAGAATAAATGATTACTTAACATGAAGATTGTTTGATGCAATTGTGTTAAGTATATTTTGTAGGTGATACTCTATTGAAACGGGCCTATTTTTGAACATTTTCGGGATGTGCTCCAGAGAGAAAAGAAACCACAAGCGAGCGCAGGAGATGCAACACCTGCCCTTTCCTTTCCTCCCTTACCACTGTCCAGGGACCTAATTACTCCATCCAGGTTAGACAGCGATATACTAGTAATTCTTTCAATTTCTTATACTGTATTCGCTGTTCACGACGTGGTCTCCACTACAGTGGGGAGACCAGTGCAGAATCAATCATCGCTTTGCTGAAAACCTCTGTTCACTCCGCAAGCGTGGCCCTGAGCTTCCTTTTGGCTTGCCATTATAATTCTCCATCACACTGTGACCTCGTTGTGCTCGACCAATGATGCTCATAGGAAGCTCGCGGAATGGTACATCATCTTTTGATTAGGCACTTTACAACCTTCCGGAACGAACACTATGTTCAACGACATTAGATGATAAACACTGCTCCCATTTTTTTATGACAGCAAGTCCCGGTAATGCTTCTACTGTTGCCGTTGGATGTTATCACAGAATTCAGAGCCGGAGCTCAGGTCTCAGCCCGCTGAGATTGGTGATGGAACTGTGCACGGTGTGACTCAGAGACAAGAATGTTTCCACGAAGTTGATGTCCTCAAGTGAAGAGGAGTTATTCCAGAGATGGGCGGATATAATTCCGTCCTAATTTTAAAGACATGCATATTGCCCTTATTTTTACATGAATAATTTCATTTGCAATAATCTTTTGATACATATTGATAAAACTATTGAAAATTTAGTTTGTAGAGCGGTAGAGTTCACTGATGCCATGGAATTACTCTGCAATGAACCGAACAATGATATCCTGAAGAAAATCAGAAAATGCTGGAAATACTCAGCAGGTCAGGCAGCATATGTGGAGAGAGTGACAAAGTTAACGTTTCAGCTCGAAGATCTTTCATCAGAACTGGTAAAAGTTAGAGATGTAACATCCCAGGCAAGGCAATAGCCCAGGATACTCTGACCCTTGCATCTCCAATAGCCTCAGGGTACTCTGACCATCTACATGCCCATTGGCCAGGGAATCTTATCCTCTCCATAGCCCGGGGTACTCTAACCCTAAGTATTCCCAGTAGCCATGGATATGCTGAGTTGAAGCCTAGCCCAAGGTACTCTGACCCACCCAAGACCCAATAGCTCAGGGAACGCTGACATACTATTGGCCGAATATCCAGGGTACTCTGAGCCACTACAGTCCCAGTGGCACAGGAATCTCTGACACTCTACTGGCCCAATAGCAGATGTTCATCGGAATTTCTGCAGTCCCAACAGCATAGAGCATTCTGACCCTTTACAGGTCCAATAGCAGAAGATACTCTGACCTTCTGTATTGCCCAGGGCAGGCTGCTCCTCTGCAGGAGCAATAGCCCATGACGACTGAACCATTGATTAGCTCAGGCTAGACTGACCCACTATACAGCCCAGTAGCCAAGGGTGTCCTCTATATACCCCAGAATGCTTTTGAACTCTTCATAGACTAGGGTACTCTGAAATACTACAGGCCCAATACAGAGGAGGCAATTCCGCCCATCGTGCCTGTGCCAGCTCTTCTGTAGAACTATCCAATTAGTCGTACTCCCCGTTCTTTCATCATAGCCCTGAAATTGCTTTCCTTCATGTATTTTTTCCAATTTTCTTTTGAATGTTACTGTTCAGTCTTCATCCTCCACCCTTTCGAGCAATGCCTTCCAGTTCCCTCTCTGTCCAGTAGCTGAGGGTACTCTGAACCTTAGCATTGCCCATTGCACGTTGGCGCTCTGATCCTTTACAGACTCAATATCCCAGGGTACTCTGAGTCTCTACTGCCCCAACAGCTCGTGGTATTCTGACGAACTACAGCCTCAATTTCCCAGGGAACTCCGACACAGTACATGCGCAAAAGCCCAGGGAATTCTGACCCACTGTATAGCCAAAGGCAGTCTGAGAATATACAGGCCAAATAGCACAAGTAATCTGAACCTCCATATAAGCCAGGTCACTCTCATCCCCCACAGATCCAATAGCCCCGGGGAAATCTGACACTCTGCAGATTCAATAGCTCAGGATACGCTATCCATCTTTATAGCTCAGGCTACTCTGAACCTCTACAGGCCCAATAGACCAGAGAACTCCTAGCCTCTTCAGGCCAATATACCAGTGTACTCTTTTCCTTTTTATACCCAAGGTACTATTAACCTCTACATATCATCACATGGTAATCTGACACTCTACATAGCACATGGTACTCTCGCCCTCCGCAAAACACAGGTCAAGCTTTGCATCTGCCTCGCCCAATAGCCGAGAGTACTCTGAGTCTCGACAGGTACAATTTCGCAGGGAATGGTGACACAATTCAGCCTCATTTACCCTTATACTAGACTGATTCCTGCGATAAGAGGGGTGTCCTTTGAGTAGTCATGCTGTAGAATAGGCCTATATGTTTTGTCGCTTGGAAGAAGAGGGGTGATCTCACTGAAACGTATGAAATTCTTAGAGAGCTTAGCAGGTTAGATGCTGAGCGCATGTTGCCCCTGGCTGGAGGATATACAACTAGGAGTCATAGTTTCAGGATGAAGGGGGCGGCCACTTACGACTGAGATGAGAAGAAATTTATTCACTTAGACGGTTGTGAATATTTGCAATTCTCTAGCCCAGAGGGCTGTGGATGCTCAGTCGTTGAGCATTTTCCAGGCTGAGGTCGATAGATTTGTGGCCACTAAGGGAATCGAGGGAATTGGAGATAGTGGGTAAGATGGAGTTGATGTAAAATATCAGTCATGATCTTATTGAATGGTGGAGCAGGCTTGAGGGGCCGCTCGGCCTACTCCTGCTCCTAATTATTATGTTCTTATGTTCTTAGTCGCTGAGAAAGTCACCGTGAGAAGCCACAGGCACAGGGACAGTCCAAAATCCAATTGAAATAGGCTCGAGATCGCTCACTTCTAAATGAAACAGCAATGGATGGGAAACATTACTAGATTTGGCCCTTTTTGATGAACCAATAAGTGTCACTGTGGATTTCACCAGGATCACGCAACAAAAACCATCACAAATGCCACTTGTAGGCATATGCGATGGTGCCATCAAAATAAAAAGATGCAAAATAAGCATCAGGTGCCACCAAAACAAAAGGATACCATCCCAACTAAATGAGGATATGCTTATTGATGGCTAAAAAAAACAATAGGCTGGAAATTCGTCTTGGGCGGTGGAGAAAAACTGGCGGTATCGGATCGGATCGGCCGCCCGTTATACGCAATACTTGATATTCAATTCTATTGCAGTCAAGAAGAAAGCTGTTGACTGCAGGAAGATATCAATGAACTGCTCAGGTGGGCAAAACAGTGGCAAATGGAATTCACTCTGGACAAGATTGAGGTAATGCATTTGGGGAGGCCTAACAAGGCAAAGGAATACAAATTAAATGGTAGGACACTGAGAATTGCAGAAGATCAGAGGTTGCATGGAGTGCATGTCCACAGATCGCTGAAGGTAGCAGGACAGCTAGATAAGGTGGTTAAGAAGTCATACGCGATACTTGCCTTTATTAGCCGAGGCATAGAATATAATAGCAGGGAAATTATGCTTGAACAGTATAAAACACTAGTTAGGCCGCAGCTAGAATAGTACGTTGAGATCTGGTCACCACATTACAGGAAGGATTTGATTGAACTAGAGAGGGTCCAGAGGAGATTTACGTCGATATTGCCTCGTCTCGGGAATTTTAGCTATGAGGAAAGATTGGAGAGGCTGGGGTTGTTTTCTTTGGAACAGAGGAGGCTCAGGGGAGACGTAATTGAGGTGTATAAATTTATGATGGGAGGAGATAGTGTGGATAGGAAGGATCTATTTCCCTTAGCACAAGGGTCAATAACCAGGGGTCACAGCTTTAAAGTAATTGGTCGCAGGTTTCGAGTGGATTGGAGGAGAAATGTTTCCACACAGAGGTTGGAGGGGGTCTGGAACTCACTGCTTGAAAGCGTGGTAGAACCAGAGACCCTCATCACATTTAAGAAGTACTAGTATATGCACTTGACGTGCGATAACCTACAAGGCTACGGACCAAGCCCTGTCAAGTGGGATTAGGGTGGATAGCTCTTTGTCGGTCGCCACGGACAAGATGGGCAGATTGGCTTCCTTCTGTGCTTTAGATTTCCAAGATCCTATGATTATATCTTGCCGTTCGGGAATGGACACAAGCATACACCAGGTGGTCCCTGCACCCTGGCACGGGCAGCCAGAGCGACCCCACTGTGGTCCCCGCCAGGCCTGGACCCACAAATTGCTGTCTTATTCAAAAATTTGGATTAGCGAAAGGATTGGGAATCTTTCATAGATCGTGAACTCTCAATCGATTGCAAACCGTCAATAATCTGTGAAATTATCAATAGATTGATAATCGATGAATCAGGAAACATTAATTGTTCTGAGATCATGAAGAAGCGGCAAAGATCTGCGATAAATAATTTATGTACGTAACATCGAACGTCTGGAACACAATGTTCACTCTGTGTCAATCGAAAATAAAATTTAAACTGTAGTGAATACTGACCTCAAAAAACGCTACTCCATGGTAAACTACTGCAGCAGAATTTTTAAATGTTCATTGTTTACATGGCGTGTTTGACATTCCAGCGAAGACGATGGGAGACAAGGGAATTGGGGCTATTAAGAGCCTTTCGCGAAAAAAATAGTTTGTTAAAAATTGGAGCCTCAAAGCTTACACGTACAATGATCGAAACTGCACTCTTCGGTTTATGAGACCGACGCCTTTCTACTTGGACATTGCAACACACGGCAGTACAGCATATGCTGATGACTGGGCTAAAATGTTTAAATTCAGAAGACAGGTTACAAAGACTAGGCTTGTTTTTCAATGAGTATAAAAGATTAATGGATCCTCTAATTGAGCTGTTAACATGATTATCTGATTTGATAGCGTTTCTAATTACACGTACAATTAAACTGAATTAAATAAAACAAGGTTTTATAGGGATGGCAGTGCAGATGGTGTGCCGCAACTGCAGCATGTGGGAGTTTGTGGAGAGCCTTGTGATCCGGGACAACAACGTTTCCAGTAACTGACTGCAACTTGAGGAACTTCAGCTCAGAGTTATTGAGCTGGTTTCTGAGGTGTGGACATTGCGGGGTTTCAGAGATGGGGAGAGTTACCTGGAAGCTTTGATCCAGGAGGCAGACACACCCCTTAGGTTAGGTAATGATACAGATCTGTTTAGCGGTCAGGGACAGGAGGGTGTGACTGCAACTCAGACAGCGAAGGGGACCCCAGCTGAAGTGCTGGAGGCGACTCAGCCTTTGCCCTTGTCCAACAGGTATGAGGTTCTTGCTGCATGTGTGGATGAAGGAAAAGCTTGCAGGATGGATGAGCAAGCTGACCATGGCACTATGGTGCAGGAGGCCATTCAAGTGGGTGAGTGAAAGGGAATGTAGTTGTGGTAGGGACAGTATACTCAGGGAGATAGATACGGTTCTCTGCAGCCGCGACCGAGAGTTTCAAAGGTTGTGTTGCCTGCCCGGTGCCAGGGTGAAAGACATCTCCTCGCGGCCGGAGAGGAACTTGGAGTGGGAGGGGGAGGATCCAGATGTCGTGGTCTTCGTAGGAATCATCAAGATAGGTAGAACTAGGAATGAGGTTCTGCTGAGGGAGTTTGAGGAGCGAGGCTCCAAATTAAAAAGCAGAATATCAAAGCCAAATATCTCTAGATTGGTACTTGAGCCACGTGCAAATTCGCATAGGGACAAACAGATTCGAGGTTTAAATGCGTGACACAAAGACTGGTGTGGAAGGAAGGGGTTTCACTTTATGGAGCACTGGCACCAGTACTGGGGAAAGAGGCAATTGTTCCGTTGGGACGAGCTCCACTTAAACCAGACTGGGAAAAATGTCCTGGCGAACCGAATAGCAAGTGCAGTAGACAGGGCGTTAAAGTAATGAAGGAATGGGGGTGGGAGGTTAGAGGAAAGAGCCAGTTTTAAAGTAGCGAGAGAAATGTCAAGCTCTAGAGCAGAGTAGAGTTTTGGGTAAAAATCAGCAGAGTGGGTCAAAAAGGGACAGAGAGAGTAACCAAGATAATAAGGCATCAGTGACAAATTGTTATCAGGGAAGAATAGAAATATGTCAAAGCTGAAGAAGTGTGTTGGATAGTACAGGAGGGGAAGGTAGCTGCTGGAGGCAGAAGTAGTACCATATTAGATAGGAGCAGACTAAGAAAGAGTAGGAAAATTCAAAAAGGGGTTTAGAATGAATGTACATAAACCCAAAAAGTGTGGTGAATAAAATTGGTGAGCTACAAGCACAATTAGCCGTGTGGTAATACGATGTTGTGTCAATAACGGAAACGTGGATTAAAAATGGTGAGGACTGAGCAGTAATATTCAAGGTTTGAAGGTGTTCAGAAAAGATAGGGAAGAAAAAAAGGGAGGTGTGGTGACAGTGCTGATCAAGAAAGACATTGGCCCAGAATTTCGGCTCTTGTCGGATAAGTACGCGCTGTGTACTCACCCGTAAGGCCACTTGAATTGCCGGTTCCCCGCATGCACTGCGCATGCGCGGGAAACCGGAACTTCCGTTTCCCTGCAGAGAGGGGTTCAGAAGTCAAATGCGTGCACGGGAGAGGCTGCGCGCAAGCAGCGAACTTCGGTTTTTTTCAGGTACTCCGAACGTAAGTATGGAGAAGCTGCACTTCTAAAAAGGAGGCACAAGGCTTGTTTTTAACAAGGTAAGTGGTTAATTAATTACAATTTAAACATTTTTTCAACAAGTTTATCTTTTTTAGATACTTTAAAGAAAGGTAAGTTTATTTTTAGCACCGTTAAAAAGTATAATTAATTTTTTCAAAAGTTTAAATTTTTGTTTGCAGTAGTTAGCTTATGTAACTTATAGTTATTTTAAAAATGTGATTTTTTTAAAATGTATTTGAAGTTTAAGTGTGGTTTTGGGGCCGATCTCTATTCATAGATTTGTCTGGTCTTCCTGTCAAATCTATGAATGAAAATGCCCTGCTAGGATTGGCTCCCCATGGCCCACGTGATCCCAGGGGACACTTTGAACTAACTGCGCCCCTGGGATACGCAAGCACTGTGCGCAGGCAGCTGAAGGAGGCCCAGGTCCCGAAGTCCTCGTGGGCCGAAAGCACAACTGCAGGCATGGTAGTTAAGTGCGCGCGCGATGCTTTGACCCGCAGGAGGCCGGAAAGCCGAATTTCTGGCCCATTGTAGTGTTGGAAAGCGAAGATCTTCTTGAGAGGATAAGCACAGAATCCATTTGGTTAGAGTTGAGGAGCAAAAAGGGCATGATCACGCTATTGGGGGTATTCTACAGGCCTCCAAATAGTGAGGTGAAGGCAGAGGAGCAAATTCTGCAGGGAAATCGCAGAGATATGCAGGAGCTATAGAGTGGTGCTATTGGGGGACTTTAATTACCCAAACATCGATTGTAATAGTGCTCGGGTAAAGGGAAAGGAGGGGCTTGAATTTCTGAAATGTGTTCAGGAGAATTTGCTTAACCAGTATGTTCTTGGTCCAACCAGGAAGGAGGCATTGCTGGATCATGTGCTGGGGAATGAGGTGTGCCAGGTCTGTGGGAGGACACTTGGGTAGGAGTGATCATCGTATCATAAGATTTAGATTAGCAATGGAAAGGAGCAAGGAGCAATCAAGGGTGTAACTTCTAACCTGGAATAGGGCTAACTTCAATGGGATCCCAGGGTATAATGGAACCAAAGACTGACAGGTGAAACTGTAATGGAACAATGGGTGACCTTTAAGGAGGAGATATTCCAAGTACAGACTAGGTACATTCCAACAAGACGGAAGGGAAAGGGAACCAAAGCGAGGGCTTCTCGGATGACGAGGGAGATCGAGAAGATGTTGAAACAAAAAAAAGAGGGTACACAATGAATGTCAGGTGAATTTTTCAAGGGAGAATCAGACCAAATACAATAAGTTGAGAGGAAAAATGAAGTTGAAAATAGGATTGGCAAATAGAGAATATGAGAGTAGAATTGTGGTTAACATGAAAGGGAACACAATAATCTTCGACCGGCATGTAAACAGTAAGCGGGTAGTAAGAGGCTGGGTAGGGCTTATTAGGGACAAATAAGGTGATATATGCTTAGAGGCGCAGGGCAAGGCTAGAATACTCAATGAGAACTTTGTATCGCTGTTTACTAAGGAGGTGCACGCTGACAAAATATCGGTATAAGTGGAAAAGGTAAAAGCAATGGAAGGGGGAAAATTGATAGACAGGATGTACTAGAAAGGCTGGATATGCTTAGAGTGGATAAGTCGCCTGTTCCAGATGACTTGCATCCCAGGTTGCGAAGGGAATTCGGTGAGGAGATAGTAGAAGGGCTTGCCATAATTTTCCAATCTGCCCTAAATGCGAGGGAAGTGGCTGAAGATTGGAATGTGGCAACTGTGAAACGATTGTTCAATAAAGGGTGTAAGGACAATCCTAGCAACTACAGGAGGGTCAGCTTAACATCAGTCGTGGATAATATTTTAGGAGCAATAATCAAGTAAAATTTGATGGGCACTTGGAGAGGTTTAAGCTAATTAAGGAGAGCCAATACGGATTTCTAAAAGGCAGATTGTGTTTGACTAATTTAATAGAATCTTTTAATGAAGTAACAGGGAGGATTGATGAAGGGAATGCAACGGATGTTGTCAACATGAATTTCAGGAAGGCTTCTGACAAAGTACCACCCAGAAGGCTGGTTAACAAAATTGAGGATCACGGAATAGTTGGGTCAGTGTCAACTTGGATAAAGAATTGGCTTAAGGACAGAAGAAAGCGAGTGGTGAAAGTGGCTATTTTTCAGACTGGAGGATGGTAGACAGTGATGTTCCCAAGGGTCAGTGCTAGGGCCAATGCTTTTTTGATATACATAAATAACGTGTATATTGGAATACAGAGCAGAATTTCAAAATCTGCAGATAACACCAAACGTGGACGTGTGGCAAACAGTGATGACGCTATCAATCGATTGCAGCACGGCATGGAAAGGCTATCAGAATGAGCAGACAAGTGGCAGATGGAATTTAATAAAGATAAGTGTGAGGTGTTGCATTTTGGCAGAATCAACAGAGAGAATTAATATACACTTAATGGGACAGTTTTAAAGATTGTGCAGGGACAGAATTACCTGGGAGTTAATGTGCATAGGTCCCTGAAGGTGGCGGACATATTGAGAAAGTGTTTAGCATAGCATATGGGATCTTGGGCTTCGAAAATAGAGGTCTGGAGTACAAAAGTAGAGAAGTTATGCTGAACCTTTATAAAGTGCTGGTTAGGCCACAACTGGAATATTGCTTCCAGTTCTGGTCACCACATTTTAGGAAGGATGTGAAGGCACTTGAGAGTGTGCAGCGGAGATTTACCAGAATGGTTCCGTGGATGGGGGATTTTAGCTACAAGGACAGGTTGGAGAAGCTGGATTTGTTTTCATTGTAGCAAAGGAGGTTGAGAGGTGATTTGATAGAGGTGTACAAGATTATGACGGGTTTGGATAGGCTAGACGGGGAAGGGCTGTGCCTACTAGTTGATGGTACATGACTAGGGACACAGATTTAAGGTTTTGGGCAAGAGGCACAGGGGGGATGTGAGGAAAAATATATTTTACGCAGCGACTGTTGAGGACCTGGAACTCACTGCCGACGGACGTGGTGGAAGCGGAGACACTCAATCTTTTAAAGGGGAGGCTGGATAGGCACTTGAGGGAAATAACCTTGCAGGGCTACGGGGATAGAGCGGGGGTAAGGGACTGACTGGATTGCTCTACAGAGAGCCGGCACGGACTCGCTCGACCGAATGGCCATCTTCTGTGCCGTTAAGACTCTATGAGGCTATGACCCTATGACTAAACTGAATGCATGGAGCATTCGCAAAAAAATAGATGAATGAATAGCGCAGATAGAAATTAACAGGATTGATCTAATAGCCATAACGGAGACGTAGTTGCAAAATGGCCAAGATTGGGAAATAAATATTCCAAGATTCTTAACATTTAGAAGAGATAGGCAAAATGGTAGCCCTGATAATAATGGGTGGGATGAAGACAGGCGACAGAAAGGAACTTAGCTCCGAAAATCAAGAAGAAAAATCAGTTTGGGTGGCACTAACAAACGGCAAGGGGCAGAATACAATATTAGGAGTCGTTCATAGGCCCCCAAACAGTAGCTGTAATGTAGGGCAGAATATAAATCAGCAAATTAGAAGCACATGCAACAAGGATAATACAGAAGCAATGGGAGACTTTAATATGCATATAGACTGAGCGAACAATATTTTGAGTAATAGTGTGGAGGACGTGTTCATGGAATATATGCCAGGTAGTTTTCTAGATCAGTATGTTGAGGAACCAACTAGGGAACAGGCTATTTTATATCTAGAATTGTGCAATGACAAAGGTTTACTGAATAACCTTGTAATAAAAGGGCCTTTAGGGAAGAATGACCATGATACGATAGAATGCTATATTGAATTTGAAAGTGGTTTAGTTAAATCGAAACTAGGGTCTAATTCTAATCAAAGCAAACTACGTAGTTATGAGGAACGAGTAGGTTGAGGTAGATTGGGAAACTATATTAAAAGGTATGATGGTAGACAAGCAATGACTAGCATTTAAAGATTTGATACATTGTTTACAAGAAATATACATTCCTTTAAGGCACCAAAACCCCACTACAAAATTGTTCCAACTTTGGTAACAAGAGAAGGTAAAGATAGTATTAGATCAAAGGAAGAAACGTATAATGTTGCCAGAAAGAGTAGTAAGCCTGAGGATTGGGAGGATTTTAGAATTCAGCAAAGGAGGACCAAGAAATTGATAAAGAAAGAGAAAATAGAATAGGAGAGTAAACTTGCGAGAGGCATAACAACAGACTGTAAAAGCTTCTATCGGTATGTAAAAAAGAAAAGATTAGCAAAAGTAATCGTGGGTCTCTTACAGAATGAGACAGGAGCAATTATACTGGGAATAAGGAATTGGATGTGAAATTAAACAAATACTTTGTGTCTGTCTCCACGGAGGTAGACGCAAAAAACGCCCCTGAAATAGTGGAAAACCAAGTGACTAGCGAGAATGAGGAACTGAAAGAAATTATTAATAGTAAAAAAAAGTACTGGAGAAATTAATGGGACTAAAAGCCAATAAATTCCCTGGACCTGATGGCCTACATCCTAGGTGGCTGTAGAGATAGTTTATACATTGGTTGTCATTTTCCCAAATTCTAGATGCTGGAACGGACCTCGCGGATTGGAAGGTAACACATGTAACCCCATTATTTAAGAAAGGAGGGAGAGAGAAAACGGGGAACTACAGAGAAGTTAGCCTGACATCAGTAGTCGGGAAAATGCTGGTTTATATTATTAAGGATGTGGTAACAGGGCACTTAGAAAATAATAGTTAGATTGGGCAGAGTCAACACGGATTTATGAAAGGGAAATCGGGTTTAACGAATCTGTTAAGTGTTTTTTGAGGTTGTAACTAGCAGAATAGATAAGGGGGAACCAGTTGATTAGGTGCATTTGGATTTTCAGAAGGCATTCGATAAGTTGCAACACAAGAAGTTATTAAACAAAATTAGGGCACATGGGATTGGGGGTAATATACTTGCATGGATTGAGGATTGGTTCACGGACAAAAAACAGAGCGTAGGAATAAACGGTTCATTTTCGTGTTGGCAGACTGTTACTAGTGGGGTACTGCAAGGATCATTGCTTGCGCGTCAGCTATTCGCAATTTACATCAATGATTTGGATGAGGAGACCAAATGTAAGATACCCAAGTTTGCCGATGATACAAAGCTGGGTGGGAAAGTAAGTTGTGAGGAGGATGCAAGAAGGCTTCAAGGGGATATAGACTGGCTAAGTGTGGGCAAGATCATGGCAAATGGAATATAATGTGGAAAAATGTGAAGTTATCCACTTTGGTAGAAAAAATAGAAAGGCAGAGTAATTTTAAATGGCGAGAGATTGGGAAATGTTGCTGTTCATCGGGTCCTGGGTGTTCTTGTACACGAATCACTGAAAGTTAACATGCAGGTACAGTAAACATTTAGGAAAGCAAATTATATGTTCACAGAATCACAGAATCCCCACAATGCAGATAGAAGCCATTTCGGCCCATGGAGCCTGCACCAACACAAATCCCACCCTATCCCCGCGTATTTAATCCCCCTAACACTAACAGTCAATTTATCATAGCCAAATAAACCTAACCCGCACATCTTTGGACTGTGGGAGGAAACCGGAGCACACGGAGGAAACCCACGCAGACACGTGGAGAATGGGCAAACTCCACGTAGACATTCACCGGAGGCCGGATTCGAACCCGGGTCCCTGACCCTGTGAGGCAACAGTGCTAACCACTATGCCACCGTGTTGGCCTTTATTACAAGAGGATTTGAGTATAATTGCCAAGACGTCTTACTGCAATTATATAGGATCCTGGTAAGACCACACCTGGATTATTGGAAGAGTAAGAGGTGATCTCATTGAAACATACAACATTCTTACAGGGCTTGACAGGGTAGATGTAGGGAGGATGTTTCCCCTGGCTGGGATTCTAGAACCAGGGGTCACAGACTCAGAATAAGGGGTCGGCCATTTAGGACAGGGCTGAGGAGAAATGTCTTCATTCAGAGGGTGGTGAACCTTTGAAATTCTCTACCCCAGAGGGCTGTGGAGGTTCACTCTTTGGGTATATTCAAGAAAAAGATTCATAGATTTTTGAATGTTTAGGGCAGCAAGGGAATTGGGGATAGTTCAGGAAAGTGGAGATGAGGTAGAAGATCAGTCATGATCTTATTCAATGGTGGAGCAGGCTCGAGGAACTCGTCAAATAATCTCTTACATCGTTACCTCTGGAGTCCCCCAATGATCTATCATTGGTCCTCTTCTATTTCACCTCTACATGCTTTCCCTTGGCAGCCTCATCTGAAAACACAATGTCACGTTACACATGTACGCTGATGATGCACATCTCTACCTCACCACCTAATCTCTCGAGCCCTCCACTTGCCCTGATGAGTCACAATCCTTGTGCTACATGCAGTATTGGATGAGCAGAAACTTTCTGCAACTAAATATTTGGAATACTTGAGCCAATGGCACAGAAATTTGACTCGGAGTCTTGCTGCTGGGGTAAGGATCGCGCGCGATATCACACACCATGCCGGGCGTTGTGTTTTGGGCCCACAGGAACTTCGGGTCCTGGGCCTCTCCCTAGTGCCGGCGCGCAGTGTGTGCGTGTCCCAGGGGCGCAGTTAGTGCGATGCGACCTCTGGGATCACGTGGCCATGGAGAGCCAATGGAGACCTGTCACATCTGTGAATTCAAAGAGACCCCAAAAGAACAGCTAAACGTCAAATAAATTTAAAAAACAACCATCACATTAATAAAATAACTATAGTTAAATAAATTAACCACTTTAAACAAAAATTAAAATGTTTGTCAAAAGTAAAACATTTTTTAAAACTTATAAAAATAAACTTACCTTTCTTTAAAGTCTCTAAAAAAGATAAATCTGTTGAAAAAATTTAAAAAATATATACTTAATTAACTACTTACCGTTAGATTTCACACTTCATTCAGCCTTAATCTGTCACATTAACACCACCTCTAGCCTTGCATATCTCTTAATGTCTCTGAATGTCTCTTCATCTCCTCCTTTGTTCCTTTATCCCCTCCCCCTTTTCCCAGCTTTACCCTGGCCTTAAATCTATTTGATTTCCAGCTCTTCCCAGTTCTGATGAAAGGTCATCGACCTGAAACGTCAACTCTCTTTCTCTCTCCACGGATGCTGCCTGGCCTGCTGAGTTTTTCCAGCGTTTTCTGTTGTTATTAACTACTTACCTTGTTCAAAAGGGGTCTTACACCTTCTTTTAACTTGTGTAACATCTTCCATACTTACCCTCGCGTTGAAACCTGAAAAAAAACCTAAGTGTGCAGCGTGCGCACAGCATCTAGTGCGCACGCGGTTCACCTAGGAACCGCCCCCCTCGCCATACCGGAAGTGCCGGTTTACCGCGCATGCGCAGTGCATGCAGGAAACCGGCACTTCGGGACCGAATACGAGTGAGTATGCAACGGGTACTCTCCCGTATTCGGCCGAATTTTTGGGCCATTGTCTTCGGTTGCACCAGTAACTTTACTTTCTAGCCAGTAACTCCATCGCACTCCCTGCCCATTGTCTGAAGCTGAGACAGACGGTTCGCCACCTTGGTGCTGTATTTGAGCCCTAAATGAGCTCCGACCACATATCCGCTCCAACGCCAAGACTGTTTACATCCAGCTCCGTAACTTCGCCCGTCTCTTCTCCTGCCTCAGCTCATCTGCTGCTGAAACTCTCATTCACGCCTTTGTTATATCTAGACTTGACTATTCCAATGCTTTCCTGGACGGCCACCCACCTATCACAATTCATCAACTTTATCTTATCCTAAACTCCGCTGCAAGTATGCTAACTCGTACCAAGACCAGTTCACCCATTACCCCAATGCTTTTGACCTGCATTCGCTCCCGGTCCGGCAAATCCTTGGTTTTAAAATTCTCATGCTTGATTTCAAATACGTCCATGGCTTTGCCCCTCCTTATCTCTGTAACTTCCTCCAACCTCACAACCCGCCGAGATCTCTGCACTCCAACGAATGCGCATCCCCGTTTTTCAGCGCCCCGTCTTCAGCTGCCTAGGCCCTAAACTTTGGAATTCCCTCCCGAAACCGCTCTGACATTCTATCTCTCGCTCCTCCTTTCAGACACTAAGGGCTGGCTTTTGATACTGGGGCAGGTTGGGTCGTGTCATTCACTTTTCGTGTTATTAACCCGACTGCAATTGGAGGTGGGAGATTTATGCAATTTTCACCTAATTGTGCAATTGAGTTCCAGCATGTGGGAACCCATGAACCAATTAGTGTTTTCAGTCTGAAAGTCGCCTCTGATGATGTCATCATTGCTGCTGCATTGAAGGTCTTCGAAGACTGCCTGGCCTTTGCTGTGAGAGGACCTGCAAAATAAGCAGCAGCCCTAAGTCTGCTCCCAGATAGAAACATAGAAACATAGAAGATAGGAGCAGGAGGAGGCCATTTGGCCCCTCGAGCATGCTCCGCCATTCGATGAGATCATGGCTGATCATCCAAACACAGTACCCTGTACCTGCCTTCTCCCCATATCCCTTGATACGTTTAGCTTTAAGGAATATATCTAACTCATTCTTGAATATATTTAATGACTTGGCCTCAACTACCTTCTGTTGTAGAGAATTCCACAGGTTCACCACTCTCTGGGTGAAGCAATTCTTCCTCATTTCTGTCCTAAATGGCTTACCTGTTATCCATAGATTATGACCCCTGGTTCTGGACTCTCCGACCATCAGGAACATTCTTCCTGCATCTAGTTTGTCCAGACCTGTCAGAATTGTATATGTTTCGATGAGATCCCCTGTCATTCTTCTATACTCCAGCAAGTATAAGCCCAATCGACCCAATCTCTCCTCATATGTCATTCATGCCATCACAGGTATCAGCCTTGTGAATCTTCGCTGAACTCCTTCCATGGCAAGAACATCCTTCCTCAGATAAGGCGACCAAAACTGCACACAGTACTCATGGTGTGGTCTCACCAATGCCCTGCACAACTGCTGCAGGACATCCCTGTTCCTATACTCAAACCCTTTCGCTATGAAGGCGTACATACGATTGCCTTCTTCACCGCCTGCTGCACCTGCATGCTTACTTTCAGCGACTGGTGCACAAGGACACCTAGGTCTCGTTGCACTTCCCCTTCTCCGAATCTATTGCCATTCAGATAATAGTCTGCCTTTCTGTTTTTGACAACAAAGTGGATAACCTCGCACTTATCCACATTATAATGCATCAGCCACGCTTCTGCCCACTCACCTAGCCTGTCCAAATCATCCTGGAGTTTCTCGGTATCCTCCTCGCAGCACACACTCCCATCCAGCTTTGCGTCATCTGCAAACTTGGAGATATTACATTTAGTTACCTTATCTAGATCATTAATGTATATTGTGAATAGCTGGGGTCCAAGGACCGATCCCTGCGGTACCCCACTAGTCACTGCTTGCCACTCGGAAAAAGACACATTAATTCCTACTCTCTGCTTTCTGACCTCCAACCAGTTCTCTATCCAAGTCAATACCTTACCCCCAATCCCATGTGCCTTAACTTTACACGCTAATCTCTTATGCGGGACCTTATCGAAAGCCTTTTGAAAGTCTAAATACACCACATCTACTGGTTCTCCCTTATCTATTTTCCCAGTTACACCCTGAAAAATTCCAGTAGATTAGTCAAGCACGATTTACCTTTTGTAAATCCATGTTGACTTTGTCCGATCCTGTCACTGTTTTTCAAGTGCTCAGCTATTACATCCTTTATAATGGACTCTAGCATTTTCCCCAATACCGATGTCAGGAAAAGCGGTCTGTAATTCCCCGCATTCACTCTACCACCCTTTTTGAATAGTGGGGTAACATTGGCTACCCTCCAATCCATGGGTACTGTTCCAGATTCCATCGAATGTTGGAAGATGATCAGCAATGCATCTACTATTTCTAGGGCCATGTCCTTAAGTACCCTAGGATGTAGATTATCAGGCCCTGGGGACTTATCGGCCTTCAATCCCGTCAATTTCCCTAACACCATTTCCCTGCAAATACTGATTTCTTTCAGTTCCTCCCTTTCATCAGACCGTATGTTCTCCAACATCTCTGGGAGGTTATTTGTGTCCTCCTTTATGAACACAGAACCAAAATATGCATTTAATTGGTCAGCCATTTCTTTGTTCCCCATTATAACTTACCCCGCTTCTGACTGCAAGGGACCTACACTTGATTTCACTAATCTTTTTCTCTTCACATATCTATAAAAGCTCTTACAGTCAGTTTTTATCTTTCCAGCAAGCTTACTTTCATATTCTATATTCCCCTTCTTAATTAATCCCTTTGTCCTCCTTTATTGAATCCTAAACTGCTCCCAATCCTCAGGGCTACCGCTTTTTCTGGCCAATTTATATGCCCTCTCCTTGGATCTTATGCAATCCCTAATTTCCCTTGTTAGCCACGGTTGAGTCACCATTTTTGTTTAATTCTTATGCCACACTGGGTTGAACAAATTCTGTAGTTCGTCCATGCAGTCTTTGAATGTTTGCCATTGCCTATCCAAGGTCAACCCCTTGAGTGATATTCCCCAATCAATCATACCCAATCCACGCCTCATACCATCGTAGTTTCCTTTATTTAAATTCAGGACCCTAGTCTCTGATTCAACTACTTCACTCTCCATCCTGATGAAGAATTCTATCATATTATGATCACTCTGATCCAATGGCCCCGTACAACAAGGTTGCTTTTCATCCATTCTCGTTACATAATACCCAGTCTAAGATGGCCTGATCTCTGGTTGGTTCCTCGACATATTGTTCCAGAAAACCATCTCGTAAACATTCTAGGAATCCCTCCTCAACAGTATTTTTACTAATTTGGTTAGCCCAATCTATATGTATATTAAAGTCACCCATGATGACTGGTGTGCCCTTACTGCATGCTTCTCTAATTCCCTTTTAATGCCGTCCCCAACCTCCGTACTACTGTTTGGAGGTCTATCTACCACTCCCACTAAAGTTTTCTGTACCTTGTTATTTCTCAGTTCTACCCATACAGATTACACCTCATCAGAGCTAATATCCTTCCTTTCAATTGTGTTGATCCCCTCTTTAACAAGCAGTGCTACCCCACCTCCCTTTCTTTTTTGCCTATCTTTCCTAAATATTGAATAACCCTGGATTTTGAGTCCCCAGCCTTGGCCACCCTGGAGCCATGTTTCTGTAATCCCAATCAAACCGTATTCATTTACCTCTATTTGCGCAGATAATTCCTCTACCTTGTTCCGAATGCTCATTGCATTAATACACAAAGCCTTCAGGCTTGTTTTTTTAACGCTCGCAGAACAATATGAATTATTATTTACTGTGACCATGTTTGATTTAAACCGTTGAGTTCTCTGCCTTCTACTTTTGTTTTTCTCCTTCCTGTCTTTAGCTTTTATCCTTGTTTCCCTTTCCTCTGTCTCCCTGCTCAGATTCCCAACCCCCTGCCACTTTAGTTTAAACCCTCCCCAACAGCACTCGCAAACACTCCACCTTGGACATCGGTCCCGGCCCTGCCCAGGCGCAGACCGTCCCGTTTGTACTGGTCCCACCTCCCCAGAACCGGTTCCAATGTCCAAGGAATTTGAATCCCTCCCCCTTGCACCATTCCTCTAGCCACGTATTCATTTGAAATATTATCCTATTTCTACTCTGACTAGCACGTGGCACTGGTAGCAATCCTGAGATTAATACCTTTGTGGTCCTCTTTTTTAATTTACCTCCTAACTCCCTATATTCTGCTTTTAGGACCTCATCCCGTTTTTTACCGATATCGTTGATGCCTATGTGCACCACGACAACTGGCTGCTCGCACTCCCCCTCCAAAATGTTCTGTAGCCGCTCCGAGACGTCCTTCACCCTTGCACCATGGAGGCAACACACTATCCTGGAGTCTCGATTGCGGCCGCAGAAACGCTTATCTATTCCCCTTACAATTGAATCCCCTATCACTAAAGCTCTTCCACACTTTTTCCTCCCAGCCTGTGCAGCAGAGCCACCCATGGTGCCAGGAAGTTGGCTGCTGCCGCCTTCCCCTGATAAGTCATCCCTCCCAACAGCATCCAAAGAGGTATATCTGTTTGAGAGGGGGATGGCCACAGGGGACACCTGCACTACCTGCCTGCACCTCTTACTCTGCCTGGTGGTCACCCATTCACTTCCTGCCTGCCTGATATTTTTACAACACCTCTCCCAGATATGTCTCCTCTCTATCCATCCATATATGCATCCCCACAGCCAGCCAGCCAGCCAGCCAGCTAGCCAGTCAGCGTCAACTGCCCATATCCAAATGTGCTCCCGCCAGGTTTCACAATCGTGGTTCAGATCAGGAATGCTTCACGTAGAACAATGTTTAAAATCACAAAGGCCTTTCAAAATGGCATTATCGAGCCAATTTGCTGCTTGTTACGGACCTTAACAGCCTATCCCGCCTTTCAGAGGCGGGACGGAGTCGGGACCAGCAGACACGATTTAATGAAAATTGCGTGGAGGCAGGATGGAGGCGGACTTGTGCCCGCCCGCCAGTTTTCGAAATTGTAACCCCCCACATGCCTCCAAACCCGCCTCCACGGGTCAATGAAAATCCAGCCCTAAGATCTACTTTATGGACCAAGTATTTGGTCACCTGTCCTAATTTGTGGCTCGATGTTAAATCGTGTTTTATAACGCTTCGGTGAGGCGCCCTGGGATGTTTACTTCGTTAAAGGAGCTGTATGAATTCAATTTGTTGTGGTTGTTGTGTAGGACAGCAGGCGGCCGCTGAAAGACGTTTACAACCACCGTCCATTTCCCTTGCGCGTTGAGAAAGGTTCTTCCACTTAATGAGCCGATTAGATGTACTCTTAATCCACGCCGCTTGCACTCCAAGGTGATAAAAAGACGCTCAAGCATTGTCATGCATCTTGTAAAGGGGCATGAGTGGAAGAGTTTCGCAAACTCATTGAGTGAGTGAGAACAATGACAGAAGCAAACAGTCTAACCACCGTACCATTGAAAAACTTCTCAAGTCATCTGTGCAAATACATTTTTCAAATGACTGTTTTTGATATTATGTGAAATCTGTGCCTAATCATCATCATCTTACTGACCAGTCACAACAAACGATTACTATGTGCTTTGCTGTAATCCTAAAAGCATTTTACTGGTACTTCGGTAAATATTTCAGCTACAGTGAAAACATTTTACCTTCTCAAATGTCTCTTCAAATCTGTAAATCCTTCGCCATGGCAGTGTTCTACGGCGGGTGATATTGACTGTGGGCGATATTGGAAAATATTAGGCAAAAAACATATTGGCTGCCCATGATACACCATGACCGCATTTCCTTTCCATTGGGAAAGTTTAACACTGTCGCGTAAAGTCCAGATGTACCCGTTGACATCAATGGAGAAGAAAATCAGCCGTGGAGCTTAATAGTTGGCTATTTCGACATCGCCCATTTTGCACCACAGGCCAAAGTAAAACTTAGCCACAAAATCTACTGCATGGGATTAAAATGCACCTTCCAGAAATGTTGAATCCTTTCAGCCTTATTTGCAGTCGGCGTAGCCGATGCTGAGGCCAAGGAGGTGAAGACCAAAATACATTGAAGTCAATGGAAAGCAGGATTCGATGGGGTGTGTAATGACCACTCATCATAATGAACCCTTATTACAAACTATTTGTTGCGTAAAAATATATTGTCACAAATTATGCAATGTAAAAAAATCTAACACTGAAATGCTGCCATTATAATAAATTCAGTAACTGCAATCTTCTAATGGTAACAATCTGTTATTGTCCATCTTTCATAAGATCAAAGTATGTTTATTCAAAATTCACAAATATCAGTTGTTAAAACCTCTTATAACACATACTGGCAAAATAAGTCTCTCATTACTTTACACTTTGATTATTACCTTCTCATTAGAAAAAGTTACAAATCCCTAATTTTATGCTTTATTCGGTGTGTTTACAAATACTTCATTATGATAACCTCTGAAAACAAATCTCCCATGATAGCATTGTTTTGTTATGAATCATTTTGTTATTATAGTTTTCGCGTCCGGTCCCCTTACGCGGTGGAACAAGCTTCCTGTGCCCGTTTGTAACAGACTTAAAATTGTTCAGCCGTAGGTGGGAACTAAGGCCAGCTTTTCGTCAGCACATTGATTTGTATGAGGAGCTGAAAGGCGCTGTGAAGCCAATGTGCAGTCGGAACTTGACAGATCGCAAGTTTGGGATTGAGCGCAGCAGAAATGCCGAATTTGCAGTCAGTTTTTTTAAAGGATTGGGTATGATGACCTACTCTGAGGGTCCGCCGTCAGACAGACCGCAAATTCAGGGACTTCATCTATTTAGTTCTGAGTTACAAAGTATCTACAGCAGATAAACAGGCCATTCGGCCCAACAGGTCCATGCCGATTTCTACTTCAATATTTAACCCGTCACGTAAATCACTTAAAACCCATAACGACCGACTGTGGAATTGCAACATTTTTTGCTTTGCTTTCAGATTGGCAGCATTAGTATTTCATATTTTTATTTTCATCTCTGCTTATTATACTACCAACATGTTTTCTCTTTGTAATGCGGGCTGAGCAACAACGGTCTCACAGACATTTATATCGAGGGACTCTGCTGCACACTCCACACAAACTAGTCACTGAGAATATTGGACCTTCGTAACCGTAAAATGACTGGTGAGAAGGAAAACTGTTTGAAACTGCAGTCATATTGCCAACTGCAAAACCACACGGGGAAAAGTAAGGATCGATTCCTCAGCCGATAATTCACGTTGCTCCATTAGCCTTGTATCCTGCGACCTATAGGGCGGTCGGAGGCGAGCTAACTTGATGTGGATCTGTTCTCTTCTAGCGATTGCAATATTCGTATGTTCTTCATACTTATATTCCGCGCATGGAATAAAAAAAGCGTCTGAGGTTATTCCAGTAAATAAATAAAATCATTGGGGCAAAATTGGTCTTGGGCGGTTGGAGAAAAAGGGACATAGCGAAAGCACATCCCGTGGTGCATCCCACCTGTCTTTTTTGTCCGTTAAAAGCAATTGAAACGAACGTCTGGTGCAGTTTAAAATGGACAGCCGATTCGGTATCGTTGAAATACCGCTACCGCTCTAATTACCGTGATATTTAATGGAACAGCGGAATTTTTGCGGGATTTGAAGTAATTACAGCAGTGTAGCTGAAAAATCGCATTTTATTGCTTTTGAAAGATGAAATGATTGTGAACAGCTGAACGATATGGGCCCAGTAATGCGACTTGGACTGTGGTGCAAAACGGGCCATATCGGATCTGCCGCCCTTCACACGCAGCGCCCGATGTTTACTAATGACTGCAATGAAATTGAATATCAGGCCCTGCGTATAAGGGGCGGACGATCCGATACCGCCCGTTTTGCGCCATCGCCCGAGAAAAAGGTCGAGATCAATGGGCCTAGAAATACGTCTCGGCGGGTGGCGATAAACGGGCCGTATAGGATCGGCCGCCCGTTATACGCAGCGCCTGATATTCAGTTCCATTAACTGCAATAGAACTGAATATCAGGCGCTGCGTATAAGAGGCGGCCGATCCGATACCGTCCGTTTTGCGCCACCGCCCAGGACGAGTTTCATTTTCTTACTTGTGCAATAGAGTATTAGTTCAAATGTCGCTTTCCTGTAATCAGCGAATACAACCCAAGAGCTCCCACATTAAATGCTATGATTTTGTTTTTCGTTCACGGCTCTTGGCGTCGCCGGCAAGGCCAGCATTTATTGTCCATCCTTAATTGAACTTGAGAAGGTGGTGGTGAGCCACCTTCTTGAACCGCCGCAGTCCGTGCGGTGATGGTACTCCCACACTGCTGTTAGGTAGGGAGTTCCAGGATTCTGACCTAGCGATGATGAAGGAACGGCGTTAAATTTTCAAGTCAGGATGGTGTGTGACTTGGAGGGGAACTTGGAGTTGGTTATGCTCCCATGCGCCTACTGCCCTTGTCCTTCTCGGTGGTAGAGCTCGCGGGTATGGGAGGTGCTGCCGAAGAAGCCTTGGCGAGTTGCTGCGTGCATCTTGTAGATGGTACACACTGCAGCCACGGTATGCCAGTGGTGGAGAGAGTGACTGTTTAAAGTGCTGGATGGTTTGCCAATCAAGCGGGCTGTTTTGTCCTGGATAGAGTCGAGCTTCTTGAGGGTTTTTGGAGCTGCATGCATCTAGTCAAGTGGAGAGTATTCCATCATCCTCTTTGCTTGTGCCTTGTAGATGGTGGAAAGGCTTTGGTGAGTCAGGAGGTGAGGCACTCGCCGCAGAATACCTAGCCTCTGACATCTCTTGTTGCCACAGTATTTTTTAGGCTGGTGTAGCTAAGTTTCTGGTCAATGGTGACCCCTAGGATGTTGATGGTGGGGGATTATGCGACGCTAATGCCATTGAATATAATGGGGCAATGGGTACAATCCAGCTTGTTGGAGATAGCCATTGCCTGGCACTTCTGTGACACTAATGTTACCTGCCACTTATCAGCCCAAGCCTGAACATGGTCCAGGTCTTGTAGCTTGAGGGCATGGATTGCTTCCTTATCTGACCGGTTGTGAATGGAGATGAACGCTGTGCAGTCATCAACGAAAATCCTCTTTTCTGACCGTACTTTGGAAATAAGATCATTGATGAAGCAACAGCAGATGGTTGGGCCTAGGACTCTGCGCGGAGGAACTCCTGCAGCGATGACCTGGGGCTGTGATGATTGACATTCAACCACCACAACCATCTGCCTTTGTGTTAGTTATGACTCCAGCCATTGGAGATTTTTCTCCCCGATTCCCATTGACTTCAATTTTACTAGGGCTCCTTGATGCCACACTCGGTCAAATGCTGCCTTGATATCAACGACAGTCACTCCCACCTCACCTCTTCAATTCAGCTCCTTTTTCAATGTTTCGACCAAGGCTGTAGTGAGGTCGGGAGCCGAGTGGTCTGGGCAGAACCCAAACTGGGCATCAGTGAGCAGGTTGTTTGTGAGTAAGTGCCGTTTGATATAAATGTTGATGACACCTCCCATCACTTTGCTGAGAGTAGAGTGATGGGGCGGTAATTGGCCGCTTTGGACTTGTCCTGCTTTTTGTGGATAGGACATACATGGGCAGTTTCCCACATTGTCGGTAGATGTCTGTGTTGTAGCTGTACTGGAACAGCTTGTCTAGAGGAACGGCTAGTGCTGGAGCAAATGTGTTTAGCATGATAGCAGGGATGTTGTCGGGGCCCAAAGCCTTTGCTGTATCCAGTGCTTTGAGCCGTTTCCTGATATCTCGTGGAGTGAATCCAATTGGCTGAAGATTGGCTTCTGTGATGGTGGGGACCTCTGGAGAAGGCCGATATGGATCATCCACTCGGCACTTCTGGCTGAAGATGGTGGCAAACGTTTCAGCCTTGTCTTTTACAGCCACGAGCTGGGTTCCACCATCATTGAGGATGGGGATATTCATGGAGGCTCCTCCTCCCGTTAGTTGTTCAATTGTCCAACACCATTCACGACTGGATGTGGTAGGACTGTAGAGCTTTGATCTGATCCGTTGACTGTGGGATCGCTTAGCCCTGTCTATAGCATGCTGCATCCACTTTTTAGCATGCATCTAGTCCTGTGTTGCAGCTTCCCCAGGTTGGCACCTCTTATTAGGTATGCCTGGTGCTGCTCCTGGCATGCTCTTCTACAATCATTATTGAAACAGGGTTGGTCCCCTGGCTTGATGATAATGGGAGAGTGAGGGATATACCGGGCCAAGAGGTTACAGATTGTGGTGGAATACAATTCTGCTGCTGCTGATGGCCCTCAGTGCCTCATGCTTGCCCAGTTTGAAGCTGCTACATCAGTTTCGAATCTATCCCATTTAGCAAAGTGGTCGTGCCACATAACACGATGGAGGGTAACCTCAGCGTGAAGACGGGACTTCGTCAACACAATGACTGTGCGGTGGTCACTACTACCATTACTGTCATAGACATATACATCTGCGATAGGTAGATTGGTAAGGACGAGTTCAAAAGATTATCACCGCGTGTTGGTTGTTTCCCCAACTGTCGCAGGCCCAGACTGGCAGAAATGTCATTCAGGGCTCGGCCCAGCTCGGTCAGTAGTGGTTCTACCGAGCAACTCTTGCTGATGGACATTGAAGTCCCGCACCCATAGTAAATTCTGTACCTTTGTTATGCTCAGTACTTCTTCCAAGTAGTTTTCAATATGGAGGAGTACTGATTCATCAGCTGAGGGATGGTGGTAGGTGGTAATCAGCAGGAGGACTCCGTGCCCATGCTTGACCTGAACCCATGAGATTTCATGGGGTCTGGAGTCAATGCTGAAAACACCAAATGCCACTCCTTCCCGAATGTATATCACTCTAATGCCACCCCTGGTTGGACTGTCCTGCCGATGGGATGGGACATTCCCAGGGATGGTGATGGAGCAGTTTGGGACATTGGCTTAAAGGAATGATTCTGTGAGTATGACTATGTCAGGCTCTTGCTTGACTCGTCTGTGGGACAGCTCTCCCAATTTTGACACAAGTCCCCAGATGTTGGTGAGGAGGACTTTGCAGGGTCCAATGGGCTGTGTGTGCTGTTGTTGTGCCCATAGCCAGCGGCGAGGTCGAGAGCGGGTGGTCCGTCGGCTTTTATTCTGATTATTGTGCTTTTTAGCGGTTCATTACAAATGCGTGGCTTGCTAAACCATTTGAGAGGTCAGTTAAGCGTCATCCACATTGGGTCTGAAGTCACATGTGGAAAAGGCAGATCGAGTTTGACTAATCTAATTGCATTTTTTGATGAAGTAACAGGGACGATCGATGAAGGGAATGCAATGGCAGTTGTCTATATGGATTTGAGGAAGGCGTTTAACAAAGTACCAAATAGACGGCTGGTTAACAAAATTGAGTATCATGGAATAGGTGTATCAGTGGCAGCTTGGATAAGGAATAGGCGAAAGGACAGAAAACAGCGAGTTGTGTTAAATGGCTGTTTTTCAGACAGGAGGATGGTAGACAGTGGTGTTCCCCAGGGTCAGTGCTGGGGCCAATGCTGTTTTTGATATATATATATAAATGACCGGGATATTGGAATACAATGTAGAATTTCTAAATTTGGCCATGACACCAAACTTGGGGGTGTGGCATACAGTGATGATGATACCAATCGAATGCAACAGGACATAGAAAGGCTAGCAGAACGGGCAGACAAGTGGCAGATGGAAATTAATACACAGAAGGAGCTGATTGTTGAGTAACTGGCGAATGTAGTTTGTTTAAGGACACTTCGCTGAGCCTGGACGATCACATGTGCGGGAAAAGTCGCCAGCTACAGCAACTCGAGCGCTTGAATGGCGGCTGGAAACACTGCAGTGCATCCGCGAGGCTGAGAGTTACGTAGATAGCACGTTTCTAGAGGTGGTCACCCCGCGGCTTAAGAGTATGCAGGGCGAGAGGGAATGGGTGACCGCCAGACAGAAGAAGAGGACCAGGCAGGTAGTGCATGAATCCCCGGAGTGCATCGCGCCCTCAAACCAGTACTAATTTCTGAATACAGGTGAGGGTAATGGTTCCTCTGGGGAGTGCACCCACTGTCAAGTCCACGGCATCACGGGTGCTCAGAGTCACGCTGCGAGGAAAAATAACGGAAGAACCATAGTGGTAGGGGATCGATAGTTAGGGGAACAGACAGGCGTTTCTCCATAGACGTGATTCCAGGATGGTATGTTTCCTCCCTGGTGCCAGGGTCAGGGATGTCACTGAGCGGCAGCAGGACACTGAGCGGGCAGGAGGAACAGCTAGAGGTCATTGTCCATATCGGTACCAACGATATTGGCAGAAAGAGGGATAAGGTCTTGCAGGCAGAGTTTAGGGAGCGAGGAGAGAGATTAAAAAGCAGGACCTCAATGCTAGTAATCTCCGGATTACTCCCGATGCCACGTGCTAGTGAGTACGGGAATAGGAGGATAGAACAGATGAAGGCGTTGCTGGAGAGATGATGCAGGAGGGAGGGCTTTAGATTCCTGAGGCATTGAGACCGTTTCTGGGGAAGGTGGGACCTGTACAAGCCAGATGGGTTACACCTCAACAGAGCCGGGACCAATATTCTCGCGGGGAGGTTTGCTAGTGCTGTTGTGGAGGCAGTAAACTAGTTGGCAGGGGGATTGGCACCAGCATATAGCAGTAGCAACGAGGAATAGGGTGCATAAATGAGTGAGTGGGTTGGATAGTACTAGAGAAGATAGTACCAGAGGCGTTAGAAGTATCGTATTAGGTAGGAGCAGACTAAGGAAGATTACGAAAATTTCAAAAATGGGCTTAGAATGCATGTACGTAAACGCACAAAGTGTGCTGAATAAATTTGGTGAGCTACAATTAGCCGTCTGGCAATATGATTTTGTGGCAATAACGGAAACGTGGCTTAGAAACGGTGAGGATTGGGCACTTAATATTCAAGGGTACAAAATGTTCAGAAAATATAGGGGAGGAAAAAAGGGAGGTGATGTGGCAGTGCTGATTAAGGAAGACATTGTAGCGTTGGAAAGGGAGCATGTTCTTAAGGGGACAAGGACATAATCCATTAGGTTAGAATTAAGGAGCATAAAGGGTATGATCACGCTATTGGGGGTATTCTATAGGCCTCCAAATAATGAGAGGGTGGTAGTGAATCAAAAAATGCAGGGAAATCGCAGAGATTTGCAAGAGCTCTGGAGTGGTGATACTGGGGGACTTTATTTACCCAAATATCGATTGGGATAGTGGTAGGATAATGGGAAAGGAAGGGGAGGAATTTCTGAAATGTGTTCAGCAGAGTTTTCTTGCCCAATATGTTCTTGGCCTAACTAGGAATGCAGCATTGCTGGATATGGTGCTGGTGCATGAAGTGAGCCAGGTCGACTAAGTGTCTGTGGGAGAACACTTGGGTACTAGTGATCATCGTATCAAGTGCTTTATATTAGCAATGGAGAAGAGCAAGGGACAGTGTAGAGTGGAATTTCCAAACTGTAATAGGGCTAACTTCAATGGGATGCTAAAGGATCTAACCAGGGTAAAATGGAACCAATCATACAGGAAAAACAGTAACGGAACAATGGATGATCTTTAAGGAGGAGATGTTACAAGCACAGGCTGGGTACATTCCAACAAGAGCGAAGGGAAAGGGAACCAAAGCAAGGGCTCATTGAATAATGAGGGAGATAGAGAAGATGATGAAACAAAAAAAGAGGGTGTATGATGCATGTCAGGTGAATTCTTCAAGGGACAACCAGACCAAATACAATAGGTTGAGAGGGGATGTGAAGATGGGGAAAAAATGGACAAAGAGAGAATATGAGAATAGAATGGCGGTTAACATTAAAGGGGACCCAAAAATCTTCTACCGGCATGTAAACAGTAAGCGGGTAGTAAGAGGCGGGGTGGTGCCTATTAGAAACAAAGAAGGTGTTATATGCTTAGAGGCGCAGGACAAGGCTACAATATTCAATGAGTGCTTTGTATCGGTGTTTACTAATTAAGTGGATGCTGACAATATATCGGTAGAAGTGGAAAAGGTAGAAGCAATGGAAGGGATGAACATTGATAGACAGGATGTACTATAATGTCTGGGTATGATTAGAGTGGACAAGTCGCCTGGTCCAAATGGTTTGCGTCCGAGGTTGCTAAGGGAATTGCGGGAGGAGATAGGGGAAGGGCTTGCCATAATTTTCCAATCTTCCCTACATGCGGGGGAGGTGCCTGAGGATTGGAAATTTGCAAATGTGACATCATTCTTCGAGAAAGTCTAAAGGACAATGCTAGTAATTATAGGCTGGTCAGTTTAACATCAGTGGTGGGTTAAGTTTTAGAAACAATAATCAAGGTAAAACTTAACAGGCATTTCGAGAGGTTTAAGCTAAGTAAGGAGGGTCAACAAGGGTTTGTAAAAGGAAGATCGTGTTTGACCAGTCTAATTGAACTTTTTCATGAAGTAACAGAGAGGATTGGTGAAGGGAATGCAATGCACGTTGTCGACATGGATTTTCGGAAGGCGTTTGGCAAAGTACCACATAGAATGTTGGTTAACAAAATTGAGGCTCATGGAATAGGTGGGTCAGTGGCAGCTTGGAAAAGGAATTGGCTTAAAGACAGAAACAGCGAATTTTGGTAAATGACTGTTTTTCAGACTAAAGAATGGAAGACAGCAGTGTTCCCCAAGGGTCCGTGCTGGGGCCACTGCTTGTTTTGGTATATATATATGACCTAGATATTGGAATACAGTGTAGAATTTCTAAATTTGCCGATGACCCCAAACTTGGGGGTGTGGCAAGCAGTGATGATGATATTAATCGACTGCAACTGGACACAGAAAGGCTAGCAGAATGGGCAGACAAGTGGAAGATGTAATTTAATACAGAGAAGTGTGAGGTGATGCATTTTGGCAGAAGGAACAGGGAGAGGCAATATACACTTAATGGTACAGTTTTAAAGGGTTTACAGGGAAAGCGGGACCTGGGGGTTAATGTGCATAGGTCCCTGAATGTGGCACGAAATATTGAGGTAGCGGTTGACATACATATGGGATCTTGGGCTTCATAAGTAGATGTATTGAGTACAAAAATAGAGAAGTTATGCTGAACTTTTGTAAAGCGCTGGTTAGGCCGCAAATGAATTATTGCGTCCAGTTCTCATCACCACACTTTAGGAAGGATGTGAATGTCCTTGAGAGGATGCAGAGTGATTTACCAGAATGGTTTCGGGGATGGGGGATCTGAGCTATAAGGACAGGTTTGAGAAGCTGGATTTGTTTCCATTAGAGCAAAGGAGGTTGAGGGCGATTTGATAGAGGTGTACAAGATTATGATGGGTTTGGAAAGGCTAGACGGGGAAAGGCTGTTCGCACTAATTAATGGTACAAGGACCAGGGGACCCAGATTTAAAGTTTTGGGCAAGAGATACAGGGGGGCCGTGAGGAAAAACTTTTTTACGCAGTGAGTGGTGATGACCTGAAATTCGCTGCTGACGGAAGTGGTGGAAGTAGAGACACTCAATGTTTTCAAGGGGAGACTGGATAGGCACTTGAGGGAAATAAATTTGCAGGGCTAAGGGGATAGAGCGGGGGAATGGGACTGACTCGAATGCTCTGCAGAGAGCCGGCACGGACTCGATGGGCCGAATGGACTCCTTTTGTGCCATTATGACTCTATAACTATAGTTCGCCAAGGCTTCTTCGGCAGCACCTCCCAAAGCCGCGACCTCTTCCACCGATAATGACAAGGGAAGCAGGAGTATGGGAACACCATCAGCTGCAAGTTCCCCTCCAAGTTACACGCCATCCTGACTTGGAAATATCTCGCCGTTCCTTCATCGTCGCTGTGTCAAAATCTTGGAACTCCCTAACTAACTGCACTGTGGGAGTACCTTCACCACACGGACAGCTGCGTTTCAAGAAGGCGGCTCATTACCACATTCTCAAGGGCAATTAGCGATGGGCAATAAATGCTGGCCTGGCCAGTTACGTCCACATCCCAAGAACGAATAAAACTCAATCATTTGAAATATGTTCGAAACTTCTGGTAACTGTCAACCAGCAGCTGTGCGTGCTTGTCTTGAATAGGTGCTAATTCGGGTGAATTGGGGGCTGAGATAGCAATTCTAATCTTGTTTGGGTCCAAGGTGTGTAAAAGTAAAGCGTAACTGTTGACGCACAGAGTGGTCTGCACAGAGTGGTCTTAAATAGAATGCTTCCAAACAGAGAATTAATGTTGGGAATTCGGCGCAGTGTAGGATCGAGTTTTTGCGTTTTGCCTCCAAAATTTGGAGCACTTTGTGCTACAGGTAAGTATTTAATTGCATCTGCCTTTAAATTAAAATAGATCTACTAATGAGTTAAAAATTAAACTATAAGCTAAGTTAATTAAATATATACACTTTATTTAACTAAATAAAGAAAACAAGTATGTAAATAGATGTGGTGCAGGTGGTGTGCCGCAACTGCAGCATGTGGAAGCTTGTGGAGAATATTGCAATCCCGGATGACGACGTCTACAGTAAGTGTCTGCATCTCGAGGAACTTCAGCTCAGAATTGTTGAGCTTAAGTCCGAGGTGCAGACACTGCGGGAAATCAGGGAGGGGGAGTTAACTGGACACTTTGATCCAGGAAAAAGTCACATCTATTAGGTTAGTTTGTGTTACAGGTCTGGTTAGTGGTCTGGAACAGCAGGGTGTGACTGCGACTCAGGCAGGTTAGGGGACTCCTGGTGCGCTGCTGGAGGAGCCTCGGCCTTTGCCTTTATCCAACACGTACGAGTTTCTTGCTGCCTGTGCGGATAAGGGCGAAGTCTGCAGGGTTGATGAGCAAACTGATCACGGCACCGTGGTACAGGAAGCCATTCAAGGGTCCGGGGCGAGTGAAAAGGAATGTTGTATTGGTATGGGACTGTATGGTCAGTGGGATAGATACTGTTCTCTGCAGCCGCGATCGGGAGTTCCGAAGGCTGTTTATCTGAGTTAAGGATATCTTCGCGCGCAAGAAGAAGAAATTGGTGTAGGAGGAGGACGATCCAGTGGCCATGGTCCACGTAAGAACCAATGACATTGGTTGAACTAGGGATGAGGTTCTGCTGAGACAGTTTGTAGAGCTAGTTTCCAAATTAATATGCAGAACCTCAAAGGTAAGAATCTCCGAAGTGCTCCTGAGCCACGCGCAAATTGGCATTGGGACAAGTAGATGAGAGATTTAAATGCCTGGCTCAAAGATTGGTGTGTTAGAAACCGTATTGATTCATGGGGCACTGGCAACAGTAATCTGGAAAGAGGGAGCTGTTCCGTTGGGACAGGCTTTACTTATACCGGGCTGGAATCAGTGTCCTGGAGAATCGAATAACTACGGCGATAGATGGGGCATTAAACCTGAAGGCAGAGTTGTCAAGTAAGGGAAAATTTTGAAATCTAACAATAAAAGTTAAGAAAATGCAGCAGTGTAGCGATTTGTGTAAAGATAAGTAGAGTGTGAAACGAAGGCACAGACTGATTTTAACAGTAATAGTTCATCAGCAAATAAGGTGAAACCAGGGAATAATGGTAAAAAGTTAAAATTAATGTCACTTTATCTGAATGTACGAAGCATTCGTAACAAGATACAATAATTAGTTGCACAAATACAGATAAATGGCTTTCATCTAATATCCATTAGTGTGTCGTAGTTGTATGGTCTCCGAGTTGGGAACCAAATACTCCCGTTTACTTGATGTTTCGAAAAAAACAGGGAGAAAGGAAAAGGAGGGTATAAACCTGATAATAAAGGATGAGATAAGGGCAGTAGTGAGAAATGATCTTGGCTCGGAAGATCAGGAAATATAATCAGTATGGGTGGAGATAAGGGGCAGAAAACACTGGTGGGAATAATTTATAGGCCCCCTAACAGTAGCTATACCGTTGGGCATAGGATTAATCAACAAATAATCGAAGCCTGTAACAAAGCTAACCGTGTCAGACCCAAACTCCTGTAGGTTGCCGACCACAATGGTATCAGAAGTCCACACCTGATAAACATCAACCTTCTACTGCACATGCTGACGTTACTAGGGGAGAGGAATTCATTCAATAGTAGAACAGGATGGAGGCCGTGTCAGAAGTCATCATTGGTGAACTCCTGGGTGAAAAATCGGTTTCATTGCTTCTTGTACGCCATTAACGTAGTGCAATTATGATTTTTTTGTATGAGTCTGTAGCAGTTCACGAGCCTGCACTGTCAGGTAGAGAGGTTGGAAGCAGAGCGGTGACAAATGGAACGTGCTCTGATAATGGGATCTTTTGTTTCTACCCTTGCCTCAGTATCACCTCATTATCCCTCCACCAGCATCACTTTTGTCATCTAATCACTTCTGCCCGACACCCCATCACAGTTAGTTATACAGTTTATTCATTCTTTTTGATCTTTTCCTACACAACCCCTGTTAATCGCTAATATCTTCCAGTCTGATGAAAGGTCATCGACCTGAAACGGTAACTCTGTTTCTCTCTCCACAGATGTAACCGGACCTGCAAGGTGTTTCCACCATTTTGTGTTTTTGTCACAATTTGTTAGTTTTTGTTTCTTAAAGAGTTCAGCTCTGAAAGGTTTATTTAACTACAGTGCATGATAAGTGGGAGAGAAGCATGCAATCAGAATGGTCGGTGTGTTTTCTTTTTAAGAGTGTGCCTGTAATGAGTAAAAAATGCAAGCAGTTAGTAGAAGAGTAAAAAAAAAACCTTCAGTTTGTGAACGGATGTACCCAGATTACAGTTTGTGAATGTTGGAGGGCATGAGCAGCAGACTGTATTGTTATGGGAAGGGGAGCTGTGGCCATAACCTGCTGTCAATGGTGAAGAAATATTCAAAGCGTGGTGAGAGAAGAGTTCAGCATGATTTAATGGATTACCATAAAAACTTCTATGGAAAAGTGAAAAATATGTAAATGCAACATGAGTACTTAAGTCTCACACTTGCGTTCGGGTAAAACCTATAAACCTGTCCTGCACTGAACGCAAGTTTTAGGGACGATGCTGCTCGTGCTGATCTGTTTAGTAATTTTCCGACAGCTTTAATGCTGGCTCTGCATTTGGTATCCAACGCTATGATTAAAGCCAAGACGTAATGGGTTGAGTGACCACTTAATGTGTTTTGTGGTAGTATCGATTGAGTTAGGAATGTTGGCCGAGATATCAGCAGACGCTCCTAAACATATTCGTAGGGTACCACGGGGTCATTAGCATTCATCTGAACGACATGAACTTCAGCAACAGCAACAACTTGCATTTATATAGCACCTTTATCGTAGTAAAACGCCGCATGGCATTTAACAGGAATATTATCAGAAAAAAATGAACACCGAGGCAAACAAAGAGAAGATATTGCAGGTGATTATCCGGCTTCGACTAGATCGATAGGAATGGAACCAGGCGAGGGCAGTCCCATCAAGCTGAACAACGCTGAAGAAGCGTTGGAGGGCGATGTTATGGTCAAATGTGTGAATGGCTGTGGAGACGTCTAGAGGTATGAGGGTGGCTAGTGCACCAGAGTCACAGTCACATGGGATGTCATCTATGAATTTGAGAATGGCCATTCCAGTGTTGTGGCAGGAGCGGAAACCCGATCGGAGATGTACAAACATGGAGTTGAGGTAAAGATGGGCGTGGGTTTGTGAGGTGAGAACACGTTCAATTATTTTGGAGAGCAACGTGAGGTTGGAAATGGGGCGGTTTTCCCTCGATTGAAAGTCACATCTGAAATTTGATTACGGCCTATTAACTCACTCCCAGTGATGCTTTACACTCTATACTGAAAAATTAGAAAGCAAGAGGCCTTACTACACTTTGCCTGTTCGTCATTAATAAATATTAATAAAGAGCGCGAAGCCGGGCGCAGCCATCACCCCTCTCACCGCTCCCCACCGCCCCCCCCCCACCCCACACCCCACTCCCACCTCACCACAGCTTTGTTTGCGCATGATATTGTCAATTTAGCACAGATCAGAAGCTGACTTGACAACTTCCTGTTCTTGATTGCTGCAATTCACAGCAGTGAGTCCATTATGTTGCCGGAATAGGTACAATATACAATTAGTTTATTATAGAGTTTAATTTTCCCTTAAATTTGATAACCATTAACAATCTCAACCTTCTGCTATTCGGATACGTTGAATGCGAGCAGCATAGGCTATTACGTTGATGGAGTATAACAAATGTATTGCTCCCATATGTTTCCATATTGTTTGCATTGGATGACGAGGTCTTCCATTGAGTTCATAACGTGCGAATTGAGCGAGCTGCGTTTTTATTGATTAATAACACGAAATGTGCTTCAGTTAAATACCACCAATTATTGAGAATATCCTTGAAACATTGGGCCGAAAATTGATCCCGGGACGCGAGAGTACGCACTGCGTACTCTCGCGTATTCCCACTCCAATTGCCGGTTTTCTGCATGCCCTGCGCATGCGCTGAAAACCGGCAATTGCTCTTCTGAAAAGGGGGTGGGTCCTCGGTGCATCGCGTGCGCGCTACAGGCTGCGCGCACGCTGTGCACTTCATGCTGTGGACGCGCAGGTAAGTACGGAAGGTTTTGGAAATGTAAAAAGGAGGAGTAAGACCCACTTTTAAGAAGGTAAGTAGTGAATTAAGTATTTTTTTGAATTTTTTTTAACAGGTATATCTTTTTTAGAGACTTTAAAGACAGGTAAGTTTATTTTTATAAATTTTTAAAAGATTTTAAATTTTTTCAAAAATTTAATTTTTTATTTAAAATGGTTAATTTAATTAACTATACTTATTTTATTAATGTGATGTTTTTTTGTTAATTTAATTGAGGTTTAGCTGTTATTTTGGGGGGGTGTAAGATTCATAGATTTCACAGCCGTGTTGTGAAACTTATGAATGGAAGATGGTGTGCTGCCATTGGCTCTAACTGAGTCACGTGATCGCACAGCTCGCACGAATTCACTACGCCGCTGGGATACGCAAGCACTGCCCAGCTGATCTCTAGAACATCAAGTTCGTGCGAGCTGTATCTGAAAAAGCACAAGCGAGGTGAGAGAACACGGGAAAGCCTTATCCCCGCGGGAACAGAGCGAGATCAATTTCTGGGCCAATATCTATCGCTATGACATTCACGAAGGATACTATTACTACATCAGTCAAATAAACCTGACATTAAAATCCTATAGCAGAGACTGTATGGTGGACCGCCATTAATAGGGAACCAAGTGGGAAGAAATAGATCTGACGCAAAATTAGTGCTAAGGGTCCTGGACAACGTTTCCTCCGCTCTTTGTGTAGCGATCGACCCCGGAAAAGTCATCTGTTCATAGTGATCACGAAAAGGTAACAAGATGTGGCATCGCCAACGGTGCTTCTGGAAATCAGATAGTTCTATTTTTTGACAAGCCTTCTCTTAGCGTCTCGCCTGCTACACAGTTGACAGAATTCTCGGTGCGTTACTCAATGGTGAACGGTGGAACAGTCGCCCTGTTTCTGGCAGTCAATCCCCCGGCACTGCACAGTTCAATATACTTCTCTTTTATGTGTCGTTATTCCAAGCCATCCCCTAAATTTTGGCTGGTGTTATGCAATATAGCCATTGAAATAAATCAACCTTATTGACAAACGGCCATTCAGTCAAAGTTACATCTGGTCCTGGTTACCTGGTCCGACTCCAGAGATTTCTGTCCTCCTGGAGTGAAGCAATTGCGTCCCAATCTGTAAAATTACACAAGTAAAAATAATGAAAATAGATGATAGTAAGGGTGAGAATTGTTCTGTCGATTGCATGTAGCGATCTCATAACGCCTGCCAAAAAGAGGCGTTTATGGTGTCGTTGCAGATGCAACAGAGTAACTCGCTGCAAAACGAATGCGCCATGTTGCTTCTTACCTTGTTTATCAGTTAAAAACATAGACAGACCCTGCATTTATATAGCGCCTTCCACGAGCTCAGAGAGTCCCAAAACGCGTTACAACCAATGAGCTCTTTTGAAGTGCAGTCACTGTTGTAATAGTGGAACCAACAGACAACATACGTACAACACGATCCCACAAACAGCAATGACAAAATGACCAGATAATCAGTTTCAAAAATGTCTTTGAGGGAAAATATTGCCCAGGACAGCAAAATAACTCCCTAGTTCGACTTTGACATGCATCTACTAGGGCAGATGTGGCCGCGGTTTAACGGCACCTACACAGTGCAACATTCCCTCAGTCCTGCTCTGAAGCGCCAGCCAAGATTATGTGCTCTCCAGGCTTGAACTCACCACCTTCTGAAGCAAAGGCGGGAGCGATACCAACTGAGCCAGTGTAAAAAATAAACACTTACGTTATTCCTTGTAAATATTTCACTAATAAATAAAACTTTTACTTATTATATATCTTTTTATCTAACCTGATTTCCCTCAGATTATGGTTCATCTGGATGAGGCGGCGCAGTGCGGGAATAGAGCTGTCTGTTAGGTTATTGCTGCATTTACTACCCTTGGTTTTGTTACTCAAGTCCAGCTCCATCACTGACTGGTTTCCAATAATAACGGATGTCAGCTCTTCGATACAACCGTTTGTGAGATTGTTAGCTTTTAAGCTGTGGTAAAACGAAAACACGGAATCTAATATTAGCATCACACAGGTAAATTATACTGTGACGGAAAACAGCAGTGGAAGAATCTCCAAATCAAGTAGCATATCTGCTCATTTCTGAGAATGAACATTGACAATACAGCACAGAATTAATTAGAAATTAAAGTAAAATGGTCCATTTTAACGTCTATGCTTCAGACGAGCCACCTCCCATTCTATTTATTTTCATCTCACCCCTTCGGCATGTCGTGTCCTTCTTTCTCCCTCATGGCCCGGATTTTGTATTGGCTAATGACGGCGAACTGTCAGCATTCGACATCATTACTCCTCTGAAACTGACCGTAAATTCAGGATTCAGCGCATGCACAGATAAATGCAGAAATTCTGAAAGCGGTCAGTCATTCACTTGTCCGACTGAGGCTGCGCTGTGGAACACCACATCCCAGAGCCGACAATCAGTAAAATCAGTGGAACTGACGAAAACTTAAGCTTTTCCCCCGTAATATCTCTCTTAAGCACCACATTCAATGCTAAACCTTGTTATAATATATATAACAGGGGTTTAACTGCATGTTGACTGCTAAACACCTTTTTGTGCCTGAAAACCTTTATATTTATGGATGTCATATTATGGATTAATGCCAGTTCTCCATTATCATGACAATTACTAGGGTCTTAAAATTCGGGGGTTTAGCGCAACCCGTTTCAGCCAGATTCAGGAAGAAATAGCGGCCGCTGTATTTCCGCCCCCTGCCGGCGGCTCCAGCGGCGCCCGCCATTTTTGGCTGGGCGGTAACGTTGCCGATGTCTGCGCTCGAGAAAATTATGTAGATTATGCATAACGTGACGTCAGATAGTGTGCAACGCTCACTTGACGCCCGATCTGCCATTTTCAACTTCGCCGCTCCACTTATCAGAATCTCTTATCTGCGACCAGCTGAGCAAGCGTTGACAAGCAGGAATGAAGCTCCAGCAGTGTTATTTAAAGGGATCATCAGCAACAGCTCGCAGCTGACATGTTACTGCAGTATGACTGGCTCAGAGTAACTTTCTGCAACTCCAGCAGCTCTATAAATGTATTTGTTATACCTTATATCCCTAAGGTATAGGGAGTGTTTGGGCAAGTGGAGAACGTTTTCATTCTTATTTACTTCACTTGCTCACCGTCATGGGGATTCTACTTGCAGACCCCCTCGCGCTCGAGTATCTTCGAGAGAAGGAGCGGAGGCAGGGGAAAATTCAAATTCCTGAGGCATTGGAACCAGTTCTGGGGGAAGTGGGACCTGTACAAAAGGAACGGTCTGCACTTGGGCAGGACTGGAACCGATGTCCTCGGGGTAATATTTGCTAAAGCAGTTCGGGAGGATTTAAACTAATATGGCAGGGGAAGGGGAACCTATGTAGCGAAACAGGGGGAAGTAATATGCAGTCAGAAACAAATGTTAGAAGGGTGAGAAACAACAGGGGAAGGCCGAGTAAACAAAGGCAAGAAACACAAAGGGCCATACTAAATCATAAGTCTAAAAGGACAAAGGATGTTAATAAAATAAGCCTAAAGGCTCTGTGTCTTAATGCAAGGAGTATCCGTAATAAGGTGGATGAATTGACTGTGCAAATAGATGTTAACGGATACGATGTGATTGGGATTACAGAGACGTGGCTCCAGAACAATCAAGGCTGGGAACTGAACATCCAGGAGTATTCAACATTCAGAAAGGATAGAATAAAAGGAAAAGGGGGTGGGGTAGCATTGCTGGTTAAATAGGAGATTAATGAAATAGCTAGGAAGGAAATCAGCTTGGAGGATGTGGAATCAATATGGGTTGAGCTGCAGAACACCAAAGGGCAGAAAACGTTAGTGGGAGTTGTGTACAGACATCCAAACAGCAGTGGTGAGGTGGGGGAGGGTATGAAACAGGAAATCAGAGGTGCGTGCAAAAAAGGCACGGCAGTTATCATGGGTGACTTTAATATGCATACAGATTGGGCTACTCAAACTGGAAGCAATACGGTGGAGGAGGATTTCCTGGAGTGTTTAAGGGATGGTTTCCTAAACCAATATGTTGAGGAACCAACTCGAGGGGAGGCCATCCTGGACTGGGTGTTGTGTAATGAGGAAGGACTAATCAGCAATCTTGTGGTACGAGGCCCCCTGGGGAAGAGTGACCATAGTATGGTGGAGTTCTACATTAGGATGGAGAAGGAAACAGTTAAGTCAGAGACCATGGTCCAGAACTTAAATAAGGGCATCTTTGATGCTATGAGGCGTGAATTGGCGAGGTTAGATTGGCAAGCGATATTTAAGGGGCTATCAGTGGAAGGGCAATGGCAGACATTTAGAGATCGCATGGATGAACTACAACATTTGTACATCCCGGTCTGGCGTAAAAATAAAAAAGGGAAGGTGGCTCAACCATGGCTAACAAGGGAAATCAGGGATAGTATTAAAACCAAGGAAGTTGCATAAAAATTGGCCAGACGTAGCAGCAAACCCGGGGACTGGGAGAACTTCAAAACTCAGCAAAGGAGGACGAAGGGTTTGATTAGGGCAGGGAAAATAAAATATGAAAGGAAGCTTGCAGAGAACATTAAAATGGACTGCAAAAGCTTCTATAAATATGTATAAAGAAAGAGGTTAGTAAAAACAAACGTAGGTCCCTGCAGTCGGAAACAGGGCAAGTCGTAATGGGGAACAAGGAAATGGCAGATCAATTGAACAAGTACTTTGGTTCGGTGTTTACTGTGGAGGACACACACAACCTGCCGGAAATAAAAGGGGTCAGAGGATCTGGTAAGAGGGAGGAGCTGAGGGAAATCCTTATTAGTCGGGAAAAGGTATTGGGGAAATTGATGGGACTGAAGGCTGAAAAATCCCCGGGGCCTGATGGTCTGCATCCCAGAGTACTTAAGGAGGTGGCCTTGGAAATAGTGGATGCATTGACGATCATTTTCCAACATTCCTTAGACTCTGGATCAGTTCCGATGGAGTGGAGGGTGGCCAATGTAACCCCTCTTTTTAAAAAAGGAGGGAGGGAGAAAGCAGGGAATTATAGACCGGTCAGCCTGACATCGGTCGTGGGTAAAATGATGGAAGCAATTATAAAAGATGTCATAACAGACCATTTGGAAAGTGGCGACATGATAGGTCCAAGTCAGCATGGATTTGTGAAAGGGAAATCATGCTTGACAAATCTTCTGGAATTTTTTGAGGCTGTTTCCAATAGGGTGGACAGGGGGAACCAGTAGATGTGGTGTATTTGGACTTTCAGAAGGCCTTCGACAAGGTCCCACAAAAGAGATTGGTGAGCAAAGTTAAAGCACATGGGATTGGGGGTAATGTGTTGACGTGGATTGAGAACTGGTTGGCACACAGGAAACAAAGAGTAGGAGTAAATGGGTACTTTTCAGAATGGCAGGCAGTGACCAGCGGGGTACCGCAGGGTTTGGTGCTGGGACCCCAGCTGTTTACATTATATATTAATGATTTGGACGAAGGGATTAAATGTAATATCTCCAAATTTGCGGATGACACTAAATTGGGAGGCAGTGTGAACAATGAGGAGGATTCTAGGAGGCTACAGAGTGACTTGGACAGATTGGGTGAATGGGCAAATGTATGGCAGATGAAATACAATGTGGATAAATGTGAGGTTATCCACTTTGTGGTAAAAATAGAGAGGCGGACTATTACCTGAATGGTGGCAGATTAGGGAAAGGGGAGGTGCAACGAGACCTGGCGTCATGGTACATCAGTCACTGAAGGTGGGAATGCAAGTGCAGCAGGCAGTCAAGAAAGCAAACGGAATGATGGCCTTCATAGTAAGGGGATTTGAGTACAGGAGTAGGGAGGTGATGCTGCAGTTGTACAGGGCCTTGGTGAGGCCACACCTGGAGTATTGTGCGCAGTTTTGGTCTCCTAACTTAAGGAAGGACATTCTTGCTATTGAGGGAGTGCAGCGAAGGTTCACTAGATTGATTCCTGGGATGGCCGGACTGACATATCAAGAAAGATTGGGTCAACTGAACTTGTATCCTCTGGAGTTCAGAAGAATGAGGGGGGATCTTATAGAGACATTTAAAATCCTGACTGGTTTAGACAAATTAGATGCGGGCAGAATGTTCCCAATGTTAGGGAAAACTAGAACCAGGGGTCACAGTCTAAGGATTAAGGGGAAGCCATTTAAGACTGAGCTGAGGAGGAACTTCTTCACCCAGAGAGTGGTGAATCTATGGAATTCTCTTCCACAGAAGGTTGTTGAGGCCAGTTCGCTAAATATATTCAAAAGGGAGTTAGATATAACACTCACAACTAGGGGGATCAAGTGGTATGGCGAGAAAGCAGGAATGGGGTACTGAGGTAGCATGTTCAGCCATGAACACATTGAATGGCGGTGCAGGCTCGAAGGACCGAATGGTCTACTCCTGTACCTATTTTCTATGTTTCTAAAATAGGAGAAGATGCATGCAGAGGGAGGAGGAGGGGCAGGTTGGCTCTCAACAGGAAGCCTCGCCTATCTATGGTATTCAGAGAGCTATTCTCTCTTCAGCGAGGAGCGGTGTATTAGGATGCTCCGCTTTACCAAGTCGGCGGCCCGAGGTTTTCAACTCCTCCAACTGGAAACAATAGTATTTTCTTTTTCATTTAAAAATTGCGAATCATCATTCCTATTTAATATTAGTCAGTATTGCAGTTATTATACAAAAGCAAAATACTGTGGATGCTGGAAATCTCAAATAAAAACAGAAAATGCTGGAATTACTCAGCAGGTCAGTAAGCATCTGTGGAGAGAGAAACAGAGTTATCGATTCAGGTCAATGACACCCCGTCAGAAATGGAAACAGCTGGAGATGGAACAGGTTTTTAAGCAAGTGTAGGGGCAGGGAAAGGGGAGAGGGGAGAAAACTGCAAAAGGGAAGGACTGTGATAGGATGAAAGGAAGAAGAGATTAAGAGACAAAAGGGATGATGCTGGACAGAAAATTCTGGAAATACTCAGTAGGTCCGGCAAAATCTGAACAGAAAATGCTGGAAATACTGAGCAGGTCAGGCAGCATCTAAACTCCATCATCCCCTTTGTCTCTTAATCTCACCTGCCTTCCATCCTATCACAGACCTTCCCTTTAATTATTTCCACCCCTCTCCCTTCCCCTGCCGCTACACTTGCTTAAAAACCTGTTCCATCTCCAGCTTTTTCCAGTTCTGACGAAGGGTCATCGACCTGAAACGTTAACTCTGTTTCTCTCTCCACAGATGCTGCCTGACCTGCTGTGTATCTCCAGCATTTTCTGCTTTTATTGCAGTTATTATAATTAGCTTCACTTACTCCAGTGTTTGTATTTTGCAATCATTTTTCTTCAATGCTGTAGACAGCCTTTTCACTCCCACATCTTCCAGTTTATTGCCATTGAGCCTAAAAACAAATAATATTAGACATAACGTGGAATGTGTTTAAGCTCCGTCGTTGGGGAATAAATTCCAGTGTTTAAAACTATAGGATAGAAATTCGTCTCAGGCGGTAGCGTAATGCGGCCGGTGTTGCACTGCCCGCCTCTTATAAGCCAAGCCTGATATTCGGCTCCATTGAACAGTATAACAGGCGGACAATGCGATCGTGTCCATTCTGCTCGGTTGTACTAGACGAATTTCAGAATTTCTATTACGTTGTTCATATAGTTGATTCATCTGATTTACGAATTTCTTGAGGTTCACAAAATAAAGTATCATAAATAATATTCTAATCATTGGAGCCCATCATTGATAATACATATCAGAGAAAGATTTCACGTAAGGTAGGAGCGATTACACATGATCTATAATTGCCATTGTTCCGCTTGAGATATCTACCCAAGAACGTTAGTCTTCGTTAGAGAGAGCCCATAAAATACAGACGTAACAGACTAAATTTAAAGTGAACTTGGTGAACATAGATTTGAGTTACCCTATTTGGAAATCGAAATGAGCCGTTAGCTTTTTGAAATTTACAAGAATGTACTCAATTTATGTGGAGGAAATTGATACTACCACTAGAAGAATGCCAGGGAATGCGTCAGTGCCGCTTGTAACAGATGATGGATCGTTGTTCGACATAAAAAAGGACGATTTTGACTTTGTACGATAATATAAGACTGGTGATAGAGAATTGGTTACCCATTATACATCTCTCCCAATCAAACCCAGCCCGTTTTCCATTTTGTGACAAAAATGAAAAATCACCTCATGCAGAGGAACATCACTTTTTCTCCCTTTCTTGCTCCCCTTCTTTTTTCAGGGGACGAATATCAGGTGCTTATGTTTCGCAGTTTTCTGCCCATAAAATGCCAATACATTTTTAAGGTAAGCGTTAAGGCATTTAAAGGCTATTTTTGTAAAATATGTCACTTGGACTTTCGATAACCTTTGCCCCGGTTAATAACATGCATATAGTTACCCAGTTCCCTTTATTGTCACCAGAGGGTGTGCCAATATGAAGGCATATGGGATACTTGCCTTCATTAGCCGAAGTATAGAATATAAGAGCAGGGAGGTTATGATGGAGCTGTACAAAAAGTTAGTTAGGCCACAGCTGGAATACTGTGTGCAGTTCTGGTCGCCACACTATAGGAAGGATGTGATTCCATTAGAGAGGGTGCAGAGGAGATTCAGCAGGATGTTACCTGTGGCTGGAGCGTTTCAGCCATGAAGAGAGAGTGGACAGGCTGGGGTTGTTTTCCTTAGAGCAGTGAAGGCTGAGGGGGGACCTGATTGAGGTGTACAAAATTATGAGGGGCATAGATAGGGTAGATAGAAAGGAACTTTTCCCCTTAGCAGAGGGTTCAATAAACAGGGGGCATTGTTTCAACGTAAGGGACACGAGGTTTAGACGGCATTTGAGGAAAAACTTTTTCACCCAGAGGGTGGTTGGAATCTGGAACTCACTGCCTGAAATGGTGGTAGAGGCAGGAACCCTCAATACATTCAAGACGCATTTAGATGAGCACTTGAAATACCATGATGCCCCATCGGACTCGCGGCAGACACAGAGGAATTCATAAGGAGAATGAGGCTCCGGCTATTCTTCCACGAATATCAAGATGTCAGCAGCGAACCCAATGAGACAATCAATGATCCGGAAGAGCAGACAGAGGGACCCGCAGTGCAGCAACCGAAGAATAAAGAGTCAAATTGGACCCATCCGGAGGGTCGCTGCCCTAAGCTTGACATGTATGCTCAAGCTGTTAGGAGATGCATCAACGCCAGATTCATCAGCCGCACTCGCAAGACATTCCAGAATGTCACCCGAGCACAACGCAACGCCATCCACGCTCTCAAGACCAACCGTGACATCGTCATCAAACCAGCAGACAAAGGAGGAGCAATCATCATACAGAACAGAATGGACTATTGCAAAGAAGCATACCGTAAACTGGACAACCAGGAACACTACAGACAGTTACCCGCAGATCCGACCAAAGAACACACCCACCAACTCAATAGACAGATCAAGACCTTCGATCCAGACCTTCAAAGTATCCTACGCGCTCTCATCCCGCGTGGGAGAATTCTACTGCCTCCCAAAGATACACAAAGCCAACACACCCGGACGTCCTATAGTATCAGGCAACGGTACCCTGGGTGAGAACCTCTCTGGATACGTCGAGTGCTTCCTGAAACCCATCGTACAGTGAACCCCCAGCTTCTGTCGCGACAATACAGACTTCCTACAGATCTCAGCAACCACGGACCAGTTGAACCAGGAACACTCCTCGCCACGATGGACTTCTCGGCACTCAACACCAGTATCCCCCACGATGATGGCATCGCTGCGACAGCCTCAGTACTCAACACCAACAACAGCCTATCTCCAGACGCCATCCTACAACTCATCCGCTTCATCGTTGACCACAAATTCTTCACATTCGACAACCAGATTTTTACACAAACACACGGAACAGCCATGGGGACCAAATTCGCACCCCAATACACCAACATCTTGATGCACAAGTTCGAGCAAGACTTCTTCGCTGCACAGGACCTCCAACCAATGCTATACACCAGATACATCGACGACATTTTCTTCCTATGGACCCACGGCGAAGAATCACTGAAAAGACTACACGATAACATCAACAAGTTCCATCCCACCATCAAACTCACCATGGACTACTCCTCAGAATCGGTTTCATTCTTGGACACACGAATCTCCATCAAAGACGGACACCTCAGCACTTAACTCTACCGCAAGCCCACGGACAACCTCACGATGCTCCACTTCTCAAGCTTCCATCCTAACCACGTTAAAGAAACCATCCCCTATGGACAAGCCGGGCAAGTACACAGGATCTGCTCAGACGAGGAGGAACGCGATGGACACCTACAGACGCTAAAAGACGCCCTCGTAAGAATGGGATATGACGCTCGACTCGTCGATCAACAGTTCCGACGGGCCACAGCGAAAAATCGCATAGACCTCCTCAGAAGACAAAGACGGGACACAACCAATACGTCGTCCAGTAGTTCCCGGGAGCGGAGAAACTATGCCATGTTCTTCGCAGCCTTCAACAAGTCATCGATGATGACGAACACCTCGCTAAGGCCATCCCCACGCCTCCACTACTCGCCTTCAAACAGCCACCTAACCTCAAACAGACCATCGTTCGCAGCAAATTACCCAGCATTCAGGAGAACAGCGATCACGACACCACACAACCCTGCCACGGCAACCTCTGCAAGACATGCCAGATCATCAAAACAGAGGCGGCGGACCTGGGTGGAGCAACAGCGGCGAGGCGGCAGCGGTAAAAGGCGGCAGCGACCAGGTAGGCCCACAGAGGCGGCGGACCTGGGTGGAGCAACAGCGGCGAGGCGGCGGCGGTAAAAGGCGGCAGCGACCAGGTACGCTTTCACCAAGCCGAGAGCAGGAGAGAGGTAAAAAATAATCGAAGTGTGACGTCACCAGAAAGCAGGTAAGTGATTGGTTGGTGAGTATTTCTCTTTTTTTTTATACAAAACTTCAATTTTATTGTTTCTCGGGTATCTGTGGTGTAGCAGAGACTGCTGGCATAAATTAACTGAAGGGTAAATAATAAATTTTTAATTAATTACATAGAATGGGAGAGCAGGTGATGTGTTACTGCTGCAATATGTGGGAGCTGGTGGACACCATTGATGTTCACGGTGAACACATTTGCAGTAAGTGTTGGCTGCTCGAGGAACTCCGGCTCCGTGTTGATGAGCTGGAGTCCGAGCTTCAAACACTGCGACACATCAGGGAGGGGGAGAGTTACCTGGACTCCGTGTTTCAGGAGGTAGTCACACCAATTAGAGTAACAAATTCAGAAGTAGCCCGTGGTCAGGGACAGGAAGGTGTGACTACGAGTGAGGCAGGTACAGGGATCCAGGAGGTAGTGTTGGAGGAGCCGCAGCCCTTGCTCTTGTCCAACAGGTTCGAGGCTCTTACTCCCTGTGTGGATAGGAGCGGGGACTGCAGGGAGGATGAGCAACCTGGCCACAGCACCGTGGTAAGGGGGGCCATTCAAGTGGGGGGAGTAAAAAGAAATGTTGTAGTGGTAGGGGATAGTATCATTAGGGGGATAGATAGGGTTCTTTGCAGCCAAGAGCGAGAGTCCCGAAGGCTGTGTTGCCTGCCCGGTGCCAGGGTTAAGGACATCTCCTCTGGGCTGGAGAGAAACTTGGAGTGGGAGGGGGAGGATCCAGTTGTCGTGGTCCATGTTGGTACCAATGACATAGATAGGACAAGGAAAGAGGTTCTGCTGAGGGAGTTTGAGCAGCTAGGGGCCAAATTAAAAAGCAGAACCTCGAGGGTAATAATCTCTGGATTACTACCTGAGCCACGAGCAAATTTGGCTAGGGTAAATAAAATCAGGGAGTTGAATGCGTAGCTCAAAGACTGGTGTGGGAAAAATGGGTTTTGCTTCTTGGGACACTGGCACCAGTACTGGGGCAGGAGAGAGCTGTTCCGTTGGGACGGACTTCACTTGGCCAGTGCTGGGACTAGTGTCCTGGCGAATCGAATAACTGGGGCTGTGGAGAGGGCTTTAAACTAATTAGTGGGGGGGAGGTTTCAAGAGAGCAAAAAATAAAAATGACAACAGAGAGGGTCATAGACATAGGTAGCAGTAGGGGAATCACAAATCAGAGCGTGGCAGGAAGGGACAGAGTGTGTGGAGTAAAAGGTAAACTGGTAAAAAGTGAAAAAGCAGGAACTAAGTGCCACAAAGCATATTTGAAAGTTCTCTATCTGAATGCACGTAGCATTCATAACAAAATAGACGAGTTAATGGCACAAATAACTACATATGGTTATGATATTGTGGCCATTACAGAAACATGGCTGCAGGGTGACAATGCCTGGGAATTAAACATACCAGGTTATTTAACGATCAGGAAGGACAGGCAGGAAGGAAGGGGAGGTGGGGTGGCTATGTTAATAAAGGAAGGAATCACTGTAATACAGAGTAATGATATTGGGTCAAAAAATCATGATAATGAAACAGTTTGGGTGGAGATAAGGAATAATAAGGGGAAAAAAACATTAGTGGGCGTAGTCTATAGGCCTCCGAACAGTTGCAACTCTATTGGACGGAGTATCAATCAGGAAATAGTTGAGGCATGTAATAAGGGAACATCTATAATTATGGGGGATTTTAACTATCATATTAATTGGACAAATCAAATGGGGCAGGGCTGCCTTGAGGATGAGTTCATTGAGTGTATTAGCGATGGGTTTCTTGAGCAGTATGTAACTGAACCGACCAGGGGGCAAGCAACCTTAGATCTGGTCCTGTGTAACGAGACAGGATTAATTAAAAATGTCCTAGTAAAGGATCCCCTTGGAATGAGTGACCATAACATGGTTGAATTCCATATTCAATCAGAGGGTGAGAAGGTTGGATCTCAAACAAGCGTGCTAAGCTTGAATAAAGGAGACTATGAAGGTATGCGAGCGGAATTGAGTAGAGTGGATTGGGAAAATAGATTAAAGGGTAAGACGACACATGATCAGTGGTGTACATTCAAGGAGTTATTTTACAACTTCCAAAAAAAATATATTCCACTGAAAAGAAAAGGGTGTAAAAGAAAGGACAGTCATCCGTGGCTAAGTAAAGAAATTAAGGATAGTATTCGACTAAAAACAAGGGCATATAAGGTAGCGAAATCTAGTGGGAGGACAGAGGATTGGGAAAACTTTAAAAGGCAGCAAAAAATAACAAAAAGATTGATTAAGAAAGGGAAGATAGATTATGAAAGTAAATTAGCAAAAAATATAAAAACAGATAGTAAGAGTTTTTATAGTTATATAAAAAGAAAAAGGGTGGCTAAAGTAAATGTTGGTCCCTTAGAGGATGAGACCGGGAAATTAATGGTGGGAAATATGGAGATGGCAAAAACACTGAATGAATATTTTGTATCAGTCTTTACAGTAGAGGACACTAAGAATATCCCAACACTGGACAAACAGGGGGCTATAGGGGGAGAGGAGCTAAACACGATCAAAATCACTAAGGAAGTGGTACTCGGTAAAATAATGGGACTCAAGGCGGATAAATCACCTGGAACTGATGGCTTACATCCTAGAGTCTTGAAGGAAGTGGCGGTAGGGATTGTAGATGTATTGGTAATAATTTTTCAAAACTCCCTGGATTCCGCTAAGGTCCCGGCAGACTGGAAAACTGCTAATGTAACACCCTTATTTAAAAAGGGCAGTAGACAGAAGGCTGGTAACTATAGACCGGTTAGCCTAACATCTGTGGTAGGTAAAATTTTGGAGTCCATTATTAAGGAAACAGTAACAGGACATTTGGATAATCATAATTTAATAGGACAAAGTCAGCATGGTTTTACGAAGGGGAAGTCATGTTTGACAAATTTGCTGGAGTTCTTTGAGGAAGTAACATATAGAGTGGATAAAGGGAACCAGTGGACGTAGTGTATTTAGACTTCCAAAAGGCATTTGACAAGGTGCCACACAAAAGATTATTGCTTAAGGTAAAAAATCACGGGATTGGGGGTAATATTCTGGCATGGATAGAGGATTGGCTATCTAACAGAAAGCAAAGAGTTGGGATAAATGGTTCATTCTCAGACTGGCAATCAGTAACTAGTGGTGCTCCACAGGGGTCAGTGCTGGGTCCCCAACTCTTCACAATCTATATTAACGATTTGGAGGAAGGGACCAAGTGTAACATATCAAAATTTGCAGATGATACAAAGATGGGAGGGAAAGTAGTGAGTGAGGAGGACATAAAAAACCTGCAAGGGGACATAGACAGGCTAAGTAAGTGGGCAGAGATTTGGCAGATGGAATACAACACTGGAAAGTGTGAGGTGATGCACTTTGGCAGGAAAAATCCTAGAGCAATTTATTATCTTAATGGCAAGAAACTGGAGAGTACTGAAGTGCAAAGGGATCTGGGGGTCCTGGTGCACGAAACTCAAAAGGTTAGTATGCAGGTGCAGCAAGTGATTAAGAAGGCAAATGGAATGTTGGCTTTCATTGCTAGGGGGATAGAATATAAAAATAGGGAGGTATTGCTTCAGTTGTACAAGGTATTGGTGAGACCGCACCTGGAATACTGCATACAGTTTTGGTGTCCTTACTTAAGGAAAGACATCCTTGCTCTCGAGGCAGTGCAAAAAAGGTTCACTCGGTTAATCCCGGGGATGAGGGGGTGGTCATATGAGGAGAGGTTGGGTAGATTGGGACTCTACTCATTGGAGTTCAGAAGAATGAGAGCCGATCTTATTGAAACATATAAGTTTGTGAAGGGGTTGGATCGGGTGGATGCGGGGAGGATGTTCCCGATGACGGGTGAGACGAGAACTAGGGAACATAGTCTTAGAATAAGGGGCTGCTCTTTCAAAACTGAGATGAGGAGGAACTACTTCACTCAGAGGGTGGTAGGTCCATGGAATATGCTGCCACAAAAAGCTGTAGAAGCTACAACATTAATTAAATTTAAAACAGAAATAGACAGTTTCCTAGAAGTAAAGGGCATTAAGGGTTACGGGGAGCGGGCAGGAATTTGGACATGAGTCTAGGTTCGGATCGGTCATGGCCCTGTGGGTAGTGGAGCGGGCCCAGGGACCGTGTAGCCTGATTCTGCTCCTATTTCGTGTGTGCAATTCTGTTAGATGCAGGAGATGGTTCTGTGATAGATAGTAGATTGGCGGTTAGGATCAGATCAGCCATGATCTTATTGAATGGCGGAGCAGGCTCGAGGGGCCGATTGGCCTACTCCTGCTCCTATTTCTTATGTTCTTATGTTCTTATACCATCAACACACGTGAGGACACCACCCACCAGGTACATGGTACATACTCATGTGACTCGGCCAACGTTGTCTACCTCAAACATTGCAGGAAAGGATGCCACGGAGCATGGTTCATCGGCGAGACCATGCAGACAATGCAACAATGTATGAACGGACACCGCGCAACAATCGCCAGGCAGGAGTGTTCCCTCCCAGTCGGGGAACACTTCAGCAGTCAAGGGCATTCAGCCTCCGATCTTTGGGTATGCGTTCTCCAAGGCGGCCTTCGAGACACACGACAACGCAAAATCGTCGAGCAGAAACTGATAGCCAAGTTCTGGACCCATGAGGACGGCCTCAATAGGGATATCGGGATCATGTCACACTACATGTAACCCCACCTGAAGTAGAGTCATCCAGACTCGAGTCGTCGTTGGCTTGTTCTCTCTACACAGATGCGGCCGGACCTGCTGTGATTTCCAGCATCTGCCACATTTGACCCCTTGTGACCCCACCTCATTGCCTTTGATGTAATGTTTTCCTGACTGACCTGTTTGGACACCATCCACACCTTTGATTGCCGTGATTATCTCTCTGCCGAGGTGTGATAAAGGGCAGTTAGAAAGATTAACTGTAATCATCTGGCAGTGTTCTCTGACTATATATGCTGTGCCTATATGCATCTCTTCCCTTCACCTGACGAAGGAGCAGCGCTCCGAAAGCTTGTGATTTCAAATAAAGCTGTTGGACTATAACCTGGTGTTGTGCGACTTCTCACATTTGAAATACCATAGCATACAAGGCTACGGACCAAGTGCTGGAAAATGGGATTAGAATAGATTGTGCTTGATGGCTGGCGGAGACACGATAGGCCGAAGGCCCTCTTTCTGTGCTGCATAAATCTATTAATCTATGACTCTATGAAGCCTGTAAGCTGATGCGCTCGGAGGAAGTAAAGCGCCTGAGGGCGAATGCCAGGCAGTTCAAGCTGCCCAAATCGATGCACTTTCCACCAGGAGATAGTAATGTGACCTATAAAGGCCCTACAATTATCCCGGTGTCTTGAATGTGCGATTATGTAAATTAAATCTCTTTCTTTATTTTTTCCTATGTCAGCCGATGCAAAGACCTCTCACGGAATTGCTGCCATGCTTATGTAGACGCCACGGAACTCGTTAGTACATTTCAGTAACTTATTTAAAATTACCTCAGAATTTTGCATTTGTGTAAAACCCCTGTCAGTCTCTGGATCCCTTCATCTTGTATTGAGCACATTGTCAGATCTAGTTCTTCTAAAATTTCACAAGGCGTCAGGACCGTCGCCAGTACCATGCAATCCACCGGACTAAGTTCTAAACGACAAAATGCAACCTTCTTTACAGATCCAAGCAATTTCTTCATCAGTGGTGAGTTTCGGGATTCAGACAGTAGGTAGAATGTGGCCAGAAGTTTTGTTTTATTCTCCTGTCCCTCACCCTTTTCAATCATTCGCTGAACCTCCTCTTGCAACCAATCTATCACTTTGTGGCATGTTGATTCATCGAACGAGCCCAAGTCCTTTGTTAGCTCTCCAGTTGAATATGAAGAGGAGAGACCAGCCAGGAAACGGAAGAATATCTTAAACCGATTATCACTGTCCCAGGTTGCTTTACTCAGGAGCTGTTCCATTTTCTGTGGAGTTGATTTCAGGAACAGTGAGAGAGCGGCGAGAAACTCTTGTAGTTTGAGATGAGTAAATGTGTGCACGGCACTCCTGGCTGAGTTGTGTTCGAAGATAATTTGCATCATAAACCCGGAAGTGAATTTTGAAGGTTGCAGGTTGTGACGTTTGAAATCATCATCATGAAATATCAGGGATCTCTTGCTGACTCCGTCATAGGCCATCTCCGCGAGTTTGAGTAAAAGCTCACGTCTGTTTTTAATATTACAACCTTCTCTTTTTAACAAGCTTGCCAAGAAATTTGAAAAGATTTCGGTGATAGTTTCAGGAAGTTGCCTTTCTCTTTTCTCTTGTCCTCTAAAGAGCGGGGCCAACGTGGAACAGATGATCCAGCAGTACTCGGGAATATAACACATGGTGTACAGGATGTCGTTCTCTTCGATGTATTTGAAAACGGCGTCCGCCATCTTGGCATACCCGAAAAATCTCCGACAATAATCTCTTCTTTCTTCTGCAAGGAAACCGAGTATCTCAGCCCAGAGATTGACATCGGATTTATTCAGCGAACCCAGGGCACTGGGTCGGCTCGTGACCAACACCGAACAACCCTTCAGTAACTTCCCCTGAACCAGACACCGGACAATATCAGACACTTCACACCGACACTCGGGATCGAAACACTGATGCTCTGGGTCCACGTTTCTCTGCTGATCACTAAAATTGATATCCTCATGAAATGCATCTAACCCGTCAAATATAAGCAGTATCTTCGCTGGTTCTTCCCACACGCGCTCAAGGTCCTTCCCAAAATAAGGATATGAATCTAGTACTAGCTGCTTCAGACTTGTCTTCTCTTTTACGTTTCGTAATTCCCGACATTTGAAAAGAAAGACAAAGTTGAACTGTTGATATATTTTGCCTGCGGCCCAGTCATGGAGAATCTTCTGCACCATGGTAGTTTTACCGATACCAGCCACACCTGTTACTACCGAGGCTCCAGACAGGCTCGTTCGACCGAAACTGCTTCTGAATAATTGATTAATTCCAACTTTCTCCAGCGAATTCGTTAGGTGTTTCTTTTGCAATTTTTCGAGCTTTCTACCTGTTTCCCAAAGTTCGTCACTTACAGTTCTACCTTCCAGAGGGATTTTAATGATTATTACTTTTGTGTATCGATCTTCAAGCGAAAAAATACTTGTCCGTTCCCCACTATTCACGTTCATCTTGTCGCATTGTTGGCGGAGAGTTTCTTTATGTTTGTTTTGAATCTCTGCAAATCAATTAAAATTAATAAAGTCGACGGCAAAATCAGTACACGTTGAATGAGTATGCGCATAATGCCTCAAAAGATAAAACATAATGACCAGGTGACATGAAACGCAATGGTACTGTCTAATATCTATCCATACATCTCTCTATCGATATTTTTTTTGTTTGTTTCATTCTTTCTTCGTTTCTATCTTTCCTTTTTAATTTCTTTCCTTTCTTTATCTATCTATTTCTGCTGTTGTCACTTTATTTATCCTTCCATTTATCTAGCTATAATTTTCTGTTATCTCGGTGTGTATATCTTTATCTTTCTACGTATCTATCAATATTTTCTATCAACTATAACTATCTATCTATCTAGAATTTGGGACCTGTTGAGGATATGAAAAGCGTTATATAATTGTACGCTGTTTCTTTCATAGTAACCGAAGAGCGGTTTTATAGTACATGAAATGTTTAAACACCACGAACCTTCTAAATAAGGCGGTACTTTTGACGGTATTTGGCTCCAGGTTGCTTCATATTGTAAATTACCACCTATTGAGAAAAGTGTGATTCAGATTCATCATCAACGGAATAGTACACCCGATGTTTAGGAAAATATATGTTAATATTTACATGTTGTGCAAATTAACCAGCTAATACCTTTTGCTTGCATTTCTTTCAGTATTTCCCTCAGCATTGGTATCGTACTCTGCATGTTCACAAATATTTCCCACATTGCTCTCCCTGCTTTAGCTCCGATTGACATCACTTTTTCGAAAAGGAATTTTGAAGCTTCGGTCCTCTGTTTACTTTCCGTCAGCTCCCTGACGTGCTGGAAACACAATGCAGAAAGATTCAACCCAACATCTTGAGGTGCACCATAACAAGTTGTGTCTAATACTTGCGAGACAAATATGTCCAGCGCAGTTGTTCCAATTCGGGATGCTATGGTTATTGACTTTACGAAATCAGCAGGTGCTGGACACACCCTGCGTGTTGAGTTATCGTCAATTCATGAGGTATTTAAAAAGCATTTTGTTCTCTTTCAGATTTCCAGCATTTGCAGTTATTTCCGAATTATTAATTAATTCTGAAACTGAATTTGAGGATGTTTTAACATTATTAGCAATTGATAGATCAAAATTAAAACAATACATTTAATGCAGTAGATATGATACACCACAGAGTGCTGCATCAAGTAAATGAAAAATCGAGAAAACTGACATTCAAGGAGGAAATTATTCAATACGAGAGGCAGCAGTGGATTAAAAACAAGGTAACGTTGAAACACTATTTAAAACAACGACAAAAAAAAGTACATAACTGCTAATGTATTAGCTTTACCTCAAAGGCAAAGGGAGACATTGGGATCTTTATTTTATTTAATGAAGAGGCTTGTAATGACATGTAATGTCACACGAGAGACAGAGATGGAATCAGAACTGTATTACTTTTTCAATGGGAAGTGGACAAATATTTGAAAAAAGGGAATAGAATATTGGGAAAGGGCAGCGCAAAGTGGATAGCTCTCTCAGATTGGCAAGATAAGTACCATAAATTAAATGATCTCCTTTTGCGTTGTCGACTGCATTAGAATAATTTCAGTCATCACCAGGTGGACAGTAACTGGAGGAGCTGATAACCATCATCAAGAGCAACAACAACTTGTATTATATAACACCTTTAACGTAGTAAAACGTCCCACATCGCTTCACATAAGTATGAAAAGAAAATAGATTTGACACCGAGCCACATACGGAGGAATTAGGGCAGGTGACCAAAAGGTTGGTCAAAGAGGTAGGTTTTAAGGAGCGTCTTAAACGAGGAAAGAGAGGTAGCGAGGCGGAGTGGTTTAGGCAGGGAATTCCAGAGATTAGGGCCCAGGCAACGGAAGGCACGGCCACCAAAGGTTCAGAAATTAAAATGAGTGATGCTCAAGAGGCCAGGATTAGAGGAGCGCAGATATTTCGGGGGGATGTGGGGTTGAAAGAGATAACAGAGATCGGGAGGGGCGAGGCCTTGGAGGGGTTTGAAAACAAGGATGAGAATTTTGAAATAGAGGCGTTGCTTAACCGGGGGCCAATGTAGGTCAGCGAGCACAGGGGTGATGGGTGAAACGGTTGGCGAGTTTTGGATGATCACAAGTTTATGTCGGGTAGAAAGTCGGAGGCCAGACAGGAGTGCATTGACATACTCAAGTCTAGAAGTAACAAAGGCATGGATGGCGGATTCAGCAGTGGATGGGCTGTTAAACAGTCTGTTATAGAAACCGTCAGCCGTTCTGTCCATTAATTTCAACACAATTACAATTGTGCAGGTTCTACAGTGGGCTTGTGGTCTTCCCGGCCAAATTAGCAAGCAGTGAAGACGGAAATAAATCAGTAATACTCAATTAAAATATTTGCCAAATTATCTGAATCGATCACTTGGGTAAAATAAAAATTGAGTATAACCAACATCAACAACTTGTATTGATATAGCGCATTTAGCATAGCAAAATGTCCCAACGGGCTTCACAGGTGTGTTATCAGACACATTTGTAAACGAGTAACATAAGGACATGTTAAGAGAGGTGACAACAAGCTTGGTCATAAAGGTAGAATTTAAGGAGCGTGTTAAAGGAGGAGCAAGCAGTCGAGAGGCGGAGTTATTAAGGAGAGGAATTCCAAAGCTTAGGGCCTGGGCAGCTAATGGTGGGCGATGGAAATTGTTGATGTACAAGATGTCAGAATTAGGGGAACGCGGAGATTTCGTCTGTTGTACTACTGGAGGAGCTTGCATAGAATGGAGGTGCTGCACAAGGGTCGCATTCGAGCACTGGGATAAGAATTTTAAATTCGAGGCGTTGCTAGAATGGACCTACTGTAGGCCAGATTACACATGGGTGAGCGAACCTTGTTGCGAATTAGGATATCGGCAGAAAAGTTTTGGATCAACTGAATTTTCCGGAGGGAGGAAGGTGAGATGCCGACCATTGGAGCATTGGAAAACTCGAGTATGGAGTTTACAAAAGCATGAAGGCCGGATTCAGTAGCTGATGGGCAGAGACGGGCATATTACGGAGGTGGAAGTAGATGATCTTGGCGATGGAGTGGATATGGAGTCGGAAGCTGAGCTCAGGGTCCAATAGGACGCCGAGATGGCTAAATGTCTGATTCAGCCTGAGGCAGTGGCCAGGGAGAAGCATGGATTCGGTGGCTAGGGAACGGGTTTTGTTGCGGGGAACGAAGGCAATGGCTTCAGTTTTCCCATTATTTCATTAGAGGACGTTTCTGCTCATCTAATCCTGGATGTTGGACAAGAAGCGTGACAAAGCAGTGGCAGTGGAGGGGTCATAGAGTTGGTGGTGATGCATATCTGACTGTCGTCAGCCTACATGTGGAACCTGACGTTGCGCTTTTGGAAGATGTCGTCAAGGGACAGCATGTAGATGAGAAAGAGGTGGGGGGCAAGGATGGACCCTTGGGGGAATCCAGAGGTAACGGTGCTGTAGCGATAAGATACGCCATTGCAGGAGATTATTTTGCTATGGCTGGATGGATAATAATGCAAACAGGTGACGGCTGTCCCACCCAGCTGCACAACGAAGGAAAGGCGTTGGCGGAGGATGCTGTGGTCAACCGTATCAAAGGCTGCAGAGATGTCGAGAAGGATGAAGAAGGAAAGATCGCCACGATCACATTCACACAGGAAGTCATTTGTAAATTTGATTAGGGCCGTTTGGGAGGCTACAACACGAAAATAACCAGGGCGATTGGATTCAAAGGTTGTGAATTTCTGTCTGAATAAACCGATTATCCTTTGTGATGAAGTGAACGTTAGGCGCCCGATGTTATAACATAGTTATGATTCTTTTAAACCTTCAAAGAAGATTCACTTGAAAAACGGCTACACAGTCTACCTAGGTGAAACTTGGAATGGACGAGGAATTGTGTAAAACAAAGGAATTAATCGTATTCATAAGGTGAGTGATGTTAAGGGGAGTTAGATTGAATGGATCGTTCTAAAGATCGTTGTTTCCAACTAATATTTATATTTCCATAACCTACCTGAATTCTGAAGTTCAACACAAATTGGTCAAAATTGGAAGAACATTTTAAATTAGGATTTAAAATCCAGATGAATGAGGCAGCCAAGGTAATACAGAGGAACTTAGGCAAAACGTTGAAGTGAATAGAATTATGACAGGTGAAATTCAATGAGCATGCTTGCGAGATGGACAGATTGAAAATTGAGCAGATATTCAATTTGGAACTTGTGCAGGGGTTGGGGCTGAAAGGACTTGTTGTGCCAATTAGCTCAAGATGACCGTAGGAACCCAGGATGGAGTTGTATCCCTGGGGCCACATATCCAGAACTTGCATTTTCATAATTAATTGTCCATCCACAATGGTGTGCAGCTTGCCAACATGCAACATGGGCATGGGGCACAAAAGCCCCCAAAAAACACCTGCCCCCATGACGAAATAAGGCAGAAAACTTATCAGTAAAGCAAAGAGAGTGCAAATTATTTTGCCAAATCGCTAGGTATGATTTGACACTGAATTGTATTATGGTCAGGACACATATCGGGTACTTGATTCACTTCTGATTATTTAAGCACAGAGGAAACATCCAAGACCTAGAAGTTTTACAGCGAACGGCGACCAAGCTAATTGTAATTATCAGAATTATGAGGGAATGTTGCGTAAATACATATACTACAGACTTGAAAAGTGATCTTAGGACACGTTTCAGTGGACCGCAAAATCCCAGAAGTAAATTGCAATGACCCTTTGATTCTGAATTTGACGTTTCAGTTCGAAATCGTTAACAATGCCAAACGCTGGTATCCAATTTACCTGATACTCTATGTTATCAATTACATCTTTATTCAGTAACGCCAAACCAACAGAATCAGCAAATCTTTCAATAGCAACTTCCAATCTCTGACGGTAGAATTCTGTGATTCTACGAAGATCAATGTCTCTGAAACTTGCCAGTAGTTCGTTTATTTGAGCCTCAGGTTCTACAGTCGAGAGATAAAGGAGAAAGAAAAATGATTACAATAAAAATAACGGACCAGAATTTGCTCTGAGAATACGCTAAATTTGCTTCCGCATGCGCTAAGTCCCGGACTTGCGATCTGTCAGTGTACGCATTGACAGATCATCTGCACCAGCTAAGAAAAATCAATTGCTGGCGCAGAGTTGGGCTATTTTCCCAGCAATTACGTACGAAAATGTAACGCTTGATGCAAGCAGACACAGGGCCTTATGCTTGTTTTAACCATTTTAATCTCGAAAACAGATTGCTTAATTGAATCACATGAGTTCTTTTTCTGCTTCTGCAAAGATTAGAATTTTTAATGATGTTGATAATTATTATCAGCAAAATTGTTGTTTTACTAACAGAACTAAGCTTTGGTGGAATTGCTGGAAAGAAGCTAATTAGGGATTAAATTCAAATCCTGTAAAGTAACAGTAATTAAATCTGATTATGGGATTCCCTTCTGAAATGATGTTAAATCTAAATCTGTTTACTGATTTGCAGCACAGGCCCACATTGTCCCAGGGACGCTTCCACACAGTCTGCGTCCCTGGGATCTGTGGGCCATTACGCTGCCCTCCAGTATGCAACATCAGAGAGCGAGTTCACGAAGGAGAGGGAACATCAGGTAGGTTCTTAATCTTTTGACAGATCCGCCTCATACTCCCGAGCAACACCGCAGACTGAAATTTCTAGGCCAATATTATGGCAATTATTTCTGACAGATCGGTAATTGAGTAAAATTTAAGAGATTTGATTTGCATCGCTGGATTAACCTGAATCACTGACATATCTCAGTTTCGGAACTCCACCCGGCTCCTCAATGGTGCCAATAAAAAGAAAAATGTGTTCACTACTGTAGATCAGAGAATCGAAATCACTACTGCCATGTCCTTTCCTAACCTTGGTTCACTATCTGGCTGTGTCGGGAATAATAAACAGAAACATTCAGAATCTCTACGATCATGTACATCTCCATGTTTAAATCGGAAAAATACTCAACATCTTTGTAAATTTGAAAGGATTCAGGGAAATAGGAGTTCAATATTTTCTCCTGTACACATTCTCGGATATATCACTGACCCAGCCCTACAGCGGCGCCCCACTTACCCAGCCCAACACCGATACCCCACTGACCCAGTCCTACACTGACAAACCACTGACACAGACCAACAACTACACCACACTGACCCAACACCGACACCCCACTGAACCAACACCGACACCCCACTGACCCAGTCCTACAGCGACAACCCACTGACCCAGACCAACACCGACAACCCACTGACCCAACACCGACACGCCATTGACCCAGTCCTTCACCGATAACCCACAGACCCAAACCAACACCGACACCACACTGACCAAGCCCAACAACGACACCTCAAGGACCCAGACCAACACCGACAACCAACTAACCCAGCCCAACACCGACACCCCAATGATCCAGACCAACACCGACACCACACTGACCCAGCCCAACACCGACACCACACAGACCCAGCACAACACCGACACCCCACTGACCCGGCCCAACACCGACAGCACACTGACCCAGCCCTACACCGACACCCCAGAGACCCAGCTCTACACCGACAACCCTCTGTCCCAGCCCAACACGACACCCACTGACCCAGACCAACACCGACAAAACACGGATCGAGTCCAAAACCGACAACACACTGACCCAGCCCTAAACCGACACCCCACTGACCCAGCCCAACACCGACACCCCACTGAACCAGCACAACACCGAAACATCACTGACCAAGCCCAACACCGACACCCACTGACCAAGCCCAACACCGACACCCCACTGACCCAGCCCAACACCGACACCACACTGACCCAGCCCAACACCGACACCACACTGACCCAGCCCAACACCGACACCCCACTGACCAAGCCCAACACCGATACCACACTGACCCAGCCCAACACCGAAACCCACTGACCCAGCCCAACACCGACACCCCACTGACACAGCCCAACACCGACACCCCACTGACCAGTCCAACACCGACACCCCACTGAGACAGCCCAACACCGAAACCCCACTGACACAGCCCAACACCAACACCACACTGACACAGCGCGAAACCGACATCACACTGACACAGCCCAACACCGACACCACACTGACCAAGACCACCACCCACACCCAACAGACCCAGTCAAACAACGACACCACACTGATCCAGCCCTACACCGACAACCCACGGACTTAGCCCTACCCCGACAACATACTGAGCAAGCCCAACACCGGCACCACACTGATCCAGCCCAGCAACGGCACCCCACTGACCCAGCCCTAACCCGACAACCCACTGTCCTAGCACAGCACCGTCACCCCACTGACCCAGCACCACACCGACACCCTCACTGACCCAGCCCTACACGGACACCCCACTGACCCTGCCCTACCCTGACAACCCACTGTCCTAGCACAACACCAAAACAACACTGACCCAGTACTGCACCGACACCCCACTGACCCAGCCCAAACACCCCACTGACACACACTATCCCCGACACCTTGAGATAACCAACACCGACACCACACTGACCCAGCCCTAAACCGACAACCCAATGTCCCAGCACAACACCGACACACCACTGTCCCAGCCCTACACCGACAACCAACCATCCCAGCACAACACCGACACCACACTGACCCAGCCCAACACCGAAACCCCACTGTCCCAGCACTACACCGACATCCCACTGGCCCAGGCCAACACCGACACCACACTGATCCAGCCCTACACCGACACCGCACCGACCCAGCCCAACACCGACACCCCACTGACTCAGCCCAACACCGACACCCCACTGGACAAGTCTTACACCGGCAGCCCATTGACCCCATCCAACACCGACACCATCTCTGACACAATAGTGACACCCCACTCACCTTGCCTAGAGACCGATAACCCACTTACCCAGACTTGCAACCTCACCCCACTGTGCAAGCCCTACACCAAAAAACAACCTAAAACAGCACAAAAACGACACGCCTCTGACCCAGCCCAACACTGAATCCTTCACTGGCCCGACAGCGACACCCCACTGACCAAGACCTACACCGAACCCCCACGGACACAGACATACAACGACAACACGCTGACCCAGCCCTAAACGAAACCCCACTGACCAAGCCCTACACCCAAACACCACTGACCCAGCCAAACACCGTCACCCCACTGACCCAAACAAACAAAGGCATCGCACTGACCAAGTTCAACATCAACACCACACGGACCCAGCGCAAACCTGCAACCCCAATGACCCAGCCCAACACCGACACCCCACTGACCCAGACCTACACCGACACCCCACTGACCCAGCCCAACACCGACAACCCACGGACCCAGCCCAACACGGACACCAAACTGACCAGGCCCTACACCGATATCCAACGGACCCAGCACACCACCCACACCCCACTGACACAGCCAAACACCGACACCACACTGACCCAGCCCTACACCGACACCCCACTGACCCAGCCCAACATCGACACCACACTGACCCAGCCCAACACCGACACCCCACTGACCCAGCCCTACACCGACACCCCACTGACCCAGCCCAGCAACGCACCCCACAGCCCCAGCCCTACCCCGACAACCCACTGTCCTAGCACAACACCGTCACCCCACTGACCCAGCCCAGCACCGACACCCTCACTGAGCCACACCTACACCGATACCCCCTGACCCAGCCCTACACCGACACCCCACTGACCTGCCCTACCCTGAGAACCCACTGTCCCAGCACAACACCAACACAACACTGACCCAGGCCTACACCGACACCCCACTGACCCAGCCCAAACACGCCACTGACACACACCATCCCTGACACCTTGATATACCCAACACCGACACCACACTGACCCAACCCTACACCGACAACCCAATGTCCCAGCACAACACCGACACCCCACTGTCCCAGCCCTACACCGACAACCCACTGTCCCAGCACAAAACCGACACCACACTGACCCAGCCCAACACCGACACCACACTGACCCAGACCTTCACCGACAACCCACTGTCCCAGCACAACACCGACACCCCACTGACACAGCCCAACACCGACACCACACTGACACAGCCCTACACTAACACCCCACTCTCCCAGCAAAACACCGACAACCTCACTGACGCAACACCGACACCCCACTGACCCAGGCCAACACCGACACCACACTGATCCAGACCTACACCGACACTGCACCGACCCAGCACAACACGGACACCCCACTGACTCAGCCCAACACCGACACCCCACTGGACAAGTCTTACACCGGCAGCCCATTGACCCCGTCCAACACCGAGACCCTCTCTGACACAATAGTGACACCCCACTCACCTTGTCTAGAGACCGATAACTCACTTACCCAGACCTGCAACCTCACCCCACTGTGCAAGCCCTACACCAGAAAACAACCTAAAACAGCACAAAAATGACACCCGTCAGACCCAGCCCAACACTGCATCACTCACTGGCCCGACAGCGGCACCCCACTGACCAAGACCTACACCGAACCCGCACGGACATATACATAAAACGACAACACGCTGACCCATCCCTAAACGAAACCCCACTGACCCAGCCCTACACCCAAACAACACTGACCCAGCCCAACACCGTCACCCCACTGACCCAAACAAACAAAGGCATCGCACTAACCAAGTGCAACACCAACACCACACGGACCCAGCGCAAACCTGCCACCCCACTGACCCAGCCCAACACCGATACCCCACTGACACCGCCAAACACCAACACCCCACTGACCCAGCCCAACACCTACACCCCACTGACCCAGCCCAACACCGACACCCCACTGACTCAGCCCAACACCGACACCCCACTGACCCAGACAAACACAGACAACCCACTGACCCAGCCCAAAAACCGACACCCAACTGACACATCTAAACACCGACACCTCACTGACACAGCCCAACACCGAGACCCCACTCACCCAGCCCAGCGCCAAAACACCGCTGACGCAGTCCTAAACCGACAACCCGCTGATTCAGCCCAACAACGACATCATACTGACCCAGACCAACACCGACAACCCAAAGACCCAGCCCCACACCGACACCACACTGACCCAGCCCCATACCGGCACCTCGCTGACCCAGCCCAACACTGACACCGCAATGAAACAATCCCAAACCGACAACCCACTGACAGAGCCCAACAAAGACACCCTCACTGATCCAACACCGACACAACACCGACCCAGCCCAACACCGACACCTCACTGACCCAACAGCGACATCGCACTGATCTTGTTCAACACTGACACACCACTGACCCAGCCCTACAACGGCACTCCACTGAGTCAGCCTTTCACAGACACCACATTGTCCGAGCCCAAAACTGACACCCCTGCGACACAGCTCAACATCGAATTCCTCAATGGCCCGTCAGCGACACCGCACTGACCCAGCGCAACACCGATACCCCACTGACCCAGCCCGACACCGAAACACCACAGAGCCAGCCATACAACGACACCCCACTCACCCAGCTCAACACCGACACCACACTGATCCAGACAAACAACGGCACCGCAACTGATACAGTCAATTCCTATACGCCACAGACGCAACCCAACACCGACATCCCACTTACACAGCCCAACACCGACATCCCACTGACATAGCCCAACACTGACACACTCACTGACCCAACATCGACACTCCACTGACATTGCCCAAGAACGAAACACCACTGAGCCAGCCCTACACTGACAACCGACTGACCTAGACCGAAACCGACCTCCACTGATGCACCCTGCACCGACACCCCAATGACCCTGCCTTACACTGACACCCGACTCACCCAGACCAACACCGACACCCCACTCACCCTGCTCAACACTGCACTTACCCAACTAGACAATGACAATGCACGGACCCAGCCCTACCCCACGGGATGACATTGCACCGTGTCTGGCACAAGAGGGCGGGCGGTGTAATCTAGGGCACCGAGCACGCATGCTGGCACTGTAGTTAATCTGGCAGGAATTTGCGGACACGCTGAATGTACGGAAATATATCTGCAGGTCCCAGGGACTGATTCCGAATGAGATGACGTACAGCAAAGATCCTGGCTGGGTTCCTGCCTCTACCAACCTTTCAGGCAGTGAATTCCAGATTCCAACCACCCTCTGGGTGAAAAAGTTTTCCCTCAAATCCCCTCTAAAACCCCTGCCACTTACGTTGAAACTATGGCACCTGGTTATTGACCCGGTTGTAAGCGGAAAAGTTCCTTTCTATATAAACTATCTATTCCCCTTATAATTTTGCACACCTCAATCAGGTCCCTCCTCAGCCTTCGCTGCTCTAAGGAGAACAACCCCAGCCTGTCTAGTCTCTCTTCATAGCTAAAGCGCACCGGCCCAAGTAACATCCTGGTGAATCTCCTCTGCACCCTTTCCAAAGCAATCACGTTCTTCCTATAGTTTGGCGACCAGAACTGCCCACAGTATTCCAACTGTGTTCTAACTAACGTTTTGTACAGTTCCATCATAACCTTCCTGCTTTTATATTCTATGCCTCGGCTAATGAAGGCAAGTATCCCATATGCCTTTTAAACCACCTTAACTAAGTGTCCTCCTGCCTTCAGAGATCTATGTATATGCACACGAAGGTCCCTCTGATCCTCTGTTCTTCCTAAGGTCCTACCATTCATTATGTATATCTTTGCCTTCTTAGTCCTCCCAAAATGCATCACCTTACACCTTTCAGGGTTAACTTCCATTTGGCACTGTTCTGCTCATCTGACCAACCCGTCTCTATCGTCCTGTCGCCTGAGGCTTCCCTCCTCGCTATTTACCACTCCAGCAATTTTCGTGTCATCTGCGAACTTACTGATCATACCTCCTACATACATATCTAAATCATTAATGTACACTACAAACAGCAATGGACCAGGCACCGTACCCTGCGGTACACCACTGGACACAGGCCTCCAGTCACAAAAACAACCTTCGACCTCACCCTCTGCCTCCTGCCACTAAGCCAATTTTGGATCCAATATACCAAATTGCCTTGGATCCCATGGGCTCTTAACGTCTTGACCAGTCTCCAATGCGGGACTTTGTCAAAAGCCTTACTGAAGTCCATTTAGACTACATCAACTGCACAACTCTCTTCCACACACCTAGTTACCCCTCGAAAAATTAAATCAGATTGGTTAGACATGATCTCCCCCTGACAAAGCCGTGCTGAGTATACTTGATTAATTATTGCCTCTCGAAGTGAAGAATAATTCTGTCACTCAGAATTGTTTCCAATAATTTCCCGAACACTGATGTTAGGCTCACTGGTCTGCAGTTCGCTGCTTTATCCCTACTACCCTTCTTGAATAATGGGAACTCGTTAGCTGACCTCCAGCCCACTGGCACCTCCCGTGTGGCCAGAGAGTATCTGAAAATTTGTGTCAGATCCCCTGCAATCTCCTCCCTTGCCTCACACAGCATCCTGGGATACATCCAGTCTGGGCCTGGGGATTTATCCATATTTAAGCCGACTAAAGCCGACAGTGCCTCCTCCCTCTCAATGATAATTTGTTCAAGTATATCACAACACCCCTGCCTGATTTATATGCCTACTTCGTCCTTCTCTATAATGAAAACATATGCAAAATATTCATTTAAAACCTCACCTACATCTTCCGGCTCTGCACACAGATTGCCACTTTTGTCCCAAATGGGCCCTACTCTTACCCTGGTTATCCTCTTGCCCTTAATATACTTATAAAACACCTTGGGATATTCCTTCAGTTTGCAAACCAGTGTTTTTTATTGACCCCTCTTCGCACTCCTAATTTCTTTCTTAAGTACCGCTCTGCACATTCTATACTCTTCTAGGGCTTCCACTGTTTTTGGTACTTTGTATCTGCCAAAAGGCTCAATTTTTTTCCTAAATCCATTCTTGTATATCCCTTGACATCCAGGATTCCCTGGCCTTGTTGGTCCCACCCTTGACTTTTACGGGAACATGTTGGAACTGTACTCTCTCTATTTCCTTTCTGAATAACTCCCACTGCTCTGATATGGATTTTCCTACAAGTAGCTGATCCCAGTCCACTTTGGCAAGATCCTCCCTTATCAGCGCGGCGGCGGAGGCGGCGGACCTGTTAGGGAGCGAAGGAGAGCGGAGTACAAAAGGAAAGCCCGAGGCGTCAGCGAGGCCGAGAGCAGTGCGGCGGTGGAGCCGGCGGACCTGTGCGGGAGCGGAGGAGAGCGGAGTACAAAAGGTAAGCCCGAGGCGGCAGCGAGGCCTAGAGCAGCGCGGCGGCGGAGGCGTCGGACCTGTGAGGAAGCGAAGGAGAGCTGAGGACAAAAGGTAAGCCCGAGGCGGCAGCGAGGCCTAGAGCAGCAGCGGGAGCAGCGGCGGAGGCGGACCTGTTTTGTGCTGTTATAGTGCGGGTCGCAGTGGTTGCTGGGTAAGTGATAATTTTTTACCTACATATAAGTTGGGCAGCTCCTAAATCCGAGACACTACACTTGTATTGTCCCCCACCCTTCCACCTCCTCTAACCTAAAGGGGGTTAGTGAATATCAAGTAAGCTCTTTCTTGTTCTAGTTTAATCCGCAAGTTAGCTGGGGGGGATGGCAGGGGAGTCAGTGAAATGTTCCTCCTGCAGAATGTTTGAGGTGAGGGATGCCGTCGGTGTCCCTGCTGATTACACCTGTGGGAAGTGCACCCATCTCCAGCTCCTCGAAAACCACGTTAGGGAACTGGAGCTGGAGCTGGATGAACTTCGGATCATTCGGGAGGCAGAGGTGGTCATAGATAGAAGCTTCAGGGATGTAGTTACTCCAAAGAATGAAGATAGATGGGTGACGGTGAGAGGGGCTAGGAGGAAGCAGTCAGTGCAGGGATCCTATTTGGTCGTTACCCTCATTAACAACTATACCGCTTTGGATACTGTTGAGGGGGACGACCTACCAGTGGTAAGCCACGGTGACCAGATCTCCGGCGCTGAGTCCGTCCCTGTGGCTCAGAAGGGAAGGGGGGAGAGCAGGAGAGCATTATTAATTGGGACTCAATAGTCAGAGGGACAGATAGGAGGTTCTGTGGCAGCAAAAGAGACTCACGGATGGTATGTTGCCTCCCGGGTGCCAGGGTCCGTGACGTCTCCGACCGTGTTTTCAGAATCCTCAAGGGGGAGGGGGAACAATCACAAGTCGTGGTACACATCGGTACCAACGACATAGGTAGGAGAAGGGACGGGGATTTAAAACAGGAATTTATTGAGCTAGGTTGGAAGCTCAGAGCCAGTACAAACCATGCTGTAATCTCTGGTTTGTTGCCGGTGCCACGTGTTAGCGAGTTGAGGAACCGGGAGAGAGTGCAGATAAATACGCGGCTGCAGGGATGGTGTAGGGTGGAGGGTTTCAGTTATGTGGATAATTGGTGCACATTCTGGGGAAGGTGGGACCTGTACAAACAGGACGGTTTCCACCTGTCCAGAAGGGCACAAATATCCTGGGAGGGAAATTTGCTACGGCTCTTCGAGGGGGTTTAAACTAATTTGTCAGGGGGATGGACAAAGGGCTGTAGTCTAGGAGCCAGTGGTGATTGTAGGGAGGTACTGAGGAGGGTATCAAGGTCGCAGGAATGTACCGGCAGACAGGAATGTGGCTTGAAGTGTGTCTACTTCAATGCAAGGAGCATCCGGAATAAGGTAGGAGAACTTGGAGCGTGGATTGGTACTTGGGACTACGATGTGGTGGCTATTACGGAGACATGGTTAGAACAGGGACAGGAATGGTTGTTGGAAGTTCCGGGGTATAGATGTTTCAGTAAGTGTAGGGAAGGTGGTAAGAAAGTTGGAGGAGTAGCATTGTTAATCAAGGATAGTTTAACAGCGGCAGAAAGGCAGTTCGAGGGGTATCTGCCGTCTGAGGTAATATGGGCTGAATTTAGAAATAGGAAAGGAGCGGCATCGTTGTTCGGAGTCTTCTACAGGCCCCCAAATAGTAATAGAGATGTGGAGGAAGAAATTGCAAAGCAGATTATGAATAGAGTAGTTGTCATGGGTGACTTCAACTTTCCAAATATTGATTGGAACCTTTATAGGTAAAACAGTTCGGATGGGATAGTTTTTGCACAGTGTGTGCAGGAGGGTTTCCTGACACAATATGTGGATAGGCCGACAAGAGGTGGGGCCACATTGGATTTGGTACTGGGTAATGAACCGGGCCAAGTGTTTGATTTGTATGTGGGAGAGCACTTTGGAGATAGTGACCACAATTCGCTGACTTTCACTATTGCAATGGAGAGGGATAGGGCCATACGGCAGGGCAGGGTTTATAATTGGGGGAGGGGTAATTATGATGCGATTAGGCAAGAATTAGGGACCATAAGATGGGAACAGAAACAATCAGGGAAAGGCACAAACGAAAAGTGGAGCTTTTTCATGGAGCAATTACTGCGTGTCCTTGATAGGTATGTCCCTGCCAGACAGGGACGAAATGGCCGAGTGAGAGAAGCATGGTTCACAAAAGAGGTTGAATGTCTAGTCAAGAGGAAAAAGGAAGCGTATGTAAGGATGAGAAAACAAGGTTCAGTTGGGTCGATTGAGGGGTACAAGGTAGCAAGGAATGAGCTAAAAAAAGAGCTTAGGAGAGCTCGGAGGGGGCATGAGAAGTCCTTGGCGGGTCGGATCAAGGAAAACCCAAAGGCTTTTTACTCTTATGTGAGAAATAAAAGAATGACCAGGGTGAGGGTAGGGCCGGTCAAGGACAGTAGTGGGAACTTGTGCATGGAGTCAGAACAGATAGGAGAGGTGATGAATGAATACTTTTCGTCAGTGTTCACGGAGGAGAGGGGCCATGCTTTTGAGGATGAGCGTGTGATAAAGGTGGATAGGCTGGAGGAGGTAGATGTTCTGAGGGAAGATGTTTTAGCAATTTTGAAGAACCTGAGGGTCGATAAGTCCCCTGGGCCAGATGGGATATATCCTAGGATTCTTTGGGAGGCAAGGGAGGAGATTGCAGAGCCTTTGGCTTTGATTTTTGGGTCCTCACTGTCCACGGGGATGATGCCAGAGGACTGCAGAGTGGCGAATGTTGTTTCTCTCTTCAAGAAAGGAAATAGGAATGACCCTGGTAATTATAGTCCGGTCAGTCTTACTTCGGTGGTTGTTAAGATAATCGAAAAGGTCCTGAGGGTTAGGAATTATGAACATTTGGAAAGATGCAACTTAATCCGGGATAGTCAACACGGATTCGTGAAGGGTAAGTCTTGCTAACAAATTTGATTGAATTATTTGAGGAGGTAACTAAGTGTGTAGATGAAGGTAGAGCAGTTGATGTCGTATATATGGATTTTAGTAAGGCGTTTGATAAGGTTCCCCATGGTCGGCTCATGAAGAAAGTAAGGAGTTGTGGGATAGAGGGAAATTTGGCCGATTGGATAAGTAACTGGCTATCTCATAGAATTGAGAGGTCGCACAACACCAGGTTATAGTCCAACAGTTTTATTTGAAATCACAAGCTTTCGGAGCTATCGATTGCTCCTTCCTCAGGTGAAGGCAGAGGGTGGTGATGGATGGAAAATTTTCGGACTGGAAACCTGTTACCAGCAGTGTGCCACAGGGGTCGGTGCTGGGTACTCTGCTGTTTGTGATTTTTATCAATGACTTGGAGGAGGGGACTGAAGGGTGGATCAGTAAATTTGCTGATGACACCAAGATTGGTGGAGTAGTGGATGAGGTGGAGGGCTGTTGTAGGCTGCAAAGAGACATTGATAGGATGAAGAGCTGGGCCGAAAAATGGCAGATGGAATTTAACCCTGATAAGTGCGAGGTGATTCATTTTGGCAGGGCAAATTTGAATAAGGAGTACAGGGTCAACGGCAGGGTTCTGAGGAACGTGAAGGAACAGAGGGATCTGGTGGTTCATATCCACAGATCTCTGAAGGTTGCCACTCAAGTGGATAGAGCAGTAAAGAAGGCCAATAGTGTGTTAGCGTTTATTAACAAGGGGTTTGATTTTAAGAACCGTGAGGTTATGCTGCAACTGTACAGGACCTTGGTGAGACCACATTTGAAATATTGTGTGCAGTTCTGGTCACCTCACTATAGGAAGGACGTGGAACCATTGGAAAGAGTGCAAAGGAGATTTACCAGGATGCTGCCTGGTTTGCGGGGGGAGGTTTTGTGAGGAAAGATTGAGGGAGCTAGGGCTTTTCTCTTTAAAGCGGAGGAGGATGAGAGGCGACTTAACAGAGGTTGATAAGATGATGAGGGGGATAGATAGAGTGGATGTTCAGAGACTATTTCCTCGGGTGGATGTAGCTGTTACAAGGGGGCATAACTATAAGGTGCATAGGGGGAGATATAGAACGGATGTCCGAGGTAGATTCTTTACTCAGAGAGTGGTAGGGGTGTGGAATGGACTGCCTGCTGTGATAGTGGAGTCGGACACTTTAGGAACTTTCAAGCGGTTATTGGATAAGCAAATGGAGCAAACCAGAATGATAGGGAGTGGGATTGTTTGATCTTGGTTTCGGACAATGCTCGGCACAACATCGAGGGCCGAAGGGCCTGTACTGTGCTGTACTCTTCTATGTTCTATGTTCTATATTAAAATCGGCCTTCCCCCAATTTAGAACCTTTATCTCCGTTCCATCTTTGTCCTTTTCCATGACTACCTTAAATCTCTCCGAATTACGGTCACTGTCACCAAAATGCTCTCCGACAGACACTTCTACCACTTGCCCGGCTGCATTCCCTAGAATTAGTTTTAGTACCGCCCCCTCTCTTGTCGGACTTGCTACAAACTGTCTCAAAAAGCTCTCCTGGATGCACTTTAAGAATTATGCACCCTCTAAGCCTTTCACACTCTGACTATCCCAGTTAATATTGGGGAAGTTGAAAAACCCTACTATTATTACCCTATTATATCTACACTTCTCTGAGATTTGCCTACATATCTGTTCTTCTATTGCCCCTGAATGTTTGGGGCCTATTGTACACTCCTAGGAAAGTGCTTGCCCCCTTTTTGTTTTTATGTTCTACCCATATGGCCTCATGAGAGGAACCTGCTATGTTATCTTCCCTCCTTACTGCAGTAATTGACTCCTTGATTAATATTCCGACACCCACTCCTCTTTTACACACACATCTGTCTTGCCTGGAGATTCTATACACCGTAATAATGATCTTCCAGTCCTGGCACTCCCTCAACCTTGTCTGCGTGATAGCAACAATATCATACTCCCATGTGTTCATCAACAACTTCAATTTATCTGCCTTACTCGCAAGACTACTTGCATTGAAATGAATGCCCGCCAGACTTGCCATACTCACTTGTGCCGTTACATATTTGCTCTGACTTCCAAACTGACTTGTTTTTTCCTCTATATTTGGCTGCGCATCACGCCCTACTACAGCTCCACTCCGTATCCCATCCCCCTGCCAAGTTAGTTTAAATTCCCCCTAACAGCACTAGCAAACCTCCCCGCAAGAATATTGGTCCTGGTGCAACCCGGTCGACTTGTACAGGGCCCACCTTCCCCAGAAACAGACACAACGTTCTAGGAAACTAAAGCCCTCCCTCCTGCATTAACTCTTTCGCCTCGCATTCATCTGCTCTATCCTCCTATTCCTATACTCACTAGCACGTGGCACCGGCAGTAATCCAGTGATTACAACCTTTTCGGTCCTACTTTTTAATCTGCTACCTAGCTCCCTAAATTCTTGTTGCAGGACCTCATCTATCTTTCTATCTATGTCGTTGGTACCAATATGAACCACGACCTCGTACTTTTCGCACGGCCCCTTCAGAATGCACTGCAGCCGTTTAGTTACATCCTTGACCCTGGCACGAGGGAGGCAACTTACCATCCTGGAGTCACGTCTGCGGCCACAGAAACGCCTGTCTGCACTCCTCACTATTGCGTCTCCTACCACTATTGCACTTCCACTTTTACTCCTCCCCCCTTGTGCAGCTGAACCACCCACAGTGCAGTGAACTTGGATCTGGCTGCTCTTCCCAGAGGAACTGTCACTTTCACGCGTTGCCTACACGGAATAACAGTTGTTGAGTGAGATGCACTCTGGGGGTTTCCTGACTACTGGCCTGCCTCCCGTCTTCTGACTGGTGTCTCCCATTCCCTCTCTTACTGCACTTTCTAATTCTGCGGAGTGACCACGTCCAAAAACGTGCTATCCATGTAAGTCTGAGCTCGCGCATACACCGCAGTGCCTCCAGCTGATGCTCGAGCTCCGAAAACCGGATCTCCAGTTGGCCAATCCATTGGCACTTACTGCACATGTGGTCATCCTGACTGCAAGAAGCGTCTAGGAATACCCACATGCTGCAGGACGTGGAACGCACGGGACTGAGGTCCCCTGCCATAACCTTAATTAAAAAACTCTTGCCTCAAATTTAAACTCTCGGATTCTCGCTCTCCCGAACTACATTAACTGTGAAATACCTTACAAAAATATACTTAAAAGTGATGAAAAAAAAACACTCGACCACTATTCACTCATCAGCTTCTTCCCCTTCGCCGACGTCACTTTGGAATACGTATGTATTTCAATCTACACCAAGGCACTTAAATTTAGACGCCCAAGTTTAGAAAAAAGCGAGAAATAGAGTAATACTCATCAACCAATCATTTACCTGATTACTGTTGACGTGACACTTCGATTACTTTTTACTTCTTTACACTCACCGGTCCTTTGTATCTCAGCCACTCCCGCTGCTTTTACTGCCGCCGAAGTCTCGTGCTCTCCAGCCGCTCCCGCTGCTTTTACTGCCACCGAATACTGACACATTTTCATTTCATTTTTTTCAACCCCAGTACCCTCTCTGACCAGCCCCAACACCCTCTCTCACCAGCCCCAACACCCTCAATGACCAGCCCCGACATTATCACTGACCCAGCTCCACAAAGACAACCCACTCACGCAGGCAAGCACCGAAACCCCACTGAACCAGGCCAACACCGACACCCCACTGACACAACCCTACACCGACACCCCACTGACACAGCCACACTCCGAAAACCCATAGACCCATTCCCCAGACCAACACACCACTGTCCCAGCCCAACACCGACACCCCACTTTCCCAGTCCTACACCGATACCCCACTGACATATACCAACACTGACACACTCACTGACCCAACATCGACACCCCACTGACATTGCCCAAGACCGGCACCCCACTGAGCCAGCCCTACACTGACACCCGACTCACCCAAACCAACACCGACACCCCACTCACCCTGCCCAACACTGCACTTACCCAACTAGAAAATGACAATGCACGGACCCAGCCCCACCCCGCGGAATGGCATTGCACCGTGTCTGGCACAAGAGGGCGGGTGGAGTACTCTAGGGCATTAAGCACGCAGGCTGGCACTTTAGCTAATCTGGCAGGAATTTGCGGACTCGCTGAATGTGCTGAAATATATCTGCACGTCCCAGGGACTGATGCCGAATGAGATGACGTACAGCAAAGATCCTGGCTGGGTTCCTGCCTCTACCACCCTTTCGGGCAGTGAATTCCAGATTCCAACCACCCCCTGGGTGAAAAAGGTTTTGGTCAAATCCCCTTTAAACCCACTGCCACTTATGTTGAAACTATGGCACCTGGTTATTGACCCCGCTTCTATGGGGAAAAGTTCCTTTCTATATACCCTATCTATTCCCCTTATAATTTTGCACACCTCAATCAGGTACCCGCCCCCACCCCCCAGCCTTCGCTGCTCTAAGGAAAACAACCCCAGCCTGTCCAGTCTCTCTTCATAGCTAAAGCGCTCTGGCCCAAGTAACATCCTGGTAAATCTCCTCTGCACCCTTTCCAAAGCAATCACGTTCTTCCTATAGTTTGGCGACCAGAACTGCCCACAGTATTCCAGCTGTGGTCTAACTAACGTTTTGTACAGTTCCATCATAACCTTCCTGCTTTTAAATTCTATGCCTCGGCTAATGAAGGCAAGTATCCCATATGCCTTTCAATCCATCTTATCTAACTGTCCTCCTGCCTTCAGAGATCTATGTATATGCACGCTAAGGTTCCTCTGATCCTCTGTTCTTCCTACGGTCCTACCTTTCATTATGTATACCCTTGCCTTCTTAGTCCTCTCAAAATGCATCACCTCACAACTTTCAGGGTTAAATTCCATTTGCCACTGTTCTGCTCATCTGACCAACCCGTCTATATCGTCCTGTAGACTGAGGCTTCCCTCCTCGCTATTTACCAGCAATTTTCGTGTCATCTGCCAACTTACTGATCATACCTCCTACATACATAACTAAATCATTAATGTACACTACAAACAGCAAGGGACCAAGCACCGAACCCTGCGGTACACCACTGGACACAGGCCTCCAGTCACAAAAACAACCTTCGACCTCACCCTCTGCCTCCTGCCACTAAGCCAATTTTGGATCCAATATACCAAATTGCCCTGGATCCCATGGGCTCTTAACTACTTGACCAGTCTCCCATGCAGGACTTTGTCAAAAGCCTTACTGAAGTCCATGTAGACTACATCAACTGCACAACTCTCATCCACACACCTAGTTACCACTCGAAAAATTCAATCAAATTGGTTAGACATGATCTCCCCTGACAAAGCCGTGCTGACTATACTTGATTAATTATTGCCTCTCGAAGTGAAGAATAATTCTGTCACTCAGAATTGTTTCCAATAATTTCCCTACCACTGATGTTAGGCTCACTGGTCTGCAGTTCGCTGCTTTATCCCTACTACTCTTCTTGAATAATGGTACTACGTTAGCTGACCTCCAGCCCACTGGCTCTTCCCGTGTGGCCAGAGAGTTTCTGAAAATTTGTGTCAGATCCCCTGCAATCTCCTCCATGCCTCACAGAGCATCCTGGGATACATCCCGTCTGGGCCTGGTGATTTATCCATATTTAAGCCGACTAAAACCGCTAGTGCCTCCTCCCTCTCAGTGATAATTTGTTCAAGTAAATGAGGCTAAAGTAAATGTTGGTCCCTTAGAGGATGAGTCCGGGAAATTAATGGTGGGAAATATAGAGATGGCAAAAACACTGAATGAATATTTTGTATCAGTCTTTACAGTAGAGGACACTAAGAATATCCCGAAACTGGACAAATTGGGAGCTATAGGGGGAGAGGAGCTAAACACGATCAAAATCACTAAGGAAGTGGTACTCGGTAAAATAATGGGACACAAGGCGGATAAATCACCTGGACCTGATGGCTTACATCCTAGAGTCTTGAAGGAAGTGGCGGTAGGGATTGTAGATGCATTGGTAATAATTTTTCAAAACTCCCTGGATTCCGCTAAGGTCCCGGCAGACTGGAAAACTGCTAATGTAACACCCTTATTTAAAAAGGGCAGTAGACAGAAGGCTGGTAACTATAGACCGGTTAGCCTAACATCTGTGGTAGGTAAAATTTTGGAGTCCATTATTAAGGAAACAGTAACAGGACATTTGGATAATCATAATTTAATAGGACAAAGTCAGCATGGTTTTACGAAGGGGAAGTCATGTTTGACAAATTTGCTGGAGTTCTTTGAGGAAGTAACATATAGAGTGGATAAAGGGGAACCAGTGGACGTAGTGTATTTAGACTTCCAAAAGGCATTTGACAAGGTGCCACACAAAAGATTATTGCTTAAGGTAAAAAATCACGGGATTGGGGGTAATATTCTGGCATGGATAGAGGATTGGCTATCTAACAGAAAGCAAAAAGTTGGGATAAATGGTTCATTCTCAGACTGGCAATCAGTAACTAGTGGTGTTCCACAGGGGTCAGTGCTGGGTCCCCAACTCTTTACAATCTATATTAACGATTTGGAGGAAGGGACCAAGTGTAACATATCAAAATTTGCAGATGATACAAAGATGGGAGGGAAAGTAGTGAGTGAGGAGGACATAAAAAACATGCAAGGGGACATAGACAGGCTAAGTAAGTGGGCAGAGATTTGGCAGATGGAATACAACACTGGAAAGTGTGAGGTGATGCACTTTGGCAGGAAAAATCCTAGAGCAATTTATTATCTTAATGGCAAGAAACTGGAGAGTACTGAAGTGCAAAGGGATCTGGGGGTGCTGGCACACGAAACTCAAAAGGTTAGTATGCAGGTGCAGCAAGTGATTAAGAAGGCAAATGGAATGTTGGCTTTCATTGCTCGGGGAATAGAATATAAAAATAGGCAGGTATTGCTTCAGTTGTACAAGGTATTGGTGAGACCGCACCTGGAATACTGCATACAGTTTTGGTGTCCTTACTTAAGGAAAGACATCCTTGCTCTCGAGGCAGTGCAAAAAAGGTTCACTCGGTTAATCCCGGGGATGAGGGGGTGGTCATATGAGGAGAGGTTGTGTAGATTGGGACTCTACTCATTGGAGTTCAGAAGAATGAGAGGCGATCTTATTGAAACATATAAGATTGTGAAGGGGTTGGATCGGGTGGATGTGGGGAGGAAGTTCCCGATGACGGGTGAGACTAGAACTAGGGGACATAGTCTTAGAATAAGGGGCTGCTCTTTCAAAACTGAGATGAGGAGGAACTACTTCACTCAGAGGGTGGTCGGTCCATGGAATATGCTGCCAGAAAAAGCTGTAGAAGCTACATCATTAAATACATTTAAAACAGAAATAGACAGTTTCCTAGAAGTAAAGGGCATTAAGGGTTACGGGGAGCGGGCAGGAATTTGGACATGAGTCTAGGTTCGGATCGGTCATGGCCCTGTGGGTAGTGGAGCGGGCCCAGGGACCGTGTAGCCTGATTCTGCTCCTATTTCGTGTGTGCAATTCTGTTAGATGCAGGAGATGGTTCTGTGATAGATAGTAGATTGGCGGTTAGGATCAGATCAGCCATGATCTTATTGAATGGCGGAGCAGACTCGAGGGGCCGATTGGCCTACTCCTGCTCCTATTTCTTATGTTCTTATGTTATGTTCTAAGTATATTACAACACCCCTGCCTGATTTATATGCCTACTTCGTCCTTCTCTATAATGAACACAGATGCAAAATATTAATTTAAAACCTCACCTACATATTCCGGCTCTGCACACAGATTGCCACTTTTGTCGCAAATGGGCCCTACTCTTTCCATGGTTACCCTCTTGCCCTTAATATACTTATAAAACACCTTGGGTTATTCCTTTAGTTTGCACACCAGTGTTTTTTATTGATCCCTCTTCGCACTCCTAATTTCTTTCTCAAGTACCCTTCTGCACATTCTATACTCCTCTCGGGCTTCCACTGTTTTTGGTCCTTTGTATCTGCCAAAAGGCTCCATTTTTTTCCTAAATCCATTCTTGTATATCCCTTGACATCCAGGATTCCCTGGCTTTGTTGGTCCCACCCTTGACTTTTACGGGAACATGTTGGAACTGTACTCTCTCTATTTCCTTTCTGAATAACTCCCACTGCTCTGATATGGATTTCCTACAAGTAGCTGATCCCAGTCCATTTGGAAAGATCCTCCCTTATCAGCGCGGCGGCGGAGGCGGCGGACCTGTGAGGGAGCGGAGGAGAGCGGAGTACAAAATGTAAGCCCGAGGCGGCAGCGAGGCCTAGAGCAGCGCGGCGGCGGAGGCGGCGGACCTGTGAGGGAGCGGAGGAGAGCGGAGTACAAAAGGTAAGCCCGAGGTGGCAGCGAGGCCTAGAGCTACGCGGGAGCAGTGGCGAAGGCGGACCAGTTGAGTGCTTTTATAATGCGGGTCGCAGTGGTTGCTGGGTAAGTGATTAATTTTTACCTATATATAAATTGGGCTGGTTCCTTAACCCGAGACACTACACTTGTAGTGTCCCCCACCCTTCCACCTCCTCCAACCTAAATGGGATGAGTGAATATCAGATAAGCTCTTCCTTGTTCCTATTTTAACCCGCAAGTTAGCTGGGAGGGATGGCAGGGGAGGCAGTGAAATGTTCCTCCTGCAGAATGTTTGAGGTGAGGGACGCCGTCGGTGTCCCTGCTGATTACACCTGTGGGAAGTGCACCCATCTCCAGCTCCTCGAAAACCGCGTTAGGGAACTGGAGCTGGAGCTGGATGAACTTCGGATCATTCGGGAGGCAGAGGTGGTCATAGATAGAAGCTTCAGGGATGTAGTTACTCCAAAGAATGAAGATAGATGGGTGACGGTGAGAGGGGCTAGGAGGAAGCAGTCAGTGCAGGGATCCTATGTGGTCGTTCCCCTCAGTAACAAGTATAACGCTTTGGATACTGTTGAGGGGGACGACCTACCAGTGGTAAGCCACGGTGACCAGATCTCCGGCTCTGAGTCCGTCCCTGTGGCTCAGAAGGGAAGGGGGGAGAGCAGGAGAGCATTGGTTATTGGGGACTCAATAGTCAGAGTGACAGATAGGAGGTTCTGTGGCAGCAAAAGAGACTCACGGATGGTATGTTGCCTCCCGGGTGCCAGGGTCCGTGACGTCTCGGACTGTGTTCTCAGAATCCTCAAGGGGGAGGGGGAACATTCACAAGTCGTGGTACACATCGGTACCAACGACATAGGTAGGAGAAGGGATGGGGATTTAAAACAGGAATTTAGGGAGCTAGGTTGGAATCTGAGAGCCAGTACAAACCATGTTGTAATCTCTGGTTTGTTGCCGGTGCCACGTGCTGGCGAGTTGAGGAATCGGGACAGAGTGCAGATAAACACGTGGCTGCAGGGATGGTGTAGGGGGGAGGGTTTCAGTTATGTGGATATTTGGAGCACATTCTGGGGAAGGTGGGACCTGTACAAACAGGACCGTTTGCACCTGAACCAGAGGGGCACCAATATCCTGGGAGTGAAATTTGCTGCGGCTCTTCGGGGGGGTTTAAACTAATTTGTCAGGGGGATGGGAAAAAGGGCTGCAGTCCAGGAGCCAGTGGTGAGTGTAGGTAGGTACTGAGGAGGGTATCAAGGTCGCAGGAATGTACCGGCAGACAGGAAGGTGGATTGAAGTGCGTCTACTTCAATGCAAGGAGCATCTCGAATAAGGTAGGAGAACTTGGAGCGTGGATTGGTACTACGATGTGGTGGCCATTACGGAGACATGGTTAGAACAGGGACAGGAATGGTTGTTGGAAGTTCCGGGATATAGATGTTTCAGTAAGAGTAGGGAAGGTGGTAAGAAAGGTGGAGGAGTAGTATTGTTAATCAAGGATAGTTTAACAGCGGCAGAAAGGCAGTTCGAGGGATATCTGCCGTCTGAGGTAATGAGGGCTGAAGTTAGAAATAGGAAAGGGGCGGTCACGTTGTTAGGAGTTTTCTACAGGCCCCCAAATAGTAATAGAGATGTGGAGGAAGAAATTGCAAAGCAGATTATGAATAGGTGTGGAGGTCACAGAGTAGTTGTCATGGGTGACTTCAGCTTTCCAAATATTGATTGGAACCTTTATAGGTCAAACAGTTCGGATGGGATAGTTTTTGCACAGTGTGTGCAGGAAGGTTTCCTGACACAATATGTGGATCGGCCGACAAGAGGTGGGGCCACATTGGATTTGGTACTGGGTAATGAATCGGGCCAAGTGTTTGATTTGTATGTGGGAGAGCACTTTGGAGATAGTGATCACAATTCGGTGACTTTCACTATTGCAATGGAGAGGGTTAGGGCCATACGGCAGGCAGGGTTTATAATTGGGGGGTGGGGTAATTATGATGCGATTAGGCAAGAATTAGGGAGCATACGATGGGAGCAGAAACTATCAGGGAAAGGCACAAACGAAAAGTGGTGCTTTTTCATGGAGCAATTACTGCGTGTCCTTGATAGGTATGTCCCTCTCAGGCAGGGAGGAAATGGCCGAGTGAGAGAACCATGGTTCACAAAAGAGGTTGAATGTCTAGTCAAGAGGAAAAAGGAAGCGTATGTAAGGATGAGAAAACAAGGTTCAGTTGGGTCGATTGAGGGGTACAAGGTAGCAAGGAATGAGCTAAAAAAAGAGCTTAGGAGAGCTAGGAGGGGGCATGAGAAGTCCTTGGCGGGTCGGATCAAGGAAAACCTCAAGGCTTTTTACTCTTATGTGAGAAATAAAAGAATGACCAGGGTGAGGGTAGGCCGGTCAAGGACAGTAGTGGGAACTTGTGCATGGAGTCAGAACAGATAGGAGAGGTGATGAATGAATCCTTTTCGTCAGTGTTCACCGAGGAGAGGGGCCATGTTTTTGAGGATGAGAGTGTGATAAAGGTGGATAGGCAGGTGGAGGTAGATGTTCTGAGGGAAGATGTTTTAGCAATTTTGAAGAACCTGAGGGTCGATTAATGCCCTGCGCCAGATGGGATATATCCTTGGATTCTTTGGTAGGCCTGGGAGGAGATTGCAGAGCCTTTGGCTTTGATCTTTGGGTCCTCACTGTCCACGGGGATGATGCCAGATGACTGGAGAGTGGCGAATGTTGTTCCTCTCTTCAAGAAAGGAAATAGGACTGACCCTGGTAATTATAGGCCGGTCAGTCTTACTTCGGTGGTTGGTAAGATAATGGAAAAGTTCCAGATTTATGATCATTTGCAAAGATGCAACTTAATCCGGGATAGTCAACACGGATTCGTGAAGGGGAAGTCTTGCCTAACAAATTTGATTGAATTCTTTGAGGAGGTAACTAAGTGTGTAGATGAAGGTAGAGCAGTTGATGTCGTATACATGGATTTTAGTAAGGCGTTTGATAAAGTTCCCCATGGTCGGCTCATGAAGATAGTAAGGAGTTGTGGGATAGAGGGAAATTTGGCCGATTGGATAAGTAACTGGCTATCTCATAGAAGGCAGAGGGTGGTGGTGGATGGAAAATTTTCGGACTGGAGACCAGTTACCAGCGGTGAGCCACAGGGGTCGGTTCTGGGTCCAGTGCTGTTTGTGATTTTTATCAATGACTTGGAGGAGGGGACTGAAGGGTGGATCAGTAAATTTGCTGATGACACCAAGATTGGTGGAGTAGTGGATGTGGTGGAGAGCTGTTGTAGGTTGCAAAGAGACATTGATAGGATGCAGAGCTGGGCCGAAAAATGGCATATGGAATTTAACCCTGATAAGTGCGAGGTGATTAATTTTGGCAGGGCAAATTTGAATAAGGAGTACAGGGTCAACGGCAGGGTTCTGAGGAACGTGGAGGAACAGAGGGATCTGGGGGTTCATATCCACAGATCTCTGAAGGTTGCCACTCAAGTGGATAGAGCAGTAAATAAGGCCTATAGTGTGTTAGCGTTTATTAACAAGGGGTTTGAGTTTAAGAACCGTGAGGTTATGCTGCAACTGTACAGGACCTTGGTGAGACCACATTTGGAATATTGTGTGCAGTTCTGGTCACCTCACTATAGGAAGGACGTGGAACCATTGGAAAGAGTGCAAAGAAGATTTACCAGGATGCTGCCTGGTTTGGGCGGAGGTCTTATGAGGAAAGATTGAGGGAGCTAGGGCTTTTCTCTTTAGAGCGGAGGAGGATGAGAGGCGACTTAATAGAGGTTGATAAGATGATGAGGGGGATAGATAGAGTGGATGTTCAGAGACTATATCCTCGGGTGGATGTAGCTGTTGCAAGGGGGCATAACTATAAGGTGCATGAGGGGAGATATGGAAGGGATGCCCGAGGTAGATTATTCAATCAGAGAGTGGTTGGGCTGTGGAATGGACTTCCTGCTGTGATAGTGGAGTCGGGCACTTTAGGAACTTTCAAGCGGTTATTGGATAAGCAAATGGAGCACACCAGAATGATAGGAAAGGGATAGCTTGATCTTGGTTTCGGACAATGCTCGGCACAATATCGAGGGCCGAAGGTCCTGTACTGTGCTGTACTCTTCTATGTTCTATATTAAAATCGGCCTTCCCCCAATTTAGAACCTTTATACCCGGTCCATCTTTGTCCTTTTCCATGAATACCTTAAGTCTCACCGAATTACGGTCACTGTCACGAAAATGCTCTCCGACAGATACTTCTACCACTTGCCTGGCTGCATTCCCTAGTATTAGTTCCACTACCGCCCCCTCTCTTGTAGGACTTTCTACAAACTGGCTCAAAAAGCTCTCCTGGATGCACTTTAATAATTCCGCACCCTCTAAGCCTATCACACTCTGACTGTCCCAGTTAATATTGGGGAAGTTGAAAACCCCTACTATTATTACCCTATTATATCTACACTTCTCTGAGATTTGCGTTTATATCTGTTCCTCTATCGCCCCTGAATGATTGGGGGCCTATTGTACACTCCTAGGAAAGTGCTTGTCCCCTTTCTGTTTTTAAGTTCTACCCATATGGCCTCATTAGAGGAACCTGCTATGATATCATCCCTCCTTACTGCAGTAATTGACTCATTGATTAACATTGCGACACCCCCTCATCTTTTACACCCACATCTGTCTCGCCTGAAGATTCTATGCACCGTAATAACGTTCCCTCTGTCCTAGCCCTGAACTCGCATCTTTCTCCAGCTTCTCTCTGGTCTCCTCCCCTGACCTCTCCCTCACTCATCGTGTCTGTGAGACCCAGTTCCTGCTCGCTCGATCCTATTCCCAGCTATCTGCTGACCACCCATTTCCTTTTTTGGCTCCCATGTTAGCTGACATTATTAATGGCTCTCTCTCCTCAGGTAGTAGTCCCTCTCTCCTTCAAATCTGCCGTCATCACCACTTTCCTCAAATAAATAACTGTCGACTGCTCCGTCCTTGCAAATTTCCGCCCCAACTCCAACTTCCCTTTCTGCTCCAAATTCCTTGAACACGTTGTTGCCTTCCAAAGCCATTCCCATCTTTCCTGGAACTCCATATTTGAGTGCCTCAATCGGGTTTCCGCCCCTGCCACAGTAATGAAACGGCTCTGATCAAGGTCACAAATGACATCCTTTGTGACTGCGAAAAAGACAAATTATGCCTCCTCGGCCTTCTCGACTTCTCAGCACCCTTTGACACGCTTGACCACTCCACACTCCTCCAACGCCTTTCCACCGTCGTTCAGCTGTTTGTGACTGCACTCGCCTGGTTCCATTTTTATTCATCATAGACAGAGAATCACCTGCAATGGCTTCTCTTCTCACTCGCGCATCACTACCTCTGGTTTCCCCCAAGAATCTATCCTTGACCCCTTCCTATTTTTCATCTACATGCTGTCCCTTGACAACTTCATCGGAAAACAAAGCTTCAGTTTCCACGTTTACGCTGACGACACGCAGCTCTAGCTCACTACCACTTCTCTCGAGCCCTTCACTGTCTCTAAATTGTCAGACTGCTTGTCCGACATCCAGTTCTGGATGAGCAGAAAATTTCTACAGATAAATATTGGGAAGCAATTGTTTTCATTCCCCGTCACTGACTCCATCCCTCTCCCTAACATCTGTCTGAGGTTTAACGACACTATTTGCAATCTTGGATTCAGATTTGTGCCTGAAAGCTGCCTCCGACAAAGTTTCCGCGGCCTAACTAAGACCGCCTATTTCCACCTCCACCATCGCTTGTCTCCAAACCTGCATCAGAAAAAACGGTTCCTGAAACCCGCATCCATGCCTTTGTTACCTCCAGTCTTGACTGTTCTAAAACACTCCTGGCTGGCCACCCACATTCTACCCTACGTAAGTTAGAGGCCACTCTAAACTCGGGTACCAGTGTCCTAACTCGCACAAAGTGCCATTCACCCATCACCCCTGTGCTCGCTGACCTTGGAAAACGTGGACAACTTTCCATACCTCGGGAAACTGCTCTCAACAAGGGCGTCGATGACGAAGTCCAACACTGCCTTCAGTGTGCCAGTGCAGCCTTCGTTCGCCTGAGGAAGAGAGTGTTTGAAGACCAGGACCGCAAACCCAGCCCCAAGCTAATGGTCAACAGAGCAGTAGTGATACCCTCCCTCCTGTATGCTTCGGAGTCATGGAGCAAGTACAGCAAGCACCTCAAAGATCCGGAGAGGTAACACCAACGCTGCCTCCGCAAGATCCTGCAAATCTATTGACTGGAAATGCACACCAACATCAGTGTTCTAGCTCAGGCCAACATCCCCAGCATCGAAGCTTTCACCATGTTGCATCAGTTCCGATGGACGGGCCACATCGTCCGCCTACCCGATACGAGACTCCCAAAACAAGAGCTGTACTCGGAGCTCTGACACAGCAAGAGAAACCCAGAAGGGCAGAGGAAAATCTTCGAGGACACCCGCAAAGTCTCCTTGAAAATGTGCAACATCCCTACCGACACCTGGGAATATCTGGCCCAAGACCAGACAAAGTGGAATAGAAGCACCCGGGAAGGCGCCGATCACCTCGAGCCTCTTCGCCGGGAGCAAGCGTAAGCCAAGTGCAAGCAGCGGAAGAAGCACAGGTCAAACCAAGCACCACACCCACCCGGCCCTACAACCACCGTCTGCCTCACCTATGACAGAAACTGTAGGTACCGCATTGGACTCATCAGTCACCTGGGAAGTAATTTTTAGTGTCGAAGCAAGTCATCCTCGGTTCCGAGGGACTGCATAAGAAGAAGAGACATTGGATCCCGGTTACAAACGCCTGGATTTCAAAATTCTCACCGTTCTTTCAATTCCCTCCATGGCCTCGCACCTCCCTACCTCTAATCTCTTCCAGTCTCCCCGCCCCACCGCAAGATAGGTGCGCACCTATAATTCAGCCCACTTGCGCATACCTGATTATATTCGCTCAACTATTGGTGGCCGTGCCTTCAGTTGCCAAGGCTCTAAGCTGTGGAATTCCCTCATTAAACCTCTCCGCCTCTCTACCTCGATTTCACTCCTTTATATCGCTCCTTAAACCTACCTGTTTGAACAATCTGTTATTCATCTGCGCTAATTTCACCTTATGTGTCACGGTGTCAATTTATTTTCTTATAACAACAACTTTTATACGTATAGCGCGTTTAACGTTCTAAAACGTCCCAAGGCACTGCACAGGACTATTGTAAGACAAAAATTAAGTACTGCAGATGCTGGAAATCTGAAATAAAAACAGAAAGTGCTGGAGAACCTCAGCAGGTCTGGCAGCATCTGTGAAGAGAGAAACAGAATTCCCGTTTCAGGTCGATGACCTTTCGTCAGAATTGGAAAAAAGCAGGACGTGAAACAGATTTTTAAGCAACTGCAGAGGTTGGGAAAGTGGGGAGGGGATGAAAGAACAAAAGGGAAGGTCTGTGATAGGATATAAGGCGGAAGAGGTTAAGAGACATTCAGAGATATTCAAGGAAAAAGGAGATGGTAATGTGACAGGTTAAGAAACAAACGATGGCTCTCGATGAAGTGTAAATTGCGCTGGCAAAATGAAAGACAGCTGCCATGTGTGGGGAAAGAAATAAAAGACAGAAAAAGATTGTGGATAAAAAATATATTTATATATGATAGGTGCCGACGTTATAACCTGAAATTGTTGAACACTGTTTTGAGTCCAGATGGCTCTAAAGTGTCTAATCGGAAGATGAGGTTCTGTTCCTCGAGCTTACGCTGAGCTTCCGTGGAACAATGCAAGAGGCCGAGGACGGTGAGGTCTGAGTGTGTGTGGAGCGGTGAGATAAAGTGACAGGCGACCGGAAGCTCGGGGTCCCTCTTACGGAATGAACGCAGGTGTTCCGCAAAGCGGTCACCCAAGCTGCCTTTCGTCTCCCCAATGTAAAGGAGACCACATCGTGAGCAGCGAATACATTATACTAAATTGCAAGATGTACAAGTAAATCGCTGTTTCACCTGGAAGGGGTGGTTCGGTCCCTGGACAGCTGGAAGGATGGAGATATAAGGGCATGTTTTGCATCTCCTGCGCTTGCACGGGAAGGTGCCGGGCGAAGGGGAAGGGGTGTTCGTAGTGATAGAGGAGTGAACTAGGCTGTCGTGGAGTAAGCGGTTCGTACAGAACGCTGAAAGTGGAGGTGAGGGGAAGATGCATTTGGTGGTGTCATCACGCTGGTGGTTGCGGAAATGGTGGAGTAAGATCCGTTGAATGTGGAGGCTGGTGGGGTGAAAGGTGAGGACAAGGGGAACTCTGTCGTGGGTCCGGGAGGGAGGGACAGGGATGAGGGCAGTAGTGCGGGAGATAGAACGGACACGTTCAAGCGACGTGTCAACCAATGTAGCGGGGAATCCTCGTTGAGGAAAAAGGAAGACATGTCAGAAGTACTGGTATGGAAGGTTGCATTTTAGAACACCCTCACTTACCCAGTCCCGACACCCTCACTGACCCAGCCGCGACACCCTCACTGACCCAGTCCCGACACCCTCACTGACCCAGTCCCGACACCCTCTCTGACCAGCCCCAACACCCTCTCTCAACAACCCCAACACCCACTCTGACCAGCCCCGACACCCTCACTGACCCAGTCCCGACACCCTCACTGACACAACCCCAACACCCTCTCTGACCAGCCCCAACACCCTCTCTGACCAGCCCCAACACCCTCTCTCAACAACCCCAACACCCTCACTGCACCAACCACAACACCCTCTCTGACCCAACCCCAACACCCTCTCTGACCAGCCGCAACACCCTCTCTCACCAGCCCCAACACCCTCACTGACCAGCCCCGACATTATCACTGACCCAGCTACACAACGACAACCCACTCACGCAGGCCAGCACCGACACCCCACTGACTCAGCCCAACACCGACACACCACTGACCCAGCCCTGAACCGACACCCCACTGACCAAGTCCTACACCGATACACCACTGACACAGCCACACTCCGACAACCCACAGACCCAAGCCACACACCAACACCCCACTGTCCCAGCCCAACACCGACACCACTGTCCCAGTCCTACACCGACACCCCACTGACCATGTCCTACACCGACACCCCACTGACACAGCCCAAAACCGAAACACTCACTGACCTAACACCGACAGCTCAGAGACACAGCTCAACACCGAAACCCTACTGACACAGCACAACAACGACACCCCACTGACCCAGCCCAACACCGACACCCTCACTGACCCAGCACAACAACGACACCACAATGACCCAGCCCAACACCGATACGCTCACTGACCCAACAGCGACACCCCAGTCACCTTACCTAAAGACCGACACCCCGCTGACACAGACCGACAACGGAACCACCCTGAGACACCCGAACACAGGAACACCAGTAACACAGCCCAAACCGACACCCCACTTACCCAGCCCAACACAAACATCCCACTTAAACAGCCCGACACCGAAATCCCACAGGCACAGACATATAACGAAACCCCACTGATCGAGCGCAACACCGACACCCCACTCACCCAGCCCAACACCGACACCCCACTCAACCAGCCCAACACCGAAACCCTACTCACCCAGCCCAACACCGAAACCTCACTGACACAGCCCAACACCGACACCCCACTGACACAGCCCAATACCGACAAACTCACTGACCCAACACCGACACCCTACAGACACAGCACAACACCGAAACCCTACTGACACAGCACAACAACGACACCCCACTGACACAGCCCAACAGCGAAACCTCACTGACACAGCCCAACACCGAAACACCACTGACACAGCCCAATACCGAAACCATACAGACCCAGCCCAACACCGACACCACACTGACCCAGACTTACACCGATACCCCACTGACCCAGTCCGATACCGGCACCCCACTGACCCAGTCCTATACCGAAACCCAACTGTCCCAGCCCAACAGCGACACCCCACTGACCCAATCCCAAAATCAACACCCTCATTGACCCAACACCGACACCACACTGACCCAGCCCAACACCGACAACACACTGACCCAGCCCAACACCGACACCACATTGACCCAGCCCAACACCGACACACACTGACTCGGCGTCAACCCGACACACAACTGACCGAGCCCAACACAGACAATCCACATACCCAGAACAAAACCGACATCATCTCTGATCCAGTCCGACACCGACACCACACTGACCCAGCCCAACACCAAAACCCATTGACACAGCCATACACCGACACTCGAGTTACCCACGCTATAGCCGACATCCTCTCTGACCAAGCCCGACACCGACAGCAACTGACCCCGCCAAACACCGACACCCCACTGACCCAGCTCAATACCGAAACCCTCACTTACCCAACGCCGACACCCAACTGACCCGGCCCATCATCGACACCCCAATGACCCAAACCCGATACCCCATTGACCCAGTCCAAAACCGACACCCCACTGACCCAGCACCGACACCACACTGACCCAGACCAATACCGACACCACACTGTCGCAGCCCTACACCGAAACCCCACTGACCCAACACGGACAACCCACTGTCCCAGTACTACACCGATAACCCACTGACCCAGACCAACACCGACACCACACTGACCCAGCCCAACACCGACACCCACTGACCCAGCCCAACACCGACACCCCACTGACCCAGCCCAACAGCGACACCCACTGACCCAGCGCAACACCGACACCCCACTGACCAAGTCCTACACCGACACCCCACTGACCCAGCCCTACACTGGCACACAACTGTCCCAACCCAACACCGACAACCCACTGACCCAGACCAACACCGACAACCCACTAATCCAGCCCTACACTGGCACCCAACTGTCCAACCCAACACCGACAACCCACTGTCCCAGACCAACACCGACAACCCACTGACCCAACACCGACACCCCACTGACCCAACACCGACACCCCACTGACACAGTCCAACACCGACAACCCACTGACCCAGACCAACACCGACAACCCACTGACCCAACATCGACACCCCACTGACCCATTCCTACACGGACAACCCATTGACTCACACCAACACGGACACCCCACTTTCCCAGGACGAAGCCGACATCCTCACTGACCCAGACCGACACCGACACTAACTGACCAAGCCCAACACCGACTCCTCACTGACCCAATCCAACACCGACACCCAACTGACGCAGCCCAACACCGTCACCCCACTGACCCAACATCGACACCCCACTGACCCAGACCAACACCGACAACCCACTGACGCAAAATCGACACCCCACTGACCCAGTCCTACACCGACATCCCATTGACCCAGACAACACCGACACCCCACTGACCCAGTCCTACACCGACAACCCATTGACCCAGACCAACACCGACACCCCACTGAACCAGACCAACACCGAAACCCCACTGACCCAGCCCTACACCGACACCCCACTGAAACAGACAAACAACGAAACCCCACTGACCGAGCCCAACACCGACACCACACTGACACAGCCCAACACCGACACCACAATGACCCAGACCAACACCGACACCACACTGACACAGCCCAACACCGACACCCCACTGACAGCCGTACACCGGCAACCCACTGACCCAGCCCAATACCGAAAGCAACTGACCCGGCCACAACCCGACACACAACTGACCGAGCCCAACACAGACACACCACTTACCCGGAACAAAACCGACATCATCTCTATCCAGTCAGACACCGACACCAGGCTGACCAAGCCCAACACCAAAACGCATTGACACAGCCCTACAATGATACCCCACTTTCCCGGGCTAAAGCCGACATCCTCTCTGAACCAGCCCGACACCGACACTCACTGACCAAGCCCAACACCAACCCCTCACTGTCTCAATCCAACTCCGGCACCCCACTGAACAAGCCCAACATCGAAACCCCACTGGACAAGTCTTAAACCGGCACCACACTGATCCAGACCAAGACCGACACCACACTGACCCAGCCCAACACCAACACCACACTGACCCAGCCCAACACCGACACCACACTGACCCAGGCCAATCCCGACACCACACTGACCCAGCCCAACACCGACAACTCACTTACCCAGCCCAACATCGACACCACACTGACCCAGGCCAAACCCGACACCACACTGACCCAGCCCAACACCGACACCACACTGATCCAGGCCAAACCCGACACCACACTGACACAGCCCAACACCAAAACGCCGCTGACCCAGCCCCACACCTACACCACACTGACCCAGCACAACACCGACACCTCACTGACCCAGCCCCACACCGACACCTCACCGACCCGACACCACACTGACCCTTCCCAACACCGACAACCTCAATGACACAGCAAAACACCGAAATCCACTGACCCGGCAGCAACCCAAAAACACACTGACCCAGGCCTACACAGACACACCACTTACCCAGTCCAAAACCGACATCCTCTCTGACCCAGCCCGACACCGGCACCCCACTTACCCAGCCCAAACCCGACAGCACACTGACCCAGCCCAACACTGCCACCCCACTGACCAAGCCCAACACCGAGACCCTCACTGAACCAACAGCGACACCCCACTCACCTTACCCAAAGACCGATAGCCCACTGACACAGACCTACAACGGCAGCCCACTGAGACAGCCATACACCGAAACCTAACTAACACAGCCCAAAACCGATACCTCAAAGACCCAGCCCGACACCGAATCCCTCAGTAGCCCGACAGCCACACTCCACTGACCCAGGCTAACACAGATACCACACTGACACAGCCCAACACCGACACCCCACTGACAAAGCCCAAAACGACACCCCACCCACACAGCCCAACACCGAAACCCCACTGACACAGCCCAACACCGAAACCCCACTGACCAACACAACACCGACACCCCACTGACCCAGCACAACACCGACACCCCACTCACACAGCCCAACACCGAAACCCCGCTGACCCAATCCTAAACCGAAAACCCGCTGACCCAGCCCTACACCGACACACTCACTGACCCAACCCTACACCGACATCACACTGACCCAGCCCAACAGCGACACCCCACTGACCCAGCCCAACACCGACACCCCACTGACCAAGCCCAACACCGACACCCCACTGACCCAGCCCAACACCGACACCCCACTGACACTGCCATACACCGACATACCACTGTCACAGCAAAACACCGACAACCTAACAAACACAAAACCGACACCCCACTGACCCAGTCCAACACCGAACATCCCACTGGCCTAGTCCAACACCGACAGCCCACTGACCCAGCCCTACACCGACACTCCACTGGACAAGTCTTACACCGGCAGCCCATTGACCCCATTCAACACCGCCACCCTCTCTGATCCAGCCCAACACCGACACTCCACTGGACAAGTCTTACACCGGCAGCCCATTGACCCCATTCAACACCGCCACCCTCTCTGATCCAGCCCAACACCGACACCCCACTGATACAGCCCATCACCGACACCCCACTGATCCAGCCAAACAACGACACCCCAACTGATACAGTCCAATACCGAAACCCCACAGACACAGCCCAACACTGAAACCCCACTGACACAGCCCAACACCGACACCCCACTGACACAGCCCAACTCCGACACCACACTGACACAGCCCAACAGCGATACCCCACTGACATAGCCCAACTCCGACACGCCACTGACACAGCCCAACACCGACACTCCACTGACCCAGACCAACCCCGACAGCCCAAAGTCCCAGCACATCACCGACACTACACTGACCCAGCTCCACACCGGCACCTCGCTGACACAGCCCAACACCGACACCGCAATGAAACAGTCCCACACCGACACCCCACTGACAGAGCCCCTCAAAGACACCCTCACTAATCCAACACCGACAACACACTGACCCAGCCCAACACCGACACCTCACTGACCCAACAGCGACACCGCACTGACCATGCTAAAGACCGACACACCACTGACCCAGCCATACAACGGCACTCCACTGAGCCAGCCCTACACAGACACCGCATTGACCGATCCCAAATCTGACACCCCTAAGACACAGCTCAACATCGAATTCCTCACTGGCCCGTCAGCGACACCCCACTGACCCGGCGCAACACCGACACCCCACTGACCCAGCCCTGCACCGAAACCCCACAGAGCCAGCCATACAACGACAACCCACTGACCCAGCCCTAAACGACCCCACACTGACCCAGATCAATACAAAAAACCACAATGACCCAGCCCAACACCCTCACTCCACTGACCCAATCAAATAGCGACACCGCAATGACCCTGATCAACACCGACACCCCACTGATCCAGCCAAACAACGGCACCCCAACTGATACAGTAAATACCTACAAGCCACAGACGCAACCCAACACCGACATCCCACTTACACAGCCCAACACCGACACCCCACTGACATAGCCCAACACTGACACCCTCACTGACCCAACATCGACACCCCACTGACATTGACCAAGTCCGACACCCCACTGAGCCAGCCCTACACTGACACCCCACTGACCTAGACCGAAACCGACATCCACTGATGCACCCTACCCCGACAGCCCACTGACCATGCCCGAAACTGAAACCCGACTCACACAGACCAACACCAACACCCCACTCACCCTGCCCAATACTGCACTTACCCAACTCGACAATGACAATGCACGGACCCAGCCCCAACCCACGGAATGACATTGCACCGTGTCTGGCACAAGAGGGGGGGCGGAGTACACTAGGGCACCGAGCACGCATGCTGGCACGGTAGCTAATCTGGCAGGAATTTGTGGACACGCTGAATGTGCTGAAATATATCTGCAGGTCCCAGGGACTGATTCCGAATGAGATGACGTACAGCAAAGATCCTGGGTGGGTTGCTGCATCTACCACCCTTTCAGGCAGTGAATTCCAGATTCCAACCACCCTCTGGGTGAAAAAGTTTTTCCTCAAATTCCCTCTAAACCCCCTGCCACTTACGTTGAAACTATGGCACCTGGTTATTGACCCCGCTTCGAAGGGTAAATGTTCCTTTCTATATACCCTATCTATTCCGCTTATAATTTTGTACACCTCAATCAGGTCCCCCCTCAGCCTTCGCTGCTCTAAGGAAAACAACCCCAGCCTGTCCAGTCTCTCTTCATAGCTAAAGCGCTCCGGCCCAAGTAACATCCTGGTGAATCTCCTCTGCACCCTTTCAAAAGCAATCACGTCCTTCCTATAGTGTGGCGACCAGAATTGCCCACAGTATTCCAGCTGTGGTCTAACTAACGTTTTGTACAGTTCCATCATAACCTTCCTGCTTTTATATTCTATGCCTCGGCTGATGAAGGCAAGTATCCCATATGCCTTTTAAACCAACTTATCTAACTGTTCTCCTGCCTTCAGAGATCTATGTATATGCACACTAAGGTCGCTCTGGTCCTCTGTTCTTCCTACGGTCCTACCATTCATTATGTATACCCTTGCCTTCTTAGTCCTCCCAAAATGCATCACCTCACACCTTTCAGGGTTAAATTCAATTTGCCACTTTTTTGCTCATCTGACCAACCCATCTATATCGTCCTGTAGCCTGAGGCTTCCCTCTTCGCTATTTACCACTCCAGCAATTTTCGTGTCATCTGCGAACTTACTGATCATACCTCCTACATACATATCTAAATCATTAATGTACACTACAAACAGCAAGGGACCCAGCACCGAACCCTGCTGTACACCACTGGACACAGGCCTCCAGTCACAAAAACAACCTTCGACCTCACCATCTGCCTCCTGCAACTAAGCCAATTTTGGATCCAATATGCCAAATTGCCCTGGATTCCATCTGCTCTTAACTTCTAGACCAGTCTCCCATGCGGGACGTTGTCAAAAGCCTTACTGAAGTCCATGTAGACTACACAACTGCACAACTCTCATCCAAACAATATTTACCCTTCGAAAAATTTTATCAAATTGTTTAGACATGATCTCCCCCTGACAAAGCCATGCTGACTATCCTTGATTAATTATTGCCTCTCGAAGTGAAGAATAATTCTGTCACTCAGAATTGTTTCCAATAATTTCCCTACCACTGATGTTAGACTCACTGGTCTGCAGTTCGCTGCTTTATCCCTACTACCCTTCTTGAATAATGGTACTACGTTAGCTGACCTCCAGCCCACTGGCACCTCCCCTGTGGCCAGAGTTTCTGAATTTTTTTTTTTAGATCCCCTGCAATCTCCTCCCTTGCCTCACACAGCATCCTGGGATACATCTCGTCTGGGCCTGGGGATTTATCCATATTTAAGCCGACTAAAACCGCTAGTGCCTCCTCCCTCTCAATGATAATTTATTCAAGTATATCACAACACCCCCGAATGACTTATATGCCTAGTTCGTCCTTCTCTATAATGAACACAGATGCAAAATATTAATTTAAAACCTCACCTACATCTTCCGGATCTGCACACTGCTTGCCACTTTTGTCCCTAATGGTCCCTACTCTTTCCCTGGTTATCCTCTTGCCTAAATATATTTCTAAAACACCTTGGGTATTCCTTTAGTTTGCACACCAGGGTTTTTTATTGACCCCCTCTTCGCACTCCTAATTTTTTTCTTAAGTACCCCTCTGCAAATTCTATACTCCTCTTGGGCTTCCACTGTTTTTGGTCCTTTGTATCTGCCAAAAGGCTCCATTTTTTTCCTAAATACATTCTTGTATATCCCTTGATATCCAGGGTTCCCTGGCCTTGTTGTTCCCACCCTTAACCTTGACGGGAACATGTTGGAACTGTACTCTCTCTATTTCTCTTCTGAATTACTCCCACTGCTCTGATTGGATTTTTCTACAAGTAGCAGATCACAGTCCACTTTGGCCAGATCCGCACTGATCATATTAAAATCGGCCTTCCCCCAATTTAGAACACTTATCTCCGGTCCATTTTTGTCCTTTTCCATGACTACCTTAAATCTCACTGAATTACGGTCACTGCCACCGAAATGCTCTCCGACAGACACTTCTAGCACTTGCCCGGCTACATTCCCTAGAATTAGTTCTAGTACCGCCCCCTCTCTTGTAGGACTTTCTACAAGTTAGCTCAAAAAGCTCTCCTGGATGCACTTTAAGAATTCCGCACCCTCTAAGCCTTTCACACTGTGACTATCCCAGTTAATATTGGGGAAGTTGAAAACCCCTACTATTATTACCCTATTATATCTGCACTTCTCTGAGATTTGCCTACATATCTGTTCCTCTATCGCCCCTGATGTTTGGGGGCCTATTGTACACTCCTGGGAAAGTGCTTGCCCCCTTTTTGTTTTTAAGTTCTACCCATATAGCCTCATTAGAGGAACCTGCTATGATATCATCCCTCCTTACTGCAGTAATTGACTCCTTGATTAATATTGCGACAGCCCCTCCTCCTTTACACACACATCTATCTCGCCTGAAGATTCTATACCCCGTAATAATGAGCTGCCAGTCCTGGCACTCCCTCAACCTTGTCTCCGTGATAGCAACAATATCATACTCCCATGTGTTCATCAACTTCACTTTATCTGCCTTACTCGCAAGACTACTTGCATTGAAATGAATGCACGCCAGGCTAACCATACTCAATTGTGCCGTTACTTATTTGCTCTGACTTCCAAACTGGCTTGTTTTTTCCTCTATATTTGGCTGCGCATCAGCCCCTACTATAGCTCCACTCCGTATCCCATCCCCCTGCCAAGTTAGTTTAAATTCCCCCTAACAGCACTAGCAAACTTCCCCGCAAGGATGTTGGTCCTGGTGGAACCCGACCGACTTGTACAGGGCCCACCTTCCCCAGTAACAGACAGAATGATCCAGGAAAATAAAGCCCTCCCTCCTGCACCAACTCTTTAGCCCCGCATTCATCTGCTCTATCCTTCTATTCCTATACTCACTAGCACGTGGCACCGGGAGTAATCCAGAGATTACAACGTTTTCGGTCCTGCTTTTTAATCTGCTACCTAGCTCGCTAAATTCTTGTTACAGGACCTCATCTATATTTCTAACTATGTCGTTGGTACCAATATGAATCACGACCTCGGACTTTTCGCACGGCCTCTTCATAATGCCCTGCAGCCGTTCAGTTACATTCTTGACCCTGGCACCAGGGAGGGAACTTACCATCCTGGAGTCACGTCTGCGGCCGCAGAAACGCCTGTCTGCACCCCTCAATATTGAGTCTCCTACCACTATTGCACTTCCAATTTTACTCTTCCCCCATTGTGCGGCCTAGCCACCCACAGTGCCGTGAACTTGGCTCTGGCTGCTCTCCCCAGAGGAACCGTCATTTTCACGCGTTTCCTACACAGAATAGCAGTTGTTGAGTGAGATGCACTCTGGGGCTTTCCTGACTACCGGCGTGCCCCCCTTCTTCTGACTGGTAGTCTCCCATTCCCTTTCTGACTGCACTTTCTAATTCTGCGGTGTGACCTTGTGCAAAAACGTGCTATCCATGTAAGTCTGAGCTCGGGGATACACCGCAGTGCCTCCAGCTGATGCTCGAGCTCTGAAAACCGGATCTCCAGTTGGCCAAACCTTTGGCACTTACTTTACATGTGGTCATCCTGACTGCAAGAAGCGACTAGGGATTTTAACATGCTGCAGGACGTTCAACGCACGGGACTGAGGTCCCCTGCCATAACATTACTTAAAAAACACTTACCTCAAGTTTAAACTCTCGGATTCTCGCTCTCCCGAACTACCTTAACTATGAACTACCTTAAAAAAATAGACTTAAAATTGAAGAAAAAAAACCACTCAACCACTATTCACTCATCAGCTTCCTCCCCTGCGCCGACGTCACTTTGGAACACGTATATCTTTTAATCTGCACCAAGGCACTTACATTTAGACGCCCAAGTTTGGAAAAAAGCGAGAAATAGAGAAATACTCATCAACCAATCATTTACCTGCTTACTGTTGACGTGACCCTTCGATTACTTTTTACTTCTTTACACTCACCGGTCCTTTGTATCTCAGCCGCACCCGCTGCATTTACTGCCGCCGAAGTCTCGTGCTCTCCAGCCGCTCCCGCTGCTTTTTCTACCGCCGAAGTCTCGTGCTCTCCAGCCGCTCCCGCTGCCTTTTCTGCCGCCGAAGTCTCGCGCTCTCCAGCCGCTCCCGCTGCTGTTACTGCCGCCAAAGTCTCGTGCTCTCCAGCGGCTCCCGCGGCTTTTTCTGCCGCCGAAGTCTCGCGCTCTCCAGCCGCTACCGCTGCTTTTTTTGCCGCCGAAGTCTCGCGCTCTCCAGCAGCTCCCGCTGCATTTACTTTCCCCGGAGTCTTGCGATCTCGAGCCGCTCCCGCAGCTTTTAATGCCCCCGATGTCTCGTGCTCTCTAGCCGCTCCCCCTGCTTGTACTGCCCCCGAAGTCTCGCGCTCTCCAGCCTCTCCCGCAGCTTTTACTGCCGCCGAAGTCTCGTGCTCTCCAGCCGCTCCCGCTGCCTTTTCTGCCGCCGAAGTCTCGCGCTCTCCAGCCGCTCCCGCTTCTTTTTCTGCCGCCGAAGTCTCGTGCTCTCCAGCCGCTCCCGCTGCCTTTTCTGCCGCCGAAGTCTCCTGCTCTCCAGTCGATCCCGCTGCCTTTTCTGCCGCCGAAGTCTCGTGCTCTCCAGCCGCTCCCGCGGCTTTTTCTGCCGCCGAAGTCTCGCGCTCTCCAGCCGCTACCGCTGCTTTTTCTGCCGCCGAATTCTCGCGCTCTCCAGCAGCTCCCGCTGCATTTACTTTCCCCGAAGTCTTGCGATCTCCAGCCGCTCCCGCAGCTTTTAATGCCCCCGAAGTCTCGTGCTGTCTAGCCGCTCCCCCTGCTTGTACTGCCCCCGAAGTCTCGTGCTCTCCAGCCACTCCCCCTGCTTGTTCTGCCCCCGAAGTCTCGCGCTCTCCAGCCGCTCCCGCTGCTTTTACTTCCGCCGAAGTCTCGCGATCTCCAGCCTCTCCCGCTGCTTTTACTGCCCCCGAAGTCTCGCGCTCTCCATCCGCTCCCGCTGCTTTTACTGCCGCCGAAGTCCTGTGCTCTCGAGACGCTCCAGCTGTTTTTACTTCCGCCGAAGTCTTGCGCTCTCCAGCCGCTGCCGCTGATTTTACTGCTGCCGAAGTCTGGTGCTCTCCAGCCGCTCCCGCTGATTTTACTGCCACCGAATATTGACACTTTTTTATTTCATTTTTTTTAACAGCAGGTGACTTCATCACTCACTATTCGAAAACAACCTTCCTTTTTCCTGGTCAAAATCTGTCACTATTTCATAAATATTCTGTTTCAGCTACAACAGCTTCATTAATTCCACTCTGTAGTCTCAGATGCGGATATTTGTCACACTAATCATATCAGCTGATATCCTTCCTCCTGCGTCATTCACCTGTTCTGTGAAACCATTGTTGTTGGTGTGTTCAGATCGCGGCCGTCCCTTCCCTTTTCCCTGATCTCACCCTCCTGCCCCAAGAATTTGAACTCTTCCCCCTTACTCCAGCCAAGCAGTCTCACATTGACCTGCCTCATATTTCCCTCATTAAGCGGCCCGGTGCAAAACAATCCAGAGATCTCCAGCTTGAGACCTTGTCTTTAATCTAGTGCCTCTGTCTCAATAATCCCTCTATAAACGTATTTATATCCGTGTTACTGATTCCGACCATGGGTAATTTCTTCTCTCCTTTCCTTCCCAGATTGTTCTTCTCTCTAGCACTAGGGATGCATATTCCCAATTGGCACCTGCTCAGGGCTAAAGACGAGTCTGTCTATTCACCTGACTATAGAATCACCCACCACGATCGCTATCCTATTTTTGTTCCCAAATGCCTCTCACCTCTGCCCAACTCGGGGTGGCCTCCTGCTCTCTGGAGTCACACTGTTGCTCAGGAAAACCCTCCTTCGAGTCACTAGCTCTATCTAGCTTACTGTCCCCAATAAACAGGTATGTATTGGTCCGTTCAGATACTCAGGGCTCCCTGCACCTGTGACTGCGGTGCCCCTCTAGAGGGTCACTCACTTCCCATTTTGTACTCAGCTCATGTCCTGTTCCCTCTTCCTGTGTGAGCTGCAGGTGCTGCACCAGATCTGCTCCCTTTGTCGGTGCAGATATTATATTTTAATAAGTTCTGTGAACCTACCTCTGTTATTTCTCATTATTCCTGAAATTGTTGAATCCTTTTCCGTGTTTCGAACTTCGGCCATGCTGGTGACAGGCGTTCCCTGGTTCTGATGCTCTTCAATAAATATATTAATAGGAGGGTTAGGCAGAAATATTAAGATGAGAAGCAGTACGTTGCCTTATTAAACATGATATCAAGGCCCTCCTCACCCATCAGTACAGCAAACTGTTAGCTCTAGTTACCAGCATTTCCCGACTGTTACCATCATCACTCCAGATCACTTGTGACACAGACAGCTGCCCAGTGAAATCCAGTGAGTCCCGCTGATCTTAAGTGTGCATTTTGTATGCCGCTCCAGACCCGAGCCGTTCACTTCTCTTTCCACATTTTTCTCCCCTTTTTTCCTTTTCTCTCTAAACCTACCTGATCGCTCTCTCCAGTCGTCATACCTCCTTTCATCTCTGCTCTTTCGGATATACTGCTTTCCCAAATCCATATCACAATCCTTGCACATCCCCCTTCCATCTCAAACTTAGTTCGTTCTGTGTAGAAGAATCTCTCTCCCAACTCTATTAAAAACTGCATTTACGAAATCCCAGCTATCCCACTTTTGGCCCTCCATTCACCACATACTTTCTACAGCTCCCGATCACACCCACACCACCACCTTCGATGCCCTACTCCCTATTAAATCAATCACATTTTCTCTCCCTGGATTTTCCAATTGGTACCGTCCTCATTTCGCACCCTTAATTCCAAGAGACGCAGAATTGAACTGATATGGCGGACAATGGGTTTAGCCATTTGCCGCCAGTTCTGGCTGGACCTACATAAAGCATTACGGGTCCTGCTGTCGTCTGCAACAATTGCTCACTATTCCAAAATCATTCTGGAATGCAAAGACAAACCCCGGCTTCTATTCTCCACTGCTAACCATCTTCTTAAACCTCTCTCCCCTGTCTCCTCTACCCTCACATCCAACAGCAATTGCGAGAGGCTCATAAATGTATTTGTCTCTAAGATTCAGACCATCCGATCAGCTGCCTCTGTCAGTTCTCATCCTTTCCCTATCCAACCGGGAAAATATTCAATAACGTTCCCTCTGCCCTAGCCCTGAACTCGCATCTTTCTCCAGCTTCTCCCTGGTCTCCTCCCCTGATCTCTCCCTCACTCATCGTGTCTATTAGACCCAGTTCCTGCTCGCTCGATCCTATTCCCAGCTAACTGCTGAACACCCATTTCCTTTTTTGGCTCCCATGTTAGCTAACATTATTAATGGCTCTCTCTCCTCAGGTACTGTCCCTCTCTCCTTCAAATCTGCCGACATCACCACTCTCCTCAAATAAATAACTCTCGACTGCTCCGTCCTTGCAAATTTACGCCCCAACTCCAACTTCCCTTTTCGCTCCAAATTCCTTGAACATGTTATTGCCTTCCAAAGCCATTCCCATCCTTCCTGGAACTCCATATTTGAGTGCCTCCGATCGGGTTGCCACAGTAATGAAACGGCTCTCATCAAGGTCACAAATGACATCCTTTGTGACTGCGAAAAAGACAAATTATGCCTCCTCGGCCTTCTCGACTTCTCAGCACCCTTTGACACGGTTGACCACTCCACACTCCTCCAACGCCTTCCCACCATCGTTCAGCTGTTTGGAACTGCACTCGTCTGGTTCCATTCTTATTCATCATAGACAGAGAATCACCTGCAATGGCTTCTCTTCTCACTCGCGCATCACTGCCTCTGGTTTCCCCCAAGAATCTATCCTTGATCCCTTCCTATTTTTCATCTACATGCTGCCCCCTGACAACATCATCGGAAAACAAAGCTTCAGTTTCCACGTTTACGCTGACGACACGCAGCTCCAGATCACTACCACTTCTCTCGACCCCTTCACTGTCTCTAAATTGTCAGACTGCTTGTCCGACATCCAGTTCTGGATGAGCAGAAATTTTCTCCAGTTAAATATTGGGAAGCCATTTTTTTCATTCCCCGTCACTGACTCCATCCCTCTCCCTCACATGTGTCTGAGGTTCAACGACACTATTTGCAATCTTGGATTCAGATTTGTGCCTGAAAGCTGCCTCCGACAAAGTTTCCGCGGCCTAACTAAGACCGCCTATTTCCACCTCCACCATCGCTTGTCTCCAAACCTGCATCAGAACATCTGCTCCTGAACCCGCATCCATGCCTTTGGAACCTCTAGATTTGACTGTTCCAAACCACTCCTGGCTGGCCACCCACATTCTACCCTACGTATATTAGAGGCCACTCTAAACTCGGGTACCAGTGTCCTACTCGCACAAAGTGCCATTCACCCATCACCCCTGTGCTCGCAGACCTTGGACAACGTGGACAACTTTCCATACCGCGGGAACCTACTGTAAACAAGTGCGTCGATGACGAAGTCCAACACTGCCTTCAGTGTGCCAGTGCAGCCTTCGTTCGCATGAGGATGAGAGTGTTTGAAGACCAGGCCCGCAAACCCAGCACCAAGCTAATGGTCAACTGAGCAGTAGTGATAACCGCCCTCCTGTATGCTTCGGAGTCATGGAGCAAGTACAGCAAGCACCTCAAAGATCTGGAGAGGTAACACCAACGCTGCCTCCGCAAGATCCTGCAAATCTATTGGCTGGATATGCGCAACAACATCAGTGTTCTCGCTCAGGCCAACATCCCCAGCATCGAAGCTTTCACCATGTTGGATCAGTTCCGATGGACGGGCCACATCGTCCGCATGCCCGATACGAGACTCCCAAAACAAGAGCTGTACTCGGAGCTCCGACACAGCAAGAGAAACCCAGAAGTGCAGAGGAAACGCTTCGAGGACACCCGCAAAGCCTGCTTGAAAAAGTGCAACATCCCCACCCACACCTGGGAATTCCTGGCCCAAGACCAGACAAGGTGGAAGTGAAGCACACGGGAGGGCGCCGATCACCTCGAGCCTCTTCGCCGGGAGCAAGCGGAAGCCAAGTGCAAATAGCGGAAGGAGCGCAGGTCAAACCAAGCACCCCACCCACCCGGCCATTCAACCACCGTGCGGCCCATCTATGACAGCAACTGTAGGTACCGCATTGTACTCATCATGCACCTGGGAACTCATTTTTAGTGTCGAAGCAAGTCATCCTCGGTTCCGAGGGACTGCATAAGAAGAAGAGACATTGGATGCCGGTTAAGCAACGCCTCGATTTCAAAATTCTCACCCTTCTTTTCAATTCCCTCCATGGCCTCCCACCTCCCTACCTCTAATCTCTTCCAGCCACTACGCCCCACCCCAAGATAGATGCGCACCTATAATTCAGCCCATTTGCGCATCCCTGATTATATTCGCTCAACTATTGGTGGCCGTGCCTTCAGTTGCCAAGGCTCTAAGCTGTGGAAATCCCTCATTAAACCTCTCCGCCTCTCTACCTCTTACCTCTATTTAACTTATTTACATCGCTCCTTAAAAACTACCTGTTTGACCAATCTTTTAGTCATCTGCGCTAATTTCAGATTATGTGTCACGGTGCTAATTTATTTTCCTATAACAACAACTTTTATACGTATAACGCCTTTAACGTCCTAAAACGTCCCAAGGCACTGCACAGGACTATTGTAAGACAAAAATGAAGTACTGCAGATGATGGAAATCTGAAATAAAAACATAAAGTGCTGGAGAACCTCAGCAGGTCAGGCAGCATCTGTGAAGAGAGAAACAGAATTAACGTTTTAGGTCGATTACCTTTCGTCAGAATTGGAAAAAAGCAGGACATGAAACAAATTTTTAAGCAAGTGTAGAGGTTGGGAAAGTGAGGAGCGGATGAAAGAACAAAAGGCAAGGTCTGTGATAGGATATAAGGCGGAAGAGGTTAAGAGACATTAAGAGATATTCAAGGCAAAAGGAGATGGTAATGGGACAGGTTAAGAAACAAACGATGGCTCTCGATGAAGTGTAAATTGCGCTGGCAGAATGAAAGACAGCTGCCATGTGGGGGAAAAGAAAAAAAAGACAAAGAGTGTGGATAAAAAATATATATATATATGATAGGGGCCGACGTTATAACCTGAAATTGTTGAACTCTATTTTGAGTCCAGAAGGCTGTAAAGTGCTTATCGAAATATGAGGTATTGTTCCTCAAGCTTACGCTGAGCTTCCGTGGAACAATCCAAGAGGCCGAGGACGGTGAGGTCTGAGTGGGTGTGGAGCGGTGAGTTAAAGTCACAGGCGACCGGAAGCTCGGGGTCCCCCTTACGGATTTAACGCAGTTTTTCCACAAAGCGGTCACCCAAGCTGCGTTTGGTCCCCCCAATGTAGAGGAGACCACATCGTGAGCAGCGAATACATTATACTGAATTGCAAGAAGTACAAGTAAATCGCTGTTTCACCTGGAAGGGGTGTTTCGGGCCCTGGACAGCTGGAAGGATGGAGGCATAAGGGAATGTGTTGCATCTCCTGCGCTTGCACGGGAAGGTGCCGGGCGAAGGGGAAGGGCAGTTGGGAGTGATAGAAGAGTGAACTAGGCTGTCGCGGAGGGAGCGGTCCCTATGGAATGCTGAAAGTGGAGGTGAGGGGAAAATGCATTTGGTGGTGTCATCACGCTGGAGGTGGCGGAAATGGCGGAGGATGATCCGTTGAATGTGGAGGCTGGTGGGGTGAAAGTTGAGGACAAGGGGAACTCTGTCGTGGTTCCGGGAGGGAGAGGTAGGGATGAGGGCAGAAATGCGGGAGATAGAACGGACATGGTCAAGCGCCGTGTCAACCAAACGTAGCGGGGAATCCTCGTTGAGGAAAAAGGAAGACATGCCAGAAGCACTGGTATGGAAGGTGGCATCGTGAGACACCCTCACTGACCCAGCCGCGACACCCTCACTGACCAAGTCCCGACATCCTCACTGACCCAGTCCCGACACCCTCTCTGACCAGCCCCAACACCCTCACTGACCCAGTCCCGACACCCTCTCTGACCAACCCCAAAATCCTCTCTGACCAGCCCCAACACCCTCACTGACCAGCCCCGACATTATCACTGACTCAGCCCAACACCGACACCCCACTGACCCAGCCCTACACCGACACCCCACTGACCCAGCCCTACAGCGACAACCCACTGACACAGCCACACTCCGACAAACCACAGACCCATTCCCCACACCGACACCCCACTGTCCCAGCCCAACACCGCACCCCACTGACCCAGTCCTACACCGACACCCCACTGACCAAGTCCTACACCGACACCCCACTGACACAGCCCAAAACCGCCACACTCACTGACCCTACACCGACAGCTCAGAGATACAGTCAATACCGAAATCCTACTGACACAGCACAACAACGACACCCCACTGACCTAGCCCAACACCGACACCCTCACTGACCCAGCACAACAACGTCACCACAATGAACCAGCCCAACACCGACACCCCACTGACCCAGTCCTAAACCGACACACCACTTACCCAGGCCAAAACCGACATCCTCTCTGACCCAGGCCGACACCGACACTCACTGACCAAGCCCAACATCGACACCTCACTGACACAATCCAACACCGACACCCCACTGGACAAGACTTAGACCGCCAGCCCACTGACACAATCCAACACTGACACCCCACAGACCCAGCCCAACACCGAAACCCTCACTGACCCAACAGCGACAACCCAGTAACCTTACGTAAAGATCGACACCCCACTGACACAGACCGACAACGGCACCACACTGAGAAACCCGAACACAGAAACACAATTAACAAAGCCCAAAACCGATACCCCAATGACCCAGCCCGACACCGAATCCCTCACTGGCCCGACAGCGACAACCCACTGACACAGCCCAACGCAAACAGCCCACTTACCCAGCCCTACGCCGAAATAACACAGGCACAGACATATAACGAAACCCCACTGATCGAGCGCAACACCGACATCCCACTCACCCAGCCCAACACCGACACCCCACTCACCCAGCCCAAAACCGAACTCCCACTCACCCAGCCCAATACCGAAACCCTACTCACCCAGCCCAACACCGAAATCACACTGACACAGCCCAACACCGAAACTCCACTGACACAGCCCAATACCGAAACCATACAAACCCAACCCAACACCGACACTCCACTGACCCAGTCCTGTACCGAAACACCACTGTACCAGCCAAACAGCGACAACAAACTGACACCCTCACTGACACAACATCGACACCCCACTGACATTGACCAAGACCGACCCACTACTTAGCCGGTCCTACACTGACACCCCACTGACCTACACCGAAACCGACCTCCACTGATGCAACCTACCCCTACACCCCACTGACCCTGCCCTAAACTGACACCCGAATCACCCAGATCAACAACGACACCCCACTCACAATGCCCAACACTGCACTTAGCCAACTCGAAAATGAAAATCCACGGACCCAGCCCCACCCCACGGAGAGGTATTGCATCGTGTCTGGCACAAGAGGGCGGGCGGAGTACTCTAGGGCACCGAGCACGCATGCTGGCACTGTAGCTAATCTGGAAGGAATTTGCGGACACGCTCAATGTGCTGAAATATATCTGCAGGTCCCAGGGACTGAATCCGAATGAGATGACGTACAGCAAAGATCCAAGTTTGTGGAATAGCCAAATACCCAACTTATCGTGTTAATGAGGTAAAATTTCTGGCCTCCACAACAACAGCTTTCATTTATATAGCTGTTCTAGTGTAATAAGATGTCCAAGAAACTTCGCAGGAGCCCTATCAAACAAAACTTCTCACTGAGCTACACATAAGGACAGGTGACGAAAAGCTTAGCCAAAGAGGTGGATTTTAAGGAGCGTCTTAAAGGAGAGAGCGGGAATTCCAGACTTTATGGCAGGAGAAGGAATGGGCACCAATGCCGGAGTGATTAAAATCGGAGGTGCACAAGACGACTGAATTAGATGATCAGAGTGATCTCGAGGGCTTGTGTTGGAGGAGGTGACATAGATAGGGACTGCGAGGACATGGAGGGTTTTGAAAACTAGGATGAGAATTTTTAAGGCGATGTGTTGCCGGATCGTGTGCCAATGTAGGTCAGAAAGCCCACGGGAGATGGATGCTTTCTATATCAGATCTATACAGACACGTCTCAGAATAGCTGCTTCAAATCCGTGAAATAAAACTTGTCTACAGCTAATATAAAAGCAAAATACTGCGGATGCTGCAAATATGAAACAAAAACAGAAATTGCTGGAAATACTCAGCAGTTCAGGCAGCATCTCTGGAGAGAGAATTTTCTAATTCTAATCCGTTCTTGTCACCCCTTTATTTCTAAATGGTCACTAATTCAACCTGGATTTACAGATTCGAACAGCTTAGTCACAAATAACAGACTAAGTGGCTGATCCTCTCTATCCATTTTAACAGAGACATTGTTTGGGCACTTTCAGTCCAGCTATAAATTTCTGATATTGTATGACGGTTGAGAAATTGTGGTCAAAGTCCCTTTTATCACCCCTCTTATTTCCTTTAATAGCACGAGGGGCATTATCTCTGAGTCCAGTGACTTATCCACCTCAGCTATTTGTCTCAGATCCAAATCCTTCTCTACAGTGATCTCTAAATATGGACCCACATCCTTCTCATGTACATCAACATTTTCACTTCCAGCATCAAAGGAAATATTCTGTATCTCCACAAACCTTCACCCTCCACGAGTTTCCCCCAGCTCCCCATCTATCTCACCTCCACTGCAACAGGACATTCTCTTAGTCCAGTGAAATCCCAGGCCCTGTCCTGTAGAGAATAAATCACATCTCTCAGACCTGTGACTTTCAAAATGCCTTCGGAAAGATTTTTAAATTTACAGGCACAACAGTCAATCGTAAATCCAATTCTTTGGAATGTTGATCCTATTTTATTTTACATTTGTTTAACAACAATCACTTCATCTCTCACTACTCGAAAACAACCTTCCTTTATTCTGCTAATAATTTTTCACTATTACATAAATATTCTGTTTCAGCTCCAACAGTTTCATTAATTCCGCTCTCTAGTCTCAGATGCGGATAATTCCCACCCTACAGTCATATCAGATGATAACCTTCAAACTGCTCCACTCACCTATTCTGCAAAACCATTGTTGCTGTTGGGTTCACATCGCGGCCAACTTTCCCTTCTCCCCGAACTCACTCTAGTGCGCCAACGGCGTGAACCCTTCCCTCGTCCTTCAGCAAACCAGTCCGACTTTGACCTACCACATATTTCCCTCATTAAGCAGCTCAGTGCTAAACAAGCTAGAGATCACAAACTTGAAACCTTGTCTTTAGTCTAGTGCCTCAGTCTCAATATTATCTTTTTAAACGTATTTCTATCGGTGTTACTGATTCCGAGAATGGGTAATTTCTGCTCTCCTATCCTTCCCAGACACATTCCCACCTGTTCCAGGATGTTCTACCCTAACGCACCAGGGAGGCAACTTATCATTTTGCACCAGCTCAGGGCTGCTGACGAGTCTGTATATTCCCCTGAATATAAAAATTCCTACCACTATTCATCTCTTTTTCCTGTGCCCCACCTGCCTCTCACCCCACGCGGGGTGGCCTCCTGCTCCCTGCTACCACACTGTTGCTCAGGAAGACCCTCCTCTGAGTCGCTGTCTCTATCCACCTTACAGTCCCCAGAACCGGGTGTCCATTGGACAGTTCCAGTACTTGGGGGCTCCCTTCACCTGTGACTGCGGGGGAAGTCATAATGGGGAACAAAGAAATGGCAGAACAATTAAATGCATATTTTGGTTCTGTCTTCACAAAGGAGGACACAAATAACCTCCCAGAGATGCTGGATAACATACGGTCTGATGAAAGGGAGGAACTGAAATAAATCAGTATTTGCAGGGAAATGATGTTCGGTCAATTGACGGGATTGAAGGACGATAATTCCCCAGGGCCTGATAATCTACATCCTAGGGTACTTAAGGAATGGCCCTAGAAAGAGTAGATGCATTTCTAATCATCTTCCAACATTCAATGGAATCTGGATTTGTATCCATGGATTGGAGGCTAGCTAATGTTATCCTACTATTCAAAAAGGGTGGTAGAGAGAAAGCGGGGAATTACAGACCGGTAAGCCTGACATCGGTAGTGGGGAAAATGCTAGAGTCCATTATAAAGGATGTAATAGCTGAGCACTTGAAAAACAGTGACAGGATCGGACAAAGTCAACATGGATTTACAAAAGGTAAATCGTGCTTGACTAATCTACTGGAAATTTTTGAGAATGTAACTGGGAAAATAGATAAGGGAGAACCAGTCGATGTGGTGTATTTGTACTTTCAAAAGGCTTTCGATAAGGTCCCGCATGAGAGATTAGCGTGTAAAGTTAAGGCACATGGGATTGGGGGCAAGGTATTGACTTGGATTGAGAACTGGTTGGCGGATAGAAAACAAAGAGTAGGAATTAATGGGTCTTTTTCGGAGTGGCAAGCAGTGACTCGTGGGGTTCCGCAGGGATCGGTCCTTGGACCCCAGCTATTCACAATACACATTAATGATCTAGATAAGGGAACTAAATGCAATAACTCCAAGTTTTCAGATGACACAAAGCTGGGTGGGAGTGTGTGCTGCGAGGAGGATACAGAGAAACTCCAGGATGATTTGGACAGGTTGGGTGAGTGGGCAGAAGCGTGGCAGATGAAGTATAACGTGGATAAATGCGAGGTTATCCACGTTGGTGTCAAAAACAGAAAGGCAGACTATTATCTGAATGGCAATAGATTGGGAGAAGGGGAAGTGCAACGAGACCTGGGTGTCCTTGTGCACCAGTCGCTTAAGGTAAGCATGCAGGTGCAGCAGGCGGTGAAGAAGGCAAATGGTATGTTGGCCTTCATAGCGAAAGGGTTTGAGTATAGGAACAGTGATGTCCTGCTGCAGTTGTACAGGGCCTTGGTGAGACCACACCTTGAATATTGTGTGCCGTTTTGGTCGCCTTATCTGAGGAAGTATGTTCTTGCCATGGAGGGAGGGCAGCGAAGATTCACAAGGCTGATAGCTGGGATGTCAGGAATGATATATGAGGAGAGATTGGGTCGATTGGGCTTATACTCGCTGGAGTATAGAAGAATGAGAGGGGATCTCATCGAAACATATAAAATTCTGACAGGTATGGACAAACTAGATGCAGGAAGAATGGCCGGTGAGTCCAGAACCAGGGGCCATAATCTAAGGATAAGGGGTAAGCCATTTCGGACAGAAATGAGGAAGAATATCTTCACCCAGAGGGTGGTGAACCTGTGGAATTCTCTACCACAAAACGTAGTTGAGGCCATGTCATTAAATATATTAAAGAATGTGTTAGATATATTCCTTAAAGCTAAAGGTGTCAAGGGATATGGGGAGAAGGCATGTACAGGTTACTGAGTTTGAATGGCCTACTCCTGCTCCTATCTTCTATGTTTCTATGTTTCTATATTTCCCTTCAGATGGTCACTCCCTTCGATCTTTCTACTCAGCCTCTGTCCTGTTCCCTCTTCCTGTGTGAGCTGCAGGTGCTTGCACGAGATCTGGACCCACTGTCAGGACAGAAATTATATTTAAGAGTATTTTCTGAACTTACCTGTGTCCACTCTTATTCTTTTGGAAGATGCTGGATCTTCTCCCCTGTTTGGACCTTCAGCCATGGTGGGAACAGGCATTCCCAAATTCTGATGCTCTGTAATAAATATAATATTAACAGGAGTGTTAGACGGAAATATAAAAACGAGAAGGAGAACGCTGCCTTTTTAAACATGATATCAAGTCCCTCCTCCCCCATCAGTACATCACCTGTTAGCTCCGGGATCGAGCATTTCCCGAGTGTTACGACCAACACTTCACATCAGTTGTGACACAGACAGCTGCCCAGGGAAAACCAGTGAGGCCCGCTGATCTTGCGTGTGCACTTCTATTTCCACTTTTTTCTCCCCTTTTCCTTTTCTCTCTATCACTCCCTGATTGCTCTCTTCTCTCATTATGGCTCCTTTCATCTATCCTCTCTCGGATACACTGCCCTTCCAATCCCTGCACCTACCCTTCACTACTCATCGACATTCCTACTCTGCTGCTGACTTCCCAGTGTTGAATCCCTCTTAGATAAGTCTACAGCTTCCCTATGTGCCTCTCTTGGCATCCTCCTAAAGGCCCACCGTGGCACTCGTTGCGGCCTCCTCACGAGCAGCAACCACAACTGTATCAGCCTACTCTTTCGCCGACCTTCCCGCCCAGTCCGTACGTAGGGTTCTAATCTTGTCAAGCTCCTTTCCGTCCAACTGACCCCTCGCAGCGCTCACCCTGTGGACACTGGCAGTGGGTTAGATTTCACTGAACCTCTGCACATCTCTCTCCAGAATGTTCATTCTCTTGCGAAATAGATCCAACCATCCATGAGCTTATCATGAATGATTTCATCGACATCATGGCCCTGACGGAATCTTGGCTGAGGGTTGATTACACCTTACACTTAAATAAAGCCTCCCCAACGGGCCATACCTTCCAGCACTTGCCCAGCCCAGACAGCCATGGCGACAGTGCGGCTCTCATCACCAAATCATACCTTTTGCTTTCCCACGGGCAACACGGTGGCATAGTGGTTAGCACTGGTGCCTCACAGCGCCAGAGACCCGGGTTCGAATCTGACCTCGGGTGACTGTCTGTGTGGAGTTTGCACATTCTCCCCGTGTCTGCGTGGGTTTCCTCCGGGTGCTCCGGTTTCCTCCCACAGTCCAAAAATGTGTGGGTTAGGTTGATTTGGCTATGATAAATTGACCCTTAGTGTTAGGGGGGATTAAATATGTGGGGTTATGGGGATAGGATGGGATATGTTAGGGGGAATTAAATACGTGGGGTTACGGGGGTAGGGTGGGATATGTGTACTGTGGGGATTAAAGCAGGGACAGGGGACTGGATTTGGATGATCAGCCATGATCGTATTGAATGGCGGAGCAGGCTCGACGGGCCGAATGGCCTACTCCTGCTCCTAGATTCTATGTTTCTATACTCATCCGCCACGTTCTCCTCCTTTGAGCAGCCCACCTTATTTCAAAATTCTCACCTCATTTAAAATTCTCGTTCTCTATCGCCCACCGAAGTACCATTATAATTTTATCACCGAGATAGCTTCAATGCACTCCTCCCTCAGCATCTGCAACACGCGACTTCTCATCCTCGGTGATATCAACCTCCATCTCAATTCATCATGCTCTCTCTCCACTGAGTTCACTGCCCTGTGAACTCCCTTATTCTCTCCCTTCATGTAAACGCCCCAACCCATATTCACGGTCACCCCCTCGAAATAGCCATCTCTCGTGGCCTCGATACTCTCCTCGTGTCAATGGCATACAAAGCCATCTCTGACCATTTCCTTCTATCACTCTCCACCCACATCCCCCTTCTATCCCAAACCTACTACATTCTTTTTCCTCCCTGGAAAGTAAACTCTCTCCCAATTCTCTTACAACAGCACTTACGAAAACCCAACTGTCCAGCCTTTCGCCCTCCATTCGCCACCACATTTCTGCAGCTAGCGATCTGCTCAACCACACCCTCACCACCACCATCGATGCTATAGTCCAAATTAAATAAATTACACTGTCTCACCCTGGCTGTTCTAATGGGTACGGGTCTCATCTTCGCTCGCTTAAGTGCAAGAGACGCAGACTTGAACAGATTAAGCAGGCAACTGGTTTAGCCTTTCTCTGCCAGATCTGGCTGGACCACCTAAAGCATTACCGGGACCTCCTCTCGTCTGTCAAAATTGCTCACTGTTCCAGAATCATTATAGGAATGCAAAGCTAAACCCCGGCTTCTATTCTGCACTGCTAACCAGCTTCTTCAAACCTTGTCCCCTGTCTCCTCCAACCTCACCTCCAATAACAAGAGTGAGGAGCTCATGAACTTCTTTGTCCCTAAGATTGAGACCATGCGATCAGCGGCCTCTGCCATTTCTCTTCCTTCCCCTAACTCACCGGCCAAGCTTCAACTAAGACTCCGCCCTGCCCTAGCCCTGATCTCGCATCTTTCTCCATTTTCTCTCCGATCTCCGCTCCTGATCTCTCCGCGCACAACTTGTCCATAAGTCTCACTTCCTGCTCCCTCGACCCTATTCCCACCAAACTGCTAACCACCCAACTTTCTTTTCTAGCTACTTTGTTAGCTGGCATTGTTAACGGTTCTCTCTCCACAAGTACTGTTCCTCTCTCCTTCAAATCTGCCGTCATCACCCCTCTCCTCAAAAAAACAACTCTTGACTCCGACGACCTTGCAAACGTTCGCCCCATTTACAAACTCCCTTTCTGCTAAAAAGTCCTTGAACATGTTGTCGCCTCCCAAATCCATTCCCATGTTTCCTGCAACTCCATGTTTGAATCCCTCCAATCAGGTATCTGCCCCTGCCACAGTACCGAAACGGCTGTCATCAAAGTCACAAATGACATCCTTTGTGACTGTGACAAAGACAAACTATCCCTCCTCGTGCTTCTCGACTTCTCAGCATCTTTTGACACAGTTGACCGCTCCACACTCCTCCAACGCCTTTCCAAAGACGTCCAGCTGGGTGGGACTGCACGCGCCTGGTTCCATTCTTATCTATCGTAGGCAGAGAATAATCTGCAATGGCTTCTCTTCCCGCTCCAGCATCGTTATCTCTGGTGTTCCCCAGGAATCTATCCTTTGCCCCCTGCTATTTCGCATCTACATGCTGCCCCTTGACAATGTCATGCTAAACACCGCGTCAGTTTCCACATGTACGCTGACGTCACCCGTTTCTACCTCAACACCACTTCTCCCGACCCCTCAACTGTCTCTAAATTGTCAGTCTGCTTGTCTGACATCCAGTTCTGGATGAGCAGAAATGTTCTCCAGTTAATATTGGGAAGACATTGTTCTCGTGCTCCGCCACCGAATCCATCCCTCTCCCGAACATCTGTCTGAGGCAGAACTACACTGTTCGCAACATAGGAGTCATATTTTACCCTGAAATGAGCTTCCCACCACATAGCCATGGCATAACTTAGACCGCCAATTTCCACCTCCGTAACATCGCCCGTCTCCACCCCTGCATCAGCACATCTGCCTATGAAACTCTCATCCATGCCTTTGTTAACTGTAGACTTGACTATTCCAACACACTCCTGGCTGGCCACCCACGTTCTACACTACGTAAATTAGAGGTCATCCAAAACTCGAGAGCCAGTGTCCTAAATCGCACCCAGTCACATTCACCCATCACCCCTGTGCTCACTGACCTACATAGGATCCCGGTTAAGCAACGCATCGATTTCAAAATTCTCACCCTTGTTTTGAATTCCCTCCATGGCCTCTCATCTCCCTACCTCTAATCTCTTCCATCCTCATGCCTGCCCTCCCCGAGATAAATGTGCTCCTATAATTTGCACTCTTGAGCATCCCGGATTAAATCGCTCAACCCTTGGTGGCCGGGCCTTCAGTTGTCAAGGCTCTAAGCTCTGCAATTTCCTACCTAAACTTCTACACCTCGCTACCTCTCGTTCCTCCTTTAAGTCGCTCCTTAAAACCTATCTCTTTGAGCAAGCTTTTAGTCATCTGCCCTAATTTTCCTTTGTGGCACGGTGTCAAATGTTTGTCTTATAACAACAACTTTTATTTCTACAGCGCCTTTAAAGTAGTAAAACATCCCAAGGCACTGCAATGGCGTATGGTAAGACAAAAAATTTGACACTGAGCCACAAAAAGATAAATTAGGGTGGGTGACCAAATGCTTCGTCAGAGAGGTAGGTTTTAAGGTGCATCTTAATACAGGGAAGTGTGGTAGCGCGGCGGAGCGGTTTAGGGACGGATTTCCATAGCTTTGGGCAGAGGCAACAGTGAGCGATTAGAAATAGGTTTATAGTCCAACAGTTTTATTTGAAATCACGAGCTTTCGGAGCTCTGCTCCTTCGTCAGGTAGAGTGAAGGAATACAAATCAGCTAAGCATATATAAACAGAGAACAATGTGTAGCGTGCAGTGTCAGACGACTACAGCAAATCTTACTGACTGCCCTCCATCTCACCTCGGCAGAGATACAATCAAGGAAGGCTTTACATCAAAGACACAGCAAAATACAGCTGAGACAATGAGGTGGGGTAACAAGGGGTCTAACGTGCCAACAAAAAACCTGTGCCCCACCTCATTGTCTTAGAGTTAGAGACTATTCTGCAGGGATACATGGAGCGGATGATCATTGATGAATTAAATGATCCTTCACGAGGTTTAACAAAGTCTGGCGGTATAATATTATACTTGCTCACAGATTTGTGTTTAATATTTTGGATTTGTTGTGTTTTGATATTAAATTCTGATAGTTTATGACTGTGATATCTATCCACACACAAGATATAGCTGGGTGTGATCCCTCAGTCCACTATGGAAAGTGACATTGTCCGTGTGTCCATGGAGATGTGTTCTGGTTGGTGATTCTATTTTTATATTTTGACCATATCTCTCCTGGTGGCAGCACTGACTGGTGTGCACTGTAGGAGGGAAGGAAATTTACCACTGTTCCACTAATATTCACACTAATGTATAATGTCACGTCACTTTAAACAGTGAGATGATGCACAGCATTGATTAGTGGAATATATTTTGAGCTGACAATCTCAGAATTGTCCATAAAAATGCAAATGGTAGATTTGCCTGCTGTTTTACAAACACAATACTCCACTTGTGCGCGTGTCTCGCTGTGTGTGTGACCACACACGTGCGTCCAATCAAACACTTAGTCGCATCCTTTCCTTACCCCAATGTGTAAATGTAAAAGCAATTCAGTCTCGGATCAGTAATTTCTCCAAATTAAGGTCCAAGATCTATAATAAAATTAATTTAGAACTGAGTTTGAGACCTTGTAAAATTCAGTTATCTGCTGTTTCATCTTCTTCTTTTTACCTAGAATAATAAACACTTAAGTCAGAACTACAACTTTCATTTCCACAGCGATTTAAACATCGACAAACATCCCAAGTCGCTTCACAGAAGACGGATCAGACAAAAGATGTTCGCTGAATAAATGAGGTAGAAGTAGGAGTGAAACCAAAGGTAGGTCAAATAAGTGTATTTTAGGAGAATCTTAAAAGCAGGGGAGGGAGCTGGAGGGGTTTAGGTGGGGAATTTCAGAACAGACAACCGGGACAGCCGAAGGCACAGCCGCCATAGATGGGCTGAGGAAAGGGTAAAATGCCCTCGAGCCTAGAGCCGGAGGAACAGAGAGATCTTGGTTCAGGGGCCTGTAAGGCTGGTAGAGGTTAGAGAGAAAAGGAAGAACAAGATCATGAAGTGATTTAAATGAGAATGTACTGGGGCAGGAGAGAGCTGTTCCGTTGGGACGGACTTCACTTGGCCAGTGCTGGGACTAGTGTCCTGGTGAATCGAATAACTAGGGCTGTGGAGAGGGCTTTAAACTAATTAGTGGGGGGGAGGTTTCAAGAGGGCAAAAATAAAAATGACAACAGGGAGGGTCATAGACATAGGTAGCAGCAGGGGAATCACAAATCAGAGCGTGGCAGGAAGGGACAGAGTGTGTGGAGTAAAAGGTAAAGTGGTAAAAAGTGAGAAAGCAGGAACTAAGTGCCACAAAGCATATTTGAAAGTTCTCTATCTGAATGCACGTAGCATTCATAGATACATAGATACATAGAAGATAGGAGCAGGAGTAGGCCATCCGGCCCTTCGAGCCTGCTCCGCCATTTAATGAGATCATGGCTGATCCTTCAATTCAGTATCCCGTCCCCGCCTTCTCTCCGTAACCCTTAACCCCTTTTGCCTGTAGAAATATATCTAATTCCCTCTTAAATATATTTAATGAGCTGGCGTACACTGCCCTCTGTGGCAATGAGTTCCACAGGTTCACCACTCTCTGAGTGAAGAAATTCCCCCTCATTTCTGTCCTAAATGGTTTAGCCCTTATCCTTAAATTATGTCCTCTAGTTCTGTTCTCACCCGCCAAGGGAAACATTCCTTCTGCATCTAATCTGTCTAGACCTGTCAGAATTTTATACACTTCTATGAGGTCCCCTCTCAATCTTCTAAACTCCAGTGTGTACATCCCTAAACTACATAGTCTCTCCTCATAGGTCAATCCCGCCATTCCTGGTATCAGCCTGGTGAATCGCCGCTGCACCCCCTCCATGGCAAGAACATCTTTCCTCAGATGAGGCGACCAAAACTGTACACAGTACTCGAGGTGTGGTCTCACCAGTGCCCTGTACAGCTGCAGCAAGGTATCCCTGTTCCTGTATTCCAACCCTTTTGCTATGAAGGCCAGCATACCGTTTGCCTTCTTGACCGCCTGTTGCACCTGCATGCTCGCCTTCAGTGACTGGTGTACAAGAACACCCAGGTCTCTCTGTACTTCCCCCTCTCCCAATTTATTGCCATTTAAATAATAATTTGCCCTCCCGTTCCTGCACCCAAGGTGGATAACTTCGCACTTGTCCACATTATAGTGCATCTGCCATTTATCCGCCCAATCACCCAGTCTGTCCAAATCGCTCTGGAGCTTCCTGGTCTCCTCCTCTGAGCCCACCCCCCCTCCTAGTTTAGTGTCGTCTGCAAATTTGGAAATGCTGCATTCGACTCCCTGATCCAGGTCATTAATATAAATTGTGAACAGCTGGGGACCCAGGACAGATCCCTGTGGTACCCCACTTGTTACTGCCTGCCATTCAGAAAATGAGCCGTTTATTCCAACTCTCTGTTTTCTATCTGACAGCCAGTTCTCTATCCACGTCAATACTTTCCCCTTTATCCCATGAGCTTCAATTTTCCATGCTAATCTTTTATGTGGGACCTTATCGAAGGCCTTTTGGAAGTCCAGGTACACCACATCTACTGGCTCTCCCCCATCTATTTTACCAGTTACTCCCTCAAAAAATTCCAATAGATTAGTCAAGCACGATTTACCCTTTGTAAATCCATGTTGACTCTGTCCTATCCTGTCCCCATTTGCTAAGTGCTCGGCTATTTCATCCTTAATGATGGACTCCAGATGGTAACAATATAGACGAGTTAATGGCACAAATAACTACATATGGTTATGATATTGTGGCCATTACAGAAACATGGCTGCAGGGTGACAATGCCTGGGAATTAAACATACCAGGTTATTTAACGATCAGGAAGGACAGGCAGGAAGGAAGGGGAGGTGGGGTGGCTATGTTAATAAAGGAAGGAATCACTGTAATACAGAGTAATGATATTGGGTCAAAAAATCATGATAATGAAACAGTTTGGGTGGAGATAAGGAATAATAAGGGGAAAAAAACACTAGTGGGCGTAGTCTATAGGCATCCGAACAGTTGCAACTCTGTTGGACGGAGTATCAATCAGGAAATAGTTGAGGCATGTAATAAGGGAACTTCTATAATTATGGGGGTTTTTAACTATCATGTTAATTGTACAAATCAAATGGGGCAGGGCTGCCTTGAGGATGAGTTCATTGAGTGTATTAGGGATGGGTTTCTTGAGCAGTATGTAACTGAACCGACCAGGGGGCAAGCAACCTTAGATCTGGTCCTGTGTAACGAGACAGGATTAATTAAAAATGTCCTAGTAAAGGATCCCCTTGGAATGAGTGACCATAACATGGTTGAATTCCATATTCAATCAGAGGGTGAGAAGGTTGGATCTCAAACAAACGTGCTAAGCTTGAATAAAGGAGACTATGAAGGTATGCGAGCGGAATTGAGTAGAGTGGATTGGGAAAATAGATTAAAGGGTAAGACGACACATGATCAGTGGTGTACATTCAAGGAGTTATTTTACAACTTCCAAAAAAATATATTCCACTGAAAAGAAAAGGGTGTAAAAGAAAGGACAGTCATCCGTGGCTAAGTAAAGAAATTAAGGATAGTATTCGACTAAAAACAAGGGCATATAAGGTAGCGAAATCTAGTGGGAGGACAGAGGATTGGAAAACTTTAAAAGGCAGCAAAAAATAACAAAAAGATTGATTAAGAAAGGGAAGATAGATTGTTAAAGTAAATTAGCAAAAAATATAAAAACAGATAGTAAGAGTTTTTATAGTTATATAAAAAGAAAAAGGGTGGCTAAAGTAAATGTTGGTCCCTTAGCGGATGAGACCGGGAAATTAATGGTGGGAAATATGGAGATGGCAAAAACACAATGAATATTTTGTATCAGTCTTTACAGTAGAGGACACTAAGAATATCCCAACACTGGACAAACAGGGGGCTATAGGGGGAGAGGAGCTAAACATGATCAAAATCACTAAGGAAGTGGTACTCGGTAAAATAATGGGACTCAAGGCGGTTAAATCACCTGGACCTGATGGCTTACATCCTAGAGTCTTGAAGGAAGTGGCGGTAGGGATTGTAGATGCATTGGTAATAATTTTTCAAAACTCCCTGGATTCCGCTAAGGTCCCGGCAGACTGGAAAACTGCTAATGTAACACCCTTATTTAAAAAGGGCAGTAGACAGAAGGCTGGTAACTATAGACCGGTTAGCCTAACATCTGTGGTAGGTAAAATTTTGCAGTCCATTATTAAGGAAACAGTAACAGGACATTTGGATTATCATAATTTAATAGGACAAAGTGTGCATGGTTTTACGAAGGGGAAGTCATGTTTGACAAATTTGCTGGAGTTCTTTGAGGAAGTAACATATAGAGTGGATAAAGGGGAACCAGTGGACGTAGTGTATTTAGACTTCCAAAAGGCATTTGACAAGGTGCCACACAAAAGATTATTGCTTAAGGTAAAAAATCACGGGATTGGGGGTAATATTCTGGCATGGATAGAGGATTGGCTATCTAACAGAAAGCAAAGAGTTGGGATAAATGGTTCATTCTCAGACTGGCAATCAGTAACTAGTGGTGTTCCACAGGGGTCAGTGCTGGGTCCCCAACTCTTTACAATCTATATTAACGATTTGGAGGAAGGGACCAAGTGTAACATATCAAAATTTGCAGATGATACAAAGATGGGAGGGAAAGTAGTGAGTGAGGAGGAAATAAAAAACCTGCAAGGGGACATAGACAGGCTAAGTAAGTGGGCAGAGATTTGGCAGATGGAATACAACACTGGAAAGTGTGAGGTGATCAACTTTGGCAGGAAAAATCCTAGAGCAATTTATTATCTTAATGGCAAGAAACTGGAGAGTACTGAAGTGCAAAGGGATCTGGGAGTCCTTGCGCACGAAACTCAAAAGGTTAGTATGCAGGTGCAGCAAGTGATTAAGAAGGCAAATGGAATGTTGGCTTTCATTGCTAGGGGGATAGCATATAAAAATAGGGAGGTATTGCTTCAGTTGTACAAGGTATTGGTGAGACCGCACCTGGAATACTGCATACAGTTTTGGTGTCCTTACTTAAGGAAAGACATCCATGCTCTCGAGGCAGTGCAAAAAAGGTTCACTCGGTTAATCCCGGGGAAGAGGGGGTGGTCATATGAGGAGAGGTTGGGTAGATTGGGACTCTACTCATTGGAGTTCAGAAGAATGAGAGGCGATCTTATTGAAACATATAAGATTGTGAAGGGGTTGGATCGGGTGGATGCGTGGAGGATGTTCCCGATGACGGGTGAGATTAGAACTAGGGGACATAGTCTTAGAATAAGGGGCTGCTCTTTCAAAACTGAGATGAGGAGGAACTACTTCACTCAGAGGGTGGTAGGTCCATGGAATATGCTGCCACAAAAAGCTGTAGAAGCTACATCATTAAATAAATTTAAAACAGAAATAGACAGTTTCCTAGAAGTAAAGGGCATTAAGGGTTACGGGGAGCGGGCAGGAATTTGGACATGAGTCTAGGTTCGGATCGGTCATGGCCCTGTGGGTAGTGGAGCGGGCCCAGGGACCGTGTAGCCTGTTTCTGCTCCTATTTCGTGTGTGCAATTCTGTTAGATGCAGGAGATGGTTCTGTGATAGATAGTAGATTGGCGGTTAGGATCAGATCAGCCATGATCTTATTGAATGGCGGAGCAGGCTCGAGTGGCCGATTGGCCTACTCCTGCTACTATTTCTTATGTTCTTATGAGAGTTTTAACATGGAGGTGCTGGCGTACAGGGAGGCAATGTAGGTTCGCAACTACAGGGGTGATCGGTGAGCAGCATTTTGTATCTACCCAAGTTTACGGTGGGTGAAAGGAGCAAAGCTGAACCGGAGAGCAGTGGAAAAATCGAGTCTGCAGTCGATAAAAGCATGAATGAGGATGTCAGCAGCAGAAGGGCAGAAGCAGGGACAAAGATGTTGCAGTTGTGGAATCAGGCTCTCTTTGTGCTGTAGAGAATATCGGTCGGAATCTCAGCTTGTCGTCATTTTTAACGCTGAGGTTGTAAACAGTCTGGTTGAATTCGAGACATCGGCTGGGACGGGGATGGAATCACCGACAAGAGAACAGAATTTGCGGCAGGGGTTGAAGATCATGAATACATGTGAAAGCTGAACACTTGCCTTTGAATAATGTATCAAAGTGGCAGCACGTAGATGAGAAATATGTGAGGGCGAGGGGGGGATCTAAGGGGGACTCCTACGTTAACCATGCGGGAGCAGGAAGAAAAGCTGTTGATGAAGTTTCCCTGGGTGCGACTGGATATGTAAAAGAGCTGTTCTTCTCTTCTTAGGCAGTCCCTCGGAAACGAGGATGACTTGCTTCCACGTTAAAAATGAGTTCTCATTTGACTTATGAGTACATTGCGGGACCTACAGTCTCTGTCACAGGTGGGGCAGACAGTGTTGAAGGGGCGGGTGGTTGGGGTGCTTGGGTTGATGTGCACTCCTTGCGCTGTTTGTGCTTGGCTTCCACTTGCTCCCGGCGAAGTGACTCGAGGTGTTCGGCGCATTCCCGGATGCTTCTCCTCCACTTTGTGCGGTCTTGGGCCAGGGATTCCCAGGTGTCGGTGTGGATGTTGCACTTTTTCAAGGAGGCATTGAGGGTGACCTTGAAGCGTTTCCTCAGCCCAGCTGGGGCTCTCTTGCCGTGTCCGAGCTCTGAGTACAGCGCTTCTTTTGGGAGTCACGTATCAAGCATACGGACGATGTGACCCATCCATCGGAGCTGATCGAGCGTGGTCTAAGCTTCGATGCTGGGGATGCTGGCCTGAGGGAGAGCACTGACGTTGGTGCACCTATCCTGCCAATGGATTTGCAGGATCTTGTAAGGTAGCGTTGGTGGTACCTCTCCAGTGCTTTGAGGTGCCTGCTGTACATGGTACATGTCTCTGAGGCATACAGGAGGGCGGGTATTGCTACTGCTCTGTAGACCATTAGTTTGGTGACGCAGTTTGAGGTTCTGGTCTTCAAACACTCTCTTCCTCCTGCCCTGGCACACTGAAGACATTGTTGGACTTCGTCATCAACGTCTCCCCTTGTTGACAGTAGGCTCCCGAGGTATGGAAAGTGCTTCACGTTGTCCAAGGCGTTGTCGTGGATTGTGATAATCGGGGGGCAGTACTGTGTGGCGGGGGCAGGTTGTTAGAGGACCTTTTTCTTACAGATGTTTAGTATAAGGCCCATGCTCTCTTACGCTTCGGTGAAGGAGTTAACGATGGTTTGGAGTTCGACCTCCGATTGTGCGCAGACGCAAGCATCGTCTGCACACTGTAATTCGATGACAGAGGATGGGTGACCTTGGATCCGGAATTGAGACGACGGAGTTTCAAAAGTTTCCCGTTTCTTCTGTAAATTAACTCCACTCCAGCAGTGCTTACTGATGGTGAAATGGAGCATTGCAGCAAGGAACACCGAGAGAGCGTTGGTGCGATTACACAGCCTTGCTTGACCCAGTTCCGTACGTGAATTTGGTCTATGGTGGAAACGTTGGTCAGGATCACGGCTTGCATGTCGTCCTGAAGCAGGCGGAGGATGGTGACAAACTTTGGAGTGCAGCCGAATTTGAGGAGGACACTCCATCATCCCTCACGTTTGACAGTGTCAAATGCTTTTGTTCGGTCGAAGAAGGCCATGTACAGCGGTTGGTTCTGTTCCCTGCATTTCACTTGTAATTGGAGCACTGTGAAAATCATGTCCATTGCACCACTTACTGGTCGGAATCTGCATTGCGACTCTTGGAGGAGCTCTTCGGCCACTGTGCGAAGGTGATTGAGGAGGATTTTTGCGATGACTTTCCCTGTGGCTGACAGCAGCGAAACTCATCTGTAATTAGCGAAATCGGACTTGTCACCTTTCTTGAAAATGGACACAATTACGGCGTCTCTGAGATCCCCTGGCATGCTCTCCTCCTTCCAGATAAGATAAATGAGTTCATGAATTCGCACCAGTAGTGCTTCTCCGCCATGCTTTAGTGCCTCGGCAAGGATTCCATCTGCTCCTGAGGCCTTGTTGTTCTTCAGTTGTTGGTTGGCCTTTTCAACCTCATGCCGGGCTGGGGTTGTGCTGAGATGGTGCTGGGTAGCATGCTGCGAGATGGAGTTGAGGACACTAGCGTTGAAGACAGAGTCTCGGTAAGGAGATGTTCGAAGTGCTCCTTCCAGCGGGCACTGACTGCCTCCCTGTCCTTGATGAGTACCTCCCCGTTCTTGGCCAGCAGTGGGTTAGGACCTTGGGTGATTGGGCCGTAGGTGGTCCTGACTGCGCTAAAGAATCCACCCACGCCGTGGTTGTTGGCGACCTGCTGGATCTCCTGCGCTTTCTCCACCAATCTTCTGTTCTTTAGATCGCGAGTTTTTTGTTGGAGCTGAGCCTTAAGGCGTCTGTAGAGCTGCTTTCTTGCTCTCGAGTTCTGTTGCTGGTTAAAAGTGCAACCAAGCGAGGGCAGTCCCACTGAACTGGACAACGGGGTAGAGGTGTTGGATGATGTTGTGCTCGACCGTGTAAAGGCTGCAGAGGTCAAGAAGAATGAGGAGGGATAGTTTACCACGCTCACAGACATAGAACGTTTCATTTGTGACTTTCATTATTGTCACCTTAGTGCTGTGGCAGTAGCGGAAAGAGATTCAATCATGTCCTTGTGTGAAAGATGGGCAGAGATTCGAGAGCCGACAAAACATTGTTGGGAAAGTGAGGCTAGAGATGGAGATAAACATGTCTAACTCTTCACCCACGTGTTAAACTGGGCACATCCCTGTTTTCAAACTCCCTCCTCTGAAATACACAAGTCTCATTTGTGGTTTAATGGTAGAGAGATTGTTAAACTCATTACACTTTCACAGATCATTGCACCTGCTCTCACTGGGCGACTGGAATCTCCCAGTTCCACCGGAGGGGTTTGCGAGTTGCAGGTTACAGAATTAGAGCAAAGCTTTCGGTATCCTTGTTTTACAAAGCTGCTTCAGAAAATGCAGTGCCGTCACTTCACTTTTGTTAATACACAGAATTACACATAATGTAAAGCTCAGAAAGAGTCCATTCCATTCAACTGCTCCATGCCTGTGTTTACACATCACATGAAAATCCTACCATCCCACTTCATCTAACCCTATCACAAAATCTTCTAATTCCTTTCTTCCACTTGTTTATCTCGCTTACCCTTAAATACATATCTTCTTTGCAGTGAGGCTCTGTAACCTGGAGCTTGCCCGATCATTGACCCAATACAGAACACGTGCTGTTGTTCATATGTCCATCTGACACAGCCCCGCCCCCCACCGACTCAGCCCGCCCCCCAACCGACACAGCACTATCCCCACTGACCCAGCCCCAACACTCCGACTGATCCATCCCCGCCAAGCACCGACCCAGCACTGGCCCCCCCAACGACCCAGCCCAACTCCCACTGACCCAGATCCAACAAACACACTGATCAAGCCCCGCCCCCCACTAACCCAGTCCCGAAACCCAAAATGACCCAGCCCAGACACACTCACTGACCCAGACCCGACACCATCACTGACCGAGCCCCAACACCCATCACTGACGCAGCCCCGACACAATTAACTGACCCAGACCCTACACCCTCACTGACCCAGCCCCGACACCATCACTGACCCACCCCGACACCCTCATTACCCAGCCTCTACACCCTCAATGATCCAGCCCCGACACCCTCACTGACCCAGCCCCAACACCCTGACTGACCCAGCTCCGACACGCTCACGGATACAGCCCCGACACCCTCACTGACCCAGCCCCGACACCCTCACTGACCCAGCTCCGACACCCTCACTGTCCCAGCCCCGACACCCTCACTGACCCAGCTCCGACACCCTCATTACCCAGCCTCGACACCCTTACTGACCCAGCTCCGACACCCTCACTGAACGATCCCCACACACTCACTGACCCAGCCCCGACATCCTCACTGATCCTGCCCTGACACCCTCACTGAACAAGCCCCAACACACTCACAGAATCCAGCCACGACACCCTCACTTGCTCTGCCCCGGCACCCTCACTGACCAGGCCCCTATCACCCTCACTGAAGCAGCCACTACACCTTCACTGACCCAGCACCGACATCCTCACTGAGCCAGCTCTGACATCCTCACTGAGCCAGCTCTGACAGCCTCACTGATTTACCCCGACAGCCCCACTGACCAAGTCCCAACACCCTCCCTGACCCAGCCACGACACCCTCACTGACCCAGCCCCGACACCCTCACCGACCGAGCCCCGATAGTCTCACTGACACAGCCCCGAAACTCTCACTGACCCATCCCCGACACCTTCACTGACACAGCCCTGACACCCTCACTCACCCAGCCCCGACACCCTCACCGACCCAATCCCAATACCCTCACTGACACAGCCCCGACACCCTCACTGACTCAGCCCTGACACCTTCACTTACCCAGCCCCGACACGCCCACCGACCCAGCCCCGATACCCTCACTGACACAGCACCGACACTCTCACTGACCCATCCCCGACACCTTCACCGACTCAGCCCCAACAACATCACAGCCCCAGCCGCGAAACCCCCACTGACCCAACCTCGACAACCTCACTGGACCAGCCCCGACACCTCCAAAGACCCAACACCGTAACCATCACAGCCCCAGCCCCGTCACCCCCACTGATCCAAACACGACATCCTCACTGACCCAGACGTGACACCCTCACTGATTTAGCCGGACACCTCCACTTAGCCACTCCCAACACCCTCACAGACCCAGGCCCGACACCCTCTCTGACCCAGGCCCGACACCCTCTCTGACCCAACCCCGAAACCCTCACTGAGCCTGCCCCGACACCGTCATTGACACAGCCCCATCACCCTCACTGACCCAGACCCATCACCCTCATTGACGCAGACCCGCACCGCCCTCCAATGACACAGCCTCGACCCGACACCCCCACTGACCAAGCCCACGACAGATACCCAACTGTTCCAGCCTCGACACGCTCACTATCCCAGCCCCGAAACCCTCACTGACTTAGTATCGAATCCCTCACTGACCTTGGCAAGCCCCGACATCCCACTGACCCAGCCCAACACCAGCACCCTCACTGACCCAGCCGCGACACCTCCCTGACCCAGCGCCGAATCTCTCACTGACATGGTATCGAATCCCTCACTGAGCCAGCCCAACACCGAAACTCTCACTGACCCAGCCCCGACACCCCACTGACACAGCCCAACACCGATACCCCACTGACCCAGCCCAACACCGACACCCCACTGACCCAGCACAACACCGAAACTCCACTGACCCAGCCCAACACTGACAACCCCCTGAAACAGCTCTACAAAGGCACCCCACTGAACCAGCCCAACACTGAAACCCCCCTGACTCAGCCCTTCACCGACACCCCGCTGACCAAGCCATACACCGATACCCTCATTGACCCAATGGCGACATCCCACTGACCCAGCCCAACACCGTCACCCGACTGACGAAGTCCTTCACCGACACCCCACTGACCGAGCCCATCACCAACACTCTCATTGACCCAACAGCAACAACCCACTGACCCAGCCCAACACCGAACACGCCACTGACCGAGCCCTAAACCTTCACCCCACTGACCCAGCCATACATCAACATCCCACTGACCCAGTCCTGCACCGACATCCCACTGAACCGTCCTAAAGTGACACGCCACTGACACAGCCCTACACCGACACCCCACTGAACAAGCCCAAACCCGATGTAGGATACGGTGCATCTGTATGATTTAGTAAACATTATTAAGATTCTAAAATCATTTTTGTATAACTATAATACGTGAAAATGTATGTTAAAAACCTAGAACCATGTAGAAAATGGCGACTGGCTGAGAACAAGGCAGGAGGGGGAAATTATGCCAACCAGACTAAAAACCTTTGTTTTCAATTACTGAAGTAATGAAATGTAGTGCTAACTCTACGGAGACTGTCAGGGACGTGTTAATCGGTAACGTTATGGGAAAGAGATAAGAGTTAGAGAAGAGAGAATGGGATTGGGGGCATCCCTCAGTAATACCACTATAAGATGGACAGACTGCTTCGACAAAATCTTGAGAAATGATCTTTGAAAAGAAAACATCTAAAGCTAAGGGCACTTTGTTATGCAGAAAGGGAGACCTAGAGGAATCAACAAGGTGAATAAATGTCCTATGGAGACTGACAAGGAAAGCAGGGATATTTACCAGGAGTCAGAGAGCTGATTACTGTCAGGTAGGCAAAAGGAAGAGAAAGGGTATAAAGATACAGATGTTGAACACTGAAAGCAGCGCGCACCATTTAATCAGAGTTGAAGAAGCTTCAGTTAACAGAACACAGCAATAACCCAGAGAAGCGAGCTTCAGTCAACAGACCACAACAAGAGAATTAAGAGACCGCGCCACAGTCACTCGGAAGGAACGCCGAGGCACAAACGAACAAGACTGTGACTATCTCCTTGTTAATTATGACTTATTTGTACTGGATGCTTAATGCTTAATAGACCTGTTTTACTTATACACAATATACCTGTACCCAGAGTGCTTTGTGCAGTCACGGACAAATTATTCTAAGAGCTTTTGAAAGCTACACCGACACCCCACTAACCAGCCAAACAGCTACACCCCACTGACACAGCCCAACATCTGCACCCCACTCACCCAGACCAACCCTGCACTCACCCAGCCCAACCCTGACAATCCACGGACCCAGACCCACCCCACAGATGGCATTGCACCGTGTCTGGCACAAGATGGCGAGCAGAGTATTCTAGGGCACCGAGCCCACATGATGGCACATTAGCTCACCTGGCAGAAGATTGTGGACATGCTGAAAATGCTGAAAGTATCAGCAGGATCCAGGGATTTATTTGGAATGAGATAGCTTGCAGCAAAGATCCTGGCAGGGTAGAATAGCCGAATTATCCGATTTATCGGTTTGATGAGGCAACATTACAGTCTCCGCAACAACAGATTTAATTTATATAGCTTTTTTAACGTAATAAGATGTTCCAAGGAACTTCGCAGGAGCGTTATCAAACAATATTTGATACCGAGCCACATATTAGGACAGGTGACCAAATGCTAGGCCAAGGAGGTAGGTTTTAAGGAGCGTCATAAGGAGAGAGAAGGAATTCCAGACTTTATGGCAGTAGAAGGTATGTTCACGAATGGCGGAGTTATTCATTTCAGGGGTGCGCAAGAGGCCAGAATTAGAGAATCACCGAGATCTCGAGGTTTAGGGATTGGCGAGGCCATGAAGGGTTTTGAAAACTAGGTTGAGATTTATTAAATCGAGGTGCTGCCGAATCGTGAGCCAATGTAGTTCAGAAAGCACATGTTTGATGGGTGCTTTCTATTTCAAACCTATACAGACACGTCTCAGAAAAGCTGCATCAAATTGGTCAAATACGACTTGTCTACAGCTAACCTGTTCCAGGCTCGGCTTTATCTCTAAATGTTTACTGATTTAAACCTGGAATTACAGATTCGAATAGCTTACTCACAAATAACAGTCTAACTGGTCTGCAGTTCCCGGCTGATCCTCCCTGTCTCCATTTTAACAGAGATATTGTTTGGGCTCTATCAGTCTAGCTGTACATTCATGATATTATATGAGGATTAAAAAACTGTATTCAGAGTCCCTTTTATTTACCCTCTGATTTCCTTTAACAATATGGGGTGCATTATCTCTGGGTTGAGTGACTTATCCACCTCAGCTGTTTTACTCAGATTCAAATCCTTCTTTACACTGATCTCCAAACATGGACACACATCCCCCTTCATTACATCAACATTTTCACTTCCACCATCAAATAAATTATTTTGTATCTACTCAAACCTTCACCCTCCACGAGTTTCCCCCAGCTCCCCTTCTATCTCACCTCCACTGCAACGTTCCCGCTAAGCTGCACGGCCGCGCAGTTATCTGGACATCCCGCGCAGGCCGCTTACCGGTTTTTCTATGTTAGATTTGGCACAAGCGTGAAATTGTGAATGGGCCTCGCAGATCGTTATAGGCAGCTGCATCCAAAAAAAAACTAGCGGGAACATTGCTTTTTCACTTCTTATTGCTTATCTGTGTACATATGTATTACATAGAAATACAAATATACAGCACAGAAACAGGCCATTTGGCTATCCCACCCTAAAATCATATCAGTTGATCCCCTTCCCGCTGCTCCATTCACCTATTCTTTAAAACAATTGTTGTTGGGTTCAGTTCATAGCCGTCCCTTCCCTTCTCCGTGAACCCATTCTAGTGCCCCAACAACGTGAATCCTTCCATCTCACTCCAGACAAGGAGTCCCACATTGACTTGACACATATTTCCTCATTAAGCAGCCCAGTGCAGAACAATACAGAGCACCACCTTGAGGCCTTGTCTTTAGTCGAGTGCCTCAGTCTCAATATTCCCTCTATAAACGTATTTCTATCCGTGTTACTGATTCCGACCTTGGGTAAGTTTTGCTCTCCTTTCCTTCCCAGAGATTTTCCCACCTGTTCCAGGATGTTCTTCCCTCTGGCACCAGGGAGGCAACTTATCATTTTGCACCAGCTCAGGGCTGCAGACGAGTCTTTATATTCCCCTGACTATAGCATCTCCCACCACTATTGATTTGCTTTTCCTGTGCACCACCTGCCTCTCACCCCACTCGGGGTGGCCTCCTGCTCCCTGCTACCACACTGTTGCTCAGGAAGACACTCCTCTGAGTCACTGTCTCTATCCACCTTACATTCCTCAATACCAGATATCTATTGGAATGTTCCAGTACGCAATGCCTCCCTCCAACTGTGACTGCGATGTCTCTCGAGATGTTCACTCACTTCCCTCTTTCTACTCAGCCCCTGTCCAGTTCCATCTTCATGTGCGAGCTGCAGGTTCTTGCACGAGATCTGGACCCTATGTCAGGACAGAAATTATATTTTAAAGTATTTTCTGAACCTACCTGTGTCCTTGCTCCTGCTCAGGCTTCTGGATAAAATGTCTGCCCTGTTTCGATCTTCAGCCATTGTGGTGACAGGCGTTCTCAGTCGCTGACGCACTGTAATAAATATAAAATTAACAGGAGGGTTAGATGGAAATATTAAAATGAGAAGGAGAACGTTTCCTTGTTAAAAAAATATATCAAGTCGCTGTTAGCTATGAGATCGAGCATTTCCCGAGTGTTACGATCAACTCTCCACATCAGGTGTGACACCAGCAGTTGCCCAGTAAAATCCAGTGAGGCCCGCTGATCGTGTGTGTGCATGTTGGCTGGTGCTGCGGACCCGAACCGTTCACTTTTATTTACACGTTTTTCTCCACTTTCCCTTTTCTCTCTATCCCTCCCTGATCGCTCTCTTCTGTCATCATGCCTCCTTTCATCTCTTCTTCTGGCATACACTGCTCTTCCAAATCCCAACACCAACGCTTCATTACTCTTCGAACTTCTTACTTTCCTGCTGACGTCCCAGGTTTGACTCCCTCTTAGATAAGTCTACACCTTCACTCTGTGTCTCTCTTGGCATCCTCCGAAATTCCCACCGTGGCAATCGTTGCTGCTTCCTCACGAGCAGCAATCCCAACTGTATTATCCTACTCTTTCGTCAAGCTTCCCGCCTAGCCCATTCGCTGTGGTCTAATCTTGTCAATCTCCTTCCCGTCTAACTCAGCCCTCCCAGTGCTGAACCTTTGGACACTGGCAATTCATTAGACATCACCGAACCTCTCCGCATCTACCTCCAGAATGTTGATTCTTGCCATCCATGAGCATATCGTGGATGATTGCATCGACATCATGGCCCTGACGGAAACTTGGCTGAGGGGTGATGACACCTTACCCTTAAATGAAGCCTCCCCGCCGGGCTATACGTTCTTCCAATTGCACAACACAGACAGGCATGGCGGGAGTGCGGCTCTCATTAACACGCCCAAACAACCCCACTGACGCAAACCCAAACTAATACCCCACTGACCCAGCCAACACCTACACCCCACGGACCTAGCCCCGACATCCCCACTGACCCAGCCCCACACTGACACCCCACTGACCCTGCCCCGACACCCTCACTGACCTAGCCACGAAACCCTCACTGACCCAGCCCCGACACCCTCACTGACCTAGCCACGAAATCCTCACTGACCCAGCCCCGACACCTTCACTGACTTAGCCCCGAAAACATCACTCACCCAGCCCCGACAACCTCATTGACCTAGCTTCGACACCCTCACTGACCTAGCCCAACCCCGACACCCCACTGACCCAGACCAACACCGACACCCTCACTGACCCAGCGCATCACCGACACGCCACTGACCTAGCCCAACACAGAAACCTCACTGACCCAGCCCAAAACCGACACCTCACTAACATAGCCCATCACCGACACACTCAGTGACCCAGCCAATCACCGATACTCCACTGATCCAACCCAAAACCGAAACCCCACTCACACAACCGAACACTGCACTCACTCCGCCCGACACTGACAATCCACTGACCCAGCCCCACCCCACAGGATGGCAGCACACCATGTCTGGCACAAGAGGTCGGGCTCAATATTCTAGGGCTCTGAGCCCACAGGATGGCACTGTAGCATTCCTGGCAAAAGGTTGTGGACAAGATGAATGTGCTGTAAAGTGTCTGTAGCATCCAGGGACTGATTCCGAATGAGATGGCGTACAGCAAAGGTCCTGTCTGGGTAGAATAGCCAAATACCCGACTTATCCGGTTGATGAGGCAAGATTACAGTCTCCACAGCAACAGCTTTCATTTATAAAGCTTTTTTAACGTAATAAGATGTTCCAAGTTACATCGCAGGAGCGTTATCAAACAAAATTTAACACAGAGCCACATATTAGGACAGGTGACCAAAAGCCTGGCCAAAGAGCTATGTTTTAAGGAGCGTCATAAGGAGAGAGATGGAATTCCAGACTTTAGGGCAGTAGAAATGCGGTGGTACGCAAGTGGCCAGAATTACGGGATCGCAGTAATCTCGACGGTTTAGAGTTGGAGGAGGTGACACAGATTGGGAGTGGCGAGCCATGGAGGGATTTGAAAACAATGATGAGAATTTTTAAATCGAGGTGTGCTGGATCGTGAGCCAGTTTAGTTCAGAATGCACATGGGTGATTTATACTTTCTATAGCAGATCTATTCAGACACGTCTCAGAAAAGGTGCATCAAAAACGTCAAATACAACTTGTCTGCAGCTAATCTGTTCCAGCCTCGGCTTTATCTCTAAATGTTCATTAATTCAATCTGGAATTACAGGTTCGAACAGCTTTCTCACAAACAACAGATTAATTGGTCTTCAGTTACCCGCAGATCATCTCTCCCCATTTTAATAGAGACATTGTTTGGGCTCTTTCAGTCCGCCTGTACATTTCCGATATTATATGAGGATAGAAAAATTGTGCTCAGAGTTCCTTTTTTCTCCCCACTGATGTTTCCTTTAACAGCCTGAGGTGCATTATCTCTGGGTCCAGTGACTTATCCACCTCAGCTATTTTTCTCAGATCCAATTCCTTCTGTAATGTGATCTCAGCCCAAACCCGACAGCACACTGAACCAGCCCTAAACTGACACCCCACTGACCAAGCCCAACACCGAGACCGTCACTGAACCAACAGCGACACCCCACTCACCTTCCCCAAAGACCGATAGCCCACTGACACAGACCTACAACGGCAGCCCACTGAGACAGCCATACACCGAAACCTAACTAACACAGCCCAAAACCGATATCCCAATGACCCAGCCCGACACCTAATCCCTCAATAGCCCGACAGCGACACTCCACTGACCCAGGCTAACACAGATACCACACTGACACAGCCCAACACCGACACCCACTGACACAGCCCAAAACGACACCCCACTCACACAGCCCAACACCGAAACCCCACTGACACAGCCCAACACCGAAACCCCACTGACCAACACAACACCGACACCCCACTGACCCAGCACAACACCGACACCCCACTCACACAGCCCAACACCGAAACCCCGCTGACCCAGTCCTAAACCGAAAACCCGCTGACCCAGCCCTACACCGACACCCTCACTGACAAAGCCCAACACCGACACCCTCACTGACCCAGCCCAACACCGACACCCCACTGACCAAGCCCAACACCGACACCCTCACTGACCCAGCCCAACACCGACACCCCACTGACCAAGCCCAACACCGACACCCCACTGACCCAGCCCAACACCGACACCCCACTGACCCAGACCAACACCGACACCTCACTGACCCAGCCCAACACCGACACCCCACTGACAAAGCCCAACACCGACACCCCACTGACAAAGCCCAACACCGACACCCTCACTGACCCAGCCCAACACCGACACCCCACTGACAAAGCCCAACACCGACACCCTCACTGACCCAGCCCAACACCGACACCCCACTGACAAAGCCCAACAGCGACACCCCACTGACCCAGCCCAACACCGACACCCCACTGACAAAGCCCAACACCGACACCCCACTGACAAAGCCCAACACCGACACCCTCACTGACCCAGCCCAACACCGACACCCCACTGACAAAGCCCAACACCGACACCCCACTGACCCAGCCCAACACCGACACCCCACTGACACTGCCATACACCGACATACCACTGTCCCAGCAAAACACCGACAACCTAACAAACACAAAACCGACACCCCACTGACCCAGTCCAACACCAAACATCGCACTGGCCTAGTCCAACACCGACAGCCCACTGACCCAGCCCTACACCGACACTCCACTGGACAAGTCTTACACCGGCAACCCATTGACCCCATTCAAAACCGCCACCCTCTCTGATCCAGCCCAACACCGACACCCCACTGATCCAGCCAAACAACGACACCAAAACTGATACAGTCCAATACCGAAACCCCGCAGACACAGCCCAACACTGAAACCCCACTGACACAGCCCAACACCGACACCCCACTGACACAGCCCAACTCCGACACCACACTGACACAGCCCAACAGCGATACCCCACTGACACAGTCCAACTCCGACACGCCACTGACACAGCCCAACAACGACAACCCACTGACCCAGACCAACCCCGACAGCCCAAATTCCCAGCACATCACCGACACTAAACTGACCCAGCTCCACACCGGCACCTCGCTGACACAGCCCAACACCGACACCGCAATGAAACAGTCCCACACCGAAACCCCACTGACAGAGCCCCTCAAAGACACCCTCACTGATCCAACACCGACAACACACTGACCCAGCCCAACACCGACACCTCACTGACCCAACAGCGACACCGCACTGACCTTGCTAAAGACCGACACACCACTGACCCAGCCATAAAACGGCACTCCACTGAGCCTGCCCGACACAGACACCGCATTGACCGATCCCAAAACTGACACCCCTATGACACAGCTCAACATCGAATTCCTCACTGGCCCGTCAGCGACACCCCACTGACCCAGCGCAACACCGACACCCCACTGACCCAGCCCTACACCGAAACCCCACAGAGCCAGCCATACAACGACAACCCACTGACCCAGCCCTAAACGACCCCACACTGACCCAGATCAATACAAAAAACCACAATGATCGAGCCCAACACCCTCACTCCACTGACCCAATCAAATAGCGACACCGCAATGACCCAGCTCAACACCGACACCCCACTGATCCAGCCAAACAACGGCACCCCAACTGATACAGTCAATACCTACACGCCACAGACGCAACCCAACACCGACATCCCACTTACACAGCCCAACACCGAGTCCCCACTGACATAGCCCAACTCTGACACCCTCACTGACCCAACATCGACACCCCACTGACATTGACCAAGTCCGACACCCCACTGAGCCAGCCCTACACTGACACCCCACTGACCTAGACCGAAACCGACATCCACTGATGCACCCTACCCCGACAGCCCACTGACCCTGCCCTAAACTGAAACCCGACTCACACAGACCAACACCAACACCCCACTCACCCTGCCCAAAACTGCACTTACCCAACTCGACAATGACAATGCACGGACCCAGCCCCAACCCACGGAATGACATTGCACCGTGTCTGGCACAAGAGGGGGGGCGGAGTACACTAGGGCACCGAGCACGCATGCTGGCACGGTAGCTAATCTGGCAGGAATTTGTGGACACGCTGAATATGCTGAAATATATCTGCAGGTCCCAGGGACTGATTCCGAATGAGATGACGTACAGCAAAGATCCTGGGTGGGTTGCTGCCTCTACCACCCTTTCAGGCAGTGAATTCCAGATTCCAACCACCGTCTGGGTGAAAATGTTTTTCCTCAAATTCCCTCTAAACCCCCTGCCACTTACGTTGAAACTATGGCACCTGGTTATTGACCCCGCTTCGAAGGGTAAATGTTCCTTTCTATATACCCTATCTATTCCGCTTATAATTTTGTACACCTCAATCAGGTCCCCCCTCAGCCTTCGCTCCGACCCAAGTAACATCCTGGTGAATCTCCTCTGCACCCTTTCAAAAGCAATCACGTCCTTCCTATAGTGTGGCGACCAGAATTGCCCACAGTATTTCAGCTGTGGTCTAACTAACGTTTTGTACAGTTCCATCATAACCTTCCTTCTTTTATATTCTATGCCTCGGCTGATGAAGGCAAGTATCCCATATGCCTTTTAAACCAACTTATCTAACTGTTCTCCTGCCTTCAGAGATCTATGTATATGCACACTAAGGTCGCTCTGGTCCTCTGTTCTTCCTACGGTCCTACCATTCATTATGTATACCCTTGCCTTCTTAGTCCTCCCAAAATGCATCACCTCACACCTTTCAGGGTTAAATTCCATTTGCCACTTTTTTGCTCATCTGACCAACCCGTCTATATCGTCCTGTAGCCTGAGGCTTCCCTCCTCGCTATTTACCACTCCAGCAATTTTCGTGTCATCTGCGAACTTACTGATCATACTTCCTACATACATATCTAAATCATTAATGTACACTACAAACAGCAAGGGACCCAGCACCGAACCCTGCTATACACCACTGGACACAGGCCTCCAGTCACAAAAACAACCTTCGACCTCACCATCTGCCTCCTGCAACTAAGCCAATTTTGGATCCAATATGCCAAATTGCCCTGGATTCCATCTGCTTTTAACTTCTAGACCAGTCTCCCATGCGGGACTTTGTCAAAAGCCTTACTGAAGTCCATGTAGACTACACAACTGCACAACTCTAATCCACACAACATTTACCCTTCGAAAAATGTTATCAAATTGGTTAGACATGATCTCCCCCTGACAAAGCCATGCTGACTATCCTTGATTAATTATTGCCTCTCGAAGTGAAGAATAATTCTGTCACTCAGAATTGTTTCCAATAATTTCCCTACCACTGATGTTAGACTCACTGGTCTGCAGTTCGCTGCTTTATCCCTACTACCCTTCTTGAATAATGGTACTACGTTAGCTGACCTCCAGCCCACTGGCACCTCCCCTGTGGCCAGAGTTTCTGAAACTTTTTTGTCAGATCCCCTGCAATCTCCTCCCTTGCCTCACACAGAATCCTGGGATACATCTCGTCTGGGCCTGGGGATTTATCCATATTTAAGCCGACTAAAACCGTTAGTGCCTCCTCCCACTCAATGATAATTTGTTCAAGTATATCACAACACCCCCGCATGATTTATATGCCTACTTCGTCCTTTATAATGAACACAGATGCAAAATATTAATTTAAAACCTCACCTACATCTTCCGGCTCTGCACACAGCTTGCCACTTTTGTCCCTAATGGTCCCTACTCTTTCCCTGGTTATCCTCTTGCCTTAATTTATTTCTAAAACACCTTGGGATATTCCTTTAGTTTGCACACCAGGGTTTTTTATTGACCGCCTCTTCGCACTCCTAATTTGTTTGTTAAGTACCCCTCTGCAAATTCTATACTCCTCTTGGGCTTCCACTGTTTTTGGTCCTTTGTATCTGCCAAAAGGCTCCATTTTTTTCCTAAATACATTCTTGTATATCCCTTGATATCCAGGGATCCCTGGCCTTGTTGTTCCCACCCTTAACCTTGACGGGAACATGTTGGAACTGTACTCTCTCTATTTCCCTTCTGAATAACTCCCACTGCTCTGATTGGATTTTCCTACAAGTAGCAGATCCCAGTCCACTTTGGCCAGATCCGCCCTGATCATATTTAAATCGGCCTTCCCCCAATTTAGAACCCTTATCTCCGGTCAATTTTTGTCCTTTTCCATGACTACCTTAAATCTCACTGAATTACGGTCACTGCCACCGAAATGCTCTCCGACAGACACTTCTAGCACTTGCCCGGCTAAATTCCCTAGAATTAGTTCTAGTACCGCCCCCTCTCTTGTAGGACTTTCTACAAGCTGGCTCAAAAAGCTCTCCTGGATGCACTTTAAGAATTCCGCACCCTATAAGCCTTTCACACTCTGACTATCCCAGTTAATATTGGGGAAGTTGAAATCCCCAACTATTATTACCCTATTATATCTGCACTTCTCTGAGATTTGCCTACATATCTGTTCCTCTATCGCCCCTGAATGTTTGGGGGCCTATTGTACACTCCTGGGAAAGTGCTTGCCCCCTTTTTGTTTTTAAGTTCTACCCATATAGCCTCATTAGAGGAACCTGCTATGATATCATCCCTCCTCACTGCAGTAATTGACTCCTTGATTAATATTGCGACACACCCTGCTCTTTTACACACACATCTGTCTCGCCTGAAGATTCTATACCCCGTGATAATGAGCTGCCAGTCCTGGACATCCCTCAACCTTGTCTCCGTGATAGCAACAATATCATACTCCCATGTGTTCATCAACAACTTCACTTTATCTGCCTTACTCGCAAGACTACTTGCATTGAAATGAATGCACGCCAGACTAACTATACTCAATTGTGCCGTTACTTATTTGCTCTGACTTCCAAACTGGCTTGTTTTTTCCTCTATATTTGGCTGCGCATCACCCCCTACTATAGCTCCACTCCGTATCCCATCCCCCTGCCAAGTTATTTTAAATTCCCCCTAACAGCACTAGCAAACCTCCCCGCAAGGATGTTGGTCCTGGTGGAACCCGACCGACTTGTACAGGGCCCACCTTCCCCAGTAACAGACAGAATGATCCAGGAAAATAAAGCCCTCCCTCCTGCACCAACTCTTTAGCCCCGCATTCATCTGCTCTATCCTTCTATTCCTATACTCACTAGCACGTGGCACCGGGAGTAATCCAGAGATTACAACCTTTTCGGTCCTGCTTTTTAATCTGCTACCTAGCTCGCTAAATTCTTGTTGCAGGACCTCATCTATCTTTCTAACTATGTCGTTGGTACCCATATGAATCACGACCTCGGACTTTTCGCACGGCCTCTTCATAATGCCCTGCAGCCGTTCAGTTACATTCTTGACCTGGCACCAGGGAGGCAACTTACCATCCTGGAGTCACGTCTGAGGCCGCAGAAACGCCTGTCTGCACCCCTCACTATTGAGTCTCCTACCACTATTGCACTTCCACTTTTACTCCTCACCCATTGTGCAGCCTAGCCACCCACAGTGCCGTGAACTTGGCTCTGGCTGCTCTCCCCAGAGGAACCGTCACTTTCACGCGTTTCCTACACAGAATAGCAGTTGTTGAGTGAGATGCACTCTGGGGCTTTCCTGACTACCGGCGTGCCCCCCTTCTTCTGACTGGTGGTCTCCCATTCCCTTTCTGACTGCACTTTCTAATTCTGCGATGTGACCTTGTGCAAAAACGTGCTCTCCATGTAAGTCTGAGCTCGGGGATACACCGCAGTGCCTCCAGCTGATGCTCGAGCTCTGAAAACCGGATCTCCAGTTGGCCAAACCTTTGGCACTTACTGTACATGTGGTCATCCTGACTGCAAGAAGCGACTAGGGATTTTAACATGCTGCAGGACGTTCAACGCACGGGACTGAGGTCCCCTGCCATAACATTAATTAAAAAACACTTACCTCAAGTTTAAACTCTCGGATTCTCGCTCTCCCGAACTACCTTAACTATGACCTACCTTAAAAAAATAGACTTAAAATTGAAGAAAAAAAAACACTCAACCACTATTCACGAATCAGCTTCCTCCCCTGCGCCGACGTCACTTTGGAACACGAATATCTTTTAATCGACATCAAGGCACTTAAATTTAGACGTCCAAGTTTGGAAAAAAGCGATAAATAGAGAAATACTTATCAACCAATCATTTACCTGCTTACTGTTGACGTGACCCTTCGATTACTTTTTACTTCTTTACACTCACCGGTCCTTTGTATCTCAGCCGCTCCCGCTGCTTTTACTGCCGCCGAAGTCTCGTGCTCTCCAGCCTCTCCCGCTGCTTTTTCAACCGCCGAAGTCTCGTGCTCTCCAGCTGCTCCCGCTGCCTTTTCTGCCGCCGAAGTCTCGCGCTCTCCAGCCGGTCCCGCTGCTGTTACTGCCGCCAAAGTCTCGCGCTCTCCAGCCGCTACCGCTGCTCTTCCTGCCGCCGAAGTCTCGCGCTCTCCAGCCGGTCCCGCTGCTTTTTCTGCCGCCGAAGTCTCGCGCTCTCCAGCAGCTCCCGCTGCATTTACTTTCCCCGGAGTCTTGCGCTCTCCAGCCGCTCGCGCAGCTTTTAATGCCCCCGATGTCTCGTGCTCTCTAGCCGCTCCCCCTGCTTGTACTGCCCCCGAAGTCTCGCGCTCTCCAGCCGCTCCCGCTGCTTTTTCTGCCGCCGAAGTCTCGCGCTCTCCAGCCGCGACCGCTGCTTTTTGTGCCGCCGAATTCTCGCGCTCTCCAGCAGCTCCCGCTGCATTTACTTTCCCCGGAGTCTTGCGCTCTCCAGCCGCTCCCCCTGCTTGTACTGCCCCCGAAGTCTCGCGCTCTCCATCCGCTCCCGCTGCTTTTACTTCCGCCGAAGTCTCGCGATCTCCAGCCGGTCCCCCTGCTTGTACTGCCCCCGAAGTCTCGCGCTCTCCATCCGCTCCCGCTGCTTTTACTGCCGCCGAAGTCTTGCGCTCTCCAGCCGCTGCCGCTGATTTTACTGCTGCCGAAGTCTGGTGCTCTCCAGCCGCTCCCGCTGATTTTACTGCCACCGAATATTGACACTTCATTATTTCATTTTTTTTAACAGCAGGTGACTTCATCTCTCACTATTCGAAAACAACCTTCCTTTTTCCTGCTCAAAATCTGTCACTATTTCATAAATATTCTGTTTCAGCTACAACAGCTTCATTAATTCCACTCTGTAGTCTCAGATGCGGATATTTGTCACACTAATCATATCAGCTGATACCCTTCCTACTGCTTCATTTACCTGTTCTGTGAAACCATCGTTGTTGGTGGGTTCAGATCGCGGCCGTCCCTTCCCTTTTCCCTGATCTCACCCTCCTGCCCCAAGAATTTGAACTCTTCCCCCTTACTCCAGCCAAGCAGTCTCACATTGACCTGCCTCATATTTCCCTCATTAAGCGGCCCAGTGCAAAACAATCCAGAGATCTCCAGCTTGAGACCTTGTCTTTAATCTAGTGCCTCTGTCTCAATATTCCCTCTATAAATGTATTTACATCCGTGTTACTGATTCCGACCATGGGTAATTTCTTCTCTCCTTTCCTTCCCAGATTGTTCTTCTCTCTAGCACTAGGGATGCATATTCCCAATTGGCACCTGCTCAGGGCTAAAGACGAGTCTGTCTATTCACCTGACTATAGAATCACCCACCACTATCGCTATTCTATTTTTGTTCCCACCTGCCTCTCACCTCTGCCCAACTCGGGGTGGCCTCCTGCTCTCTGGAGTCACACTGTTGCTCAGGAAAACCCTCCTTCCAGTCACTAGCTCTATCTAGCTTACTGTCCCCAAAAAACAGGTATGTATTGGTCCGTTCAGATACTCAGGGCTCCCTGCACCTGTGACTGCTGTGCCCTCTAGAGGGTCACTCACTTCCCATTTTGTACTCAGCTCATGTCCTGTTCCCTCTTCCTGTGTGAGCTGCAGGTGCTGCACCAGATCTGCTCCCTTTGTCGGTGCAGATATTATATTTTAATGAGTTCTGTGAACCTACCTCTGTTATTTCTCATTATTCCTGAAATTGTTGAATCCTTTTCCGTGTTTCGAACTTCGGCCATGCCGGTGACAGGCGTTCCCAGGTTCTGATGCTCTTTAATAAATATATTAATAGGAGGGTTAGGCAGAAATATTAAGATGAGAAGCAGAACGTTGCCTTATTAAACATGATATCAAGGCCCTCCTCATCCATCAGTACAGCAAACTGTTAGCTCTAGTTACCAGCATTTCCCGACTGTTACCATCATCACTCCAGATCAGGTGTGACACAGACAGCTGCCCAGTGAAATCCACTGAGTCCCGCTGATCTTGAGTGTGCATTTTGTATGCCGCTACAGACCCGAGCCGTTCACTTCTATTTCCACTTTTTTCTCCCCTTTTTTCCTTTTCTCTCTAAACCTACCTGATCGCTCTCTCCAGTCGCCATACCACCTTTCATCTCTGCTCTTTCGGATATACTGCATTCCCAAATCCATATCACAATCCTTCCACATCCCCCTTCCATCTCAAACTTAGTTCGTTCTGTGTAGAAAAATCTCTCTCCCATCTCTATTAAAAACTGCATTTACGAAATCCCAGCTATCCCACTTTTGGCCCTCCATTCACGACATACTTTCTACAGCTCCCGATCACACCCACACCACCACCTTCGATGCCCTACTCCCTATTAAATCAATCACATTTTCTCTCCCTGGCTTTTCCAATTGGTACCGCCCTCATATCGCACCCTTAATTCCAAGAGACGCAGAATTGAACTGATATGGCGGACAATGGGTTTAGCCATTTGTCGCCAGTTCCGGCTGGACCACATAAAGCATTATTGGGTCCTGCTCTCGTCTGCACAAATTGCTCACTATTCCAAAATCATTCTGGAATGCAAAGACAAACCCCGGCTTCTATTCTCCACTGCTAACCATCTTCTTAAACCTCTCTCCCCTGTCTCCTCTACCCTCAACTCCAACAACAATTGCGAGAGGCTCATAAATGTATTTGTCTCTGAGATTCAGACCATCCGATCAGCTGCCTCTGCCACTTCGCATCCTTCCCCTATCCAACCGGGAAAATATTCAATAACGTTCCCTCTGCCCTAGCCATGAACTCGCATCTTTCACCAGCTTCTCTCTGGTCTCCTCCCCTGACCTCTCTCTCACTCATCGTATCTATGAGACACAGTTCCTGCTCGCTCGATCCTATTCCCAGCTAACTGCAGACCACCAATTTCCTTTTTTGGCTCCCATGTTAGCTGACATTATTAATGACTCTCTCTCCGCAGGTACTGTCCCTCTCTCCCTCAAATCTGCCGATATCACCACTCTCCTCAAATAAATAACTCTCGATTGCTCCGTCCTTGCAAATTTACCCTGCAACTCCAACTTCCCTTTTCGCTCCAAATTCATTGAACACGTTGTTGCCTTCCAATGCCATTCCCATCCTTCCTGGAACTCCATATTTGAGTGCCTCCAATTGGGTTTCCGCCCCTGCCACAGTAATGAAACGGCTCTTATCAAGGTCACAAATGACACCCTTTGTGACTGCGAAAAAGACAAATTATGCCTCCTCGGCCTTCTTGACTTCTCAGCACCCTTTGACACGTTTGACCACTCCACACTCCTCCAACGCCTTTCCACCGTCGTTCAGCTGTTTGGGACTGCACTCGTCTGGTTCCATTCTTATTTATCATAGACAGAGAATCACCTGCAATGGCTTCTCTTCTCACTCGCGCATCACTACCTCTGGTTTCCCCAAAGAATCTATCCTTGACCCCTTCCTATTTTTCATCTACATGCTGCCCACTGACAACATCATCGGAAAACAAAGCTTCAGTTTCCACGTTTAAGCTGACGACACGCAGCTCCAGCTCACTACCACTTCTCTCGACCCCTTCACTGTCTCTAAATTGTCAGACTGCTTGTCCGACATCCAGTTCTGGATGAGCAGAAATTTTCTCCAGTTAAATATTGTGAAGCCATTTTTTTCATTCCCCGTCACTGACTTCATCCCTCTCCCTCACATGTGTCTGAGGTTGTACCACACTTTTTGCAATTTTGGATTCAGATTTGAGCCTGAAAGGAGCCTCCGACAATGTTTCCGCGGCCTAACTAAGACCGCCTATTTCCACCTCCACCATCGCTTGTCTCCAAACCTGCATCAGAACATCTGCTCCTGAAACCCGCATCCATGCCTTTGTTACCTCTAGATTTGTCTGTTCTAAAACACTTCTGGCTGGCCACCCACATTCTACGCTACGTAAATTAGAGGCCACCCTAAACTCGGGTGCCAGTGTCCTAACTCGCACCAAGTCCCATTCACACATCACCCCTGTTCTCGCAGACCTTGGACAACGTGGACAACTTTCCATACCGCGGGAACCTACTGTAAACATGTGCGTCGATGACGAAGTCCAACACTGCCTTCAGTGTGCCAGTGCAGCCTTCGTTCGCCTGAGGAAGAGAGTGTTTGAAGACCAGGACCGCAAACCCAGCACCAAGCTAATGGTCAACTGAGCAGTAGTGATACCCTCCCTCCTGTATGCTTCGGAGTCATGGAGCAAGTACAGCAAGCACCTCAAAGATCTGGAGAGGTAAAACCAAAGCTGCCTCACCAAGATCCTGCAAATCTATTGGCTGGATATGCGCACCAACATCAGTGTTCTCGCTCAGGCCAACATCCCCAGCATCGATGTTTTCACCATGTTGGATCAGTTCCGATGGACGGGCCACATCGTCTGCATGCCCGATACGAGACTCCCAAAACAAGAGCTGTACTCGGAGCTCCGACACAGCAAGAGAAACCCAGAAAGGGCTTAGGACACGCTTCGAGGACACCCGCAAAGCCTGCTTGAAAAAGTGCAACATCCCCACCGACACCTGGGAATTCCTGGCCCAAGACCAGACAAGGTGGAAGTGAAGCACACGGGAAGGCGCCGATCACCTCGAGCCTCTTCGCCGGGAGCAAGCGGAAGCCAAGTGCAAATAGCGGAAGGAGCGCAGGTCAAACCAAGCACCACACCCACCCGGTACTTCAACCACCGTCTGCCCCATCTATGACAGAAATTGTAGGTACCGCATTGTACTCATCGGGGAACTAATATTTAGTGTCGAAGCAAGTCATCCTCGGTTCCGAGGGACTGCATAAGAAGAAGAGACATTGGATGCCGGTTAAGCAACGCCTCGATTTCAAAATTCTCACCCTTCTTTTCAATTCCATCCGTGGCCTCCCACCTCCCTACCTCTAATCTCTTCCAGCCTCCCCGCCCCACCCCAAGATAGATGCGCACCTATAATTCAGCCCATTTCCGCATCTCTGATTATATTCGCTCAACTATTGGTGGCCGTGCCTTCAGTTGCCAAGGCTCGAAGCTGTGGAAATCCCTCATTAAACCTCTCCGCCTCTCTACCTCTCTACCTCTATTTCACTTCTTTATATCGCTCCTTAAAACCTACCTGTTTGACCAATCTTTAGTCATCTGCGCTAATTTCACCTTATGTGTCACGGTGTCAATTTATTTTCCTATGACAAAAACTTTTATACGTATAGCGCGTTTAACGTCCTAAAATGTCCCAAGGCACTGCACAGGACTATTGTAAGACAAAAATGAAGTACTGCAGATGCTGGAAATCTGAAATAAAAACAGAAAGTACTGAAGAACCTCAGCAACTGTGAAGAGAGAAACATGAATTAACGTTTCAGGTCGATTACCTTTCGTCAGAATTTGAAAAAAGCAGGACATGAAACAGATTTTTAAGCAAGTGTAGAGGTTGGGAAAGTGAGGAGCGGATGAAAGAACAAAAGGGAAGGTCTGTGATTGGATATAAGGCGGAAGAGGTTAAGAGACATTAAGAGATATTCAAGGCAAAAGCAGAAGGTAATGGGACAGATTAATGAAACAAACGATGGCTCTCGATTAAGTGTAAATTGCGCTGGCAGAATGAAAGACAGCTGCCATGTGGGGGAAAAGAAAAAAAAGATAAAGAGTGTGGATAAAATATATATATATATATATATATATATATATATGATAGGGGCCGAGGTTATAACCTGAAATTGTTGAACTCTATTTTGAGTCCAGAAGTCTGTAAAGTGCCAAATCGAAAGATGAGGTATTGTTCCTCAAGCTTACGCTGAGCTTCCGTCGAACAATGCAAGAGGCTGAGGACGGTGAGGTCTGAGTGGATGTGGAGCGGTGAGTTAAAGTGACAGGCGACCGGAAGCTCGGGGTCCCCCCTACGGAATGAATGCAGGTGTTCCGCAAAGCGGTCACCCAAGCTGCGTTTGGTCTCCCCAATGTAGAGGAGACCACATCCTGAGCAGCGAATACATTATGCTGAATTGCAAGAAGTACAAGTCAATCGCTGTTTCACATGGAAGGGGTGTTTCGGGCCCTGGACAGCTGGAAGGATGGAGGTATAAGGGCATGTGTTGCATCTCCTGCGCTTGCACGGGAAGGTGCCGGGCGAAGGGGAAGGGCAGTTGGGAGTGATAGAGGAGTGAACTAGGCTGTTGCGGAGGGATCGGTCCCTATGGAATGCTGAAAGTGGAGGTGAGGGGAAAATGCATTTGGTGATGTCATCACGCTAGAGGTGGTGGAAATGGCGGAGGATGATCCGTTGAATGTGGAGGCTGGTGTGGTGAAAGTTGAGGACAAGGGGAACTCTGTCGTGGTTCCGGGAGGGAGAGGCAGGGATGAGGGCAGAAGTGCGGGAGATAGAACGGACATGGTCAAGCGCCGTGTCAACCAATGTAGCGGGTAATCCTCGTTGAGGAAAAAGGAAGACATGTCAGAAGCACTGGTATGGAAGGTGGCATCGTGAGACACCCTCACTGCCCCAGCCGCGACACCCTCACTGACCCAGTCCCGAAACCCTCACTGACTCAGTCCCGACACCCTCTCTGACCAGCCCCAACACCCTCACTGACCCAGTCCCGACACCCTCTCTCACCAGCCCCAAAATCCTCTCTGACCAGCCCCAACACCTTCACTGACCAGCCCCGACATTATCACTGACCAACCTACACAACGACAACCAAATTACGCAGGCCAGCACCGACACCCCACTGACCCAGCCCAACACCGACACCCCACTGACCCAGCCCTACACCGACACCCCACTGACCCAGCCCTACACCGGCAACCCACTGACACAACCACACTCCGACAAACCACAGACCCATTCCCCACACCGACACCCCACTGTCCCAGCCGAACACCGCACCCCACTGACCCAGTCCTACACCGACACTCCACTGACCAAGTCCTACACCAACACCCCACTGACACAGCCCAAAACCGCCCCACTCACTGACCCTACACCGACAGCCCAGAGACACAGCTCAACACCGAAACCCTACTGACACAGCACTTCAACGACACCCCACTGACCCAGCCCAACACCGACACCCTCACTGACCCAGCACAACAACGACACCACAATGACCCAGCCCAACACCGACACCCCACTGACCAAGTCCTAAATCGATACACCACTTACCCAGGCCAAAACCGACATCCTCTGTGACCCAGGCCGACACCGACACTCACTGACCAAGCCCAACATCGACACCTCACTGACTCAATCCAACACCGACACCCCACTGGACAAGACTTAGACCGCCAGCCCACTGACATAATCCAACACTGACACCTCACAGACCCAGCCCAACACCGATACCCTCACTGACCCAACAGCGACAACCCAGTAACCTTACCTAAAGATCGACACCCCACTGACACAGACCTACAACGGCACCACACTGAGAAACCCGAACACAGAAACACCACTAACACAGGCCAAAACCGACACCCCAATGACCCAGCCCGACACTGAATCCCTCACTGGCACGACAGCGACACCCCACTGACACAGCCCAACAAAACACCCCACTTACCCAGCGCTTCACCGAAACCCTACTCACCCAGCCCAATAGCGAAACCATACAGACCCAGCCCAACACCGAAATCCCACTGACACAGCCCAATACTGAACCATACAGACCCAGCCCAACACCGAAATCCCACTGACGCAGCCCAACACCGAAACTCCACTGACACAGACCAATACCGAAACCATACAGACACAGCCCAACACCGACACTCCGCTGACCCAGTCCTGCACCGAAACCCCACTGTCCCAGCCAAACAGCGACAACAAACTGACACCCTCACTGACACAACATCGACACCCCACTGACATTGACCAAGACCGACCCACTACTTAGCCAGCCCTACACTGACACCGCACTTACCTAGACCGAACCCGACCTCCACTGAAGCACCCTACCCCGACACCCCACTGACCCTGCCCTACACTGACAACCGGCTCACCCAGACCAACACAAACACCCCACTCTCCCTGCCCAACACTGCACTTACCCAACTCGACAATGACAATCCACGGACCCAGCCCCACCCCACGTAAAGGCATTGCACCGTGTCTGGCACAAGAGGGCGGACGGAGTACTCCAGGGCACCGAGCACGCATGCTGGCACTGTAGCTAATCTGGCAGGAATTTGCGGACACGCTGAATTTGCTGAAATATATCTGCAGGTCCCAGGGACTGATTCCGAATGAGATGACGTACAGCAAAGATCCTGGCTGGGTGGAATAGCCAAATACCCAACTTATCGCGTTAATGAGGCAAAAACTTCAGGCCTCCACAACAACAGCTTTCATGTATATAGCTGTTCTGGTGTAATAAGATGTCCAAAGAACTTCGCAGGAGCCCTATCAAACAAAACTTCTCACCGAGCTACACATAAGGACAGGTGACGAAAAGCTTAGCCAAAGAGGTGGATTTTAAGGAGCGTCTTAAAGGAGAGAGCGGGAATTCCAGACTTTATGGCAGTAGAAGGAATGGCCACCAATGCCGGAGTGATTAAAATCGGAGGTGCACAAGACGCCTGAATTAGATGATCAGAGTGATCTCGAGGGCTTGTGTTGGAGGAGGTGACATAGATAGGGACTGCGAGGACATGGAGGGTTTTGAAAACCAGGATGAGAATTTTTAAATCGATGTATTGCCGGATCGTGTGCCAATGTAGGTCAGAAAGCCCTCGGGAGATGGATGCTTTCTATTTCAGATCTCTACAGACACGTCTCAGAATAGCTGCTTCAAATCCGTGAAATAAAACGTGTCTACAGCTAATATAAAAGCAAAATACTGCGGATGCTGCAAATATGAAACACAAACAGAAATTGCTGGAAATGCTCAGCCGTTCTGGCAGCATTTCTGGAGAGAGAATTTTCTAATTCTAATCCGTTCTAGCCACCCCTTTATTTCTAAATGTTCACTAATTCAACCTGGATTTACAGATTCGAACAATTTAATCACAAATAACAGACAAAGTGGCTGATCCTCGCTCCCCATTTTAACAGAGACATTGTTTGGGCTCTTTCAGTCCAGCTATATATTTCTGATATTGTATGACGGTTGAGAAATTGTTGTCAAAGTCCCTTTTATCACCCCTCTTATTTCATTTAATAGCACGAGGGGCATTATCTCTGGGTCCAGTGACTTATCCACCTCAGCTATTCGTCTCAGATCCAAATCCTTCTCTACAGTGATCTCTAAATATGGACCCACATCCTCTTCTTGTACATCAACATTTTCACTTCCAGCATCAAAGGAAATATTCTGTATCTCCCCAAACCTTCACCCTCCACGAGTTTCCCCCAGCTCCCCATCTAGCTCACCTCCACTGCAACAGGAAATTCTCTTAGTAAAGGAAAATCCCAGGCCCTGTCCTATAGAGAAGAAATCACATCTCTCAGACCTGTGACTTTCAAAATGCCTTTGGAATGATTTGTAAATTTACAGGAACAACAGTCAATCGTAAATCCAATTCATTGGAATGTTGATCCTATTTTATTTTACATTTGTTTAACAACAACCACTTCATCTCTCACTACTCGAAAACAACCTTCCTTTATCCAGCTAATAATTTTTCACTATTACATAAATATTCTGTTTCAGCTCGAACAGTTTTATTAATTCCGCTCTCCAGTCTCAGATGCGGATAATTCCCACCCTACAGTCATATCAGATGATAACCTTCAAACTGCTCCACTCACCTATTCTGCAAAACCATTGTTGCTGTTGGGTTCACATCGCGGCCAACTTTCCCTTCTCCCCAAACTCACTCCAGTGCGCCAACGGCGTGAACCCTTCCCTCGTCCTTCAGCAAACCAGTCCGACTTTCACCTAATACATATTTCCCTCATTAAGCATCTCAGTGCTAAACAATCTAGAGATCACAACCTTGAAACCTTGTCTTTAGTCTAGTGCCTCAGTCTCAATATTCTAGTT